>CM060320.1:17312434-17324934 GCA_030674155.1 Stramonita haemastoma
TTGCTCCTGGAACCGACTCAGTTGTGCCACACTTTGCCTGTGTACGGCGTACACACGTAGGTAGGTAGACAGGTAGGCCTAGGTAGGTGGGTAAGGTGTAAGGCAGCTAGCTTCACGCCATGCAGCGTGCATGACCGCATGCATGAGCAAACCGCATGTTTGCATTAACAACGCGTGCATAATCGCATCTATATATATTATCTATATATTATCGCGTGCGTGTGCATCATTCAGTCTTCTCTCGGGACCCACGCATTTATTCGCTTGTTTACTTACGCACACATAATTATGCGTGCACGCGCTCTCGCACGCGCACACACACATACATGTTGGGTCACAGGCGTGCGAAACACTAACATGCACGTGGAATGCATGTACGCACCTATACAGACAGACAGACATGTAGACAGAGAGAGAGAGAGAGAGAGAGAGAGAGAGAGAGAGAGAGAGAGAGAGAGAGACAGACAGACAGACAGACAGACAGACAGAGGCAGAGGGAGACAGTGAGATAACAGAAACAGACAGATGGACAGACAGAAAAAAAGACTCTAAGTAAGCATTCAGCCCCTATATAATCAAGGAGGAGTAAACAGGCGTTCTCCTATAACCCTAATTTTAGATTGATGAGCGCTGAAGTTTTAAAACCCTGGTTTATGTATTGCCTGCTGCCAGACAATTATGTTACGTAATGTTATTATTTTGAGACTCGGCGGGTGAGGAGGCTTTTATGTTGTATTTCAGGTGGAGAATCTGTGCTATCTATCAGTGTCATGTTGTCTTTCATGTAGAGATCTGTGCTATCTATCAGTGTCATGTTGTCTTTCATGTAGATATCTGTGCTATCTATCAGTGTCATGTGGTCTTTCATGTTAAGATTATCAGTGTCTGTAGATCTTTCATGTGAATCAGTGCTATCAGTGTCTTGTTTCATGTAGAGATCGTCTATTCAGTGTCATGTAGAGATTTTCATGTAGAGATCTGTGCTATCTATCAGTGTCATGTTAGTCTTTCATGTAGAGATCTGTGCTATTATCAGTGTCATGTTGTCTTTCATGTAGAGATCTGTGCTATCTATCAGTGTCATGTGAGATCTTTCATGTAGAAATCTGTGCTATCTGTCATGTATGTTCTTTCATGTAGAATCTGTGCTATCTATCAGTGTCATGTTGTCTTTCATGTAGAAATCTGTGCTATCTGTCAGTGTCATGAGTCATTTCATGTAGAGATCTGTGCTATCTATCAGTGTCATGTTGTTTTCATGTAGAGATCTGTGCTATCTTCAGTGTCATGTGTTTTCATGTAGAGATCTGTGCTATCTGTGTCATGTATCTTTTGTGTAGATGATCTAGTGCTATCTTCAGTGTCATGTAGATATTTCATGTAGAGATCTGTGCTATCTGTGTCATGTTATCTTTTGTGTAGAGATCATGCTATCTCTCAGTGTCATGTAGAGATCGTTTCATGTAGAAATCCTGTTCTACTCAGTGTCATGTAGAGATCTTTCATGTAGAGATCTGTGCTATCTGTCAGTGTCATGCAGAGATCTTTCATGTAGAGATCTGTTCTATCTATCAGTGGCAGACACTCTGTCATACAGACTCTCACTCATTTCTTTACAATCAGAGTTCTACTTGTTGACTAATCGTAATCCGAAAAACACACCAGTGCCTGCTCCTTTTTGCAAGAAGGCCAAGGACAAGTTTATCTGCAGGAATAAAGTTCCACGACGTCAGTAAACATCCCCAGCCTACTTTTTCTCTCAGATTCCCCAGCCTGCAGCAGTAAACATCTGTGCAAGTTGTTCCTCACCTTCCCCTTCGTGTGATGGCAACCTCCTTCTGCTCTGCTGCACTGTCTGTTCTCACTGACTTGTCTGTTGCTGAACAAAGGTAGCCTATGTTGAACAAAAGTAGCCTATGTTGAGCAAGGTAGCTAGCCCTCTTTTCCCTGAACGCATCATCACGTTGCCAATATCTTCTGAACCCGTGATAATAATTGGGCTGTGCAGCCATTACCTGATAGCCTAGTGGTTAGGTGCGTAGCGCTTTGCACTTGCTAGATCGCAAGCCCGGGTTCGAGCCCCATATTCGAGCCACCACTGAGACGCCCTTTCAATGGTATGATTCCCCTAGGTTGACATCAGTGCCGACTCCACTCTCCCAAAAGTCCCTCGGGTGAGGCTATAAACCGAGGTCCCGTATGCAAACGCACGCATAACATTTTGCGCATACGTTAAAACCTGTTCCACCTTTCGGAAGATTATCTTAGGAGTTATATTTACCTACACTTCTCCACTACTCCTCTTGCCACTTCTGTGCATTTAAAACACAGATGATTGCAGAAAATTCCTTTCTGGTAAAATTTGCGGACGTCAGAGCTCTTCGGTCTCTCTTATCTGGATCAGTCCTAGACCATGGTCCAGCCCTCACCGAGTTCGTACATTGGTGTGATGAGGCCTATCTGGAGTTAAATGTTTCTAAAACTGAGATCTTACTATCGATTTCAGAAGGTCGGATCACATTCCTGAGACTATTGTTATCCATAATGATGTTGAAAACGTTTCAAACTATAAGTATCTGGAACTGTTTTTGACCACAAGTTAAACTGGGAGCTAACACTGACGCTATTGTCGAAAAGGATCAACAACGTGTGTATTTTGTAAGGAAGGTTAACTCATTTTTTGTTGACAAAAAGATTCTTTCTTTGTTTTACAAGTCTTACATAGAGGGTGTTCAAGTTTTGCTTGCTTTCATTTGTTGGTACAATAATCTTAGTATTAAGAACAAGAGAATTCTCTTCAGAGAATTATGAAAATCTGCTAAAAATTAATAATTGGAAAAGAACAATGGGAACTGAAGTCGTTTTGTAATCAGCAGCTTGTACGCAAATCGACTGCCATTTTGGCCGATCCATCCCAAGTTTTGTTTTCAGAATTTTAATTGTTGCCTTCAGGACGCAGTTTTCAGTGCCCCAACAGTAAAACAAATAGAAAAAGAAATTCTGTTGTGCCAGTAGCCATTCGAATTCTGAATTCACAATAACACTGACTACCAAACTTTTACACTTTTCTGAATCACTTGCCTGAGTGTCTTTGATATGAGTGTAGTCAATCATATCAATCAATCAATCAATCAATCAATCAATCAATCTATCTATCTATCTATCTATCTATCTATCTATCTATCTATCTATTACTATCTATTATTATCTATCTATCTGTCTGTCTGTCTGTCTTCTGTCTGTCTAGTCTGTCTGTCTGTCTATCTATCTATATCTATCTATCTATTATCTATTATCATCTATCTATCTATATCATCTGTCTGTCTGTCTGTCTGTCTGTCTATTCTCTCTTGTCTATTATCTATCTATATATCTATCTATCTATCTATCTATCTATTATTGTCTATCTATCTATCTATCTATATCTATCTATCTATCTATCATTATTATTATCTATTATCTATCTGTTTATACAGGTGAGGGCAGAGAGAAAGATGACAAGGGAAAACAGACAGCGAAAGATGTTTTTGAAAAGATGGATCAAGATATTCAAACATAGATTTCCATAATCTCCCTCTCCTATTCCAAAAATGAACACACTCCAACGACGTAATACCTTCTGTTTTTCCCTTGTCCTCTCTCTCTCTCTCTCTCTCTCTCTCTCTCTCTCTCTCTCTCTCTCTCTCTCTCTCTCTCTCTCTCTCTCTCTCTCTCTCTCTCTCTCTCTCTCTCTCCATTATTAAGCCTAATATTAAGCCATTCTTCTGCTCTCAAATATTGAACTGAGGTGACGATGACAAAACCGTATGGCTGCTGATTTTCTTCTATTTTACACTTCTTTTTTTTTTTTTTTTAGAGTACCTTACCTCTTCGTGCTACTTTGAGATCCCAAATCCTGACAACTGCCCTTCAGAAATCTCGGAGAATAAAAGCGTTTTGATGAACCGACAAAGTATTGGGGATATATTTCTGGAGTCGCTACGCACAATATTTTGTCGACATTACATGTTTTGAAACAAGAATTAAAGAAGGCTCGAAAAGTAGTTCTATAACTACAACACTTCAAAAGGTACTACTACCCGACTATCAAAGCTGATGCTTTTTTTAAAAATAAAGTGCGACCAACATGGGAAACTGCTAACTGTTGATACAAAATGAGCTACCTATTATCATTTGATCCTGTTGTGGTATTATCCAAAAAATGAAGAAGGCGATGTGGTGACGATGATAATGTCTGATAACGAGGACGTAAAGAACGAGGATGATGGCTGTGAAGAAAGATAAGGGAACCTAGGAAGGGCAGAAAGAAAGCACTGCTTATTAATAATGGCTTCCATATATAGAGCAATCTTTTTCATCTCCCTTCCAGACTTTCACACAGTGTATTGCGTCGTTGGGGTGTGTTCATTTTTGGAATAGGAGGGGGAATGTAATTAAAGCTAGATTAAAGGATAAGAAACCTTAAAAGTTTGATGGTAAAAACGATAAAGGATGCTGGTTTTTTAATATTCGATAATAATCAATCTGTAGGAAGTTGTTTGCAGTCTGTCTGGTGATGTTACGCATTGGGGTACATGAAGAAAAAAAACAGCCAAATAAAACAACATATAACCAAACAAATTAAACCAACAAAAGTGAACCAGCCAACTAAATAAAGTAGAAAAGACAGACAACAGCCAGAAACTGCTACACCCACCAACAGTACCCTTTTCTCACCATCAGCAGTTCTGGCCTACACACCAGGCTGAGACTCCCAGACCATTTCAACATCCCCGCCATCTTTACACAGCGACCTTTACACGGTCAGCCTCCTTCTTCAAGGAGCAGTCTATTTCAGCCACTAATGCGATTACCTCTGTCCTTGGGGAGCCAAGGGAGACGGGGCCATGAGAAGTTGGCATGGAAACAAGAGGAGACAAACAGACAGACAAACAAAACACATATAGACAGATATCGTTGATAAACAAAGACAGGGGGGAAGAGGTAGGTAGGTAGGCAGGCAGGGGAGGGGGAGGGGTGGGGAGGGGGGAAGGCATATGACGCTTGGAGCTGAGCTGCCGTCTTTAGATAACAGATGCACGATGAGGCGGAGCAGCATTGTGCGGAACCCCGATAATCGGATTATCCTGTACCAGCAAACATCTATTCCGGGAACTTTTTTTTTTTAAACAAAAAGAAACAAAATGCGTGCTCTGGAAAAGATGAACGTCAACGCAAATATATTTTCAGATAATGTGCCTACTGTGGATTACAAATCAGTCTACAGCAATTCCCTAAAGGAAAGATCTATTTTGTACACACACCAGAGAGGGGGAGGGAGGGAGGGAGTAGCCAGCATCATCTTGTTCACCGGCAGGAGAGTGGTGTTTCAAGCTGACAGAGAGAAGGTCTCGGAGGACCCTGATCACTGGGTAGTAATGGGAAAAAGGAGACAAGTCCTGTCTTTCTGTTTGCAGGTGATATGTTGCCCTTAAGGTGTACAACGTTTGGTGGCGTATATGCCCCAAGTACAAACTTTTTTTTTTCCTTTTCCTTTTTCCCCCATGATATCACATGGTTGCTATTCAGCAAAAACACATGGCCAGACACATGTCTTAATTATATGTATCTAGTCTATGCAATCATCAAACAAACCATAAACTTTATGCAGTCTTTGGAAATTGGAAACAGTGTTCAGGGTTGGATTTTTTTGCGGAGGGGGGGGGGGGTATTTTTAGATTGATCTTTTTTGTTTTTTTCCTATTCAGCAATGGTCGGCAATGCAAAATGTGAGTTACAACAGACAAGTGCACTGTCAGCTGAGATAGAGGATCAGATAGTCACGGAGGATACACAATGTTCCAAAGGCACAGACTATGACTTGTTTTTTTTCTATGTTACAAAATCTATTCCCCTGGAAAAATTATTTGTTCCTTTAACCATTCTTTACACAGTGTGTTTTATTCTTCGCAGCTTCACCTGCTAGAAACTATTTTTCTGACTCGTATCAAGAGGATACATAATTCTGCACAGTACAGCCTGTTCACAAAGTACTTGACTCATCTAATTAGAGAGTACCCGAATTGGCAACCTTTTGTCTGTGGTCTCATGAATCATGGTGCAATGACTGAACCAATCAGAGTGGTCACAGTCTTCATGGACACTTGCACCAGCAAGGCATGGATTATTTTAGGTATGTTCTTTATTGCTGAACATGCAGCCTCTTGTCACTGGTCATCAAAATTAAATGATGAAACATGGAATCATGGCAAATTTATAACTCAAAAAGACATCATCTAGAGTGTGTAACAACATTGAAAAAAGGCAGACTTTCCTTGTGAACATCAAATTTTAATGAAAGATACTAATCAAAGCAAAAGATATCCCTCTGTTAGACAAGAGGGCCCCTAGAATATTCTTTTAGATAATGAAAAGTAATTACACATCTAACACTCACGCTTTTTCAACCATTACACATGACTTAATGCGTTTAGTTCTAACTAGAAAAGTAGAATATTGAAAAAAACTTAACTTTTGTTTTTTGAACACGAGTACTCAATTATTGTTTGTATTATATTTCTTTTTCTTTTAATCTTGATGATCCCGTGTTGATCACAGCTAAAAGCAGTTGTACAGTTACTACAGGGGGCGGGATAGCTCAGAGGTCAGAGCGCTCGCTTTCCCCCAGTCAAGTTAAGCAGCGTTGATCGTGGTTACCAATTGGATGGGTGACCGTTTGCGTGCCTTGTCTTCAGTACAGTCCCCCCAGTTCACCCAGCTGTAAATGGGTACCTGCCCTCTTTAGGGTCACGGAAGGTAAAGCAGCGAGGGAGAGGAGATTGGCGCCGCCCTCAATATGCTGGCCCCTAGAAAAGCTGAGGTCTCTGATGCCTCGCTCCCCTACGACCGCCTAGGTTATGGGACACCCTTACCTTTACAGTTGTGAAGGCGAGTAGACACGGACCAGCAGTAAGAACTGCCTATCGCCTAAACAAGCGGTCTGTCTGTGCAGGAAGCGCAGTTGTATTGTCCTTAAATGTTTTGGTGTATGATTATGCAAGGCGACTTAGTCAGGGTGTCCAGTGTACTCCTGTGTAAACCTGTTCTGTTATACCCAGGTGGTTTACACCTGTGGCGTCATGTCTATAGAAATAAGTGCCTTTTCATCTGTGTTCTACTAATACTCTCCCTAGTTTCCACTGGTATCGGCAAACTGGAGTGGTTATTGATATTGTTGTTGTTTTATTCTTTTGTACTGAATTGTATATGTGTAAGGGTTACTCTAGCACAAGCTGATATATGTGTTGCCACTGTGCGGAGAGTCTTCATTCTCAGAACAGAAGTGTACTGTGGGACCCTGCAGAGTTCCAAGGCAGGCAGGTGCAATATCTATCAGCAGGGCAGTCACAGCTTTTTCTGTAGTCGCTGGAAGCCCGCAACTGGCATGCTGAGACCAAAATAGACAGCTTCAGCATCCTGTTGCAGCATCTGTGACGACAATACCCCACCCCTTCCTCGTCAGAGAGAGAGAGAGAGAGAGAGAGAGAGAGAGAGAGAGAGAGAGAGAGACAGACAGACAGACAGACAGACAGACAGACAGACAGACAGACAAACAAATAGACAGACAGACAGATGTTCAGCAATTATGGGGGCAGAATATCCTTAATATTTTACTGTCAAATCGTACACAACACGGGACTTTTAGTGTTTTGAGAAACGCAAATCTGCCATCAGCTTCTAGATCAGACTGATGCGTTCCCTGATTATGTCTGTATTTTTGTACGCATGTGAAACATGGACCATAACAGCAGACACTGAAAGAAGGATACAGGCAATGGAGATGAGATGCTCTCGCAAACTCCTTGGCATTTCATACAGAGATCACATCGCTAATGAAGAAGTGAAAACTAGAAGAAAGAATACAATCAGTCCTTATGAAGAGCTCTTAACTACAGTGAAAAAACAAGCTAAAGTGGTACGGGCACGTCACACGAACATCTGGACTGGCCATGACAGTCTTACAGGGAACAGTAAAGGAAGGGAGACAAGA
The DNA here is from genome assembly GCA_030674155.1 of Stramonita haemastoma. Taxonomy (NCBI): domain Eukaryota; kingdom Metazoa; phylum Mollusca; class Gastropoda; order Neogastropoda; family Muricidae; genus Stramonita; species Stramonita haemastoma. The sequence goes on from CM060320.1 coordinate 17,320,464, forward strand.
GGCAGACAGAGGAAACGATGGGAAGACAACATCAGAGAGTGGACAGGCCTTGGGTGGAGCGATCTGCTACAGAGGGCGGAGGACCGTGGGGAGTGGAGGAAGCTGGTTGCAATATCTTCAGTTGTGCCGCCACGGTCCACGGGACTACGGGACAGGTGAAGGTGAAGGTGAAGAAGATCTGCATATACCTCACTGACAGAGAAACTTTGTTCTGCAGTTTGGACTTAATCCCTTTTGAATCACGGAATTTTTAGTGGAAGCACATGATGTTTATTGAATGGTCAGTACTTATTAATTAAAAATTTTCTGCTATGGTATTATGATGCTTGTTAATATTTTCTCTTGATCTATTCATTGCTGAAGTGACACAGAGTGCGGACGTTTTACCGTATAGCTGTTTTATTGCTTTCCGTGGGAATTTAGGTGCTTTTTATTTTAAAAGATGAAATAAGCTGACATAAGTGCTTATACTCTTGCTGCTCTTTTCATGGCTGTCACTTTGCTGCGTTGTTGTTTGATTTAAACTATCATTATTCCTCATGACTTCACTAATTTGCCACGAACGGCTTATTGATTTCATCAGTTCGCCATAATGACCCCCTACCACTTGGTTTAGCACATTTCATCATAAACAGGAGCATGCTTGTCAACAGGAGAGGGAAAGACACAACGTCTTGTCATCAGAGCTTTGTCTGGATTAGTGTAGTGTTAAACATCTACGAAGCTGGCTGCGTATAAGCTAAGTCCGGCAAAAAATCTTCAGAATTAGAAATTAAGTAGCTTCGAAAAGAAATACAGTTACAGCTACATCTAGCTTTTGGAAAAAAAAACAAAAAAACCTTTTCGTTTTAGAGAGAGAGAGAGAGAGAGAGAGAGAGAGAGATCCATTGACTGACTTTTATTGGTTAAAGGCAAGGGAAAGCACCTTTTTTGCTGGTAAAGGGGAATAAGAATGTCCGGTGATCCGATGTTTATATATATCTCTCTCTGTATATATCCATATCTATCTATATCTATCTATATCTATCTATATCTATATCTATATCTATATTATATATATATATATATATATATATATATATATATATATCGTCTTTATCGACGACAAAAATACAATTTGAAGTTCAACATAGGATCCAAAACGTTTCTGTCTATTGATAAGTTTATGTGAAAGTGGAAGAGAGAGAGAGAGAGAGAGAGAGAGAGAGAGAGAGAGAGAGAGAGAGAGAGAGAGAGAGAGAGAGAAGAGAGAGAGAGAGAGATCTTCATGTTACATAATTTTCAAAACAAACCAAACAACAAAGTATGACAAAACGTCAACATGAAACATTTCTTTAAAACAATATCATCAATAATACATATCGAGTCAATGTCTGTCAAAACATTGAATTTTTAGGCAAAACACAATCCTATAATTCCAACTTACATAGTATACATAACTTACGACAAAAAAGAATAGCATACATTTAGAACATTAATAATCACAAAATTACAAATTCAGTGTGTTAACTCACATACTGATTACAGATAATATGCTTAACTTAATGAAAAATGGAGAGAGAGAGAGAGAGAGAGAGAGAGAGAGAGGGAGAGAGAGGAGAGAGAGAGAGAGAGAGAGAGAAGAGAGAGAGACTGTGTTGCGGGGAGATTGAAATGAGCGGTGTGGGAACAGCAGGGCACGGAGGGATGTTGCAGAAGATAAGGCAGCAAAAAAGTAAGAAAAAACAAAAAACAACCAAAAACAAGCAAAAAAAAGCAACCAAAACATAAAAAAGAGGAAAAGAGAAAGACCATCAGTATATGATGTGCATAGAAACATCTTCATATAAAAACTGTCAAAACAATTAAAACAAAGTATAATCTAATATATTTGAAAACATTTCCGAATAATGAAAACAAAGCACAATCTAGCACATTTCTAAAGAGAGAGAGAGAGAGAGAGGAGAGAGGAGAGTAGAGGAGAAAGAGAGAGAGTAGAGAGAGAGAGAGAGAGCATTTTTCCACAAACCGCCATTAATGTAATTAAGGCAATGTGCAGAACGCCTTAGCAAAGTGCAAGAAGTGGATAGTGTGACAATATGTTAGCGTGTCTGCACCTGCTGCATGCACGCACGCTCACACACACACACACATAAAACCACACACACACGCACGCACACACTCACATGCGCGCACACAACACACAACCGGAACTGAAGGTAACTTCCGGTTTCTTATCTACTGATAAACATGAAGCTAGCAAGCCAAAACAGGAAGCTGGCATTGCATAATAAACGTCAGTGGTATTCTCATCTCCCTATACATGTACAACTCGACTATCTGCACATTTTAAACCCTAAGTTATTATCTAGACGTGAAACTTGTCTAGTTTTCTTTTTTTTCGTTCCTTCTTTTTTTTCTCTTTCTCTTTCTTCTTTCTGCTCTTTTTTTTCCCCTCTTCCTCCTCCTCCTCTTCTTCCTTTTAAACATCCGAGGACGATAACACTTAAAAACTGATAACTTATAATTACTTGAATGAAGACAGAACGCAACATACAGTTTATTTTCCTGTCATTAATAGGATGAAATGCGCAGATTTTCTTTTCGTTCTCACTCTTCTGATCTTCGTTTGGATGTCGCACAAGGAAAAATAGTCATAACGTCATTGTCCGAAAAGCAATAGAACAATCACAGGAAATATTCTGAACTTAACAAACTCCAGATGTTACTGAAATCGCTCTGAAAATAATAAGCGTGTTGGCTAAATGGGACATTGAACACCAGATGTATGTAACACGCGCCTTTAGGCACTTAACAAAATGGATGCACCATCATCACCATCATCATCATCATCATCATCATCAATGTCGTCGTCGTCGTCGTCGTTATCTTTGTTGTTCTTCTTCGTCTTCTTCTCCACCTCTTCCTACTCCTCCTCCTCCTCCTTCCTCCTTCTTCTTCTCTTCTTCTTCTCTTCTCTTCCTTCTTCTTCTTCTTCTTCTTCTTCTTTTCTCTTCTTCTCTTCCTTAACCCCTCTCTTCCACTTCTCTTTCTCCCCCTTCTCCACTTCTTTTTTTTTGTTTCTTTTTTCCCTTGTGTATTTGTATGTGTTTCGTGTTTTTTCTTCCTATTTCGCATTGATTTTGATCGTTGGTTGCTTTTAGCAGTCAAGTGTACTCTCTTTAGTTGTGATGATACTGTTTCGCCGCTAGCAGACACTCATTAGTGGAAAAGTAAACAGTTTTCAACAGTCCTCCCTGTTCACTTTTTGGTCCATTATACAGTCACTCTCCACTTTTCCTCTTGTTCCCATTAGTCTTTTCCCCCCTCACCTCTCTCTCTTTTTATTTTTTTTTCTTTACATTCCGTTTCCTTCTTCGAGTCTGCTGTGTCTTCTTGGCTCCTACTGTCTACAACTTTGTTTGTTTTTTGTTTTTTTTTGGTTTTTACTGCTGGTAGAACAGATCTTGCTGGCTGAGGCTTCTGTGGTTGAAGTATTGTTCTGTCAGTGTGTTTGTCATCCAGGCAGCCTTCCTTTCATCTCTGCTTCCATCTATCATCTGACTTGTCAGTCCCTCCTTTTGTCAGGAACCAAACACACACTCCCCTTCCCTCCCTCCCTCCTACACACAGACACACACAGACACACACACACATACACAACGCCTCTCTCTCTCTCTCTCTCTCTCTCTCTCTCTCTCTCTCTCTCTCTCTCTCTCTCTCTCTCTCTCTCTCCTTGCCTCTTTTACCCTAGGTATCTCTCTTATCTCGTTTTCTTTGTTGTGGGGAGTGCGGGGCGCGGTGCCGATCAGAACCAGTGAGCTATCGGTGCCCCAGCACTTACCTGCTCTTCCCCAACAACTCTCGCTCACATCTCTCCTTGCCAGACGAGCGCGGTGGCCGCGTGGATAAGACGATCGACCACCTTGTAAACCGTACTGGCCCTGAAGTTGCGGGTTCAAATATGGGGTGGAAGTTTAAAACAAATATAACCCTTTTGAACTTTTGTGTAGGTCTTGCCTACTCTTTGATGCCTTTCACGTGTGATGGGGTGGGAAGTGAATTATCTCCCATGTGATCGCAGCGTGGTGTTTCTATTTAGAGACACACCTGTGAATTGTCGATGCTCTGTTTCCTTGGGTAGTGGTCGAAAACACTTCGTTGCATATATTTGGCTTTCATGGTGAAATGATTTATAAGCAACCTCTTTGAAGAGGTCGTATTCTAATTTGCCTGGCTGGGCGGTATTCCCGAGGTATGTGCAGAGATGGGATATCCAGGGTGTCAACTCTGTTACATGAGGATAAGTAAACAACTATATGCACATGAAAATCTAACTTCAGCGTTCAGTAGGTGGTAAACACAGCATGCAGCCCCTGGAGTTTGCGCCACATGTGGGGCCTGGCAGCTGCTGAAGGATCAGGTATGTCCAGGTGTGTGGTCAGGTGTGTACACAGCCTACACTGCTCCATTGGCAGTAACACTGTCCTCC
>CM060320.1:17332434-17357434 GCA_030674155.1 Stramonita haemastoma
CTGTGCCCATTCTAGATAACTGTTAACACTGTGACTGCTCATCACAAGTGTAGAACGAATGAATCGAATTGAAACAGAATTAGGCCAGCCAAACATGTATTCAATAAAGATTTTCAAGAACCTATTCACTGTTACACCTACAGCAATGAAAAAATTTAAGCAAACCGAAAAATGCCTTCTACTTTTGCGTTCTCTCGTATTAGGTAGAATGCGTACTGCCTGGTCTTCTGTGCTTGTAACTCTTCAGGCTGTCCTCCCATGGGCCTCAGCTGACATCTTCTGACTTCGGGGTAGCTCATTAAAGAAATTCAAAGAGAAGATTTCAGGTTTGCCTGAAAAAAGGGTGAAGCAGAAAAGAAGTAAAAGAGAGGGGAAGTTCATACTGAAAGAGCCACTGGCATCCCCGTGGGTGGGGTGGTGGGGGTTAAAAGTATCAATAAACACACTTATGTAATCAAGCATTCATCCCCCTGTATTGAACTGCAACACTGACTGTGCTATGCTCTGCTTTCTGATACTTCAAAATAAAAGTGTTCATCACTCAGTGTTTCATGAACAAGTTCCTGCATTCAAGTCTTCAATTTTAACGTCTTTCCACTTTAAGTGAAACCAGTTCCTGCATACAGGCTTACGGAGTAGGTGGTATATGAATGTCCAGTCTCTATAACCTAATGGATGATAAAAAAACAACAACAACATGTTATGATGTATACATATGCTCCTCTATAACTGTGAATGAGCTGACAGTTTTGTGGTGTGTTTCAGGAAGTGACGGCAGGGCAGTGTGGAGATAGAGAGAGAGCGAGCAGTGACCGACAGGGAAGAGTAGAGTGCCATCAGTGAAGGAAGGAAGGAAGGAAGGACGGACTCCAGACTGCCCTGACTCAGCCTGCCTGCCTGCCTCTCCAGGCCTCCCTCCCTCCCTCACCTGCACTGCAGCCTTTCTCCACACAACGTGGGGAAGGGAAGGAAAACTGTTCACATTCTTCGCTTGGTTTACTTACACCAATGTCTTCGGGTTTTTTGTCTCTTCTCTGTCAGAAACACCAGTTTAGCGCGACAATGTGCGTGAGATTCTTTCTATAAACAGTTAACCCCGTGACTTGGTCCCCTGTTTGTGGACATTGCCATCAGTCTGGCCCAAGGTAACTTCAGGGTAAGAGCCCTGGGGCCAGACACCTGACAGTTGTAACTGTGTGGGGGGTCAGTCAGCTGGTGAGGTGAGGTGAGGTGCAGGAGACTCAGTGGGGAAGCACCTTTGAAGTGGACAATCTCCAGACTGACTTTTCTCGTGAGTGGACAATGACTTGTCAGTGGTGGCTTCTCTCTACAGTCTCCAAGAGTTGACCGTTGGTTATGATACTGTTCAAGCTCTCCAGCCTCTGACTATGTATGTGTGCACGTGTTCCTCGTCCGGCCACTGTGGAGCTAGGACAGGAGTCACAACACATCGCCCAAGCCCTGACCAGCCGCGAAAGAAAGAGGAAAACATTACTTTTATTCGATATGTGACAGTTTCCAGACATAGAGATAGCTTGACAGACTCTCTCTCTCTCTCTCTCTCTCTCTCTCTCTCTCTCTCTCTCTCTCTCCTCCAGTTTTTGATTGCTACTTTTGTAATTGCAGATTACTGAGTAGTCATCAGAAAAAAACAAGACAAAAATGACAACAGCAAAAACAAGAACAATATCAACAAAATCAAAAAAAAGCCAACAGGCAAAAAGCATTTCCAGTCAAATGATATTCAAACCTATCACAAGCTCTCTTTTAAAACACAAATGATGTGGCATCTAAATGGCTATATATATTATGTAGAACTCTCAGTAACTGGATGATAAAAAAAAAGTCACGATGTGTAAGGCTGGATTCTAGCCTTTGTTTTTCAAGGTTAAAATCTCTGAATGTTCTTCTACTTCTCAGTCGTTGGATTACAGTTACGTGTGTACTTTATTGCAAATTTGTCTCTTGGCTTTTGTCCTACCGTCAGCTGTGTTGCCAACAATGTGCATGGTCACATGACAGTCATGTGGCTTGGGTGCCGCACTGAAGTAATGGCTGTATTGCCTGTTGTGCTCGTCTATCGCTGTTAACAGCCAGCTGTCATGGCAATACCGACCATTGACACGGCTCTGTCTGCCTCGCCGTTCCCTTTTCTTTTCACTTGCTGATTTGACTTAATGCGTTGGAGATGTGTTGCTTTTCTTGAGCAGCTGTTGGCTTCTTGTTGCTCTGTTGTCACTATGTATAGATGTACTTTAAAAAAGAAAGGATGGCTTGAAATGAAATGTGATAGACTACGGAATAAAAAGCAATAAGCTTAATGCCAGATATCTACTGCGTAGGTTTCAGTTAAAATGGCACCCCACGTTCCTAAGCTCCACAGCAAATGGCTGCTGACAGCCGTTCTTTCTGTATGACAGGTGGCGTTGTGCTTTGCCTTTCTTAGTGTTGTCACAATGCAATCAGAACACATCAGCCTTGTCATAAATCAGGATGAACGAAAATAAAAACCAGACGGGTATAGATGGTTACATCGTTCATGAGACAATTTCAGACAAAGGAATGGTGGTCAAACCGTTCAGGAGGCGATAAAACACAGGATTAGTGGCCCTTTGAGGAGGCAGTGCAGGACACATACATGTTAGATCTTTCATGGCACATTAATTATCACATGCAGATTACCAGACCCCTTTCTGATATTTCTATTGATGAAGAAAATATCCGGCTGATTCTTTTTTATCCTGATGCCAACCGCCCCCCTAAAGCAAAAGCCGCCCCCCCCCCCCCCTCTCCATTTCCGCACACATGGCTCTATCTATCCATCCCAGTGCGTTCGTTGTTACAGGACAGTGTCTGTGATAGATAGATAGAGAGAATAAATGGATGATGCCCGATGTTGTGACTCCTGTCGCCCAGCCCCATGGGCAAGGCCAGGCAGGCTGAACTGTGCTGTCGCCCTGCCCTCAGACCGTGGACTGACTGTATACATGTGGCCCTTCTCCTCCTGCTACCTGGCCTGAAGCAGGACCAGTAACACTGTCACTGTCAGCGGCTCTCTGTCAGCTGCTTCATGATAGAAATTAATGCTCAGTGTCTGACACCAACTACTTACCTGTTCTCTTGTCTGTGTATGGTGGACAAGGAGACTTTTTCGTGTTACGTTTATAGATCGATTACCTTTTTTCCTGTTGCTAATCTTTTCTCTGTCTCTGTCTCTGTCTATGTCTCTCTCTCTCTTCTCTCATTCTGTCTCTGTCTCTCCCCCCCTCTCTCTCCCCCTCCCCCTCTCTCTCTTCTCTCACTATGTCTCTGTCTCTCTCTCTGTCTCTCTCTCTCTTCTCTCATTCTGTCTCTGTCTCTCCCCCCCCCCCCCCTCTCTCTCCCTTCTCTCTGTCTCGTCTCTGTCTGTCTGTCTCTTCTCCCTCCCTCTCCCCTCCCACCTCCCACCCTCTCCCTCCTCTCTCCTCTCTCCCCTCTCCCTCTCTCTCTCTCTCTCTCTCTCTCTCTCTCTCTCTCTCTCTCTCTCTCTCTCTCGCTCTCTCTTTCGCTCTCTCTCTCTCTCTGTGCTAAGTTTCTTCCACCATCCACTACTACTACTACTAATCTGAGTTGGTTTTTCTGCTCGATGGAAATGTTTTGTTGAAAAGCTGTTTTTGTTGATGAAAATGTCAATGGAATCATTGGTGGTAAAATCGATGTAAGTGTGTGTGTTTTTTTCTCTCTCTCCCTTTCTGGCTTGGTGGAATTGTGTAAAAGCTATGTCCTCAGCTCTTCCCCCCCCCCCCCATCTTGGTTTGATTTTTCTGCCACACTATTATTTATTTATTCCCTATCACTTGTCATCCATCCTTGCCGGTTTGATATTTTTTGTGTTATATATATATATATATATATAATATATATATATATATATATATATATATATATATATATATATATATATATATATATATATATATATATATGTATGTATATATATATAATATATATGTATATATAATATATACATATATATATACATATATAATACATATACATATATGGTGTGGCGACACTGTTACCATCTGATTCATGTGATATGTTGTTCAAATGTGTTAGTTTTGAAATGATGTAGTCCAGTGGTAGATGTTTGTGAAATGGGTGAACTTTTTGAGTTTTGTCCCCCCATCCCCAACCCTGTATGCTACTAATGTATAATATGTACATGGTGTATATGTATATTTTGAACACTAATATGCTGGTCAAGAATGACAACTGTATGTTACAAAGAGAAATGTGGCTTCATATTAAACTGATTCAACTGCAAGCTAAAGGGAAATGGGTCCAGCAAATGCATCAATCCTCTGTGGCATAATTTAACATTTTCCTTTAATCATCTGGATCCATTTAAATTGTGTCAAATGAGTACTTTGTTCCTTGTCAAAAGCGATTTTTTTTTTTGCTTTTTTTGTTCTGTTTTTTCCAAACACTTTGTGTGTGTATGAAAACAAAGAAACGGATCAGCACTAGCCTAAGACAGCTATGTATAATGCTTTGTTGACTGGCGGTGATGTCACCCCCCCCCCCCCCCCCCGACCTACCCCCCACCCCCCACCCCCATCCTTCCACTCCACCTCCTCCCCCGAAATAAACTGGAATTATTTTTACAAATCAGCTGCTTAAAAATAACTGTACCTAAGGAAAACAAATCTGACATCATAGTCGTGTTTAGTCTGCTGAAGCGCTCTGTCGACCCAACAGATGTCTGTCTGATCCTGTCCAGCAGTGTCCGTAATGTGTATTCACAGTACAACAAACCCTGAGAGTATTAACGAAAGTCCTGCAGAGTCTGTAATGGTCATGCTGAGAGGCTGCTGACGCCATCTTGCTGTCTTTCCATCTGATGGAATGGAGGATTCAATTGAAACTGTTACTACCACTGGAAGATGGGAGACTGCCTGTCTTTTGTTGCTGTCCACAGTCCTCTTGGTTCTTAGGGCTAACTGGCTATCACTGTGGTTATTTGCTGTTACTGTTGTGATCGATAACTTCCCGGGTTTCAAATAGTTGTCGAAAACGTACTGGTTGATCATCAAGTTTTTTTTAATGTTTTTTTTAATTTTTCAAATAATGTACACAGACCAGTATAATTGAAGCATCAATCTACAAATGATTCATATCAAAGTTTATAAAGAAAAAAATTAAAAGGGATAAATTACAAACTGATAACCAACCTACTAGCATATGTCTTAGATACCGTATGAACTCAAATGGTCATATATACATATACACCCATGTACATGCATGCATACAAACATCAATACCCAGGTTGATCATCAAGTTTCTTGAATCCATTATTATGCTAAAAATGCTCTACAAAAAGAACAGGAAAAAAGAGACAAGCTACCTGAATGAACACAGGTTCCAGATGGAGTTAGCGCCTGGAAGGAATGCACCTGACATACTTAGGGTCAGCTGTCCTTGCCGTTCGCTAACGGCCATAACCAAAACAGGTATTTTACACATATTGTTAGCATTATAATTCATTTGTTCATTTAATTTGTTATTACTATCATCACCATCATCATTTTTATAATGATGATGATGATGATGATGATGATGATCATGATCATGATGATGATGATGATGATGATCATCATTATTATTATGATCATTAACGTCGTCATCATCATGATCATCATAGTTGTTGTTGTTCTTCTAGTTGTTGTTTTAGCAGCGTCACTGAAAAGGAGCTCATCATTTTCATCATGCATTATTTTTAAGTCTGTCGTCTTCATGTGTAGGTCAGTGGGTTTTTTTTTTATGTTGCCTGTACTGGTGTTAGTGTTGGTTGGGTGGGGATGTGGGCAGGGGAGGCGGGGGGGGGGGGGGGGAAGCGCTGCCTCCACAGCTACCTACCTGTAGGGAGAGGGGGCATGGCAGCGTTAGTCAGTGGCAAAGAGACCGACCTACCTGTGTGTGTGTGTGTATGTATGTAGTCAGCCCCTGCTGTCTCTCTGTCTGTCTGTCTGTCTGTTTGTCTGTCTGTCTGTCTGTCTGCACTTCAGCAACTAGCCGACCTTCTTGCTTGTTGGAGGAATAGCTAAACACACACACACACGCGCGCGCGCACGCACGCACGCACACACACACACACATATCAAATCACTTTAAATCAAATCATGTTTTTCTATACCCCCGCCGACAACAGAGACCATATCATGGCTGTCACCTCGTAAAAAATTAAATCAGATTACACACATACGCAAAGACGCGCGAGCGAGCTGGTATGCATTTGCGCGCGCGCGCACGCACGAACACACATAGAAACACACACACACACACACACACACACACACACACACACACACACAACACACACACACACACACACACACACACACACTGTCACAACTTTTTTCCCCCGTAGTCACTTTAAAAACTGATGTTACAGAATTTTACTCTCTTGATATGCCGGTTACAAACAAAAACACAAATCATTGTTTTTAGAAAATATTAACTTCATCTACATATCTATCATTAGCACTGAGCGTGTCAACAACTGTATCCACATATTGGTCACGAAATAAGTTTTTTTTGTGAAAATATTTGTATGTATCATAATATAACATTTCAATGTGTTATATATATACAATATGGCTCCGTTCTAAATGTAAAGAGCATATTATTAAGAAAGCTGGGCAATGTTATAGAGAGCACTTTATGTTGTTGTCATAATGATATTGATCTTTTGAAGTTAGTCGTCAAAGGATAACATTGCTACTGCTCATTACTGAGTAGATCCGACATGTCTGTGTCCATGATGAATTGTGGTCAGGGGTCACGGTGTGTGACAGTGGGTATGGCCAGGACAGACCCCTTCCAAACCATAGCAACCAGAGTTCGTTCCTCTCTGGCCATTATTTATTCAAACAGGAAATAAACACTCTATGTCAATCAATCCAGGAGCTAAAATGTCGTTGTCTCATTTCCTGTGAAAATGTTCGTATGGACTGGGAGCGAAGGGGAAGGGGGACGGGACGGGATGGGGGGGGGGAGGACAGGGAGTGGGGGTGGGGTGTGGGGTGTGCATTATAGTACAGGCTTTAATGAACAGCAGTGAACAGTAATGTCATGAACAACAAGCCTAGCTTGCATAGGTGTACTACTGTCAGAGATATCCTACACACACACACACACACACACACACACACACACACACACACACACACACACACACACACACACACACACACACACATGTACACATACACACTCACTCACACACACACTTGTACACATACACACTCACTCACTCACACACACACTCACACACACACTCACACACACACACTCACACACACACACACACACACACACACACACACACACACACACACACACACACACACACACACACACACACACACACACACACATATGTACAGACAGAGAGAGAGAGGCGAGGCAAGGCAAGGCAAGGCAAGGCAAGGCAAGGCAAGGCAAGGCAAGGCAAGGCAAAGTCTTTTATTCGAGGATAATAGATAAGCACTCGTGTGCTTTTTTACATCCAGTCCCCGCCCTTTTCAGGGATACATCAAATTGAAAATATACTAAACAATAAGACTTTACGCAGTACCAAACAACACACAAGAATAAAGGACACTATATATGATAAGGTAATAAAATGCACTCTTTCAGAAGACAAAAATCAGAAGTCACAATAAAAAAATTTTGATTATGGAAAAAAAGAAAAGCGTTAGTAGATAAGGAGCAAACAAGAGAACAAAATGAATTAGACAACCGAAAACATCAATCCACCACTATCTATCAAAAATTGTACATGTAATATAAATCATACATTTGGATAGAAGGGGAATTTTTTTTTTAAACTAGAGAGAGAGAGAGAGAGAGAGAGGAGAGAGAGAGAGAGAGAGAGAGAGAGAGAGAGAGAGAGAGAGAGAGAGATCCAATTCGTCAACTCCGTTTCATGTCGTGTCTTGAAGCTCATGATGAATTTGTCGAACCAACTTGTTTTCTGAAAAGGTCATTTCTGTTGACTCCTTTCTTTTTCCCAGTCACTGATTTCCTCAGATGGCATTTTCGTGTTAAACTAATGTTTTATGTTCCTGAAATAGAACATGTGCTCCGGAAATAGAAAAAAAAAACACTACATTTAATTGCAATTCAAGAATATTAATAGCTGGATAGATGATGGGGGGATGTGGGGATGGGTGGGTGTGCGGAATGGCCTCATGGTCAGTGTTATACCGGTAATCTGTCTGGCAGTACTAAAAGCTGTGGGCTGGACTCTGCAGCATATGCAGAGACCTCTTCGGAAAGGATTATCTCAGGAGGTTGGTGTCGGCACCTACTCCACTTTCCCCTACGTCCATGGAATGAGATACCGGGTGCCAACGTAGGGAGCACATCTTGCGCACACGTGAAAAGCCCATCTGCGTTATGAGTTTGGCAATTTCATGCACTGAAACTGCTACTGGTGGGATGTGAAACGATAGGTTGTGTTTGAGATTGATTTTAAAAATGGTAAGGGAGTTTGGCATATCTCTTGTTATGATCTTTTCAGTACGATCTTCAGTGTGATTCAGATTGGCAGTGAGTGATAGATGGGTAGATAGACAGACAGACATAGAAACAGACAGACAAACAGAGAGATAAAACAGACAGACAGACAGACAGACAGACAGGCAGGCAGGCAGGCAGGACAGGTAGGATAGATGATAGATAGATAGATAGATAGAATATGATAGAGATAGATAGATAGATATAGATAGATTAGATAGATAGATAGATAGATAGGCAGGGCAGGCAGAGGATGTAGATAGACAGTAGACAGGCAGACAGACAGGTTTGTAGATAGATAGATAGATAGATAGATAGATAGATAGATAGATAGATAGATAGATAGATAGATAGATAGATAGAGAGTAGATAGAAGACAGACAGACAGACAGACAGACAGACAGACAAAGGATCACCCAGTTCTGTATACCATGCTGTGGTTGTTCTGCCTCCTCAATACACACTTTAGCATGCTGCCTGCATCCAGCAGTCTCACTGAACAGCACTGACACCATTGTTTCCTGTCGGGGTCCTCTGTGCACTAGTGACCCATGAACTGTCTGTCACTGTCAGAGTGGGGACCTTCTATTCACCCAAGAACTGCTGGTCTATGTCAGTACTGCGGGAGTCAGTCAGTAGACAGTCAGTCAGTCGGTCAGTTAGTCAGTCAGACAGTCAGTCAGTCGGTCAGTTAGTCAGTCAGACAGTCAGTCATCGTAGTAGTCAGTCGGCCTCACATGCTTGTTCTGTCAGCTGATCACATTATCGACCTGCCCCTTCTCCACTTTCAGTTCTATGAAATGAGCTGTCAGCTTGAGTTAGTCACCTATTGGTCCATCTCTCGGACTTTTATTGAGATTTCTATGAAATGAGCTGTCAGGCTGTGAGTTAAGTCACCTATTGGTCCATCATCTACTGGGATATTGTTATCAGTGTGAGCCTCAGGGCTACTAAGGTCATCTGTCCACTGACCGTTAACTGTGAAGATTTGGGACTGCTTTAGTACAGCCTCTGGATGTTGTTGTTGTTGTTGTCTCAGCTGGAAATCAAAGCATTTTGGATGTCATTCAGCTACCATCTGTTCACAGTGGTGAGAAGAGAGAGAAGAGAGAGACGAGAGAGAGAGAGAGAGAGAGAGAGAGAGAGAGAGAGAGAGAGAGAGAGAGAGAGAGAGAAACTCGGAAACTCGATTTTAATTGTAAGGCCACCGGCCTGTATACAAGGGGGTACACATTTTAACAGAAGAAACTAAAAGCAAGGCAATAAACAAACAAAGAATTTTGGCATTGTCATGAGTTAATTCCAAAGAGACATAAACTACATCAACTTTTTGTACACCAATTGTGCTTAACTGAGTTCTCTGGCTTTCAGAGCATAAAATATATACATACCCAAATGTCTCAACTGGTAAACATCTTCGCTATTCAGAATAGTTTGGAGGCAATGTTCATTATCATTTGTGAAGTATTTGGGTAGGTATTTCTCTCTCAAGTCTGTAAACTTTGTACATTCAAACAGAAAATGGATTTCAGTTTCAATTTTGTCACAAAAAGGGCACTTTTTAGATTTATCATTATATCTGTTATTCACGTTTAGATCACCAATTCCAAGTCGAAACTTGACCAGTGCATGTCTGAATTTACCTATGGTGATAGCAGTAAGATATTTTTCAGGCTGTAACAGTGATTTAAATGACCTATACGTTTCGAATCTGTCACTTTCTGACACTTTTGCATGCCAGTCTTGATGAAAGCAATCAATCATGCGCTGCTTTAATTCTTTTAGAAAAGCTTGTTCATTTCCCATCCCACCATTTACCCACACTTCAGAGAAGCCAAAAAGATCAAGACATCTTTTAATACAATATGGCCAGTTATTTACATCTAAATGTCTTTCGGTGGTTTCTGGGATCTTGTTTGCAGTCATCAAATATGCCTGTTTTGGAAATCTGCATAAAGACATATTCTGAAGTTTAAACCAGTACGCAATAGATCTTATGGTGCTATCAATATACATAGGATAACGTCCTGTTTAAGAAGAGAGAGAGAGAGAGAGAGAGAGAGAGAGAGAGAGGAGAGAGGGGAGAGAGAGAGAGAGAGAGAGAGAGAGAGAGAGAGGAGAGAGAGAGAGAGAGAGAGAGAGAGAGAGAAGTTTATGCCGACTTACTGATTCCTGCTACACCAATTGGCTCTTTTGAAATATTTGCTGACATCAGTCCCTCATTGGAATCGTCTTGCTAGCACAGAAAGCACTTGGGCATTATTATCAAGTGTTCAGAATGATGCTGAACTTCTCTGCAGTCATGGGCTCTTCCAGGAGACTAGACTTTAAAAAAACGGGTGTGGGCCGCTCCTGTTCATAGATAAACACATGGCTTCTCTTTTCGTCGCCAGAAACGTAGGGAATAGTGAAAACTATTTCGTCCTACTCATTGAATCTGCTGTTGTTTCACAAAGGAATGCCATTATCACCTATCGTTTCTTTCTCAATTTTCTTAAATTACTTTTTATCATTTCGGCTGGCATTTAGAAGGGTTTTTTGTTTGCTTTTTTATTTTATTTTACACACGCTTAGATTGTTCTTCATGTTCAAAGACTTGTACAAAGTGATCAGAGCATCGTTTGTGTCTGTGCTTGCTCTGCGGCCATTGGGTTGTAACCGTTATGTTTGATCCGGGATAAACCCATCGCCATGCTATTGTTTCACAATTGTAAACGTCGATAAGCTAATTCAAAAGGGATTCGTAGGCATGTGAACTCAAAATAGGTTATAGGTACCTTGTCCATTTCACACACACACACACACACACCGCGCGCCGCCGCCGCACCAGACACACACACACCACACACACACACACAACAACACACAACACAAGAGAGAGAGAGAGGAGAGAGAGAGAGAGAGAGAGGAGAGAGAGAGAGAGAGAGAGAGAGAGAGGAGGAGAGAGAGAGAGAGGCTTGATCCATTTTTGGACAATAATTTGAGAAAAATAAAATACCCTAATCCTGGCGTCAGTTGATGACCTGATCGTAATTTAGTTCAATCTCTTCACTTTTTCTCTCATGGTATTAGAAACTCCAGTAACGTTGATATGATTTACACATGAAAAGTTTATGAAGCTTTATTACTTTCTTTCGTTCAGTCAAAGAAAGAATAAGGTGAGGGCGGTTCGAAACAATTCTTGACTCAAGCTGTGTTTGAAATTACAGATTTCTGAACCATATACTCCTTGGAAATAATTGCGGGGAATAGACCTGGATTTTGATGTTATGAATCTGTGAATATAGAGTAAAGCTGTCAACTGTGTGGCTGCGTGATGTTAAATAGTGTGTTATGTGTATGTGTGTATGCTGTTAAGTCTATGTCACGTAATATATATAATCTGTGCGATGTTGAAACTTACCTCATTTGTTTGTATGATGTTGAATTGTCGGTCACACGTTTGTGCGATGTTGAATTGTGCGCATACAGATGCTCCTGTGATGTTGAATGTCCAATGTGTCAATGCGATGTGGAGTTTTGTACGTCAGATGTGCCTGTGATGTTAAACTGTGCATTATGCCTGTGTGATGTTGACGTATAGGTCTTAGGTTGTACGTCAAGTGTGCTTTGTGGTATTGAGTTACAAGTCAAATGTGTGGATAATTGTTGGTTTATACCTTAATTGTGTAATTGCAATAATACTGATGATAATAATAATACTGCAAAAATAAAACTGATAATTATCTACTACTACTACTACTACTACTACTACTACTACTACTACTACTACTACTACTACTACTACTACTACTAATAATAATAATAATAGCAACAGCAACAATACTACTAATAATAACAATAACAATAATAATGATGATGATGATGTTGACGATAATGATGATCATGATGATGATGATGACGATGAAAATGACGATGATGATAACACCTGATTTGTTTTGCGTGTTTTTTCATTAAAAATAAAACAAATCGCTCAACGTGCATTACAGAGGTAAACTCATACCAAAAGTACGACGTGAATACGCTGTCTCATTCATTGCAGAGCAATAGTCTTTTCATCACACAACATTCATTTGATACAAGCAAAAACAAAAAAGATCAAAACACAAAAATAACAACCGGACATCGACACTAGAAACTCGCAATTTCCCCACCCCCACGCCCCACACACATTCTGCCTCACCTCATTTCTATCAAACTATTTTTTAATGAAAGAAAGCTGTACGAATAATATATGCAATGACTTTGTTAGGACTGTGTGGGTGTCAAAGCCACAATTTCAATGAAAAATAATAAATTTTATTTGCAAGGTCATAAAAAATGTACTGAATAGGAAAAAGTTGTAATGAAAGTTACAGGACAACAGAAGAGGAAAGGGACGAGAGAAAAATGGAAGTAGTTAAAAACTTCATTTATGCTGCTGAAAAAAAGACAGGTCTTACATGCTTTTGGAAATAACATAACCTCAATTTCTAACAGAGCTTTCAAAAGAAATCTTTGAAGTTGCAACCTAAATAGATGTCATTTCTTGCTTCTGAAAGCGCACCTTGTTTAAATTAATAAGAGGGGCTCGAGTTTTATTACCATTGAGATTTAGTTTGCTGACTGTCATCCAGGCCTTGACATCTCTGATGCAGGTGTCAATGTTCTCAACAGTAGATGCATTTGACAAGGTGAAGGAGGACAGGAGTCAAAAAGCTGTGTGTCATCAGTGTAGGACTGAGTGGAAACAGGAAAGACATGATCAGAGAGGTAAGAGACTGAATGCACAGAAGAAAGGGACTCTGTCCAAGCGCTGAGCCTTGGGGTACACTATGAGTAAGGTGACCTGGTTTTGAACTATTATTGTTGTAACAACAGTCTGGGGCCTCTCAAAAAGATATGACTGAAACCATGATAGCGCAGTGTAGCTCCTGTCGTACCACAGAAAGACTGAAGGCAATTTTAAACAATGGACTGGTCAATCGTGTCAAAAGCAGCAGAAAGATCAACAAGAGTTGAAATAGATAAGTTACCACGATCAAAAGCAAGGAGACTGTCGTTTGTTACTGTTAGAGTAACATTGTTTGAAAGCTGATAATTATAGGACTGAAGGCAAACTGAACTTGGCAAAGAAGATTGTTCGACTTTACATAAGACTGGAGTTGCTGAAGAACAATCTTTCTTGGATTTCAGACAGGAATGCCAAGTCTGAGACTGATCTGTATTCCTTTTTTTATTTTCTAAGTTTATTTGGATCCAGGTTAGATTTCTTTAGAAGGGGCTTCAGGGCTATACTTTTGAACATGGCTGGGACTGTTCCAGTGAGTACACTGTCATTCACAACGTGAGTCAGGGCAGGGAGGAGCTCAGCAAGAGACTCTACTTAGAGAGCTGGATGCATGGCATTAGATGGTCAAGACAACAAGTTGTAGGTTTTGATTTCAAACCTATTTTCTTCAAATCTTATTCTGATCAAGGATCAAGGATTGAATAAATGAAGTCGAGTTAGTGTAATTTGTCAATTGAAAATGAGTTGATGAATCACTGATTTGGGAATCGAGGCGGGAACTATGTCAGAGACTTTCCTCACTGACAAAAATTTTCTGGGAGGTGGTTAGGTGAGCAGGTTAAGGCAAAGAGAGGGGGCTTTTGTTAGGGCAGAGCGAATGATACATACAGCAAACAGCTGTGAAGCCGAAGAATGTTGGAGGAAAATAAGTGTTGCTTAGCTTTGTGAGCAATCGGTTAGCAACACGTTTGGCAGCCAGACACATGTGCTTATCAGCTATGAAACCAGTGATCCTGTTTCCCCTCTCTGCTGTACGGAAACACGTTCGGCAACAAGATCATCCAGTACAAGTGAACATGATGAGGAGGAGAATCTTTTAGGACGTACACAATGTCTAAAACCTTGGGCGTGTTTGTCAAGCAAAGTTGGCAGGGTAGTGTCAAGGTCGTCAGCAGGGGGACAAGAGAGGAAGACACAGCAGCAAACAATTGTTTAAAGGGTAACTTGTTGAGAACCCATAAACTGAAAGGAATGTTTCTGTAAGTGGGAAGTGGAAGTGAAACAGGGGACATCAAGGTTAGAGCAGACATGAGTCCCAGTTACAGAGCGATTTATTTCATCTTCAGGTCGACAACACGTAATCCAATCTAAAATATGGCCAAGAAAATGAGTGTGCTGTTCTGCACTTTGCTTAGAACGGTAAATAGTCTGAAATATCAGTCAGCTCGGCAGCATTGTGATAGTCTAGACAGTGGAAGTAGCAGTTAATGTCAACAAGAATATTGGGAGCATCAGTTGGTTGGTTACAGTGTCAATTAAGCTTGTAGAAGTCAATGATGAACCTGTCATATGCCCATTTGTTTTTAGGGTTGGGAGAGGATAGGAACAGAAAAAAGTGGAGACTTTTTTTTTATAGAAAAAGGTATTGTTGTATGAACAGATTCATATGGTAGTTTGTTGATGAATCTTTCGTTGTGTATCTGTGATTTAGAAGTATAGGACACATATGTCTTTATGATCTTGAATAACACGTCATGTCTGTCTGTGGTATGTTGAATTGTGTGTCTCATATGTCTGTCTGATATTGCAGTGTACATTATATGTCTGTGTGATGTTAAATTGTACTCATGCATACCTTTCATGTTGAATTGTGCGTCTGTGTGTGTGTGTGTGTGTGTGTGTGTGTGTGTGTGTGTGTGTGTGTGTGTGTGTGTGTGAACTCCCGTAAAATCTGGATGTGTGCTTGTAAATCCCACAAATGCACACAGTGTGGGATATAACGACTTTTTTAAAATACATATAATGGCTTAGCCAGTTTACCCCCATATAATTATTTGAAGAGAAACTAGCCGGATAGCTGTACCCTATTTCAGACTTTTTCTCGAGTCAAACAAGCAAATACCCCCACAATGAGAAATTCATATGAAGGGTTACCTGACCCCAAAATAAGTGATGAGAATGGGGGTTGAGGATAATGACCTCAGGAGTGGGAGGGGGCGGGGCGGAGATAGACAATATGCTGAAATACTTTAGCCCTGATGACAGTGAGTTGAACAGGCCATTGTGTGGCTGTGTCTGCATTCCTGTGCCTTGTTCAGTGTAGGGAGTGACAGTCAGTGACAGGCAAGCTTTTGAACACTGTCTGGCAGTGTCAATCATTATGAGGCTGTCTTCAAGGACGCCAGATGGGGTCTCTAACATAGCGGCTACATGCAGGCTGGTTGTGGCAGTGCTGGGGAGGCTGCTGTCTGTAGGCTTTCTCACTGACAGTGACATTGAGAACTTTGGAAACATTTCCCGGCGCTGTGACACCTTAATGACATCACGACTTTTTTGCAAGGTGACAGTGTCACTGACCAGGAAGCTATTTTCAAGATTGTCTGGCCATGTCAGGAGCCGTCAGCTGTGAGGGAAACAGCGCTTTGGCAGAAAGTCTGTTACCACAGCCTGTACTCTGTTCATGGTCACAGTCACACTGTGATGCTGTGGGCCAGCTGTATCTGATCATGTCACAGTCACACTGTGATGCCTGTGGACAGCCTGTACTCTGTCATGGTCACAGTCACACTGTGATGCCTGTGGGCACAGCCTGTACTCTGGCCATGGTCACAGTCACACTGTGATGCCTGTGGGCACAGCCTGTCTTGATCATGGTCACAGTCACCTGTGATGCCTGTGGGCCAGCCTGTACTCTGTATGGTCACAGTCACACTGTGATGCCTGTGGGCACAGCCTGTACTCTGGCCATGGTCACAGTCACATGTGATGCCTGTGGGCACAGCCTGTACTCTGTTCATGGTCACAGTCAACTGTGATGCCTGTGGGCACAGCCTGTACTCTCATGGTCACAGTCACACTGTGATGCCTGTGGGCACAGCTGTACTTGTCATGGTCACAGTCACACTGTGGCCTGGGCACAGCCTGTACTCTGTTCATGGTCACAGTCACACTGTGAAGCCTGTGGGTACAGCCTGTACTCTGCTCATGGTCACACTGTGAAGCTGTTTCTGCTGGCTGAGTCACCGACAGCTGTTTCTTGCGCTTTTAAAATAATTGTTCTTGCCCAGAACAAAAAGCCATTTGTTGTATTAACGTTTATTCTTTAGCCGCGGATGTATTTGTCCCTTCCTACCTCCCTTCCTCTCTCTCTCTTTCCCCCTCTGCGTGCGTGCGTGCGTGCGTGTGTGCGTGTGTGTGTGTGTGTGCGTGTGTGCGTGCGCCCGCGCCCGTTTACACACTTGAACTGATCCATGACGCATCATGGTACACTAGAGACCACGCTTTATTGATTATGCAGTGTTGGCTGCAGGGTGGGGAAGTGATCACCTAGTATCTTGCTCTGTCCCACCGCTGAACTGCATGGAGCCGGTGTCACCGATACTGGCAGGTTCAGCTCTCAGAACCCTGGCCGTTTCGAGGCCACTTAAATTAAACTGTCTTCATCATAATCAAGGGCTATGATACAAAGTACGGGCAGGGGAGGAGTGCATCAACAATAATGTGTGTACAATGTGTATCGGTTCTTTCATAAGAAGTTTATCATTTTCATTGTACATAGATGCAAATTTATTTATTTAGTTGTTTTTTTTGCTGTTTTAATGTCTTTTTTTGCTTTTGCTCATCATTTTTGCGTCATTGTTTTTCAAAAAAAAATATATATATATATATTTACTGTCGTTGAAAAGCACTTTTTTTAGTTAGAAAAAAATCATCATCGTGTTTTAATGTATATACCTTAATATGATATTTAAAACACACAAAAAAATTCACGAGTATTTCCTGTAGACAGTTAGTGCAGTTGTGTCTCTCCCTTGTCCTGGTTGGGTGTGCTGTATCATGTGGATTATTATTATTATTATTATTGAATGCCTGTATCTTGTTCCTAGTTTACGCTGAAGTTCAATTCCTGAGGTTTTAGTAACGTTGTTGTCCCATCATGGTGGACCTTCAGTGAGTCCTTGGCCGGCACCCACAGTGTGTGTGCCGTCAGCATCTGTGTATCTTTCACTGGTTCAAACTATCATTGGAAAATATTAATTATGGAACAAAGAACGACAGTTATACAAAAAAGGAACAATAACTCGAAAGTGAAGAAAAGAGTGTTTGGGTTTTTTTGTGTTGCTGATTTTTGTATGTATGTTTGGTTGGTTGGTTGGTGGCACTAGTGTGGTGGTGGTGGTAGTGGTGGTGGTGATGATGATGGTGGTGGTGGTGATGGTGGTGGTGGTGGTGGTGGTGGTGGTAATGGTGGTGGTAGTTGTAGTGGTGATGGTGGGTGGTGGTGGTGGGTGGTGGTGGTAGTGGTGGTGGTGGTGTGGTGACAGAGGTGGTGGTAGAAAAGATACTCATGCTAACCATGATGGCAGTGGTGACTGGTGTGGATCATCACAGTGGTCTGTGCAATGAATGTATGGAATCACCACGGAGACCCACAGTTGACAGTATCCACACACAGGATCTGGCATAGCACCATGCACATCATCCCCACACACTGTGCAAAAACAACAAACTCATCACAAGATATAGTAGTAATAAAGGCTGACTGAATAAACAATGAAAAAAAGAAAGAAACTAAGAACAGAAGTAAGAAATACAAGAATGAAAGCAAAGCAAAGCAAACCCAAACAGAAGTCTGACCTCAAGGCAGGCTTTTTTTGTTTGTTTGTTGTTTTGTATTTGTACCACTATGTCACAGCAGATTTCTCTGCGTGAAATTCGGGCTGCTCTCCCCGGGGGGAGAGCGCGTGGCTACAATTGCAGCGCCTACCCATTTTTTTTTCTTTTTCCTGCATGCAACTGTATTTGTTTCCCTATCAGAGTGGCTATTTTCTACAGAATTTTGCCATGGTCAACCCCCTTGTTGCCGTGGGTTCTTTTACGTGCGTTAAATAGAGTTCTTTACAGAAGGTGGGCAGAAACTTGCCGGCTGTGCATGCTGTGGAAAGGGACAGCCACAGCCTTGCCTCATCATCAACAGCACCACTTCACAGCACCATACTTGGAAAATCAGACAAATCATGGTTCTGCATTTGTTTCAAAGAAATGACAGTCTTAGTGGAGAAGACAGGTTGTGTGTGATGGCAGGTAGTAAGGAATTTATTATTTTTTTAGTATTTATTTTGTAACGAGGATAATCGCATAAGCACTCATGTGCTTTTTTACATCCAGTCCCCGTGTGTATGCAGTTTTGTAAATATCTGTTCCCAGGCATGGCATAGAGCAACTATTTGGGAAAAACCCAGTAGGGGCTAAACAACGTGCACGATGCAACAATGATCCAGTTGCAAAACACACACTAAAAGCATACATAAAAATATGTTTATTACCTCAAGAAACTGTGCAATGTCTTATAAAAAAGAAGCACAAACAAGAAAACAAGCAAACATAACCGCTTTATCTGCACACACGATTGTACACTTTCGCACTGTATATGTTAGTGCAGACGCACACGTATGTAGACACACGTGTGCACAGCGATTGCACGCATTCACACACTTCCCTACGCGCTAAGTTTTAATTATGTTTAAACCGGCCAGCTACATCAGGGCACTGTCCCTGTGAACAAAGAACTACAAACAGAAACTCCTGGCAATGTAATGAATCAAGGACAGAAATCAGATCTTGTTTTCTCTGCTAGTCCATAAGAAACCATCCTCTTTTTAAACAGAATATTCCTCACATAAACAATGGCCTTAATTAACCAGCAGCCAATATCCAAACTTTGCACAATGGCTCATCATTCTGTACAGACAGTCCCCTCCTCTCTATGCTGCCGTGACACATGGCTTGACTTCTGGTCTTAGCCGACACAGCACACCAGACAGGAAACAAAACTGAATGATTGTAACATTCTACTATTTCCAAAACTTTCCTCTTGTTGGTGTCATTTTAACTCCATGGGCCTTGTGTTTGTGATTTTGTCTCAACAATCCAAGCACCCCATCCTGTACGTTGAACGGTCTGTCTTCATAGTAATGGTGGGGTCTGATCTCTGAATGGGGGACTTTTGTTTATCTGAGTTATTGATCCACCATTCTTGCTCGGCTTTCCTTTCAGCTGATAAAACAGTTCCTCTTGCTTTACTTAAGTGCAGCATATTTGTTTTGTTCCAATGCTCTGTAGTACAACCGCCCATTGGCACAGCAAGGAAACAAGAAACCATTAGATCAATACATGATGCCAGAGATCTTACAGTTGTACTTTTTCTGATTGAGTAGTTCTTTGCATGCACTTGCTAGTTTATCTTTCCATTCATCTATCAACGTGACTGGCATACCTCTAGAGTTGTTTTTTTTTAAGTACATAATGTTCTGCTCAGGCAAAAATTGGGTTTTCTTCTCATGTTCATAAAATCTGACAAAACTTTAAAAAGTTTATGCTTCTTAATTTGGCTTGTTGTATGCACGTATGTGAAGTATGAACTTTAAAGAAAGGTGACGGGAAAGATAAAACACAGCAAAAATGGGGTTCTACGAGTTTCTTCCAAGAGTAAAATGGACAGATAAAAGAACCAATGACAGCATGTTAATGGAACTAGCTGTCCAGCCAAAAGTGTTTCAAGACGAGGACCAAACCAGAATGTTTCAAAGAGATGGCGAAGATGAATATACTGAGACTGAAGCTGAAACGAAGTAACCATAAGACCCGACTTGAGTATTCTTGAGTCTGGACTGGACGACATCAGTCCTGCAGGAGAGAGGCATGGCAAAGAGAAATCATGCGTTAAACGCACACGTTAAATCCTGTTCCGCTCTTCGTAAGAGTAGGCCATTGTGTGCCGGTGGGAACAGATGACAATATTGACAAAACTGCATACACACGGGGACTGGATGTAAAAAAGCACATGATTGCTTATTCCATTAACCTCGAAATAAAAGAATAAAAGAAAGAAAGCAAGGAAGGAACGAAGGCCAGTAACATCCTTCATGGACGACATCACTGTCGCCAGCAAACAGAGGATCCAAGACAATGCAAAGGAGCATGTCGGCTAGCTATGTAATGTACTGTATTCCACTTTAGGTCACGGCAGATTTCTCTACCTGAAATTCGGACTGCTCTCCTCAGGGAGATCACGTCGCCATCAGACTGTCTGCATGTGTATAATTTTGTTTCCCTATCAGATTGTCTCTTTTCTACAGCATTTACCAGGGACAACTTTCTTGCTGCCACAGGTTCTTTTTCGCGGGCTAAATACGTTTTGCACACAGGACTCAGTTTCTCGTTTCATACAAAAGACTAGCACCCAGACCTCCACTCACGGTCAAGTAGATGGGGGAAAAGTTTCGGGCACAGACCAGGATCAAACCACCACACACTTTGACCCCTGACTTTTTGTTTTCTGGACAGGTTAGTTACCTCTAGACCACCGCTCCACCGAACAAAGAACGAAGCCCCCCTCCCCCCACCCCCCCTAATTAATTGTCCACAGTGATGGGGGCAGGTGACATCAAATCCAAAATGGTTCAATCATCTCGTCGTGTCTGTCTCACACTTCCTACTTTCTGTCCCTGCCTCACCAACAATAAGACTGTCATCAATGGAACATATCGTCAGGTGACCCATAGCATGTAATCTAAGTGTGCTGAAGAGGGGTTTGACAAGTTTTGTGACTTGGCTTGAAATAAATCAAACTGAGTTTTACAGCAGCTGCTGAAAACAGTCCACTTTCTTTCTTTATCTGAATTAAGATATCTGTGAAAAGTCTCCTTCACTGCTATGACGAAGTTCACACCTCCCTCGGTGATGGATACAAAATGAATAGTTTACCTTCACACTATCTTTGTGGTTTCATACAATTGTTTTTGTTGTCAGCCTTTTGGATTCATAGCTTTGAGGTTCAGACTTATTCAGACTGATCTAAACAGCATTGTGTTGATTCAGCGAGGGATTCTTTGATTTTTTTTGGCAACTGGTGTAGCATAGCAACGTCACTTCCCTGGTGCTGCGTTATCCACACTTTCTAAAAATGTATAATGCATCCACGAAAAAATCTTAATACGTCTAGTGTTATATCAGCAGAAAGGGGAAATGCGATCTTTACCATGGGCCTACTGTTCAATGCTCTTTTGTCATTATAACAAAACTATTAGTATGGAAAACAGCATAGCTAAAACTAGGTGAGCTGCTATCAAGAGAGATGTGGTGTCCGCCTCGCCACCCGGGGTGGTTGTCTCACGCAGTCTGGCTCCAAGACTGAGCTATTGCTGTCGTCAGTAGGGGGCTTAGTAGGTGGTGTCCTGCCTATGCCAGCTCAGAACAGGCACCACTGAACACCACCAAAGTGATTCAGCAGCAGCGAAGGGCCCCTCCGGATTGGTGGTCCCACTGCGGCCCGACATTGATAGGCTCCCTGTGGACTTCTGACCTTAAGTATGTGACATAACAAAGCTAGGAATGGCTGGGGCGGAGAGATTGAAATGAAGGTCTGGAAACAGCAAGACAGGAACCTCACAGAAGATGAGGCAACAAAAAATATGTAATTGAAAGAAGAAAAGCATACTGTAGGCAATGGTTCTTTCCTCTATCAAGCTCATGGAATGCTTTACCACTTCTTGTCCACCATTCTACTTCCCGTCTCTTTGTCACATCATCCTTAAAAACACACCATGTGTAGCTTAGGAGCTATGGCAGCCTACTTCAATTCTATCTGCTTCAGTTTGGCTGACGCTTGTGTGCTAGCTGGAGATGAGCCGAGTGTGAACATGTTTGCCAGTCTACATGTGATGGTTTCAGCGCGTGTCAGTGCCTTCTTGGATTTTTTTTCTCTCTCTGCATGTGAATTATTTATTTGTTAATGCCTAGGACTTTTGTAGCTACTACATTTGGCGTTGTAAATAACCTTTATTATGATTATGATTCAATTCAATTCAAACACTTTATCATCTCAGAAACAGAGAAATTCATGCCATACATAAAAACAGTAAATATGTAACCATAATATCAAGGACATATACCACAACACAGTATCCGAACATCAGCACGCACCCATCACAATATAAAAAGCACCTGCAAATCAGCAATATCTCAGTCAGTCATAAACTCACCCAAGTAAGAACATAAATACTGGTGTGCGCTCCAGTGTGCCCACGCATCTCTCTGTCTCTGTCTCTGTCTCTGTCTCTGTCTCTGTCTCTCTCTCTCTCTCTCTCTCTCTCTCTCTCTCTCTCTCTCTCTCTCTCTCTCTCTCTCTCTCTCTCTCTCTCTCTCTCTGCTGTGTTGTGTGTGTGTGTGTGTGTGTGTGTGTGTGTGTGTGTGTGTGTGCGCGCGCGCGCGCGTGTGTGTGTGTGTGTGTGTGTGTGGTGTGTGTGTTGTGTGTTGCGTGTGGGGGTGTGTGTGTGTGTTATTGGTTTTCTTTTCTCTCCAGTTTTTCTATTTTTCTTCTTTTTTTTCTTTTCTTTTGGAGAGCATTAGAATTCGAGTTCTCCCTTCTCTCTCTCTCTCTCTGTCTGTGTGTCTGACTGTCTGTCTATGTTCTGTCTCTCTCTGTCTTTCTGTCTCTTCTGTCTCTATCTCTCTCTGTCTCTATCTGTCTGTCTCTTCTGTCTCTGTCTGTCTGTCTCTTCTGTCTGTCTGTCTGTCTGTCTTCTGTCTTCTCTGCTCTCTCTCTCTCTCTCTCTCTCTCTCTCTCTTCTCTCTCTCTCTCTCTCTCTCTCTCTCTCTCTCTCTCTCTCTCTCTCTCTCTCTCTCTTGGATCAGTTCAGATGTATTGCCATGCACTTTATAAAGCAGCAGAATTGAGGTGGGAATAAAACTATTTTTACATCGCCTGGTTTTAGACTTGAGTACTCTGTAGCGCTTTTGAGACGGCAGAGTTCGAAATATTTTTTCTAGCACGTGAGTACCATCGCTTACAATCTGTTTCGCTCTGTCTCTCACACGGTATTCATACGATTTGTTCAGTTTCATTTACTCACAGCCCCCAGTTTTGCCTCATCTTGTCACCATTCTGTTTACTTCATTTTCGTTTTTTACAGTCAGGCTTTTGTACCAAATAAGGAGAAGGAAAGGACAGACTTTATAAACCATCGATAGAAATTCTGTAAAACTTTAACATTCACTTGAAAACTCTGGCGTATTTCAAGGAAAAAGATGCGAGAATTGCATTTTCTATTTACAAGATCTATAATTATAACAGTACCTAGGTATTTATATTCATGCACACGCTCAACCATTACTCTATGAATGCAAAGATTAAGTATGGGCTCTGGGATTTTGCGAAAATTAATTAACATCTCTTTAGACTTTTTAGCGTTTAAATCAAGAGACTTCTGTTTGCACTTGGAGGAAAACTCCTGAACTTGTTTGAAATACATGTCATGGAATTAGACAGATCTACCACAGCAGTTATTGGAATATTTGATTAACGGTATAAGATCAGTTAGTGCAGTCACTATTGCAAAGAGTGAAAAGGATGGAGAACAGAATAGTGCCCTGGGGAGAACCAGTGGAAGTTGATCTTTCAGTAGATAAGAAATGTGATGATGATGATGATGATGATGATTATCGTAGGAGCTATTAAGATTACATTAAGTGTTGACAGAAATTGTAAGATGTTAAAAACAATTCACTATCATCGTCTTTTTACCATTGTAATTGTGTAACCCAAAATTCACAAACATAGAGGGACACAGCTTTTAGACTAACGGACTTCACAAACGAAGGTTTTCTTTGTGCATTTTCAGTACGGTGTTTGAATGGCTGTTATTTTGAACTTGTGTTGATTGTGTTAGCAGGAATAAAACCTCGTTTATCATTTCTTGCTTTTTTCTAATCGTACTTTGGAGAGAGAGAAAAACAAAAAACAACCAAACCATGGACGATGAGGAGAGGAAAGCTGGCAGAGCAATTAGCTGCTGAAGCACTGCTGACACCACCGTAAGCACCATTTATGGCTATGAAGAGGACTATAGAGGCACATAAAAACAAACCATTGCTCATACCATACATGGACATACCCGAGAACTCTACCGGTCTATTGCTCTATGCAAAAAAATAAAAAGAGAGGAACGTTGAAATTAAATAATTGGCACTATTGTTCTCCTTTTCTTAATGCTTACTTTTTTGCGTGTATGTGTGTGTGTGAGTGTGTGGGAGAGAGAGAGAGAGAGAGAGAGAGAGAGAGAGAGAGAGAGAGAGAGAGAGAAGAGAGAGAGAGAGAGAGAGAGAGAGGGCTAACACTGACGTCAAGGGAAGACTGAAAATAACTTGGTGCAAACGAAAGGAAATAAAAAAAGAAACAAGACAGCCTGCTCCAACATCACGAATTCGACGGTATGGGGGAGGGAAGGAGAGGGCGGACGAGAGACACAGAAACCAGAGAGAGAAGAGAGAGAGAGAGAGAGAGAAGAGAGAGAGAGAGAGAGAGAGAGAAGAGAGAGAGAGAGAGAAGAACAAAAAAGAAAGCAAGGAGTTATGAGAAAAAATAAAGAAGAAGCAGACGGACAGGCA
>CM060320.1:17364934-17374934 GCA_030674155.1 Stramonita haemastoma
TATCAGTAGTATAGTAGTAGTAGTAGTAGTAGTAGTAGTAGTAGTAGTAGTAGTAGTAGTAGTAGTAGTAGATAGTTAGTATCTAGTATATATCATCATATCATCATCATCATCATCATCATCATCATCATTGGATCACTGACTGGCGTGAGTGACCCTGGCCTTCAGGCTAACTGTGACAGAAGATGCCAACACTAAGGCCCCAGCGAGGCCTTTCCCTCCATCAGCTGACAGCAGGCCACTATGCCTGCAGTGACCCGGCCCTGGCTGAGAAGACAGTCACACTCACGATCGACATCATTTTCTACACAGCAAACTGAAGTGCAGCAGTGGATCGAGTATAGGATCGAGGTGGATCGGTGGTCTAGGTGGTAACGCGCCTTGCCTAGAAAGCAAAAAGTCCGGGTCGGAGTGTGCGGTGGTTCCTACCCCGTTTGGGCCCAAACCTTTTTCCCCCCCATCCATTAGACCCTGAATGGTGGTCTGGGCGCTAGTCTTTCGGATGAGACGATAAACCGAGGTCCCGTGTGTTACACATCACTATTTGGCGCACGTAAAAGAACCCATGGCAACAAGGGGGGGGGGGGGTGACCCTGGCAAAACTATGTAGAAAAAAGCCACTCTGATAGGGAAACAAATACAGTCGCATACAGGAAAAAGAAAAAAATGGGTAGGCGCTGCTCATGTGGCGACGCGCTCTCCCCGGGGAGAGCAGCCCGAATTTCACGCAGAGAAATCTGCTGTGACATAAAGTGGTACAAAATACAAAAAATACAACAAAAAAACAACAAAAATACAAAAACAAATACAAAAAAACCCCAACCAAACAAACAAAAAAATATATATATAACCGCAACACTCCCCAGGAAAGCCTCACTCAATGCTGATCATTTGACGGTTCTGCCTCCCCCCACCCCACCCCCCACCCCCCTCTTCACACCGCCATCACTTGTACCTGTACACATGTCAGACTGAGTTTTAAAATATGACGAGGTGACAGCCCCGATATGGCCTGTGCGGTCGGCGGGGCTCTAAGCAACATCATTGGATTGGATTGGATGCCAGACGTATTCCCCAGGTACGTCTATGCGAAATTTGCGATGAATGACGCAGAATAAAACGTACGACTGCACGGTACATCAGTCTGATCGGGGCAACAGATCTTTTTCCTAGCAGAAAACAGATCAATACTGAAGCATAACAACAGTGAAATCAATACTAAAGGATAACAACAGGGATAGCGATGGTAGTCATTTCAAAAGGGAAGGCCTATTTCAGAGTAATAATGTCAGTTGGATCTTCTTTTCTGGACAGCGTCTAGCAAACGCCACTATTTTCTAGCTACAGATTGTGCGCAAAGCAAGATGTACCACCGTATTACATATTCATGATACACTACACACACATACACACACACAAAACATACACACAGCATATACACACACGTGCGAGCGCGCATGTACACACACACAATGTCATGCACACACACAGACACATGCACCCCCACGCACACACATACACACGCATGCCTGCTCGCGCTCGCGCGCGCACACAACACACACACACACACACACACACACACACACACACACAACACACACACACACACACACAAACAGGCAGACAGGCAGAACACACACACACACACAGCAAACAAACACAACACACACACCACAGAGGAGAGAGAGAGAGGAGAGAGAGAGAGAGAGAGAAGAGAGAGAGAGAGAGAGAGAGAGAGAGAGAGAGAGAGAGAGAGAGAAGAGAGAGAGAGAGAGAGAGAGAGAGAGAGAGAGAGAGAAATTCAGTTAAAGACTTTAACAGAGTGAGAAATGATGATGACAAAATGCCCCACCCCTCCCCTCCCACCCCCTTCCCTCCACCCCTCGTCCTCTTTTCAACAGCGGGAACAAGAGAAGAGAGAGAGAGAGAGAGAGAGAGAGAGAGAGAGAGAGAGAATGTGTGTGTGGTGGTGGGGGTGTGTGTGTGTGTGTGTGTGTGTGTGTGTGTGTGTGTGTGTGTGTGTGTGTGTGTGTGTGTGTAAAGTCAAGTTAAATTGATCTTTATTGGGGGTAAGAGATTAAGCTTACACAACTTTATCCATCCTGCCCTCACCAAAATATCAAGAAAATTGACTCGTAAAAGCAAACAAAGGAAGTGTTAAAAATTCTATGTTGAAAAGAACAAACAAACAAAAAATGAGGAAAACATTTGGGTTACAGAATAAGATTAAACAAAACCAAGACAGCACAACATGTGCTCAATGTAGACTGACAAAAATAATATTAAAAAAAAACCCAGAACAACAAGGATAAGAAAAACAATTTACAAGCAACCAGATGTCCAGTAACCTTGATGGTAAGGAAATGGCATCACATTAATTTTTTTCCATTGTTCTGAAGGAACTAATTTTAAAAAGGGAGGTAGATTGTTCCACAAATGTTCTCCCCGAATAAGCAAGGCTTGATTTATAGAGATTATTATGGGTCTGGGCAAAAAATAGTATATGAGTATACGTGTTTTTTATTGACAGAAAAAAAAATCAGAATTTGTTGGGGGGTCTATTCCTTTTAATATATTTGTACATACATAGACACTTGTTGAAATGTAGACTGTCTTTGAGTGGAAGAATATCTATTTCTTTGTAGTTGGCGTGGGTCAATGTTCTAGGTTTCTATCTTATTAGCTTGACAGCTAGTCTATGTAGGAGGCTTATATGCTTTAGGTTTCCTTCATTTCTGCTATCCAATAAGGTCGAAGGATGATTTATAGACGATAGTATGTGTGCGTGGAAGTATAGGGATAAGACTATAAACCGAGGACCCGTGTGCCAACGCACGCAGAACATCTTGTGCACACGTTAAAAACTCGTTCCGCCTTTCGGAAGAGAGGCCACTCTGTGCCGATAGAAGTGGATGACAACAAAAATAAAAATAAAAACCAGCATGCACACAGGTGTCGTGTTTAGACACCATCCCTGAGGAAAATCAGCGAGTTGGAGTCCCCAGGGCGGGGCTGTATATGGCAACGTTCTGGTGGCTCCCATGATGGCACTGGAACCATACGTATCAGCGATTCCCTTTCCATTGGACTATTCCAGCGACGTGGAGAAGGGCGGGGAGGGGGTCTGCTACATGGTAACAGCTTGCCCTCACTACATACTTACCCAGGCTTTACGCTCTAGAGCCTGGAGCGCAACTCCAGTCTCCCGAGACTGACAGATGCTTACAATGTGAAAGAATAGGTTTCGTGACTGCAGATTAAAAACTCTTTATTTTTCTGAGTTGGTATAATCTTACTGAAATGCGTTTATTTCTAATGAGGATATGTGATCTGACCCCGATAAATCATGGTCAATTACTGCACCTAGCACTTTCTGTCAAACTACTTCTTCGATTTTTTTGTCCATAAATAAATATCTGGCGCGAATGGAGAATGCAGCTTCTGTCTTTTCTGCCGTGAGGTTATAATGCCCTGTGGCCGTGTGTGTGTGTCTCAGTGTGTGTGTGTGTGTGTGTGTGTGTGTGTGTGTGTGTGTGTGTGTGTGTGTGTGTGTGTGTGTGTGTGTGTGTGTGTGTGCTCAGTGTGTGTGTGTGTGTGTGTGTGTGTGTGTGTGTGTGGGTGGAAGCATGCAGAAAAACAATCCTATAAAGAAGAGTTAGGAAAAAAACACACACACTCTTATAAAGAAGTGTTTAGACAAACACTCCTGTAGAGAAGTATACATACAAACACTCCTATACAGAGGTATATACAGACAAACAATCCTGTACAGATGTACACAGACAAACACCTCACGAGGTGCATCAGAGAAAAATAATTTAGCTGTAATTATAATGACATTTCCCTCTGGGGCTTCTACCACCAGCTGCCTGATAAAAGGCGGGGCACGCCAAGATGACGTCAAGAATAATGTAACCTTTGCTGGGGGGGAAAAACAAGCCACAACCTCTGCCCCATATCTAGCATGTTTGGCATAGTTGCACTGTCTGTTTGTTGTCCTCTGTGGCCGTAAGTAAGCCCTTAGGGGTGGGTAGGGTGCTGGCCCCAGGGGGTGAATGCTCCTGACTAGGCAGCGAGATTGGTGGTTTGAGTCTGATGGCAAGCCAGATTTTTTTTCTCATTCCACCAGATCACTCCCCCCCCCCCAACAGTCTTTCGGATGAGACTATAAACCGAAGCCCCGTGTGCGAACGCACGCAGAACACCTTGCGCACACGTTAAATCCTGTTCCGCTTTTCGTAAGAGTAGGCCATCGTGTGCCGGTGGGAACAGATGACATTTACAAAACTGCATACACACGGGGACTGGATGTAAAAAAGCGCAAGAGTGCTTATTCCATTATCCTCGATATAAAAGATTAAAAAAATAATAAAATAAAAGATCTCGTTTTGTGGCCTGGATCTTACCCTTGGATGAGACAACAACCAAGAGTTTCGCGCAAAAAAGGGGGAAGGGGGGGGGGGGTGGACTGCAGAATCAAACAGTTGTCTCCATCAGGTTGTTGTGGCGAAAATTTGCCTTTACAGAAAACTAAACATACAAGCAGTCAGGAAAAAAAAAAGAAGTAATGGTGGCACTGTGATATAGCCAGTAATCTACTAGGTACAGGATAGCTCGGTGTTCAGAGCACTCGCTTTCCTCCAAGCTACTGTTAAGCTGCATTGAGCGTGGTCACGAAGTGGATGGGTCACCGTTTGCGCGCCTTGGCTTCAGTACAGTCCCCCAGCTGAAAATGGGTACCTACCCTCTTTCGGGTCAAGGAAGGTAAAGCAGCGAGGGAGAGGAGATGGGCGCAGCCTTCAATATGCTGGCCCCTAGAGAAGCTGAGGTCTTTGATGACGCCTCGCTCCCCTACGACCACATTGGTTATGGGACACCTTTACCTTTTACCCTTTTAATCTGACTGCACTTTCCTTCAACTCATTGTTAGCATGGTGAAGTACAGTAAAGGATCAAGACAGGAAAGAAATAAGCGAATAGTCAGAAAGACAACTGGTCAGACAGAAAGAGTGAAGTGCTAGGTGTCACTGGGCTACACAATTACTATGTGTTGTTTTAAAAGCAAAGAAACTCAACATAATCATGAACATATAAAAAAGAGGTGACATAATAGTATTTTCACAAAAGCAAAGAAACTCAACATAATCATGAGCATATCAAGAAAAGAGAAGTGACATAATAGTACTTTTAGAAAATAGGAAAAAGTGACGAAATCAGAGTTGTTTCATGGTGACAAGGGTCAGTTACAGGTCATAATCAAGGTTGGGTTAAAAAAAAAAAAAAAAAAAAGCTATTGCGTACAGAAATCTACAAAGATATTTCAGTGTGTTCTTCAATGTCTTATTGAGTATTTCATCTTAAACCTGGTTTGATTACCCATACAAGTAGTTGCGTGTAAAATATCTACAGAAAGCTTTGTATATAGGATAATAAATAACAAGAAGTAATCAGTGGTCGTCTTTCCGGTCAAGGAAAGTAAACCAGCGAGGGAGAGGAGATGGGCGCCACCCTCAACATGCTGGCCCCCTAGAGAACCTGAGGTCTCTGATGCCTCGTTCCCCTACGACCACCTAGGTTATGGGACACCGCCTTTAATGAGTGGTCGTATCAACCATGATAAAACCCAAGAGCTTCAGTCAGTTGAACTTTTGTGTCAGGATCTCTGCATCTTCCCCAACCAACAAAACAAAACAAAAGAAAACCCTCAACAACAACAAAAAACCCAAACACCCCCAACAACAAACAGACAAACAAATAAAAAGCAAAGAAACACCACCATCACCACCACCCCCCCAAAACCCCCCAACAAACTAACACTGTCCTTGCTCTCTCTCTCTCCCCCCTCCCCCCTCCTCTCCCTCCTCTCCTCTCTCTCTCTCTCTCTCCCTCTCCTCTCTCCTCTCTCTCTCTCTCTCTCTCTCTCTCTCTCTCTCTCTCTCTCTACGGAGGCAGGGTATGTAGTCCTTGATCTCCTGTGCATGCGGGGGGTCTGCCCACTGGCCTCAGCCAATACAAAGCCACTTCAGAGCAGCTCATTTCATTGTACACGATGCATGCTGGGTATGGTCTTGTTCGCGTAACCCACCGAGTCCTGATATAAGTTTCAAGGTCTTTAACTTGCACATTTAATCATCTGCATATGTATATACACGAGAGGGATTAAGGCATTGGCAAGACTAACTTGAACTTGATCTGGGAGATCGTAAATATTCCCCACTTTTAATTCACCAGACGCCGCCAAGATTCGAACCCGCAACTTCATGGACCCAAGAGATTGAACGGTCTTAACCACTGTGCTATAGCGTCCATCTTCTTTCTTTCAATACACCATGTTTATCTACAAAAAACAATGTGAATTGGGAGCTGACACCATTTTGATAGGCGAAGATACAGTCATTAATTCCCTGTTGTGAAGGTCTGATAACTTGTCTGGCTTTTCATTGTATATTGATTTCAATATAGTTCCTGTATAATTATGTGTTGGTCCTGGTATTTTACGATTAGCAAATGATTTCTTACACGACACTGACTTACATGCTAATCGGTGTGTGTGTGTGTGTGTGTGTGTGTGTGTGTGTGTGTGTGTGTGTGTGTGTGTGTGTGTGTGTGTGTGTGTGTGTGTTGTGTCTCTCTCTCTCTCTCTCTCTCTCTCACTCTCTCTCCTCTCTCTCTCTTCCCTCTCTCTCTCTCTCTCTCCATCTCTCTCTCACTCTCTCTCCTCCTCTCTCTCTCTCATAGATATTCTTAGTGCAAACATATTCCACAAAATAGGTGTTCCTGCCTATCTTTTCAGTGTGCTTTCTTTCTTACTTTCACATAGAAAGTTATGCGTTTGCTCTTCAAGGATGAACAAAAGAAAAAGATGAAAATGAACAACAAATAGAAGAAAAAAGAAAGAAAGAAAAGAAAGAAGAAGAAAAGAAGAACAAGAAGAAAAGAAGAAAAGAAGAAAAGAAAAGAAAAAGAAGAAGAAAGAAGAAGAAGAACAAGAGACAAGAAGAACAAGAACAAGAACAAGAAGAACAAGAACAAAGAAGAACAAGAGAAAACAAGAACAACAAGAAAACAAAAGAAGAAAAGAAAAGAAGAACAAAAAGACACAGAAGAAGAAGAAGAAGAAGAAGAAGAAGAAGAAAGAAGAAGAAGAAGAAGAAGAAGAAGAAGAAGAAGAAGAAGAAGAAGAAGAAGAAGAAGAAGAAGAAGAAGAAGAAAAGAACAAGAAGAAACACAAGAAGAACAAGAACAAGAAACTAAAAAAAAGTAACATCCTTATTTGAAAACATAAAAAATAAAACAACAACAAAAGAACACGCGAATACTTTAAAAGTGGACTCCTACGATATCTCTTCACTTCTTTCCGTTCTGGAGATAACAAAATGGCGGGGTGCTTGTGGTGAGGGCTGGCAAATGCAGGCCACATCCGGAACAACGGCCCTCCACCTGACATCCCGGGCCATTGAGCGGTCAATTCTGCCGAAATGTCACCTGCTGCCGCCTCACTCTGCTAATGGCCATGCCTAGCTATCCCCGCCTCTCTCTGTCTCTCTTTATGTCTGTCTCTGTCTCTTTTTCTCTCTACGGTAATAAAAAATTGATTTGATTTAATTTGATTTGATTTGATTTGATTTGATTTGATTTGATGTCTGTCTGTCTGTCTGTCTGTCTGTCTGTCTTGTCTCTCTCCTCTGTCTCTCTCTGTGTCTCTTCTCTCTGTCTCTCTGTCTCTCTGTCCTCTCTGTCTCTCTTCTGTCTCGTCTCTCTCTCTCTCTCTCTCTCTCTCTCTCTCTCTCTCTCTCCTCTCTCTCTCTCTCTCTCTCCTCTCTCTGGTGATAAAAAATTTGATTTGGTTTGATTTGATTTGATTTGATTTGATTTGATCTCTCTCTCTCTCTCTCTCTCTCTCATCTCTCTCTCTCTCCTCTCTCTCTCTCTCTCTCTCTCTCTCTCTCGATCGATCATCTCTCATCTCTCTCTCTCCTCTCTCTACGGTAATAAGATATTGATTTGATTTATCTTCTCTCTCATCTCTCTCTCTTCTCTCTCTCTCTCCTCTCCTCTCTCTCTCCTCTCTCTCTCTCCTCCTCTCTCTCTCTCTCTCTCTCCTCGTACTTGTCCTCCTCCTCCTCCTACCGCCCCCCCCCTCACCTCCCACCTCACTCCTGCCCTCTGACAATTCCTCTGACAATCACCTCCTGCATGGCACTTACAACCAGTCATCCAGGACAACACTAAAATGGGGAGAGAAAGGATGGGGGACGTCTGCATGTGTGTGTGTGTGTGTGTGTGTGTGTGTGTGTGTGTGTGTGTGTGTGTGTGTGTGTGTGTGTGTGTGTGTGTGTGTGTGTGTGTGTCTGTCTGTGTGTGTGTGTGTCTGCTTGTCTCTGTTTGTCTGTCTGTCTGTGTCTGTGTCTGTTCTGTGTGTGTCTGTGTTTGTCTGTGTCTGTGTCTGTTTCTGTCTGTGTCTGTCTGTGTGCATCTCTTCTCTCTCTCTCTCTCTCTCTCTCCTCTCTCTCTCTCTCTCTCTCTCTCTCTCTCTCTCTCTCTCTCTCTCTCTCTCTCTCTCTCTCCTCTCTCTCTCTCTCTCTGGAGACACTCCAGAAGGTGGTTAACGCTGTACAGTAAAAAACAAAATCCAGACATGCTTTTTTTTTGTCTTTCAGACTGTTTCTGTTGCAATCAGCGACACACAGAAAGATAACTTCACTGACACCATTACAGCAACAGGCCAACCTCCATCACATATCTCTCTCATCACCGCCATCGCTCCTTCGTGGGCTGCTAGCAGTATTAGCCGTGGTGGTCATTGCCATGCCGTCATCAGCTTCAGAGAAGTCCGTGAATGTTTTGTTTTGGGGCAATAATGTTGCGTGAGAGAAGCCGATCACTACTGGTTGAAAGTCACCACGTATTGCATAAAAGCTCTATAACATTGTGTGGTCATTGTTTGAACTTTCTAAGGATGCCGGCCCATCATTTTATCAGTAGGCTATAGTTTCCTTTATGTATGCGCAAGCATCAGATGCTGTTCATACTTCATCAGGAAAGGTCTAGAAAATAGTTCGTTTTTTTTTCTGTAGCACAAATACAAAAGAATACACTACTACTTTTATGGTGAAATTGTCTCATTGTGGATTAGAAATTACAGAGAAGAAAAAAAGTGTTGAGTATTTCATGCAGACACAAAAAGAGTTGTGGGTAAAGTCATGAAGAACCCGGATGCTGAAGCTTTGACTCCGTCACTGTCTTTGCTTTGATTGGGGGATGACCTTCTTGGCTGCAACGGAAAAAACCTCTTCACATGGTGCAACTCAGGGAGTTACTGGATAAGGACGGGCTGAGGAATATCCACAAGCAAAGCTCAAATCATATGAGCGTTTACTAAACTGGGCTCAACGACTCAACCGCTTGAAGGGGACAAACTACTCACTGTCTTTCCGCCATGGCTGGCAGTTGTAAGCCAACTGTTCTGTGGCAATTTGACCTTGCTACTGACCAATCCAATCCAATCCAATCTTGTTGATAGCCCCACTGACCTCAGAGGCAATATCGGGCCTGTCCCCTCATAAAATTTTAATCTCAAAATAAACCTGTTCAACATAATTATAGAGATTAAAATAGGGTATAAAATCAACTCTACTGTCGGTTCATTGCATCAAAACCCTGGCCAACCATAAGGGTCAACCCCGATTGGTCACGCGTTGTGGAAAGCCACAGAACCACGCATAAAATGATTTAAAAAACCAAGACCAGATTTCTTAAAACAACCTTGTTCTTAGTAACTAACTATGACACCTTCACTCATATAAGACGGATAAGTCCGATTCTTTCAGGAAGTTAAAAATGTCGGGTGGTAAAACCAGAACAAGCTTGCTACTGACGTACAAACTGAACTAAACTAACATTAAAAAAGAGGCTACTAAATCAGGGCTGACGTAGGAATGAACGAGTTAACGGACAAACAGCCCATCGAGCTGCATTGGCGTGGGAGCAATCAAATAGT
>CM060320.1:17379934-17422434 GCA_030674155.1 Stramonita haemastoma
ACTTGAGTTTAGTTGGACAGCAGCAGGTAAAGAACCCTCGGACTTCTTTTGGCTGGCTAAAGGAAGCCAAAAGCACATGGCACAGGAAGAACAGTCTAGGCTACTCCAAGCCATGACAGTGGACACCCGCTGATCCAGAAAAAGTTTAATGACAAAATCAGTGCTGGAATTTGTGCTATGTATTGTGGTCATGGAGGCTGTGACATATTTCCTTGGTTAACTGATTGTAGTGTGTGTGTGTGTGTGTGTGTTCAGTTGGAGGGGTGTTGTTGCGGCCTTTTTTCCCCAGGTAACCCATTGGCACAAGTCAAGCAAGTCAAGTGTGATGACTTCAACACAGCAAGCCCTGGCCGTTTTGGCAGAAGGCTCCATCCTCCTCGGGTTTGAGGATGTTCTTTTAGCCCAGTTCTGTTGTGCTGAGCTAAGTGGTTTAAAATAGTATAATTGTCAGAGTTAACGGAAAGAATTTGTGATTGATGATGTTGGTGTGACATTGTGAGGCAGTATCTGTAGTAAATGTATATATATATATATATATATATATATATACATATATATATATATATATATAATCTGTGATCAAAAGTTGACAGTATAAAGTTTTACATCTTTGGTGTTCCCAAAAAAACCAGCTATAGTGGTGTTCATTACAGATTATATGAATTGCAATGATTTTTCATATTTCATTATTCAAATATTATTTTGTTTGAGTGTTAGGTGATATGTACTTACTTTTATTTTATTCTTTTATATCGAGGATAAAAGAATAACCACTCATGTGCTTTTTTTGCATCCAGTCCCCGTGTGCATGCAGTTTTTGTAAATCGTGTCATCTGTTCCCACCGGCACACGATGGCCTACTCTTATGAAAAAAGAAAAATCTGGTCCGAGCGCTGCGATTTTACAGTATGGGTGTACTTTTATACGTTTTTTTTAAAAATTCATACGCTTATTCATAACTATGCTTTAGTGGTAAATATAATGAGTATACAAGTCTTACGTGCGTGCACAGGGAAGAGAGAGAGAGAGAGAGAGAGAGAGAGAGAGAGAGAGAGAGAGAGAGAGAGAGAGAGAGAGAGAGAGAGAGAGAGAGAAATTATGTCCACCTACGTGTATTTGTACGTAATATGTTTGTGCGTGAACAGTGTGTGGTGTGTGTGTGTGTGTGTGTGTGTGTGTGTGTGTGTGTGTGTGTGATGCTAGACCACATAGATTAATCGGCAAGAGACATACATAAAACATGCCAGTTTAAGAAGCACATTGCGCAAGCGCGTGCCCCCCCCCCCACCCCCCCCCAACACATATTCTCCTCTCTCAACACATTCACCCCCCCCCCCCTCTCATACACACACACACACACACACACACACGAAACGGAAGCACCAGCTGTATTAAGAATAGTTTTATGAATGACCCATTTTTTCTGTCATAAATCATATCGTTTCAATCAGCTGCCAGGGTATGTGATGTTACAAAAGTTAAAAACCTGACTATGATTGAAAAGAAATGGACACGAAATTCATCAGAGTCAAACATACAAGCCAACAAGAAAACGTGAAAACAAAATGACCATCAGTAAATCAACATCAGTTATGTATAGACTCTAAAATGGTGACTCAATGTACATCAGCAACAAACCATTGTCTTATGTAGTGAACAATGCAGTGTCAATGGCAATCAATGTCCGTGTGTGGGGCAACACAATTACATTGAACAGATAAAAAGAAAACAAAAAACAACCAAATAAGAAAATTCCATCAATCATTCTTTTCAAGCAAGCAGCCGTTCCCCTTTTCTTTCTGATCCCCCCCCTCCCCCTCTGGATGATTTCTGAAAGGGAAACGGAAGGGGGGGGGGGCGCACATCTCTATCGTGACAGAACAGGGTGGATTGTAGGCACAAGGCGCTCTCTCTCTCTCTCTCTCTCTCTCGCTCGCTCGCTCTCTCACTCGCTCGCATGACTGATGTGACCGGATTAATCTGACTCTCTTCCTGTTCTCAAAAACATGGCTTATATACAGTGACTTGTTTCCCAGGCTTGCTCTAGAAGGGGGCAACGGCATACACACTTTTGCAATCTACGTTCAAGTTCAAGCCTTTTAGACACATACGCAATGACCCCCTCTCTTTTCTTGTACGCCTTCACATTTGGCAAACGCGTGCTAATGTGATGTGGATGCAGAATGGGCCTGAACAGCCAAGGATAGCGAAACTTGTTTTTTTCGGGGACTACTGTTAAACCAAACAAAGAAAGAAAAATTTAACAAACAAACTTAAACAACAAATCGTGTATATCATCTTGTTTCTAACCTTCGTGGCTTTCAGAAAATTCAGTTCTTTTCAATGTTTCCCCTCATGGAATGGCAGATGCGAATTATTCGAACAGAAATAGCTTTTTGTCTAGCAGAGGACCACAACAGAACAGCGTTTTGTTTTAAAGGAAGAGCCTCGTTGAGTTTCTAACTTCACACACTGATACTACAGGGTGTATAACATTCAATACAACTGAGTCAATGTAATATTGGCTCGGGTTTTGCACAACCACGTTATCACAGCCAACGTTAAGTACGGTCATTTTCAATGATCACTTCAAAATGTCGAGCAAAGCAGACGTACAGGGAGGTATAGTGGAGAAGCAGAAGCCCTATGATCCTTCTCAGCTGTTCCCAATTACTGACAGCGTCTTTGGAGAAAGTGTCTTTGGATGGATCAACAAAATATAACCCGGTAAGATTGTACATCGCTGTTTCCACTTCTAGGTGTAGAACTTTTATTTCCTTCTTCGGCTAGAGCTTCGAGGTTCACTGATGGTGAGATTTAACGCATGCAACCTTTTTTCCCCTACCATTAAAGCAGCCACATTCCGACTTCAGGGATGTCTAAACACAACTGTGCAGGCATTAAAACAAATGCCATTCGTTCCCAGCGGCATTCAATGGCCTGCTCTTCCAAAAGGCGGAAAGGGTTTTAAAGTATGCGTGCGCAAGTCCGGCGTGCGTTCGCACACAGGACCTCGGTTTATGGTCTCATCCGAAAGGCTTTCGGGGTGGTGGAGTTGGCACTGATGTTCGTTAACTCAGGGGAAACCCCCTTGAATGGGTGTGTGGGTGGTAGCTCAAAGCTGGGATTGATCCTGGACCGTCACATGGTGAGGACAACACTGTTCAACACCAAGCTATCCAGGCAGTCAGTCCCTGGGTAGATGTCATCTGAGCATTAAAAAAAGATAAAACAGCAT
Organism: Stramonita haemastoma; assembly: GCA_030674155.1. Taxonomy (NCBI): domain Eukaryota; kingdom Metazoa; phylum Mollusca; class Gastropoda; order Neogastropoda; family Muricidae; genus Stramonita; species Stramonita haemastoma. Next base: position 17,383,173 of record CM060320.1, read on the forward strand.
GAAGAACACGCACATACAGTAATACTTTATGTGTTTATATGTACAAGGATCACTTGATTTTCAATAAGCCCAAGAGCAATACTGTCGCAAGCTAAATAGTATCAAGATGGCACATTTTCACTTGCATTTGTCTGTGTATGCAAACAAGTGCATACGTGCACGCACGCAAGAGTGTGTTTTTTTCTGTGAGTGTGTTTTCAGGCTATGGATTAAATGGAGTTTATGTATAGCTTAGTTTCTGTGCCAGAACAAATATGTTAGTTGGTTCTCATCTTCTTTCACCACTTCTTTCCCTTCCCCCCTTCCAGCTCCCACTCTTCACCCTCCAACAGACAGACAAAAGAGGGAAAGGGGGAACGAGCTGAAATATCAAAACTTGAAAAAATAAAAAAGAGGCGGGGGTGGAAAGCCGGTGGCAGCACCTAATTCAAATTCACATCACTCTTACAGCTAAAATAATCTCTTCTCCCCCCCTTTTTTTAATTATAAAAAATTCAAAGTTAGATGGCCTGGCGAGAGGGAATCTTTCGCGCCCCTCTTCACACCCCTCCATATGCAAATAACACTCCAGCATTCTGTTCTGCAATCATCTACCTCCGCAAGCAAATGTGTACATAGTATGCCAGTGTTTTCCCCATTACAACTTTGTGACTGCCAACGTTTCCGACAAATAAGTTGTGTCTGAAATACCTGACACACAAGGGAAAGTGTATCCTGGCTCGGAGCACAGAGCTGATTGATGTTGCTAAAAAGAACAGAAAACGGCTTCACAACACGCAATGTGATCTGTTAATCAAATAAAAGGCTAGCAGTACTGTCACCTGACTTCACAACGCACTGATCTTGGTCAGCTTTGGAAGCAGCGGCTGGGGGGATGACCAGTGATCAATACAGGACTATCCTTATTATTATCACCAGTCCCTCTCTGTGACTGGGCAATAACCTAGCTCGTGGTCACCACCTTCCATTAGCCTCTTTGTTCACTGCCACAAGGACCACAGACACCTTGCTCTCAGACCCAGACAGCTGTTCACTGCTGCTTCTGTTCAGGCTACAGACACACTGTTACTGTCATTTCTTCCTACAACACAGCTTCAACATCTGATCAAAGGAATCGACCAACAATAAAAAAGAAAAAAAAAAAGGCATTAGCAAAGAGGGAGATTTTTCAATCTAATAAATCAAAGACAATGAAAATTAAATGCAACAATTATTTTGGACAAACTTCCTCTGTATCAAACTTTGAGACTACAGTAACAAATTTTCTTGTCTGAACAAACAGAATGCAAATAAAACAACACATCCAGTTAAAATGAGAGAGAGAGAGAGAGAGAGAGAGAGAGAGAGAGAGAGAGAGAGAGAGAAGAGAGAGAGAGAGAGAGAGAGAGAGAGAGAGAGTCTGTATCTAATAATTCTGAATATATTGCAATCAAATCTTCTTTCAAAGGGGCAAACAAGTAATACGTATCAACTGGAGAGTAATATTCACAAAGTTCATTCAAGTCCACAAGGACTGCTCCTCTTACATGAAGCTCCTTACATGAAAGTCATTGCAAAGTGCCAATTTTTTTAAGTGTCTTTGTTGTAGAGTGACTCATATCCTCCCAAAACAATGTCATATCAATTCTGGAACCGAGTTGAACAAATTCCGTTATTCATTCTGGCTTTTCAACCACATTACTGCAACCCGGAAGTGTTGCTTTCACTGAAGGAAGTATCTGGTTTATGACTGAAGATGAGACACAAGAACTTAAGTTTATGACTGGAGATGAGACCCAAGAAGGAAAGTCCTGGTTCAGTACACTGATGTGTCAAAATTTTCATGTCTGTCAATGTACATCTGTCCCAAACCCGTTGTTGTGGCAGCACCGATCTAAAGTGAACCTGAAAACATAAGGAACTGCACTGGAACTATGCGGCATGCCAATCTTCAGTTCAATTAGATTTCTTTTCAGTCTTCTTTTGATTTTTTTTTTTTGTTATGTTAATTAAATCTCGGTCATAGTGGATAATGCCAGAAACCATACAGGACAGAAATATAACAATATTTACGCTTTTTGTGCCTCAAATATGAATAAATAATTGAATTATAGGCTCTGGTTTATCAGATCACGCTACACAGATGCTTAAAAGCGTTCCTTTGTTCATCTAGCTTAAACAGGACTAAGAGACAGTGAGAAGCCGTTGACCATCCACAGAAACAAAACCAATACTCTACAGTGACAAGCCATTTCTTCTATGAAGAGTTCTGCTGTTCCAATGCTCTCTACAATTCCTTTCTCTTGATGATCAGATTTTCATACCAGATTCACTACTTTGAATGGGAAAATATTGAAGGGATGCAAACTAAACCGCACTTCCACACCTGTCAAATTCGTCTTCTTTAGTTTCATAACAACACTGCCATTGCACAAAGGGAAGCTCTTATTATTCTATTACACTCACCAAAGTACAAGTTTCATTTTTGTCTCTTCATACACACACATTTTTTTTTAAAGTTCAAAGTACACAGCACCATCGAAAAGAACTATATAAGCGATAATAAATTTCAAAGTTTGAAAAAATATAATCTGATGCAACATATGGCAGTACATAGGGGCGAAAGTAAAAACTTGAATAAGAAAAGGATAGTGATGGTGATACAAAAAAAGCACATTTTAAACAGCAAGAAAAATTTAAGCATGAAAAACATTGGTGATGATGGGAAACAAGTGATACACTTCTTAATAACTGATTTCGTCTCACTGTAAAATTAACAAATATGCATTTGTTCAAACTAACAACACAATTTCACTTAAAAAAAAAAAACAAAAGCCATGCTCACATCTAAAATTCTGAGAAAAGAGGCTAACAGAATACAATTCTCTGGCTCATCTAAGACCCAATAACAGTCAATGACTAAATCAATTCAAATCTATCACTCCCAACATCCATTCATACCATTTGTGATTCAGGACTTTTTTGTAACAGTTACTGTTCACATCAATGATCACAATCAGGACCCATTTCTGGTGTGTTTACTTTACAACAATTGCTTTCAACGCTGCCAAGCTGTATCGTGGGAGCATTTGAACTAAATGTGAAAACTTGGGATATAACGAGAGAGAGAGAGAGAGAGAGAGAGAGAGAGAGAGAGAGAGAGAGAGAGAGAGAGAGAGAGAGAGAGAGAGAGAGAGAGAGAGAGAGAGAGAGGAAGAGACATGACAGAAAGACAGAGGGGGAGGGGGTTAAGGAGAGGGTGGTGGTGGTGGTAAGGAGAAGGGGTGCTAGATTCTCTTATTCATCATCTGCACCAAAAAAAATGTTCAATGTTTTTTCTCCAAAACTCACACTCCAGTTTTACGCATTTCCCTTTCTTCTTTCTAAATGGAAAACCAGTGGAGAAGGCTCAAAGCAGGCTCTACAACAACTCTCCGCCCACTGCTACATTGGTGACTCAAAACAGACTTTGGTAGACCTCAACCATCCCACACTCAACACTTCTCTATCAAAACCATTCTGGCTACTGTGAAGGTGCACTGAACTACTAGATTTCTGGGACAAACAAACCAAGCCACCAACTCCTGTCCCCAAACACAAATAAATCGATAATGAATAAATAAATACTTGTTAATAATAAAAAGACGGGTTTCCGCTTGAAAGGCACAAAAATCTGATACTTACAAGTAACTGTATGCATACAACAAGACTACTGAGAATAGTGGAGTTGTTCCAAAATGTCTGCCATCATCATGTAATCCGTCTCTAAAGACCTTTCACTGTTTACACTGCTCCCCATTTTTGTCAATCCTGTACCATTGCCTGAAATTAGGGCTTGACTTCCTTTTGCTGCAGGCCATCATTGTACACTTTCTGTAACTGACAGAAACAGTTTACTCAGGAAAACTGGACGTGATAATATTGTTGAAGCCATGGGTTATTTCCTGTTAACGAAGTGCATGTGCATGCAGCATATCATTACATAGACAGATAGGCAGATTAACTAACAGACTGAGAAAGACAAGAGATAGATCACTACCTAAATGTGTCAACAAACATCACATCACTCCAGCACAGGCAAAGAACAAAAATCTCACTTGGGCATGGCTCAAGCAGGTACTCAGGGGCTTTGCTGCAGCTGTGGGCACCACATTGCCACACCCCCACATACATACATACAGCTGTGGGCACCACACCCCCACATACATACATACATACAGCTGGGCACCAGACTGCCACACCCCCACATACATACATACATACAGCTGTGGGCACCAACCACCCCCACATACATACAGCTGGTGGGCACCAGACTGCCACACCCCCACATACATACATACATACAGCTGTGGGCACCACACCCCACATACACATACATACATACATACAGCTGTGGGCACCACAACCCCCACATACATACAGCTGTGGCACCAGACTGCCACAACCCCCACATACATACATACAACTGTGGGCACCACAACCCCACATACATACATACAGCTGTGGGCACCAAAAAGCCACACCCCCAAATACATACATACAGCTGTGGGCCCCCACACCCCCACATACATACATACAGCTGTGGGCACCACACGCCGCACTACATACATACAGCTGTGGGCACCACACTGCCGCATACATACATACAGCTGTGGGCACCACACCCCCACATACATACATACAGCTGTGGGCACCACACTGCCACATACATACAGCTATGGGCACCACACCCCCACATACATACACCAGCTGTGGGCACCAGACCACCACATACATACATACAGCTGTGGGCACCACACTGCCACATACATACATACAGCTGTGGGCACCACACTGCCACATACATACATACAGCTGTGGGCACCACACTGCCACACCCCCACATACATACATCCAGCTGTGGGCACAACACCCCCATATACATACATCAGCTGTGGGCACTACACCCCCATATACATACATACAGCTGTGGGCACCACACCCCCATATACATACATCCAGCTGTGGGCACAACACCCCCATACATACATCCAGCTGTGGGCACTACACCCCCATAACATACATACAGCTGTGGGCACCACACCCCCATATACATACATCCAGCTGTGGGCACAACACCCCATATACATACATCCAGCTGTGGGCACTACACCCCCATATACATACATACAGCTGTGGCACCACACTGCCACATACATACATACAGCTGTGGGCACCACACTGCCACATACATACATCCAGCTGTGGGCACCACACTGCCACATACATACATCCAGCTGTGGGCACCACACTGCCCACATACATACATCCAGCTGTGGGCACCAGACTGCCACATACATACATACAGCTGTGGGCACCACACCCCCACATACATACACTGTGGGCACCAACTGCCACATACATACATACAGCTGTGGGCACCACACACCCCCACATACATACATACAGCTGTGGGCACCACACCCCCCAACATACATACACAGCTGTGGGCACCACACACCCCCACATACATACAACGCTGTGGGCACCACACCCCCACATACATACAGCTGTGGGCACCACACCCCACATACATACATACAGCTGTGGGCAACCACACCCCCACATACATACAGCTGTGGGCACCACACCCCCACATACATACATACAGCTGTGGGCACCACACCCCCACATACATACATACAGCTGTGGGCACCACAACCCCACATACATACATACAGCTGTGGGCACCACACCCCCACATACATACATACAGCTGTGGGCACCACACCCCCACATACATACATACAGCTGTGGGCACCACACCCCCCACATACATACAGCTGTGGGCACCACACCCCACATACATACATACAGCTGTGGGCACCACAACCCCACATACATACATACAGCTGTGGGCACCACAACCCCACATACATACATACAGCTGTGGGCACCACACCCCCACATACATACATACAGCTGTGGGCACCACACTGCCACACCCCCACATACATACATACAGCTGTGGGCACCACACCCCCATATACATACATACAGCTGTGGGCACCACACTGCCACATACATACATACAGCTGTGGGCACCACAACCCACATACATACATACAGCTGTGGGCACCACACCCCCAACCCCCCACAATACATACATACAGCTGTGGGCACCACAACCCCACATACATACATACAGCTGTGGGCACCACACTGCCACACCCCCACATACATACATACAGCTGTGGGCACCACAACCCCACATACATACATACAGCTGTGGGCACCACACTGCCACACCCCCACATACATACATACAGCTGTGGGCACCACACCCCCACATACATACATCCAGCTGTGGGCACCACACCCCCATATACATACATACAGCTGTGGGCCCCACACCCCCACATACATACATACAACTGTGGACACCACACTGCCACATACATACATACAGCTGTGGGCACCACACTGCCACATACATACATACAGCTGTGGGCACCACACCCCCACATACATACATACAGCTGTGGGCACCACACTGCCACATACATACATACAGCTGTGGGCACCACACCCCCACATACATACACACAGCTGTGGGCACCACACTGCCTCACCCCCACATACATACAGCCAGTTGCAAAGCCACAGTACTCTTTTCTAACTTTACACTGGCTGACATACCTTTCCACTGAAATGTTTGAGAAAGTAATCACAGACCAAGGTATTTTAACAACCATTATCATCTGACAAGGTCTCCCAGGATAACTCTTGCTTTACCCAATGTAAACTGCTACCACTTTTACCAGACTAGGAATTTGGCAAACCTGCATGGATAAGATGTATCATCCACTATAACCGATTTAATATTATATACAAAACAAGCTTGTTCACAACTATTGTAATAACATAGATTCTTAGCTAAAGTCCATAAATGTGCAGTTACTAAATGATACACAGCCTCCTGTTTCTCCTCTTTCAAAAAGAATGCTCTGCTTTGCACAAACTAAGCATCACAATGTACCTAAGATTAAAAAAAAAAAAAGCATTGAGATTAGATAAGAAGCCAATGAGATTGTACACTTTCAAACTGGAATCCGGAAATGTTTCAATTGAACAGCTCCTACTTTCAAACTCAGTCGTCACTTTATTTCTAACTGTTAAAGCTACTGTCATGTCTTGTTCTTTTCTTTTCAGCAGTGACACGCTGACCAGGTAAGCCACAAGCCTTCACACAAACAATCCGTTTTCACACATATAATCGACCTTCACACAACCAAACAAGCCTTCACACAAAACAATCAGTGTGTAAGTTCCACAGGGAGGTTCAGGAGGTGCAATGGTACACACAAAGATACTGGAAGGAGCCGGATAATAAAAGAAAAGGAGACCTGCAAGTGTAGTAGACCTTGGCAAAGCAAACAGAGAAATCTTGTACATGAAAAGAAAAAAAGCAAAACAGTGACTGCACAATATCAAATAAGTCATGTTCAAGGCTTTGATCTGGCAAGCAGCGAATCACATAAGTTGTTTTCAGTATAATAGAAACATGTGAATGAACCCAGTCACTCCATCCCCATGACACTCAATTGGAGAAGCACGACCACAAAGCCTATTTGCTAGCTTTTCTGCACTCTGTAGGTAATGGCAATTAAACCCAAGTCAAATGGGGACAGGAGCAGGATTCAAGAGCCTGGGGTGGGGGTGGTAAAGCATGGGATGATGATCAAGACATCAAGTTTTCAGCCCATGTGTTCAAGGAAATGCATACATGACCATTCATAGACATCACAGTCTCCTGCCACCATTTTCCCTTTTTCCATTGTTATAATATTTCATCCTTCAAAACAGAATGACAAAATGAAGGAAGATATATTATTATGTCTTTTTTAACATTCTTCATGATTATCACATCTCCATTGCATTTACACAAGTGAATAACAAGGAACTAATCTCACATGCTCCATTTAATGGGTTTTCTTCTGTAGAGGATTACAACCTTTGAAATTAAACCTTCTCTATCAACACAGGAGGAAAACATTTACCAGCTACAGTTAAACTCTTCCACCCTCCAGGTAACACCCCCCCCCCCCCCCCAACTGGAAAGAAACGGTCGACATAAATAAGAACCAGCCCTAACTATTGAAAGCCATTCACAGCCTTGCTTCTCAAGCTATTCAAAACTGGCAATTACTCATCTAGACAATGACTTCCAAAACTAACTCTTGACCTACGTAATAGCATCACTGACCCTCACACAGCCACAGGCCTTTCTCCTGAGTCGGTCATTAGATTTGAACCCCTCCTCCTAAACCCAAACCAAAAGCAACTGAAGTGCCTGGCCTGCTAAAGATGATGCTCAACACCTGGAAGGAAGTAAAGATAGGTCCCTATTCAAGACTCGCACAGAAGTAAAGATAGGTCCCTATTGAAGACTTGCACAGAAGTAAAGATAGGTCCCTATTAGACTTGCACAGAAGTAAAGATAGGTCCCTATTCTAGACTTGCACAGAAGTAAAGATAGGTCCCTATTCTAGACTTGCACAGAAGTAAAGATAGGTCCTATTCAGACTTGCCAAATAAGTATCCTATTCAGACTTGCACAACTTGAGAGCAAAGCGCAGCTAGGGAGTACAGTACTTCTCTTTATTTCTGTTGTTTGGGTCACATTTGGGCAGTGCTCTTTCAAAAAATACCCCCCCAAAAAAAACCCAAAAACAATCCCCCCCCCCCCCCCCCCCCCAAGAAAAAAAATACAACAAAAACAAAAAACCCCTAAGAAAACAAAAACTAACCAAACAAAAAACAAGATTACATCAAAATCCCTTAATGGTACCCTTTTCTTGATTACTAAATGAAAAAAAAAAAAGCACCAAAAAATCCGCCACCACTGGTGTTAGGACAGTTCAGTGATACACTTTTTAATCCAAATTTGTTCTATCCCTTTACAAATGAGAGTAAATACTTTCCACAGACAAATAAGTCTTAACTTTTACATGCATGTCTTTCACTCTTTGGAGCTATCCTTTGTGATGAAAAGCACTACTGTACACTACAGTATAAAACATTATCACAATGCTATAAGGCACAAGCCTTTATCTCTATAATGCAGAGGTAAGAATGGAAAAAGGTAAAAAAGGAGGAAAATGTAGGAGGGGTCTGGGGGGGGGGGGTGCCTGGGGGCAAGACCCCTGGTGGGAGTCAGGGGGCAAAGCCCCCAATAGCTGAAGACTTTTGCATTTTGACATTGGAAAATGACATTGGAAACCCACATTTTCTGAATGCAATACAGGAATTTTCGCAACAAAGATTTGCTGAGTTTAATCTTTTTTTATATACTCTTGTCTCTAAATTATAAAATTGTGCAATGCATTTTCTAAGTGTTTAGTTCTACCTTTTCCACTCACATACAAACACTTCATTTACAGGGTCCTCTAAACATTGATTGCTGTTATGAAACAGCTATGTGTGTATTAGTATTTCATGTAGCTTCTTTAATAGACTGATAATGCTTACCACCTGCGCTGGACCATAATGCCCTGTCCACAGCACTTCTTTTTTGAAAGGACAAAGAGAGACAGACTCAAGAGAGAAAAAGACAGAAATAAAAGATTTTCTAAAAACCCACAAAAAATCACAAGAGAGAGAGAGAGAGAGAGAGAGAGAGAGAGAGAGAGAGAGAGAGAGAGAGAGAGAGAGAGAGAGAGAGAGAGAGAGAGAGAGAGAGAGAGAGAGAGAGAACACCAAGTTCTGGATGTTTCAAAAGTATCATGCACTCATCTAAGCAATTCTGTGTTTATTAGGGAGTAGGTGTAGTAATAGCAATCGCATGCATGCCAGTAAGGTGATAAGATTACGGGAGCATTCTTGCTCATGTGCGATGCTAGTCAGAACAGTAAGCCAACTTTCGGTTTTCCAAAAATGACTCCTATATGTTTGACAATTCTTACCAGTGACTGCAATAATCATCTTTCTTATACACATCAGTGCATAAACTTTTGATAAAGCAGCAAAAAATTGTCTTCATAGAACTTTTGAAATAATATTGCCCACAGAGCCTTATAACATAATATTGGCAATAAGAGCCTTTTTACAAACCATCCCTTTCTCAAGCCTTGTCAATTATGGACGATGTCAGAGTCTTAAATAGTACACTTTAAAGAAACATGCACGTAATCCTCCTTATCTGGTGATCATAACATTCCAAAAGGTGGCAACTGACCTATGATCTATGAAGAACTGACAACAGGAGCGCTTGTTCGAATGTTTCTGAAGCTGGCAAGCTCAACAAATAAATTAATCAAGCTGATTCCTATACAAAGTAAGTTGGTGGATCAAGATTGATGATCCAAGTGAGAACAGCCTTGTCTGAATTGTAGAAGTCCAACAATCAACTCACACTCACACACACACACACTCCCTCTCTTAGTTCCTCAACATATTTAAACCGATCTAAAAAATGGTCTTGAAAATGGTCAAAAAGCAGAATTCCACCAAAAGGTGGAAGATTCTCACATCTGAGGACTTCTGAAATATTCTGTGATGGCATCCAAAAAATGATTAAAAAAACCAGTCTTCTGTACCAATCCGTGGGAAAAAAGAGACTTCCACAAGAAAACTGATGAGTGATCTGCATGGTCCATTGTGATCTGTCTGTGATGGAACCAAACACTGATATACACCCATAACTAGAAAAACAGTTCATCAACTGAAGGACAGCACTTTAAAAAATTTTTTTTATATCATCATTAAATGTTGATTTTAGTCCAGCCAATCCAAAAGATGTTGCCAAGCTAATTCCAACAATGACATGATTTTAAACCATTTCAAGTTCAATCTCAACAAACATCATGCCTTATGACCTGTAAAACAGCACGGTTCATGACATAGCATCTTTACTACTTCATTTCTCAAGGCAAACAAGACCAGGATGTGATGAGAACACCACTCTTTCATGCTATACCAATCTTATAAAAAAAAAAGAAAGATACACACACACACAATCTTACAAAAGACACTTCACACACACACACACGCACACACACATCGTATACTTCACACACACACATCTTATACTTCACACACACACACACACACATACACACACACACACACACACACACACAATCTTATAAAAGAAGACACTTCACACACACACACACACACACACACACAGCTTATAACAGATACTTCGAACACACACACACACACACACACAAGCCACACACGCTCATCCACACACACAGGTATTTTAAATAGCACAAAAGTAAGAATATAACCTGACCATAAACAAACAAAAAATTGCAATGGAATTTTATTTGTTAATGTTACTCAGTTATGTCATTATTGATTAACATATCTACCGTGGTCTGTGTCAAAAGCAAAAAAAAAAAAAGAAAACAAGAAAAAGAGCCAAGGTCAAAACTGTCATCAAGGAAGTCGTTACAGGAACTCAAGCCTCTAACAATAGTCAATTTGTTACCATTGTCCCTTTTCAGCTTATTTTCCGTACACCACAGTAGTTTTGGGAACAATCCTTAAAAGATTCATTGTGATTAGAACTGTTTATACACACACACACAAAACCATTGTAAGGAACTATTAGAGAGAGAGAGAGAGAGAGAGAGAGAGAGAGAGAGAGAGAGAGAGAGAGAGAGAGAGAGAGAGAGAGAGAGAGAGAGAGAGAGAGAGAGAAATTCCTTCAAAATTAGGATTTTGATGGTTTGGTGAATGCATTTCCTTGTACCCGAATAGGTTTTTGACTGCAGTAAAGAATTTGACTTCGACTTTGTTAAAATAGCTAGTGAAAAAGAAAATCATTTCATTCAATGATTCATTCATTCATTTTGCTTTTAGGACAGCTGAACCAATAACAAAGACCCTTCTAGGGGTGACACTGCCCCAAACAGAACACCAAAACAAGTTAAACCTTATAAAGTCTGAGAGAAAATAGATACACAACTATTTCAATTTTGGTTGAATTTTTCCCCCCTAAGTTTATAGGCAATAATAGGTGTATTATGAACAGCTTATATTCAAATTTACAGGAAACAAACAAGAGGGGGGGGGGGGGGGTCAGTGTTGATGACAGTGTTGATGACTTGCTGGTGAATAGGGTAAGTGATTCAGTTTTATGCCATAAAAGACTGACAATCTAGATGTCTAGCAACCCGTAACCTTATCCTTACAAGTAGCCCCCTATAGGGCCACCATCCATCCAGCTACTAACCCTTCCCTACGTACCACCCACTACTGGGTTACAAAAGCATACAAATGTGCACAATGCATGTGCACATGGAAAGGCTGGTTCTCTCCCTTATTATAGGGATAGTGTTAATTCATGCAGATTTAAACACAGCCACAACAGTCCTGAATGTCTGCAAGTCCGTCTATTACTTTATTCAGTTTGATTATTTGATTACTTGCTGTTGTAGCTGGAAGTTTTTGTGTTAATTAGACACAGTTCAGTTAATTGAAACCGTATAATCCATTTGCACTTGCCTTTCGCATAGTTCTAATGGAAACTGGCTTAAATGCCAGTACCTTCACAAGAAAGAAAACTTACCTCCATGTATTCTTCTCTTTACAAAGTAATTTTCACTTTCAGAGATCACAAGTCACTTTTCAAACATGGAGACACATTTGTCAGTTCTACTGCATGTTGCACATTTTTCCCATATCAGTTCATTTTTTATGTATTTTATTGAATCTTTTCAAATCAGGTTTTTGCATGGTCAAATCTGATTCCATTGTAAGGTAAGGGAAACAACTCAGAAGCAGCTTTAGGTAGTAAAATATCGAACTGAAACAAAACATTTTCTGGTGATTTATCAACCACAAGTAAACCATTTACAAAATAAGCAATCGCTTCACCTTGTGGGTGAATAACAATAATGGTAAAAAAAAAAAAGCTTCAGGGTGGACAGGTATACGATCCCCTGCTAAGTGTCTGCATATAATCTAATTTCAATCATAGTGACAGTGTTCAAGTTCTCCTGTGCATAATGGGTTTCTTTTTCATATCTCAGATCACCTTGCTGTCATTATCTTCTGGAATTTTTTTTTCCCAGATTAAGGCTGTGGTAGGGTGCACAGGCAATGCCTAGCTTGGGAGGGGGGTTCTGTCTTCAGGAAGGGACACAATATTGCAGTGCATGGTTCATACTCATTCGGTGTATGATGGACAGATTTGAATGTGACAGGTAAGGATGTGGTATAAGAAAGCAAGCTTCACTCTGTTCTAGAATGGATCAAAGCTGAAACCTTTCTGGACTGAATCTATGGTCTCCCAGTAGAACTAAATTTCTTACCGTGCAACCAAAGCTGACATGTGTAGTTAAGTCTTATGCTCCTTTGCTTAATTTCAAAACAGAACACACTGATAACCATGGGGGTAGTGGTGGAATAGTCTAGTGGTTAATGCACTGAGCTCGTGATCAAATCGCCCATTTGAAGGGACTTTCCCAAGGAGTTTATATCAGTCCCAATTTCACTCCCCCATAAGTCCTTTGGCTGAGACTATAAACTGAGGTCTATGTGTGTACACATGCAGAACAGGGTAAACCTCAAAACTCTACCCAAGGAATGAAAACTAAAAAAAGAATCTTATGTGAGGGAGGTTAGTGAGAGGACCCAAAATCTGTGATAGACTTGCATTCGTGTTGAATTCGCTTCAAAGAATACTATCTATCTATCTATCTATCTATCTATCTATCTATCTATCTATCTATCTATCTATCTATCTATCTATCTATCAGTGTGTCTGTCTATATTTCTATCTATCTAGCTTGCTACCTACCTATCTAACTCAATGCTTTGACATGACCTAAGATAAGCCTGATAATCTTCCCCACTTCTAGGGTAACAACACGTTGCTTTTGGTTTTGTCACTATCTTTTCACATAGTGGATGGGGGAAAAGGCTGTTAGCTTTTACAACCACTAAATTATGCAGCTTACAAAGAAAAATGAACTATTAAGGGGGACCGCGGCATAGGTTTTCACCAAAAAAAAATTAAAAATGACTTTTGGGATTATGGTTGCATTTGGTCAAGTAATGTGTCAACTTTACATTTCTGTCACTCATTTTGTTTGTTTTGACCGATTTCATTGCAAATAAAATCATTTTCTGAGGTAGGGGTGGGTGAATTTAGAGCAATTGTGGCCCAAAAACGCGAAATTTGCTTCAGTTTGGAGATCGTCGCGCTTGCCGACCAGTTTCGCTACCCCCCCTTCTTTGGTATCAATGTGAAGGTCATTCACTGACCTACTTTCTGACATCACCTCTCAATGGATAATTTCACTCACGGAAACACACGAAGAGTAAATCCGAAGGAACCCGAGAGGCATTTTCTACAGGCATACTGTTGAGTCGAAGTCTCTGATTGGCTTGTGGCCGTAAAAAAATAGCTGATTGGTTCTAAGAGTCATGTGACTTTTATCCAAGATGGCGGATGTTTACATCTCGAGTCTGTTCGATGCACGTATTCGACAGGTTTTCAGCCAAAGTTTTTTTACTGAAAGTCTCAAAAATGCCAAAATATGCCGAAAACAAGTGTTGGACTACCAATGCCTTTGGTAGAAAGAATGAAAAACAGAAGAAACGGAAAATAGACTGGCGATCGCTGGCTGGAGTGGTGACCTAGTTTTGCTGTGCCATGCACATCAACTCGCGATGTTGCCGATAACCACTCGCTTACTTCATTGATGCGAAAATTGAAGTTTTTCTCCGAAAAAACGTGTGTCAATGGCTGACAGCGACACTAGTTTTGATAAAGACTCGATGCGCAAGAAAAATAAACCGATCCGCGGGCCCGCAACTTCAAAAACGACAGAACATCATCAGTGATGTCACTTTTGGAAAGTTGGATGACAACATAAAGGTGCACTCCGTGAAATTACAAACTGCAAGCGAAGTTTGAAATAGCTACATTTTCCATCGATTTATTACTGTTTTGGGAACATGGTGGGGCACTTTTTTTCCCCAATAAGTTATGTGTTGTTGGGACTTAGCAGGAATGCAGTAGTTCCTGAATTTCTGGTTTGCAGTCTACTCTTTGACAAGGGCTATTCAGTATACACTTTTTTCCCATATTCTCAGTTTTATTTTTTATTCAGTTGTTTGTGTTTTCAGAGGCAGTTTTAAGTTTAATGATAATTCACAAAAGAATTGTTTTTACTGAGTTTGACACAGTGAATGGTGTTAGAAAAGAAAAACCTTCACCCATAATTTTTTTTCTTCCCCCCCCCCCCCCCCCCCCCCCCCTTTTTAAATTTTTTTTTTTTTTTAAACTTTCTCCTGTATTTTCCACAATCACACAGTTGTTTTGCATTCTGTTTTGCATCCTCACACATCTTAGTTATCACATTATCAACAATGTATTCAAAGCTGAGATGAAGAAGACAGTCAGCCTGCAGTCTGGAGGCGAGATACTTTTCCAGCAATATTGTGCTTGCTGGACTGGATTTTGTGGCAGTGAGCAATGCAGAAGTGTTTGTAGATAAATCAGACATTCTCAGAGTGAAAACAGCCACTAGAAAATCATCTGATAGGGCCAAAGAGAAGAGGAAAAAAAAAAAAGAAAGTGTAATGCATGCGAACATGAACATAGCCAAGCAGGCAATGGGGGGGTGTATGCCCCAGGAGCCTCCTGAAAAATTTATTCTATGAGAAAAGCTGTTTCTAATCACTCAGTAGTGTTGGCCTATTGTTATTTTACCATGCATAATTTTTTGGTAATGTTTAAACATGATTTTCATTGATTAAATTGTTAACTAAATCTTTGCGGGCATTTTTCTCAAAACATGGTTTTTTCGGCCGCATCTGTTATTTGGCCCACCTGTAACTTCTAACCTAATGAAAATAATCCAATGAAATTTGGTATGCTGGTGTAGAAATGTGTGCTGAGTGCAATGAGACAGTTTGAACACTGTAGCTATTATAGTTTTTCAATACCATGAGATAAAAATTAAAAACCTGGAGCAAAATTTTTTAGGCATTTTTGAAAAAAAAAAGAAAAATATATTTTATGAACTAAACTATATTTTTTTGTGATCATTGCACACAGTGATGTCAAATCAAACAGGAAAAATGATAAACTTCATTGTGTATAGCATATTTTGAAAGCAGCAGATGGGCCAAACACTGACCCGTATTTTTTTGGAAAAATTATCACATTATCATATCTGTTGGACTTACATACTTCAAACTTTGCACAGATAGCTTTATTAATGCACTTAGTATGTGTACCAAATTTCATGAAGATATCTTTAGTAGTTTCTGAGAAACAAAAATTTGTAAAAGTGACGCAGTGGTCCACCTTAAACTGCTTACAAAGAAAAATAAACAAATCAAACTGCTTACAAAGAAAAATAAACCAATCAAACTGCTTACAAAGAAAAATAAACCAATCAAACTGCTTACAAAGAAAAATAAACCAATCAAACTCAGTCACTCAGCTAAAGAATTTTTCCAGTTTCAATCTTGAACCAGTAGACATGATCAAAGATGGGAGTCAGTAGAGAGTGAAAGTGACCACTATAAAATCTACATGATTTTTTTCATTTATACTTGAACAGCTCTCGCCCAATCATTCCTGTAAGATCATGACTAATGAAGGAAATAATTTTAAGGTACTTGTGCATAAATTCAATTGAAAACACGATTAACAAAACAGAAAAAAAAAATGCATGAACACATTGTCTTCAAAAAAAAAAAAAAAAGAACGAACATGCATAATGCACACACAACCAACTTAAGACAAGGGCCATGGAGTGAAAAAGGACCAAGAGCCAGAAAAAGCATAGAAAAGAGAGAGAGCTCTATTCGGCCTTGTGTCTCCCCCCACACAGTCCACAGGCAGTGCCACATCGGTGGCAGGCATAAAGAGGCATGTAGCACCATAAGCACGGGATGAAAAAGGACAATATTGTCAGCGCCGTCCACTTTTTACAGTTTGAATCGTCAGTGTAATCACATTCACACGGATGCCTGTAAGCACCATCTGCGTCCGCCATGCAATGGTAGATTAGGCCACTGGTGCAGGCGACACAAGTGGCGTACTCAATACACTTCACCACCTTGTCCGGTGCCGAGTCACAACTACCACGTTGATTTTCATCTATGTTGAACATAACACGACAGTACTCGCACTGAGCACGCTGTGACATTAAGCGCCTGGACTGCCCACTCTTGTGTTTGGAAGGTTTTGTTTTCTGAGGCAGCGGTAATGGTGGATGCAGCTGGTTGACTGATGTCTTTCTCATGGAGGTGGACTCCCGCTTGGCTGGGGGCTTATGTACAGGCTCCAAGCTGGGGTAGCTGTATTCGTGGGGAGTGCCAGCCTTGTTCTTGTCAAAAATGACGTAAGGTTCGTCTTTGTAAACACCGTCCCCATCCAGTAAGGCAGTACTCGACTTCCCACTGTTGTGGTCATCACACCTGACCCACACCTCGCCCCCTACACCGTTCCAGCTCTCCACACTGTCCGACTTGCTCTTGTCACTGGTGGGCGACCCCCCACACCCTTCCTTGTCCCCCCTGTCCCCCTCACGGTTCGCGGAGGTGTTACTGTTCTTGGGTTTCTGCCGTGCCGACATGTAATGCACCCGATGGAGGTGGTGGTGGTTGGCGTGGGGGTGAGTGAAGAGGAAGGGGTCCTGAGAACCCGGAGGCAAGGAGGCGGAGGGGGAGTGGGGGGAGGGGCTGCTGGTGGTGGTGGAGGTGGTGGACGTGGACTGAGAGGAGCTGTTCTTGCGCGACGTGAGGTCCACCACCTGCAACAACAGTTCACAACACTCTGAACAATATTTAGTTTTTTATTTTATTTTATTTTATTTTATTTTGTGTGTGTGTGTGTGTGTGTGTGTGTGTGTGTGTGTTGTGTTGTGTTGTGTTGTGTTGTGTTGTGTTGTGTTGTGTTGTGTTGTGTTTGTGTGTGTGTGCGCGTGCGTGTATGTGTTATTTTATTTATTCTTTTATATCTAGGATAATGGAATAAGCACTCGTGTGCTTTTTTACATCCAGTCCCCGTGTGTATGCAGTTTTGTAAATCTTGTCATCTGTTCCCACTGGCACATAATGGCCTACTCTTGTGAAAAGCGGAACAGGATTTAATGTGTGCGCAAAATGTTCTGTAAGCGTTCGAACACAGGGCCTCGGTTTATAGTCTCATCCGATGGACTTTTGGAAAGAGTGGAGTCAGTACTTGATGTTAACTCCAGTACACAATGGGAGTACAACTTAAAGCTGCTACAAGCCAGCATCTATAGATCGACTCCTGGTGTTTCCACCAATTCCACTTGCCAAGCCAAACAATGAAAACAATATCATTCAATCATAAATGTCAACATGACCACTGCAGGATCAGCAAAAGTAACAGCAGTGTCAGGGTTTACTTTGGAGAAAAATGTTGTCATTGCTAATACATCATCCTCAGATTACATACCCATTTTAAAAAATCCAACAAAGCAAGACCACTACTAATATATCATTTTCTGTCACTTGGAGTTGGAGGTGTGTGTGTGTTGGAGTGACGTGTGTGTGTGTGTGTGTGTGTGTGTGTGTGTGTGTGTGTGTGTGTGTGTGTGTGTGCGTGTGTGTGCATACATGCTTGGCTATTGTTTTTTGTAAACTTTGTATTATCTATAGTGTAACCCCTTCAATATCCTGGTGATCCCCTGGGAATTTTTAAGCGAGTTTTACACCCAAGTCTGATCCTCAATTCATCAGGAAATGATTACCACTGATGAATGGCTGAACAGAGAACTCACACATAATTCTATAGTGCAAGTAATAATCATGCTGTAACACACCATATAACATTTTGGGAAAGTTTACTATCTGAACTTATTCATGGCAAGTCCTGCACTATGCTTGTGAGTCTACCAAGGCAGAGAAGAAAAAGCAAGTTCAAAGTTACTCACCTGAAAGATGCGCTCACTTTCTGTACCTGAAAAACACAAGACTTGTGTTATTATCGTCAGACAAATATTTACCAGCTTCACCAAAAATTCATGTGAAGAACAACTTGTCAAAATAAGGAAAATACATTTTGGCAAAGAGGTAATTCTTACTCACTGTCAACCCCAACAACCAGTACTTTACAACTAGTTAGAATGGGAATTCCGACACCAAAAAATATCATATTAGTATGCTGTTGAATGATCAAAGTGGTATTGAATATATATATGTATGCATACTATATTTATTTATAATCTAATCACTTCAGCAGGTGCCCAGCTCCTTTTCACTTTCTTAGAGGAAACGCTGAGGCAGGACCATTTATGCACTTTTGTACATTACTGAACTTTCTAAACATCTCTACCACAAAAACATTTTAATTTAGAAACAAAACCCCTCTTTTACTATTTCTGAATTTCTTTTCTCAAGACAAAACAGCTTTGTAATTAAATTTACTGTAGTTATGTCACTTATCTCCCTCGTGTATAACCCAAAATAAACCTGAACACAGGTCCAAATATTGAATTATAAAATATGCTCAGATACCATTCAAAGCTTTCAGGAACAGACCAGCTAAAGTTCTTGTGCCTCCCCTCCCACCTAATTATATAAAACATAAATGACAAATGACTCTGCAATAGAGCTGACCCCCAAAGAGAATGATTTTATGATCACAGGACTGCCTTTCTGCACATTTATCTGCTGCTGTTCTCTTTTCACTGCTCAACTCTGTTCTTCTTGTTCTGCCCTCTCTTGGGAATCAACACAGCACTCTATTCTGGCACATTTTTCCCACTCAAGGGCTGGAACCACAGATCTCAAGAGCTTTCTTGTGAAGTGTTCCTTCTGTCTGCATGCAACACCATGGTCCCTGCTTCAGGCATCCACAGACCGTCTTCCTGACAAGGTAAACTGCGAGAGATGAGTGAACACTGCTCTGGTGACTCTACCAGGAAAGAGTGTTCTCTACTTCCATGAAAGGACACAGCAGAGAAGAGCCTCCCTATAATCCCACCCACACATACTTTTTATTCCGGTGTGATTATTTTTTTGGGGTTTTCAGGGGGGGTAGAGGTGGGATTTGCTGAGGGAGAAAGCAGGCTAATGGTAAAAATTCTGACAACAAAGTTAACATAATCTACAGAGTGGTGGACAGGTGTGGTGACAGAATCCACCTGTGTGGTGCTGATGCTTAATCAATATAATCATACACTCCTGAAGGTATGTACCACAGTCCACAGGTTTGGAGAGACTCCACGTGGACTGCCCACCTGCAGTGAAGAGCCTGCTCAGCAATTGCCAGAAGTGTGCCACTTAAATAATAATAATAATAATAATAATAATAATAATAATAATAATATATGGGATTTATATATAGCGCTGAATCTTGTAGAGCACACAAATCAAAGCACTTAGACAACTTTACCAGACAACAGGAGATTGTGCCACTTCTTTAAACAGTCCCTGAGAGAGGGTGGTTATCTAAGGAAATGGGTGGTTATCTACCCACCAACTGCCAACAGGCTTGCTTTTTTAAACACCCATTATACTTCTTGGGGTCATTGACATTTGTTTCACAACCATGACTACAGTTAATTAAATATTTACAAGTGTTAATGCACTTTTTGGGAATGAGGATCAGCTCTTTTGAGTAATTACTATGATTTTCTGCATTGATCTGAAACTTAACCTGGAACTGCCCTGACTTTGAGCTGTTATGTCTGGTTCACAATACCCATCCCGTATTTTGGACAATTCCATCGCCGTTTCATTAGTAAAATACAGGTAATGTGCCTAGATACTGACTACTAAATTGAGTTTAAATATAAAAAAGTATGGCCATGTAAACAAGTCTGCAGAAATATATTTCAACTTGAAAACATAGGTGAATCCAATGGGGAAAAAAGAGGAAAAGAAAATGAAAGTAAAAAAAACATTCCCAAACTACGTCATACCTTCACTAAGTTTTGCAACAGCATGTCGAATCCCATGGTCGAAGGCTTTGGCATCGTCAGATCTCTCGAAGGTAAGACCATACCTCTTCTCATCCGTATTCCAGTGATGAAATTTAGGGTTGGCCCGAGTATATAAAATATCCTTTTTTAACACACAGTTGAGCACCACCTGAAAAAAAAGTACAGGTATTTGTTTAATCTGTATACATACATTTTTTTTTACTTTTTCTTTTACTAGCATGCACATAAACCAAAACTGGCGGGGGGGGGGGGGGGGGGGGGGGGGGAAATCTCCAATCCAGTCTTGTTTATAGCCCCTGTCCACTGCTGAAGCCATATCAGGACTATCCCCCCATAGCATTTCTAAATCTCTGATCAAAATTGTCGTATTAAAACAGGGTTTAGATTCACCTCTACTGTCATTCCTAGTACCAATTCCCTGGCAAACCATAAGGGTCAACCTAGGGCAGTCACCATGTTGTGAGAGAAACCGCATAAACAACACATAAAATCAGATTAAACCAAATCAGATTCTTAAACTCTTAATGTCATACAGCATGGTAGGCTGATACTCAAAGCAACTCATAGAGGGTATACATTGTTATGCACACCTTTACAAGCTGAATCTAGCCAAAGCAACCTTTTCTCGAACTTTTTCTTAACATGACCTAACCTGCATTCAGTACCTATGACAATGCTGTGGAGTCTGTGCAGCATTTAACTGAAAACTGTGGAGAAAAGCATTGAGACTTGCAGAAGAGAGCCGAAGTGATAAAATCAGGTCACCTGAATACACTAATCGTCTAATGACCTAGGATTTTTGCAGAATTTCAAATTTTCAGACCTGTCACATTCAATGTGATGACACGGCCATTCAGACAATGCCATCTGGACAGAAAAGTCGGGGGGGGGGGGGGGGGGGGGAGGTGGTGGTTCAAGTTTTAATCAGCTGATTTTAGTTGTGAATGATGAAATTCTTTAAAAAAATCAGATGCACAGACACATACGTATGAGTGTATGTGTGTCTTTGTGTGTCTTTGTGTGTGTGAGTGTTATATATATATATATGAGTGTGTGAGTGTGTGTGTGTGTGTGTGTGTGTGTGTGTGTGTGTGTGTGTGTGTGTGTGTGTGTGGAGAGAGAGGAGAGAGAGAGAGAGAGAGAGAGAGAGAGAGAGAGAGAGAGAGAGAGAGAGAGAGAGAGAGAGAGAGAGAGAGAGAGAGAGAGAGAGAGAGAGAGAGAGCTTATTTCATACTATGAATAAATCAGGTGGAATCAATGTCCTTTCAATTCTTGTGTAGCCATCAGTGCTCTTCTGCCCTACAAAACTGATAAAACAATAAAAACCTCAACAAGAGAAAGCTGCTGCTACTGCAGCCTGTCCTAAAAACAAAACCAAGCCATCTTTGCTAAGGAAACCTAATGTAGGCTGTGTACAGGCAGCAACTCACCGTTTTGTCCGTCAACCTCTCTCCATGGATGACGTACTCTGGTTTCTGTTCAGCAGAAGCCAAGGAGGAGGGGCTGTGGCGACCTCGGGCCAGTTTGCACAACTTCACCGTGCTGAGGCCTCCTCCCCCCATAGGCACCCAGCACTGGGTGGAGTCATCGCGGGTCATCACCTGTGCCTGCACTTCTACCAGGTAATCCCCACTGAAAAAAGGTGCACATTTAATGTCATTATTATACTATGTCTGCACAAACACACACATATACAGAATAATAAATCCCATTCCATTCTTCAAATCTGTATCTTATATAAATTTATCTTTATGTAAATCATACAAAATCATTAAAAAAAAAAAAATTAAAAAAAAGGGTAGGCGCTGCACTTGTGGCGACATGCCCTCCCAGGGAGAGCAGCCCAAATTTCACGCAGAAAAAATCTGCTGTGATAGAAAGTGGTACAAAATACAAAAATTTGCTACTGTTGGCAGTGTTGGGGCAAAATGCATAGTCACAGGCTTCACGAATGACTGCTGTCTTTGCTAGTGGGTGCATGTGCACATCACTGACCAGACAAACAGCACGAGAACTAAAAGACTTGTCCTGCATCATAAAATTGTTACAGCAGATTTCTCTGCATGAATTCTTCATGAATGGCAACTGATCTCCTCCTCTATCAATGCTGTGTGTGGACAGAATGAGATTAAAAAAACAAAAACTCCAGCCTACTAGCGGCATGCTTTAACCCTGGCCCCATTACGACCACAGCCAACATCAATGGTGAGCTCCTGTACAGTCTGTTACAACCACAGCCAACCATTGGTTGGCCAGCAAATGCTAGCAGTACTTATCCATCACATATGTATCTTGTGTATTTCACACAATGTGTCTGAAACTTGATAGGGGGATGCAGGGATTGTTTCAGAGAGTGCCATTGATATTAGACCACTAACACACACATAGTAGGGAGGGGCCAAAGCACAGCCCGCGATTGGAATATTTTTCACATTATGTACAAGCATCAGAGTATGGTGAAAAAAATGATGTCTCCTTTTGTGTCAGATGAATTGTGTGTCTTTGTATTGGAAGTAGAAAAAAATTGCCGCAAAATGTTGAGGGACTCAGATTCTGAAAGTAAAGGAAGAGGAGGAAGGAAATGCTGCATTAGGGAGAAGAAGGACCCAGAAGATAACATGCCACTTGGTACATACCTGCAAGTGTGGGTGACCTGTGCTATACAAACTGACTGTTAAAAAAGAAAACCACTGTCCTGTCAATCTGCCCGCATGTATTTATCTGCCCATCCCTTTATCTTCATTTCTTTTCTTCCGTGTGTAGTACTAGGGTGTAACTCACTAACTTTGCTAAATGTTTTCAATGTTGTGTGTGTATGTGTGCGTGAGCCATGTGCCAGTGTGTGAATGCGTGGACAGGCTGCTGCGCACATGAATGTTTGTGATTTTACTTTGGTGAGTTTACTACTGGCTGAGGTATTGCTGACTTGTAGAGTGCTCTTTACACAGTGATGGGTGCATGCTGATGTTCAGAACCTGTGTTGTGCTATACTGATATCATTTTTACGTGCTGGAATTTATCTGTTTCAGAGATAATAAAGTATTTTGAATTGAATTGTAAATAAAAATGGCTGACACTATAGTGCAAGGCTGTCATGAGAATCGAAGACACAGCTGCCAGCCAAGCATAGATCTCTAAGATTATGGCACTTTGTGTATCAGATGAGAATCCCCATGAATACAATAGTAAATAATCACATATAGCAGAAACTATGTACATGAATACATAGCGAGTTGCAAGTAAATGAGACCATAGATCTCTGCATATAAAATAAAACTTATCAGAACATCTCTACTCATCACTTTAGGTTTACATTCAAAACACTTATGAGTAGTTTTCCACTGTGGAGAACAACTCTTATAATAGTATTTCCTTTGCTAAGAAGGGTTTGGGGTTTTTTGCTGCGTCATCTTCTGTAATGTCCCTGTCCTGCTTTTCCCATGCCACTCATTTCAATCTCCCTGCCACAGCCATACCCAGATTCATTTGTCTCGTCCTCAGGGTTGGGAGTCCACAGGGAGCCCATCAATATCAGCCTGCTGTATGGCTACCAGCCAAGAGAGCCTGCACTGTTGCTGGGTCACTTTGGTGGTGTTCAGTGGTGCCTGTTCTGAGAGCATACACAGGACACCACCTAATAACTAAATAAGCCCCCTACTAACGACAGTATTAGTTCAGTCATAGAGCCAGACTGAGTAAGTCACCCACCTGAGGTGGCAACCACCACAAATCCCTCCAACAACTATACTCCACGAACCTCCAACCCCAAACTCCAAAGGCTTTGACACAAACTCGCCACAGCCACAGAAGTGTATCCATGGAAAAACTGAATCTGAAGTCACCATGAGACCAGAGCAATGGGACCCCTAATCAAATGCACATTTTATTACTGCATGATGATTAATGGTAATGAGGATGATGTAATGATGCTGCTATGGAAACATGTGCATAGATCTGCTTTGAGACAACTTCACAGGGTTGTATTCTACGTTTACTATTGTAATATAATATCCCTGGGGAAGGTAGCCTGAATTTCATGCACAGAAATCTGCTGTGACACATAAAAAAAATTTCAGTGTCAACTGGGCCCCCCAGAGATCCAGACACCTGTGGTGTTGGTCAGGTAATCTGAGCAACACTGTTAAATTCACATAGGTCTGTAAAGTGGATGAAGCTCACTGTGTGGTCCCAGTCTTCCCACTGAGCCCACAGCACACTCACTCTGGGTAAGAGTCTGAAAAATCCCTATGACTTTTATGGGATTCAAACCAACAACCTTCCAGTCTGAAATCCAAGGCACAAACCACTGCACCATGGCGGCTGGTGGTCCATAGTATTTAACCTCCCGAGTCTCTACCCAAAAATGCACACACACATGCACATGTATGTTACACATGTGCACAAAACTGCAGCCACATACAAGCAAGCATATTGTATTTATAAAATGTACATTTTCCAAAGACAACATGTATGGCACACACATTTTCCTCATGTGTGCATATTTGCAAGCATGCATATAAACACACACACACACACACACACACACACACACACACACTGACACAGAATAAAACATTAGGTCTCAGACACACAGACATCTTGAGTAAGACAAGAGAGACTGGGAGAAAGACGGCTCTAAACAGGGGAGACATCAAAAGTGAGAGTTCTAAATTAATATGATTTATTTGATGCAGAAGCATTGTTTTGGGGGGGAAAAAAGTTAAAAAGATTGATTATCCAAAACAAAAAAATAAGCCCCGAAGCCTACTGAATCCAATAAGTTTGGACTATTTCAGGGGGCAACATGGATTAGGCCTAGGCAACATTTTAGGGGGACAATGGTTTAGGGTTCAGACTTGTTTATGGTGACAATATGGGGGATAACAGTACCACCAAAAAGCTGCAAAAACTTAAACTGATAAAGCAAAACATTACAATGCCTCAAGGCTGGACCACAGACATGAAAAAGAACACACTGCAGAAGGGCAATAAATCTTAATTTACTGAGCTCTTACTTCCTTGGTGAGTCATAGGACAATTCAAGATGTTTAGCTTGTCACTGTATTCCCTATCATCATGCATACATGTGCAATGTGTACACATACACACACACACACATGCATGCACCGAAAGTCATTGATAAGACAATAAACAAAGACCCTGTATGTGTAACACACAGAAAATCTTGCGCACACATTAATAATAATAATATACGAAATTTATAATATAGTGTTGAATCTTGAAAAGCAACAAAAAAAGTGCCTTAAAACCTGCTTCACCTCTTAGAAGACTAGGCCATTGTATGATGGTGGGAATTTACAAAGCCGCAAGCACATGGAGACTACATGATCTGAGTACATGTAAAAACAAAATTTTAAAGCAACCAAGTGTTCATTCCATTATCCTTGAAATTATTGATATGAAAAAATGTTCATATCGATGGTAATATAAACAGCTTTATTCCCACAATTCTATTGAACAAGGATTTAACAATAACAAAAACAGACACAGACCTATAAAAGAATAATCTAAACACTGAAGCACGGCCACATGCACATGTGCATACACACACTTAGGTTATGGTGACATAATGTACAATAAGATGCACCACATAATTCACTACAAAGCATTAAAAAAAAAAGTGGGGAGGGGGGTGCATTCTTCCTGTTTTCTACACTCAATCAGATCTCCTCTCTCTTGCTCTCAAAATTGTCAGGGACAGTCAGTCCAGGTCTGTTGTTGTTATTAACAAGTCCCTGTAGTGTTCAGCAGTAGAACTGAGGGAATAAAGCTGTTTTTACTAAGAAGAGCTTTGGACTTGGGTACTCTACAGCGCTTTTAGTTTTATACCATCAATGTGTCATACATCATAAAGATCTGGTACAGTCTCAGAGTTTTGGGGAAAGTCAAATCAACATTTTGTTGGTGCTTTTTAACATTTAAGTCCAATTAGTTTCTTTTGCACCATGAAGAAAATGGTCGAACTTTTTCAGAATACACAGGATGAGTTGGACAGAGAGACCTTATCAAAGCAGAATCATCAGAATATTTCATCAATGTCTACTGCTGATTACCAGTTACAGATCTTGGTACTTTGAAAAACACTGAGCAGGTATGGAATCAAGTCTTCTTAATATTTTAACTTACAAAAAGGCTGGGGTTTTTTTTTTTAGTCCCGAGTCTTTTTGCTTTTGTTTCAATTTTCTTTTTAACGCTCTGTTTGAAAACAAGAGGGTAGTTTAGTTGCTGTCTGCAAATACTGAAATAGTGCCAGTAAGGATGCATACGTCCATAACACCAACAGCAGCTGATGGTCCAGAAATAATGGAAAAAAAGGAAAGTGAGTGCAATCTGGTACCTATCCTAGAGGTGAACAGGAAGGAAAAACAGCAAGAGCTGAACTTTGATTTTTTCCACTTTGTCCACAATGGCAGCCTGGGAACAACTTAATATTGAAATAGATTGATAAAAAAAGGAGCATTTTCATAAGATTTATATTCTATACTATAGACTGGCTTGTGATACTGCCACTCTCTTCATTGCTTAGGGGTGCTCTTATTTCTCTACTAATTTCACAGCATGTACTATAAATGCAGTTGGTGTAACTAATTTGCAAGAGAGCAAAGAGATGGTAGATTAGATAGATTATTAGTATTATTCTATAGCTAAGTCAGTATGTTAAATGTACTGATGTTTCTGTTGTTGGAATAATAATTTGATATGCTGCTGGAATCTGCTTTTTCCAAGAAAACATATAAATCATAATGATGCCATTTTTAAGGAATCAGACAAAGTTAACACATCAAATGCCCAGATAATTTACCAAGCAGATGGACCAATAATGTAGTATGATCTCTTGCCCACCCACCTCCCCTTCTTTTTTTCTTAGTTGAATTTTGTAAAAAAAAATTATTAGTGAGAGTTCAGTTTATAAATTTATTTAATATGAGAAATCTATTCAGGCTTGCAATGTTCAATGCTGAGCTCAGTGTGACAATGACAGTCTGTGATAGTGATCCATAAGCTCTAAATTTTAAAATTTTACATAAAAATGTCATGACATACTAATAGTAATACTAATAAGTAATTAAT
The DNA here is from genome assembly GCA_030674155.1 of Stramonita haemastoma. Taxonomy (NCBI): domain Eukaryota; kingdom Metazoa; phylum Mollusca; class Gastropoda; order Neogastropoda; family Muricidae; genus Stramonita; species Stramonita haemastoma. Next base: position 17,411,174 of record CM060320.1, read on the forward strand.
ATGTTCAAGTTTATGTTGGCCATCTGAAAAGGGGGAAAAAGAGCTTTAAGAGTGAAAATACAGTCACTGACAGATTGAAAGGGGGGGGGGGGGGGGGGGGGGGGGGGAGAGGAGAAAAATGAGAAAGAGGAAGCTAGAGAGACAGCTTGACTCTGAAGATGTACAGTACTGTCACTACAGTGAGAGACAAACAAAATGAATGCATGCACACACACACACACACACGTACACACGTGTACACACAACATGTGTACACACACCGTGTACACATGCACACATGTGTACACACACACACAGTGACACACACACAGTGACACACACACACACAGAAATGAGAGAGAGAGAGAGAGAAGGAGAGAGAGAGAGAGAGAGATGAGAGAGAGAGGAGAGAGAGATGAGAGAGAGAGAGGAGAGAGAGAGAGAGAGAGAGAGAGAGAAAGGGATCTATAACAGAGGGAGACAGAGACAGAATCAGACAGAGGGAGACAATCACAATGACAAGAAATAGACACACATACAGACACACATAAAATATATATATATTCTCTCCAACTCTGTCTCTCTGAGGCAAGCATGTGTTCACATGAGGCAGCATAGGTAGAGGCAATGGTTACAGTTATCTGTCTTCTCTCAAAGTTTCACATTCAAATTAAAATCATGTGGAGATACAATAATATTGATGGTCTTAGTCATAAAGATATTAGATAATGGCATTCATAAAAATCTATGACAGCTCCTAAAAAGAAAAACAAAAAAAAACTCCATCCTTAAACAAACAAACAAAAAAAACCCCAACAACTGAGAAAAAGAACTTGATTTAATCATGAAAAAGGACCTCACTTGCGCCAGTTGAGGTATGGTATATATTCATACACAGTGTTACACGAGCAAAGACTGACAGAATAACAACAAGAAAGATTAATTTATTATCATTAAAAAACTGGGAAAAAAAATAGTTAAAAAGAAGGCACTTCAGATTGAGATTATGAAATTTGAAATAAAAAGACATGTATCTCTTATGACTTTGAACCTGTACAGTATCTGTTCATGAATAAGACGCAAAATCTACTTCACCGATATGATAAAACAAAAGTCAGCAACTACTGTTACTGTAGAATACTTGTTTTTACTGCCTTTGTTTGGAACATAAATGTTATGCATGTATGCAAGTGTGTCCACAAATTCACCATGAGCAAGCCATTGCAACGTCACTTTCCTGCTGTCATGTGCTCCGCAGGCACTAGGCACTATGTACATTACATTCCCTGCTGATGTAATATTTTGGTACAACTTATAAAAGTTATAAAGTTTTAGTTTACACCTGTTAAAAAAACTGGAACAGAGAGAGAAAAAATGCAAACTTTCAAATGAGCATTCTATTAAATTTCTTTACAATAAAAAGCTGTTGGGATGGAAACAACTAAAGTGAGGGTGGAAAAATCAGGGTTCGCGATAACCGGTAATTGTCGGTATTTTACCGATTGTAAACAGGGAATACCGAAAATTTTCGAAGCAGCCGGTACCGCGTACCGGTTCTGTTTGCCTTGTGACCGATTAGATTTCCCTCTCAAAAAAAAAAGTCTGAAGTGACGTTTTCTGACAGTCTGTCATGGGCCTGTGCTGTGCTTACCGCACCTACCCCTTTCCACCCCCTTCCGACGAACATCTTTAGCGCCAGCCTCATTATTAGCCTAGCACGCAGAACAGCAAGCTTTACTGTGAAAGAATAAAGCTTCGCGCTATTCTCGGCATGACAGCGACTTCCATCACATTGGGGCCTAGATTTATTTAGTCTGTATTCTTTTAATCTTTTATATCGAGGATAATGGAATAAGCACTCCTGTGCTTTTTCACATCCAGTCCCCGTGTGTATGCAGTTTTGTAAATGTAATCCGTTCCCACCGGCACACGATGGCCTGCTCTTACCAAAAGCGAAAAGCGAGGGTCTATGACTATGAATTTGCGCGTTGCTTTGAGAGAGAAGAGTCGAAAACCAAATCTAAATTGAACAAAGATCTAGGCCTAGATGAGCGCCAAGCATAGAAACAAGAAAGAAGAATATAAGTCACACGAATGATGCCATGCAAAACAACAGACTGACACGGACAGTGGCACAGGCGCTAGAAAAAAAATCGTATTTCCTTCGTGGCTTCCTGCCCAAGAAGCGAATGGCAGCAAGCAGCACGGCAGTCAAAGTCTGAGAGATTCGCGTTCAATTTAGATTTTGTTTTGCTGCCCAACAATCCCCCCCTCCCCCACCCCTCACTGATTTGTTCACAGTACGTACTGGATTTTATTTTCTGGGGACCGATTTTGGGGGAGTTGGTCAAGATGTCTCTGAAATGGCAACTGGCAGTACCGGTTTTAAAAAATCCTAGCGCGAACCCTGTATAATGTAACTGTGTGAACAGCAATGCTTGGAAGGGAAGTGGAAGGGGAGTGAAGAGAGCAGAAGAATGGGAGACAGAAATGTAGGTAGACCTTCACACAAGCATGCTCATGCACACACACACATATATTGATACAGATCTTTTCCCCTCCACGTTCAACCACAGGAAGAAACTCACACGTTTATAATACACACAAAGCACATACTTTTTGGTAAGTAGGAAATTCCACATGTACAGCTGAGTAGGCATTTCCCATGTCATGGGGGGGGGGGGGGAGGTTGTTACTTTTAAACTACTGTCAATAAGTGAACATCTAGCACAAGCAGACCGACTCTTTGCATTATCTAAGACAAAGTATTTGGGCTTGGTGCATCCCTCTGACACTAAACAATAGCAGCACATAAATGACTTTTTAATCATTATGACAGTGCAATGGTTAGGGTACACCTTTGGACAACTCCAGCCTTACTGAAGTTACTCTAACCAGCGCACAGTGTGCTGGCAATAGAATTTTCTTTTTGTAACTAGTGCATGGCTGGGGAAAAAAATAACAAAACAGTGCAGGTTTGTACCTCTTGCCTGAAATTTTAAAACATGATTTTGAATGGCCAGTGTCTAGTAACATCCAGTTTTAAATGATTTTGAACCATATTTTTATTTTGCCCTAGTTTGCCTTGCAAAAGAGCTTTTCATAAGCACATATCCATCTTTCATCATGATCTAAATTCTCATTGATTTCATTCACAAAGTTCTCTGAGCTATCCACACCAGGACGGAGATTTGAACATCATATCCAAAATCATACAATAATCCGTATCATATGTGATCAGCCAGTCCAGTTCAAAAGCATGTCAATGAAAGACTTCAAGTTCAAGAGAAAATAGTACCACTTCCAGTTCCACTCTTATTAATAATAGGTAGGACCTATGTAATATGTTACCTATGTAAATCATTACTATTACTAAGTTGGTGATGGTTGATTACAGATTAGTTGTATATTCCTTAAATTGGATGGCTCCACTGTGCAATACAATCAAACCAATCCAAACCATGCATATGTCCAGAACTTTAAGGTGGTTTAGACAACATACACACATGCCTAAAAGTAAAACACAGACAGACAGACAGACAGACAGATAGACACACACACACACACACACACTGAGCCAAAGCATACTCAGAGAACCATGCACATGACTACAGTCTGGATAGTTATATAGTTAGGGCAAGGCAGGGTCAAAGGAAAAGAGGGGAATGGGCCAATTCACAACAGGATGAGAATAATCAGGGCTGCCACAGGCCGCCATCCGCGCCCTGTAACGGTGTAACCTCTCTACCTACTCACAAACTTGCGCAGTAGCTTTGCTTCCACTCTTTGAATAGTGTTATAGTATGCATTAAAAAGGTCGGCTGGTAATAACACCTAACGATGATAGAATACCCTGCATTTAGACAAAAAGAGAATACAATGAGACAATACACTGGCATGAATGATTATTTCTGGACTAAGATTAATACTTCGTGACCTTTATCATTCATTAGAGTTTATGAATGAATGAATGGGGCACGACGCGACCACCACTTCCCGTGGAGTGGGAGGTCAGAAAAAAAATAACATCAGACTTGTCCTCATTACGCTCATAATATCATCAGATAGATAATCTAAACGTTTAACTAAAATAAATGTCATATATCCGGGTTGTTTTGAGAATGAAATCCTCGTTCTTGAAATTTGCGAGCTGTTTGGAGATTCATTCTCCTCCATGTTTGCGCGACAAAATTCTTTCACCTTCCTCGCATTCTGCCCGGGACTTGCCGAGCCAAGACGCTTTCCTGAACAAAGATTCCAGTAATACTTACTTGTTCGCAGGATGATTGGTCATCTTCTCGCATGTTTCAAGAAAATGATCCTTTCATCGTCCCAGGTGTCAAATGAAGAATTATTTTTCACATGTATTTTTTTCGATTCGACAGGAAATGCTTTAAACTCATCACAACCCGTACAAGATTTCAGAATCCGAGAAAGTAGTTCCAAAAGATTCACATTGTTACCCTGCTTTCAGTGCCAGTACATCCAATCTGAAATTGTTTCATTCATATCACATATATGCAGTCTTCAAAGGTAAATTAAATATGAATAATTGTGCAAAACAAAAATAAAATAAATGTGGCGCATTGATATATGTAGAAAAATTCGCTCTTGCACTGGATTTGAAATATAGTGCAAACCCTATTATGCAAATAATACCTGTCTTATATCTTTTTAAACTACAGCAACATACATAGCTATAATATGTCTACTTAATCTTGATATTCTTTCAGAGCATAGTTGAGTACGATTGCTTTTGCTGGGTCAGCTTGACACTTCAAAGCTGTGCTACATTGATATTTCTCATGTAAATTATTCTGTGAGAATGAACCAATGAAATAGCTCAATAAATGGAGTTTGTCACTCATTCTAAACTTGCCACTAACAGAAAACACGGAATACCGCTTCCTGCAATCACCGTCTACAAAGAACTTCTTTTGTCGTCACAAACGAAAAGCTATTGTACTATCAGTTAAATACCTATTTGATTACAATTTATCTTGGTATTTTATTCAGTAAATAAATGTTCAAGCCTTCTAATTTGAATATGGAAATTTACCTCACTAGATCACACACACACACACACACACACACGCGCATGCACACCGAGTCACAAGTAGGCACACACTGGCTATAATCATGATACATTTTACTTTTTTTTTAATTTTTCAAATCGTCTTCGACAAGAAGTCTTTTGCAATAATCAGTTCAGTCACCTATGTGTCAAATTTCAGCTATTGTCAAGAAAGTAGCTGTCAGTAAAAAATCAAATTATCATTCAATCAATCAATCGACCAATCAGTAAATTTCTGTCTTGGGTCATTCCACCGCCAGGTAAACTTGGTTAGTCTGAAGCTGTAGTTATCTATCCACTGCCGTTATTAAGGAAATGATGGAGGATGTGTGTATTAAATCCTTGACTTTGTATAATGATCATCTCAGTCTTCTCAGCTTTGGTGACCAGCTAGCTCTCTTCTATTCTTCGTTTGCTTAGATCTCTATTCAGTTTTCACTTAGTTTACTCCTGTTTTTAATGCACGTAAAACATAAAAAATATCAGGAACATAACAAAAGGGCAAAACTCAAATAATCAAACAAAAGACAAGGAACATGTATACAATTTCAACGAACCAATATGCTCTTGGGCTTGCAAAAAAAACAAAAAAAACACAAAAAAATCCCCAAACAAAACAGAACAAAAAAGCAACACCAGCACTTGTTTGAATGACCAGTAAAGACATTAACAGCTAGCAAGCCTGTGGTGTGTCACGGTGAGTGCTCATTGAAAGAAACTGACACGTCATTGTGATACAATGTGTAAAACAAGAGAAAAGAGAGCAAACTAAAACTTGTGGGGAGGTGTGTATAACCCAGTGGTTGAAGCATTGAGCTCGCAATGATGGCCTGGGATCGAGCCATCACTGAGGCACCAATGTGAGGGGATTTTTTTTCCCCAAGAGTAACGACAGTACTGACTCTACTCAGGTTAAAAACCCATTCTGCCTTTCGGAAGAGTAGGCTATTGAATACCAGAAGAAGCAGATGACGACATACACACACACACACACACACACACACACACACACACACACACACACACACACACACACACACACACACACAAACAAACAAACAAACAACAAACAAACACAAACCCCCCACAACCAGTGTTGTGATTAAACATTTCCGAAGTAAGAATCCGGCTATCTTTAGTAGTGGGTAAACGGCCGCATACACAAAGTCTTGTAAACCTCATAGCAAACCTAGCAAAGAAAAAAAAAACACTTGTGTTAGAGAGAGAGAGAGAGAGAGAGAGAGAGAGGAGAGAGAGAGAGAGGAGAGAGAGAGAGAGAGAGAGAGCATGTCAGGCAGCTACCTCCGATTGTGTCTATAAACGCTGCAATTTTTCCCCGCGAAATAACTATGTACGTATACATGTGCACTATTGCCAACATACGTTTTCATTTCTAATGACTGAATTTGAAAAGAAAGCATCTATGACTGAATTTGAAAAGAAAGCATCGTCAAACATTCGACTTCAAACGAATGGGTATTCAGGGCAAACAGTAATTTGTGCTCCGTAGTCTATTTTCTGCTACTTGACGTCAGGAAGAGTTGCCATTTAGACCCCGCCCACATGCCACTGTGTCATTGTTTATACGTCCTGTTGGAGTGAGGCGATTCACAATCCCTGGCCGGCCTGTCAGTCACGCTATCCATGTGAATGAACGCGACTGACTTGGGTATTATTGCAGGCTATCGATCTGAACTAACCATTCATGAAATGTAAGCCACTCTCAATGGAGTACTCTAAGGTCGAGGCTCACTGACACCAGCGCATAAGGATTAGGTCTACTTCACGCTCGCGTGAAAATGAAGCCAAAAGTAGTTCGCTGACTTGTGTGTGCAAGTGAGTGGCCTACTACACACACTGTTAGGCCTAACGTTCATTTGTCGGCATAGCAGAACTTCCATTTCTGACCTTGGCCTTTTTATTAGTGGCCTGTATTTGAACTATACGACTCATTCATAAATGGGCATATAATTATATGCGGCCCAAGCCATACGACTTTCCACCAGTTATCCTTTATTTTACAATTGTACCAGTGTTTTTGTTTTGTTCTTTTACCATTACCTATTAGTTTTATCCTTTTTTTTATCTTTAGCGATTCTCATCCACTACGTCAACTTCAGAGACTGACGCTGTAAAGGTAGTATTATTGCGTGTTGGTATGAACAGTGGTGGTAGTGTTTTATGTCTAGACCAAGTGGCATGCAGTGATTTTGTAACACCTTCTATCAAAATGGACTGCAATATTTGAAATTAGATACCCACCAAAAATTTGGGCCTCCCTCCTCTCTCTCTCTCTCTCTCTCTCTCTCTCTTTGCCTGTGCATAGGAATGCGCGCGCGCACACACACACACACACCACACTTACACACACTGGTGCTCGTGTTTCGGATGAGACGATAAACCGAGGTCCCGTGTGTTACACATAATTATTCTGCACACATAAAAGACCCCACGGCTACAACAGTGTTGTCCCTGGCATAATTCAGTAGAAAAAAAACCTTTGATAGGGAAACAAATACAGTTGCAGACAGGAAAAGAAAAACCAATAATGGTTTGCCCTGCCCCCGTGTGCGACATGACGCTGATATAGGTATATATATATATATATATATATATATATATATATTATATATATATATATATATATATATTATATATATATATCGATACCCCGGGGAGAGCAGCCCGAATTTCACAGAGAAATCCGCCATGACTTAAAGTAGTATACAAAAAACAATACAATACAAACAAACATAGACACAACACAATACACACACACACACACACACAAACCCAAACACCACACAACACACACACACACACACACACAACACACACACACACACACACACTTTTGATATAATGCTTTAAATTCATTTTTTCATTGTATGAGTTTTTGTTTTGTTTTTAATAATTGATGTCAGGCTCCTGATTTGATTTAGTTTTGTTGATGCCAGATTTAGATTGACAATTAAAATGTCGAGAGGTTTTTTTTTTGTTTTTTTTAATCTATAGTTTATGTGTGTACTTTTACTTTGCTTATTTTGCTTCTTTTTGCATAGTAACGTATCATATATTGCTATGTTGTTTGAGTTTTTATTGTAGAATTCAATACATTGACCTGCGTATCTGTCTGTATGGCGTTCTAGTTCTGTCTGTCAGTCTGCCTGCCTACCTTTCTGTCGTTCTCATCCGCTTCTTTGCTTTAAATAACTGGTTGATTTTCGTCATACCTTTTTTTCATGGATTCACTAGTGCCTTGTATAGAACTTTCTTCTCTGATACAAGAATTTCTCTCTCTCTCTCTCTCTCTCTCTCTCTCTCTCTCTCTCTCTCTCTCTCTCTCTCTCTCTCTCTCTCTCTCTCTCTCTCTTTTTTTTTGTTTTTGTTTTGTTGTTGCTTTTGCTTGTTTGGTTTGTTTTTTGATTTTTTGTCTTTTTTCATGGGGGATGGGGTATTGTTTTAACTAAAAACAACGCTGAATATTGCCTATAATAAGATATTATTTCATCTTAGGAGCAGATCACAACATCAAAAAAAAAAAACCCCCAAACCTACAAAACTGTACCTCGTTGTTTTGCTCCTTTACGCCTTGACGTATTTTATAACTATTGCATGAAGTATTGTGGTTTCTGTTCTGAATTTGGTATCACGCTACGTATCTTCTTGTATTCACGTCTTTGGCTCTGAGAAAGTGGCCTTCACAAGAAGGATTGCTTGTTGAGCGTTTGAAAATAATCCACACTTATAATAAGTTATAACAAATCGGATGAAATAACACTGACTTGTTATTATATATATATATATCTTTGGGGGAAAAAAACACCCTTTTATTTGCTTTGTTTATCTGAACCACGATTATGTGTCAAATACAAAATTGAGAATTATTGCTCCCTGGTTACAATGTCATTCGTAGTGCTCTAAAAACTTTTAAAGAAACAGGTTTATATTATATATAATCAGTCAGTCACATGAGATAGAAAGTCTGAATTGGAAAATTACCATGTTGAATCTTTATGGGTAGAAGTCAAATCGAAACACTTCAATCCATTGCCTATAGACTTTATTTTAGAAATCCTTCAGAAAGAATGAACCGGTAAAATAGCCTTAATCATAAACGATGGCCGCAGCCATACATATTACAATTAAAATCAATTAATAATAATATTGTTGGGTGACTTTGTTCATAATCTTGAAAAATCCCAGACACAATGGGTTCAACTTTTTAAAAACACTCTACACTTTGTTCCATATTTATTTTATACCACTTTATGTCACAGCAGATTTCTCTGCGTGAAATTCGGGTTGCTGTCCCCAAGGAGAGCACGTCACCACAAGTGCAGTACCACCTTTTTTTTTCCCTGTCTGTAACTGTATATGTTTTCCTATCAGAGTGGCTTTTTTCTTCAGAATTTTGCCACGGACAAGCCTCTTGTTGCCGTGGGTTCTTTTACCTGCGCTAAATAATGAAGTGTAACACACGGGACCTCGGTTTATCGTCTCATCCGAAAGACTAGCACCCAGACCACCACTCATGGTCTACTGGATGGGGGAAAAGTTTTGGGCCCAAACGAGATTCGAACTACCATACACTCCCATCCGGACTTTTCGCTTTCTAGGCAGGCGGTTTCCTTTAGACCACTGATCCACCATATCCCATCGCACCTGCAGCACTGCTCCATATAGCACCTGCAGCACTGCTCCATATAGCACCTGCAGCACTGCTCCATATAGCACCTGCAGCACTGCTCCATATAGCACCTGCAGCACTGCTCCATAGCACCTGCACTGCTCCATAGCCTGCAGCAGCTCATAGCACCTGCAGCACTGCTCCATATAGCACCTGCAGCACTGCTCCATATAGCGCCTGCAGCACTGCTCCATATAGCACCTGCAGCACTGCTCCATATAGCACCTGCAGCACTGTCCATATAGCACCTGCAGCACTGCTCCATATAGCACCTGCAGCACTGCTCCATATAGCACCTGCAGCACTGCTCCATATAGCACCTGCAGCACTGCTCCAATAGCACCTGCAGCACTGCTCCATAGCACCTGCAGCACTGCTCCATAGCACCTGCAGCACTGCTCCATAGCACCTGCAGCACTGCTCCTAGCACCTGCAGCACTGTCCTAGCACTGCAGCACTGTTCCATAGCACCTGCAGCACTGCTCCATAGCACCCGCAGCACTGCAGCCACTGCTCCATAGCACCTGCAGCACTGCTCCATAGCACCTGCCACACTGCTCCATTCCTCACTCAGAGAACAATTATTACCAAATAACACTTCGTATGTCACACGACTTGCAAGGGAAAAAACTTTGTACAAAAATTTGAAAAGGTATTGAGTTATCCCCCATCACTATTTTTTGTTCTTATCAGAGATTAGGAATACTTTTTTTTTTTACTTTCTTACTGGATACTTTTCATCACTTTATTTACACTTTGAAGCATGTTCACTCTTAATGGGAACGTGTGTCATTCACTTACTGGCATGTTTTGGGGAGGGGGGTTGCCTTTATCAGTTACAAGAGTTGATGCCATAATTGTATCCTGTTTAGAATACACTGATCATTTTCTTCTGCTGTTTCCTGATAATATCAAAAAGATGACTTGAAAACTCAAACACACACACACACACACACACCACACACACACACAAACACACACCACACACACACAACCACACACCACACATGTTTTTGCTTTAAAGATTGAACATTAATTCAAATGGAAATACATATATGACCATTTCAGTGTCAAGCTATCTTTAACTATTACTAATCTATCTTTTTATGACAACTAGACTTCTCTCCCTTTGGCCATTTTTTTTTTTTTTTTTAGGAAACTACAGCTTTTAGCTGTTAAAGCATTCTTGATATTTTGGGTTTTGTTGTAAACATAATAAATAGATGAAAAAGCTTATTCACAACAAAAAAGAGCAACACAGATATAAATTTACCGCCTATACAATCCAAATATTTCATTTAGTATTTAATAAATAATGATTTTATCGATATCTACAGGCTTTCCAAAATACTGTCTCATACCTTATAAACAAATCCGTTGATGTAAACTTCAAGACATGCCTGTCTGAGAGAAATGAAGAAAAAGACCTTATAGCGAAAAACCAGGGGTTTTATGGGACAGGATCAAAGGCGGTCAGAGCATACCTTGATCCTTAAGGCTGAGTTAGCCTACAAGCAG
>CM060320.1:17424934-17449934 GCA_030674155.1 Stramonita haemastoma
TGTGTGTGAAGTCAAGTCGAAATGATCTTTATTGAGGGTAAAAGATTAAGTTTACTCAACTTTGTTTTTCATCCTGCCCTCACAACCCCCCCCCCCCCCCCCCCCCCCCCCCCCACCTCCAAACAAAAAGACTCCGAAAGCATTCAAAAGGCAAATATCAACCTATGTTGTAAAAATTGAGGATTTTCTTTCAAACAAAACCTCACAATGCAAGATAAAACAAACCCAAGACAGTTGAGTACAACATAAGCTCAAGTCATACAGACAAAATAATGAAATTACAAAATAACAAGGGTAAGAATAACAATAAAGCAGCCAGATGTAAGGTAATCTCGAGCATAAAGATGGACTTACAATTTCAGTTTTTGGGGGGGTGTGTGTGTGTGTGTGTGTGTGTGTGTGTGTGTGTGTGTGTGTGTGTGTGTGTGTGTGTGTACGTGTGTGAGATAAACATAAACGTCAGTTTGTGAACATTTTTTTTCTTAGCTATGAGGTTTGGAGGAAAACATTGTTTACTCATGAGCCAGGTTTCAGTTTATGATATATACATATCTATAATCATTCGTTTTGATCTCTGTCAGTGAAATAAAGCTGAAAAGGAAGACAAGCATGTGTAGCTATTTCGTAAGCTAACTGGGTTATTGGCCTTCTTTATTTTTTGTATTCAAATGAGAGCACACGATGAAACATATTGCAGTATAAAGCAGAAAGCATACACAGTTGAAGCAACTTATTCTAAATCAAGCTCTTTATGCTATAAAAGCAAATACATGATGTAAACATCACAATACACTCATCGATATCAGTTTCAAATACAGTCATAATACATGCATATATGACTCCAAGTTATTCCGAGATAGGCCTACACAGTTTTTCCCCTTTTGCTCAGCACTCCCGCTGCAGACTCGAAAAACCCATCTGCCACCATGCACACGCATTATCATGGGTAATTGGAATGGAATGGAACAGTACAGTGTGTCAGTATGAAGTGGATCACATGAAAACAAGAGGGAGCGTTGGACTGATGGTGGATTTTTTTTTATATCGAGGATAATGGGATAAGCACTCGTGTGCTTTTTTTTCATCCAGTCCCCGTGTGTATGCACTTGTGTAAATACTGTCATCCACCGGCACACAATGGTCTACTCTTACGAAAAGCGGAACAGGATTTAACGTGTGCGCAAGATGTTCTGCGTGCATTCGCACACGGGGCCTCAGTTTTTAGTCTCATCCGAAAGACTTCTGGGAGATTGGTGTCAGCACTGATGTAAACTCCGGGGGAAAAATGCCCCCCAACGGGAATCGAACTCGGGTCGTCAAATTGCCAGCGCAATGTTCTGACCACTAGGCTATCTCGAGGTAACATACTCGTCTCAGTCGAAAGTGTGGTTTGATTCCCCCCCTCAGATCTAAGTTTCCATCAGCAATGAGACCTTGAGTCGTGGTCTCAGTGCTAGTCTTTCGGATGAGTCATTAAACCGAGATCCCGTGTGCAGTATGCATTTATTTCACGGCAGCAAGAGAGTTGTCCATGGCAAAATGTTGTCTACAGAAAGCCGCTTTATAAGGACATGAAAAAGAATGCAATGTATGGATGCCGCTGCTGTTGTGGTGATCCATTCCCTCTGGGAAGACGAGCCGAGCTTCACACAGGGTAATCTATCGTGACAGAGGGTGGTATACACTACATTACACTACATTGCACTAGGCTACACGACTCGACACGACACGACATGACACGACACGACACGACACGACACTACACCACACGACACCACACGACACGACACGACACTAAACCATAACACACTACACCACACTGCATTGTACCAGACTGTCTCTGATTGTAGGCCTACTGCACGGCAGGACGCTATGCTGTGCTGCACCGCATTGCCCTGCACAGCCCTGCACTGCACTACACTACACTACACTACACTACACTACAGCTGTAAACTGCACTAGTGCTGGAATTTAGAATTAGAAAGTAGCTGTGTGGACTTTTTATTCTTTAAAATTTTTTTTAATTTCTTTTATATCGAGGATAATGGAGTAAGCACGCAGTTTTGTAAATCTTGTCATCTGTTCCCACCGGCACACAATGGCCTACTCTTACGAAAAGCGGAACAGGATTTAACGTGTGCCCAAGATGTTCTGCGTGCATTCGCACACGGGACCTCGCTTTACAGTCTCATCAGAAAGACTTTTGGGGAGAGTGGAGTCACCACTGATGTTAACTCCGGGGAAAAATTCTTTCGAACGGGAATCGAACTCGGGTCATCAAATTGCGAGCGCAATGTTTTGACCACTATGGCACATCAAGGTTGATCAGTCGTTCCTCTAAGGGCAGTAAGGGGGGGGGGGGGGGGGTGTTTTGTTTTTTGGTTATTCGTACGTTTTTCTTTCTTTGTCGTTTCGTTCGGTTATTTGTCTATTTGTTCGTTCGTTTGTTTGTTTGTTCGTTCGTTTGTTTGTTTTTAAGGGTTTTCCTCTCGCCATTTGTGTTTGACAGTGCAAATGAACTAGTCTCATAGCTTCTAACCGTCATTTCTATTTCTGTGTCATTTGTCTTTATCGGGTTTATCTTGCTCTTTTACTTTTATTCTTTTTTTTTTTTTTTCAGTTTTGTTCACTGACGTATCAACAGAATAAAGGATGTGTAGTCAGTCTTTTTTCCATGGCATGTGACACGCCTTCCAGGTTACTTACACAGAGAGAAGAGAGAGAGAGAGAGAGAGAGAGAGGAGAGAGGAGAGATAGAGAGAGAGAGAGGAGAGGGAAGGAAGAAGAGAGAGAGAGAGAGAGGGAAGAGAGGAGAGAGAGAGAGAGGAGGGAGAAAGGCAGGCAAGGCAAGGCAAGGCAAGGCAAGGAAGCAAGGCAAAATTCTTTTATTCGAGGATAATAGATAAGCACTTATGTGCTTTTTTACATCCAGTCCCCGCCCTTTTCAGGTATAACATCAAGATAAAAAGATAGCCTCAGCTAAACAAGAACAATTATAAAGAACCAAGAGAGAGAGAGAGAGAGAGAGAGAGAGAGGAGAGAGAGAGAGAGAGAGAGAGAGAGAGAGAGAGAGAGAGGACAATGACAATGACAATGACAATGACAATGACAATAGTTTATTGTGGAAAGCTTTACGCCCATTCACAAGGGGACAGAGGGATGGGGACTGGGCACAAAACACATAAATTGAAAGAGAATTCAGTCAATGACAACCCGAATGAATAACATGGCATGGAAATCCACAACATGGGTTTGCAATAATTACAAAATATGAATAGTTTGTTGTTTTTTTCTGAGATACAAATCATTATCTATTCACTGGCTGGTCTCTGCAGAAACAACTTCAGGCATGTATCAGACATCATTGGAGTAACTACGTCACATCTCTACACACAGATTGTTTTTTCGCAGTTTGGCCAGTTGTCATTTCTTTCAGTGTACTGGTAATACCATCCGCTCTTTTTTTGAACTGGTTATCGAACTCTTTTAACTGGTCCAAAAACTCCCTAAACTTTGTTTCTTCGGTCTCACGCGTCTGCCCTTCAACAGATTCACCTGAATATTCTGCCACACTCTCCACACATTCAGAACCAGACATGCTCCCTTCTTCCTCACCATCCACTTTTTCTCTCTCACACAACTCTTCCGTACCTACATCTGCATTACCATAAGTGTCACAGGTATTTTCGTTACACTCCAGTGTCACTGTCTGTGTATCTGTAACACACTGCGGCATATCGATGCCCACTGGCTGGCTAGGAGACACAGGTAAGGAAGACTGGCATGGCGCACAGGTAAACATGTCGGAGTCAGGCCCACTTCGGAAATCTTCCTTCTCATGATCTGTAGTGTAACACAGGCTAGGCGGAGTTGGCATAAACAAGTTGGAGGGAGATATTTCACGTGCTTGCTTTTCACGATTTGCGCGAAACATTTGGGCCCGTTGTCTATCGCGGTTCTGTTGCAAAATGCATTTTTTTCTATAGGTCGCGTTACTACTGTGCGTCTCAGATGGCTGAATGGAAGATGTAGTAAATCTCAGAACAACCACAGTCTGACTGCCCCTACCATCAATTTTATAGGAAGAGATGGTCATTTCCCTCAGCAGAGCATTCAACATGCTCTGTAAAGTTGATGGAAGTCCGTCCACTGGCATTCCGAACAAACTGTGATGAATAATTTGAGAATTTTGTTACGAGCTCAGAGCGTTGCGTCTTGCTGGCTGCCAGGCAAGGGAAGCTACCGAGAGAGAGAGAGAGAGAGAGAGAGAGAGAGAGAGAGAGATGGGAACGCGGAGTTAAGCAGTAATGGAAAAGATGTAGAACTGGGCAGAAGGAAGCAACTGAACTTCAGCAGAACGACCCAGCTTTAATGAAATGAACACATTAATAATATCTTGTACGCGTAATTCTGAAATAGGAAACTAAGGACTCATCCACCGTTAAATCCCCAAAGGTATGTTCAGGAAAACTACGGTGTAAGAGAGGAAGGTTTGCTAGTTTACACATGCAGCTTATCACACTTACAAAGCAGCTGCTACCCTTGATAGCTGCGGCCGAGAATATGATTGGCTACTGCAGACTGTTTTAACAACAACAACAACAGTAACACAATACCTTAGAGGTAGGAAGCTTTAAAATAATTATATCTGACACAAATCTTGCAAAACAAACACATTCAGTTTCGTGCCTGTTGCAACCTACATTTATGAACTGATAATACAATGATAACATTTTTATTTTACCTTATTTTTTATTTTATTCTTTTATATCAAGGATAATAGAATAAGCACTCATGTGCTTTTTTTTTCATCCAGTACCTGTGTGTATGCAGTTGTGTAAATATTGTCATCTGTTCCCACCGGCACACGATGGCCTACTCTTACGCGGAACAGGATTTAAGGCGCGCGCAAGATGTTCTGCGCACACGCGGCCTCGTTTAGGTCTCATCCGAAGGACTTTTGGGGAGAGTGGAGTCAGCCTGATGTTAACTCTACGGGAAAAATCCCCTCGTACTGGAATCGAACTCAGGTCGTCAAATTGCGAGCGCAATGTTCTGACCACTAGGCTATCCCTTCAGCAGGAGCAGCAACCATTGTCTGGCAGGTTTCTGTTTCCTGCAGACCTCATCGCCTTGTCTGTCTGTAGTGACGCTGTTTCTGTTTTCGTCTGCTCTGGCATGTCATCCCAGGGTATGAATTCAGAAGACACGCTGTAGGATCTGAAAATTAATAAGAAGTGGGCTTGGTTCATCTGCAATTGGCAGACGTCACTGTATGCTAAAGAGGAAGGGGGGGGGGGGGAGTGCCTGTGTTCTTTAAGCTGAAGCAGCAGAGGGGGATGGAGGGAGGGTGGAGGTGGACAAAGTGCCAGTGTTCTTTGGGCTGAAGCAGAGTGGTGGTATATGATGAGAGGACGCTGAGAACGGGTCAGTGAATGAAGGCAGTAGGAGGTCAGCCTGTCATAGGGTAATGGTCAGCTGGAAAGTACGGAGCTTACAACTGCATCCTCCTGATTGGACACTGAGATATTGTGATCTGCCACACCCCTGTACTGTATGTATACTGACACTGCTGGGGTGGAGCCACACATTGCAGTCAGGGTAAAGCAATGGAGTGCATACACACTGTCAGGAGACAGACACCGTCAGTAGACAGACAGATGGCATCAGGGGACAGACAGACAGACAGACAGACCAGACAGACAGACAAACAGCTTTAGGGAACTAATGGCTATCATGGCTCAGAGTTTGCCCCAGTGTCGTAAGCTGTTTACTCACCAGCATGTGGGCTTCTAAAGTCATATGTGCCAAGGACTTGCTGTGTGTGTGTGTGTGTGTGTGTGTGTGTGTGTGTGTGTGTGTGTGTGCATGTGTGCGTGCGTGCGTGCGTGCGTGTGTGTGTGTGTGTGTGTGTGCGTGTGTGTGCGTGTGTGTATATCAATTATTACTCCTTCCAAGTGCCCCTATCTGCAGGGAGAATCGCTCATGGCCATAACAACTACATGTTACCTGGCCACATGTCAAGGTAGACACTACACTGAAGAGAAAGCATGCTGGACATGAGATATGACACTGCCAAACAGTTACATCTTCAAGGCTCTTAGCCTCACAGCTCTGTCTTCAGTGTTTTTTTTATTTTTATAAATTTTTAGCATTGACATTATTTTCAACGTGTGTTAGCAAGTATGTGTCGGTGTATGGGAGTATGCACAATAGTTATTGTGTATATCAAAGACCTTTTTTGGAGCCTGAATCACAGGGTGTTCTTTTTTTTTTTTTTTTTATTCAAAAACAAAAAGCAAAATAAAAAAATCACCATGTGACTTTTATCAGGGTTATTGATATGCTATTATCAGACAAGTTGTGATGACTGCTTATCGAAAAGACCTTCCAAAAAAACAGACCTCATTTTCCCTAATTGGACAGGGCGTCTGCCACACACACTGCCTGCCGCTCTATCGCCAACACTTTGTACTAACGTGCTGACTGCTTTATCCACTCTTCTCTTCATCTGTCCCCCACCCCACCGCATGGTGCCTCTGTGTGTGTTGTGTGTGTGGTGTGTGTGTGTTGTGTGTGTGTGTGTGTGTGTGTGTGTGTAGGACGCACGTACTCCTGCACGCAAAAAGAGAGTGATTCATCCTGCACTCTTTGGGTATCCGAGTTTTTTCCCTTTCCAGCCCATAATGTCTGCAAGTGAGGACATGACAGCAGCTGACGTCAGTGGTACGGGCCATGACTTCCCTACATGACGTGGACTGTAACGTCATCAGTGCAGTGCAGTGCCTCCATTCTCGGGGTGGACAGTGATGGTACTTCTGTGGCTCCGCTGGTCAACTGTGTGCAACGCTTGCTGAGTGCTTCTGGTTGAACAAACACTGCTAACGGTGAGTGCTGGGTTCAGGGGCTGCAGTGTGTTGTGTACTATTTTGTTGTGTAGAATTGGGTTGTATTGTATTGTTTTGTATAGAATGAATTGTATTGAATTTGCTTTGTGTAGAATTGTGTTGTATTGTATTGTTTTGTATAGAATTGTTTTGTTTGATAGTGTTTTGTATAGAATTGTATTGTAGCGTTTTGTATAGACTTGTATTGTTTGATAGTGTTTTGTATAGAAATTGTATTGTAGTGTTTAGTATAAGAAATTGTATTGTAGTGTATTGTATAGAATTTGCATTGAACTTATTGTTATGTTTATATCATTACTGTATTGTAGTGGGTTGGATTGTAATGGAATACCCTTTTTCAGTCAGAGCAAATTTGTGTGCCTGAAGTTGGGACAAGTGTTCAGGGGAAGAGCGCAAACTTTGCCACTGACTGGCCGACTTGTGTCTTCCTGCTGTACATTTGTGTCACCTGTAGACCTCAGACAGGTTTTGAGGTGTCCTGTCTGCTTTGATGCGCCACCATTGTCTTTAAAAAAAACCCACCCTATCTGTATGTGTGGGTTTTTCCTCAACAAAAGCGTTATTGTTTCTGCAGAATTTTGACAAGGACAACTCGCTAGTTGCTGTGGGTTCTTTTACGTGCACTAGATATGTTATGCTCACAGGACCTCAGTTTATCGCCTCATCTGGAAGATTAGGATTCAGAGCACCACTCAAGGTGTAATGGATGGGGGGAAAGTTCTGGGTTCAAACGGAGATCTAACTTGTAGCTCCTGATTTTCTGCTGGACAGCTGTGGTACTTGTAGAACACCGACATAGTTTGGTTTCCTGTCTACTTTGATGTTGATCACTTTAGTGGGCTGTTCATCTTCTCTACCTGTCTGTCTGTATGTCTGTGTATCTGTCTGTCTGTCTGTCTGTCTGTCTCTTTCAGAACGAAATCAGTGTTTTTATTCACATGGTGACATGATTAGCGATTAAATAATTATCGGGGCCTAGTCCAAAAAGCTTGTGACTAAGGCAGCCATTCTTGAACTGCTTATTATGCACACTTTCAAACCGGTGCTGAAATGAAAACAATGCCCTTCTGCCATTGCTGTCATCGTTATCAGGACACTATGAATAATGGCATGATTTTTGACGTTACTAACAATGTGAAGCAACAAGCTGTGCATCAGAAACAGGGAAGCTGGCTGGAAACAGCCCAGATGCTGTGTTTTCACAGGGCTTTAGGTCAGGTGGAGGGTGGTCTGTTCACAGGTCATGCCAATCATCTCTGGACAGGGAGGCGCAGCCATCTGCAGTAGGCCTATCTCATTTTGCGTGGGACTCAAAAGCTGTGCTATATTAGTTTTCAGAAATGGGACTCTGAACTCAGCAGAGATTTTTTCGTTTGAAAGAGAGTACTTGGTACAGTAAATAACTCACGAGGTCATCGTAGATTTTTGCTGGGTGCCATCCCATTGAAGCATTTATTAGAACAAAATAGCACACAAACTGTCAAGGGATGGTGCCATAGAAAAACTTACCATATTTTGAACGAGATAGATGTGAAATAAACGCTTTCATGGATAGATACTCATAGTCGGAACGTTTTCAAAACAAATGTAACACTTTAACTCATCCGAGATGTTTTCAACCGAAATTATACAAACTGCGAAAAACAAAACAACACACAAAAAGCTTTTCATTCAGGGCATTAACATACCTATACCAAAAAACCGTGATAAAATGAACATGAAGCACCAAAACAAAACAAGCAAACAAGCTGATAGCGACGAAACACACCAGCCAACAATTCAAAGCAACAATCTTTTTTCTTTTTTTAAAATACCACTTTATGTCATTTAAAAGAAATGGCAACAGAAGACTACAAAACCTATATGAAGAGAGAGAGAGAGAGAGAGAGAGAGAGAGAGAGAGAGAGAGAGAGAGAGAGAGAGAGAGAGAGAGAGAGAGAGAGAGAGAGAGAGAGAGAGAGCAGTCCAGTGTGGTCGAAGGTAAATGAGCAATGATCGATGGAAACATTATTTCCAATACTGGAGAAAAAAAAAAATTCAGAGTTATCACTCTCAAAAACTCAGTGCTAATCGATTGGCTTTTGTTTATCATTATCATTCTACTCTTTGTCCTCGATATTTGTATGAAAGCGTTCTGTCCAATGTTATCGCGCTCACCTATGAGCAACGTTGGAATATGGGCTAGCAGGGCAATGTTCTGTCATCACGATAACCTTGCTGCCCTCCTAACCAACATCACAGTGGTGACAGCAACAACAACGATTCCTTCACCCTCTCCCTCACCCACCCACCCCACAGGCCTCACTCTGTCCTTGGTTGTTTTCCTTTCCAAATCAAAACTAGTCTGACATGGCTGGCAAAAGTGGTGGTCGGATCCTAGCATTTTGGATGAGACGATAAACGGATGTCCGTATTCAGTATGCGTAAATGAACCGTCGACAACAAAAAGAGTTGATTCTGGCAAAATTCTTTAAGAGAAAAAGCCACTCTCATAGGCAAACAAAATTAATGCAAAAGCAACACATGATTTTTTTTGGGGGGTGGGGTGGGCTGGGAATTAAAAGTGATGGGTGGTGCTGTTCACAGTAGCAACGTGCTCTCCCTAAGGAAAGCAGATCAAATTTCTGAAAGAAAAATCTGCCGTCACCGAAAGTGGTATACAATACATTATAATTCAATACATTACAACAAAACACAATACAACTCAATACAATACAATACAGTTCAATGCAATACAACACAACGAAGCACGACACCTTGCTATCTTTTTCTTTTCAAATCAATTAGCATCGGATTCTCTCTCTCTTTTTTTTTTTTTTTTTACAAGAATACATCAACATTTCATTTTCTTTTTTCTGTGACAATACATCAACACTTCCTTGTCTTTTTCTGTCAGAATGTATGTTCCTCCGTATTCTTATACAAGGTATAGGACAGACCAGGTAATCTATACCCGGAATTCCGTGTTGGAGTTAGTGACTTAATGCATCATATTTTAGAGGAAGAGATGGACAGCAGCGATCATTTTCAGGCTAACTTCTCACGTTAAAGTTAGTGTGTTGAAAATGTGTGTTGAGTGTGTGTTGTGCTTTTCTGGCCTCAGTCAGCTAGACATGTAGCATAAAGTTGTTTCTGGTTTTCCTCTGTCCTTCAGTTCAACACCATGGAAAATTACGGCCTCCGGGATGGCCACAGCCCGTCAGAAAGGTCTCCTCTTCTGCCCAAGAAAGAGGAAACGACATTTGCCTCGGCCCCTGGTGCTCCACCCGCCTCCCTGGCCCTGCAAGATGTCTGCTACACTGTCCGCTACCGGGCAGGGTCTTGGCTGACCGGGTCCTGCTGTCGTCATCAACGCATCAAACGCGTACTGCATGACGTCACATTAGCGCTTCCAGTGGGGCAGCTGATCGGCATCATTGGCAGTTCGGGTAAGATTTTCCTGGCAAACCTTCTTTGTTGCATCAAGGCAGGCAGAGAAGTAAACCTAAATAATGCACGGACAACAGTTTTTTGTTATTCCACTGCCCTGTGCTAGCATAGCGTGTCCTTGATGGTCAGGCAATTGTGTGTGTGTGTGTGTGTGTGTGTGCGCGCGCGCGCGCGCGCATGTGTGTGTGCGCGCGCACGGTCAGTGTGCAGAAGCTATTCAGTCACTTGACTGTCGTCAGATGGTTGTTATCTAGGCATGCTCTATAGTTGAACTGATGATCTGACTGCTATTCTTCATCAATGAAGGGGTATCCTACAATTATTTCCTTTTTTTTTTAAACTCCCGAATGACAAATGGACCTTTAGGGGTTATGTGACTGACTTGAGGCTCTCTGACACCCTGTCTTTTTCAGGTTCGGGCAAAACCTCCTTGCTGGACGTTATAGCCTTCAGACAACAGGGTGACGTCACAGGGAAGATGACGTTCGGCGGCCATCCTTGCACGAAGCGAATGATGCGTCAGAAAGTGAGTTACGTCATCCAGGCCGATCGGCTGCTGCCCAACCTGACTGTGCGAGAGACGCTGACCTATGCCGCCTACCTCAAACTGCCTGCCTCTACCACCAAGCACCAGATACAACGCAAAGTGAGCAAGCAGGCTTCTCTCTTCAACTAGATCTAGTTTGAACCAGACAGACTCAGCGTACACATTTGCACAGCTTCGGACAACACACACACACAGACACAGACACACGCGCGCGCACGCGCACTCACACACACATGCACACGCACGCACGCATGCACGCACACACTCACACACACGCACACACACATATATACACATACACACACACTCTCATAGACACACATACACACACATGCACACACACGCTTGCACGCACACACACACACACGCGACACACACACCACACACACACACACACACACACACACACACACACACACACACACACACACACACACACACACACTCACATTCACAGAGCGCTCAAACTGTGTTTATCTTAACTGTCTGTTTTTCTGTCTGTCTAGACTGTCTGATTGCCTATCTCTTTGTGTTTCTATCTCTGCCTCTCTTTCTGTCTCTCTCTAGCTCTGTCTCTAGTCCTTCGGATGAAACTATAAACAGAGGTCCCGTGTGCGAACGCACGCAGAACATCTTGCACACACGTTAAATCCTGTTCCGCTTTTCGTAAGACTTGGCCATCGTGTGCCGGTGGGAACAGATGACAATATTTACAAAACTGCATACACACGGGGACTGGATGTAAAAAAACAACCCATATGAGTGCTTATTCCATTATCCTGGATATAAAAGAATAAATTTAATTAATTAAATCTGTCTGTCTCTTCATCTGTCTTGGGTTGGTTTGTTTCCTTCCGTACTTTCAGGGGAATGTTGAGCACAGCAGAGAGAGAGAGAGAGAGAGAGAGAGAGAGAGAGAGAGAGAGGAGAGAGAGAGAGAGAGGAGAGAGAGAGAGAGAGAGAGGAGAGAGCAGACAGACAGACAGACAGACAGACAGACAGACAGACAGACAGACAGGCAAAGAGACAGATAGACAGACAGACAGAGACAGACAGAAAGACAGGCAGGCAAAGAAACACACAAGAGAGATAGTCAGATAGAGATAGTCAGAAAGACAGAGACACAGACAGACAGACAAGCAAAGAGACAGATAGACAGACAGACAGACAGGCAGGCAGGCAAAGACACAGACAAGAGAGATAGACAAACAGAGAGACGGAGACAGAAAGACATACAGATCCTCAGACAGTAAGCCTACAGAGGTAATGCTAGAAAGAGCCCCAGAGGAACGGGGTGAGATAGCACTGTTCAGATCACATCCAGGTTAAAAAGAAGAAAAAAAAGTCGGTAGGCATTTATCGTTAGTGAGCATGTTTTCCTTCATTTATCAGTACAGTCATTATCTGCCCATGTCCCACCTCTCCCATTTCTCTATCACACCCACTGTGAAAGCCAAGTACGCACGCATGCGCTGTATGCATTGTATTGTGTGTGTGTGTGTGTGTGTGTGTGTGTGTGTGTGTGTGTGTGTGTGTGTGTGTGTGTGTGTGTGTGTCTTTTTTTTGTGATTATACAAGGATATTCAGGATATATATACAAGGATAAAATTCTAGGAAGGACGTGGCAGGAAGGACACGGTTCAAGAAGGACGGTGGCAGGATGGTTAAGACGTTCGCCTGCCAATATGTAAACCGCGAGTTTCTGGGTTCGTACCCAGCTCGCCCTTTCTTCCCAGTTTGACGAAAAAATCGAACTGAATGTCAAAGTCATTCGGATGAGACTATAAACCGAGGTCCCATGTGCGAACGCACGCAGAACATCTTGCGCACACGTTAAAATCCCGTTCCGCCTTTCGGAAGAGCAGGCCATCGTGTGCCGGTAGGAGCAGATGACAAAATTATAATAAAAAACAACAGCATGCACACAGGTGTCGTGTTTAGACAACATCCTAGGAAAAAAAAAAGTAGGCGTGCATGTGCACGCGCCTCCAGGCAGCGATTCCGCAGGAATCTGCTGTGAATAAAGTGTATAACATATTTTTAAAATAATAAAATAACAATTTAGTAAAGATATTATACTACATCTATATTATTATTATATCTATCATCTATCATTATTATCTATCTATCTATCATTATCTATTATTATCTATCTATCTATCTATCTATGTGTGTGTGTGTGTGTGTGTGTGTGTGTGTGTGTGTGTGTGTGTGTGTGTGTGTGTGTTGTGTGTGGTATGTGTGGGTGGGTGTGAGTGTGCGCGCTCGCGCGCGCTGTCACTTGATCTGTTTTCTTTGTGTGTATGTCTGTCTGTCTGCGTGTCTGTCTACGTGTCTGTCTGTGGCGGTGTGGGTGCAGGTCAGCAATGTCATCAGCCACATGGGGCTGAGGGGGGTGGCGGACTCCAGGGTGGGGGGAGCGGTGGTCAGGGGGGTGTCTGGGG
Organism: Stramonita haemastoma; assembly: GCA_030674155.1. Classification (NCBI taxonomy): domain Eukaryota; kingdom Metazoa; phylum Mollusca; class Gastropoda; order Neogastropoda; family Muricidae; genus Stramonita; species Stramonita haemastoma. The sequence goes on from CM060320.1 coordinate 17,438,263, forward strand.
GTGAGAAACGCCGCGTGACCATTGCGCTACAGCTGCTCAAAGACCCAGGTAACTGACGCCCTCCCTCTCAACACCTTGACTTTTTTCAAATGATACAAAACGCTGATAGTATTTAACAAGACAGACAGAATAGCCAGTAAACAGATAAGATAGTCTTCTGCCGTAGTTAGAAACCCTTTGATAATATCTAACATTCTAAAGTCAATCAGACCTGAGGCAAATCTATTAGAAATTAAACAAGAAATAAACCATCAACTTCAAGCTAGGACTTTGTTCAACTAGCAAATCAACGTCACAAGGGGAAATGGAAATCTTACCTCTGAAAAACAGCCCTCATCCCATACCTATCTTTTTGTATTTTTTTACCACTTTATGTCACAGCAGATTTCTCTGCGTGAAATTCGGGCTGCTCTTCCCGGGGAGAGCGCGTCGCCACAAGTGCAGCGCCTACCCATTTTTTGTTCTTTTTCCTGCATGCAACTGTATTTGTTTCCCTATCAGAGTGACTTTTTTCTACAGAATTTTGCCAGGGTCAACCCCCTTGTTGCCATGGGTTCTTTTATGTGCGCTAAATAGTGATGTGTAACACACGGAACCTCGGTTTATTGTCTCATCCGAAAGACTAGCGCCCAGACCACCACTCATGGTCTAATGGATGGGAAAAGTTTTGCGCCCAAACGGGGTACCAACCACCGCACACTTCGACCCAGACTTTTTGCTTTCTAGGCAAGGCGCGTTACCACCTAGACCACCGATCCATGCGTCATTATATCATCACATTTGTTTGCACACCACAAACTGCAGAAATATCTTACACCTAAGGATTTTGTCTTTTAATCTAAAAAAAAACAACCACAGATGATTATTACCTGTATGTTTCAGATGATTATTACCTGTATGTTTCAGATGATGTATCACCTGTATGTTTCAGATGATTATTACCTGTATGTTTCAGATGATGTATCACCTGTATGTTTCATATGATTATTACCTGTATGTTTCAGATGATTATTACCTGTATGTTTCAGATGATGTATTACCTGTATGTTTCATATGATTATTACCTGTATGTTTCAGATGATTATTACCTGTATATTTCAGATGATTATTACCTGTATGTTTCAGATATCCTGCTGATGGATGAACCAACCACAGGTCTGGACAGTTTCACAGCGCGCCACCTAGTGGCCAGTCTACAACAGCTGGCTCGCCAAGGGAAGCTAGTCATCATGTCCTTACACCAACCACGATCTGATATTACCAAACTGCTGGACATGACCACTCTGATGTGTCAAGGTCACGTGATGTACTTTGGCAGCACCTCTCAACTGGTGCCTTACTTCACACAGCTGGGCTACCCCTGTTCTACCTTTGCCAATCCGCTGGACGTCTACAGTAAGTGCCCCCCCCCCCCCCACACCCCCAACTGTCTGCTTGTGATGGATGGAGAAAAGACAGTGCAAATGGGGCTAGGAGCCATGAGACACATGTGTTGCTTGGATTTACCCCGTACACTTACTCGAACTAAGAAAACCGAAACATAAAGCCTTCATATCAGTTCTGTTGTATGACATGTTTTAGCCTGGTACATAGACGCGTGTGTACACGTGGTCTGTGTGTTTCATACACCTTCTTATTGCTTCTAATAAGTTACGTTAATTATGTTATGAAGGAAGTGCAGGATGGTTAAGACGTTCGCTTGCCAAAAAGTAAACCGGAGTTCTGGTTCGATTCCATCTCGCCTTTCTTCCAGTTTGACAAAATCGAACTGAATGTCAAAGCCATCGGTGAGACTTAACTGAGAACCGCGTGCGAACGCACACAGAACATCTTGCGCCACGTTAAAAACCGTTCCATCTTTGAGATCAGGCTATTGTTGCGTAGGAGCGGTGATAACAAATATAAAACTGCATTATGCTGATGACAACAATAGACAATGTCTGTGATAATACGTGAACAAGATAGTTAACTAGCCCCCTGTCAATGTCAAGTCAAACTTTTTATTCAGATAGGCAATTGATATAAGCAGTGCAATCTTTTTTTCATCAAGCCATCCATCTATGAAAAAAATCATATCTATGCATTTTGGAAAAAGGAAAAACCTTAAGAAGATATGTCGTACAAATGAAAAAGATAATTAGAAAAATGAAACTACACACACCAAAAAAAGAAACTACAACACACAACAACACACACAAACACACACACACACTATACACACACACACACATCACACACACAAACACAAAAAGCAGATATATTATATATGTATATTATAATATATACTATATATATATATTATATATTAAATATAATATATAAATATGTCTACATAATGATATTAAGATATAATACACCACACACACACACACAGATATATATACATACACACACAACACACACACACACACACACACACACAATCACAACACAACACACACACACATACACAAACACAACAACACACACACACACACTACACACACACACAACACACACACACAACACACAACACACATCACACACACACACACACACACACACACACACACACTACATACATACACACACTGTGGCTGTGTGTGCTGCAGTGGACCTGGTGGGCATTGACAGACGTGACCTGGAGCGGCAGGCGGAGACCACACAGCGCATGCACGAGCTGCTGGACGCCTACCTGACCTCTGACCTCCTGGCCTCCACGCGCCAGGAGGTGGCTGAGCAGGTCACCACCCCCTCCCCTGCCGCCCTGAAGAGGATCAAGTCTCCAGGGTGGTTCAGGACCTTCTTCACAGTTATCGGGTCAGATTTCCCTCCCCCTTCCCCATACATATATTTTTCCTCTCCTTCTCTTTCTTGGTACTTCTTGGTACTGATGATCCTTTTTCTGTTGGTTATTTTTTGTTTCTTCCGATCCCTAAAACAGCATACTAACGTTCCTGCATTTCCACACCAGTCAGTACACTGCTGCCATGTAGAGAGTATAATTATTATAACCTGGTGTGGCTTGGCGGCTTTGGCTTTTTTGTCTAACAGATTACTAGTGTATAGCCTCTTTCTCTACCACATTTGCAATTCGATCTTAAAATTAAGTTTACCTCGGGATGACCCTTCACAAAGGAATCTCTGGGCGTTTCTCCCTGCATCCTCTCAGGGTGGATTTCTCTCTTTCAGACGAATGAACCTGAACTTGTTCCGGGACCGACTTGTGTGCTTGAACCGAATAATCATCCTGCCCGTGTTCGTGCCCTTCCTGCTGGTCACCCTGGGGCATCTGCAGCACAACCAGAAGTCCATCCAGGACAGGGTCGGCGTGCTGTACAACTCCGTGCAGGTGCCGCCCTACATGGCCATCATGAACAACATCGCCTGCTGTGAGTCCTTGCCTCTGTCCTTGCTTCTGTTCTTGCCTTTGTCCTTCCCTCTGTCCTTGCCTCTGTCCTTCTGTCTGTCCTTCTGTCCTTCTGTCTGTTCCTCATCTGTCCGCCGTCTGTCCTTGCCTCTGTCCTTGCCTCTGTCCTTGCCTCTGTCCTTGCCTCTGTCCTTCTCCTTGCCTCTGTCCTTGCCTCTGTCCTTGCCTCTGTCCTTGCCTCTGTCCTGTTTGTCCTTGCCTCTGTACTTGCCTCTGCCCTTGCCTCTGTCCTTGCCTCTTTCCTTCCCTCTGTCCTTGCGTCTGTCCTTCATCTGTCCTTGCCTCTGTCCTTCATCTGTCCTTGCATCTGTCCTTCATCTGTCCTTGCCTCTGTCCTTCATCTGTCCTTCATCTGTCCTTGCCTCTGTCCTTGCCTCTGTCCTTCCCTCTGTCCTTCATCTGTCCTTGCCTCTGTCCTTGCCTCTGTCCTTGCCTCTGTCCTTGCCTCTGTCCTTGCCTCTGTTCTTGCCTCTGTCCTTCCTTCTGTCCTTCCCTCGGTCCTTCCATCTGTCCTTCCGTTGTCCGTTCAGCCTTGTCCTTCCCTCTGTCCTTCATCTGTCCTTCCATCTGTCCATTCAGCCTGGTCCATTTTTCGTCATTTTGGGGCCAACATTAACATCCAGTTTAGGAGAATGATCAATAGGCATAATCATCTATTTCAGATTTTACAGCAAAGGGTCTTTCGAGCACTAGTTTATTCAGCACTACCTAACAAACGAAGACAGATAGTGAACACTTTAGTACTCTGGTACCGACAGACCTGCCTCCTTTGCAGTGCAGTCCCCTGGTTGATCAGTCTATCTATCCTGCCAGTAAATAAAATCAGAGTAGGCACCTTGCTATGGTCTCCGTCAGCCATATCCTTTATCTGGTCTGGTCAAGTCTTTAGCTAATCTGTCTCTTAATCCACTAATTGACTCGACCTTGTGTTAATCCGTCTATTGGTTTCCCTTTCTGAGAATGAGGATTCTTCTATAACAACTCAATAATCTCAGAAAAAGAATTTGAATAGCCTAATCACAGTGCACACTCCAAGTGTTTAATACTTTTGTAGAGCTGGTCTTTCCTCAAAAATACCTTTGACAATGCAGGTGAAGTGGGTGGGGAAAAGTTGGCGCACAATCAGGGATCAGACCCCAACTTGTCACTTGCTATACAGGTGCCTTACCTCTAGATCACAGATCCCCACTTTTGTCCTGCTGATAGCATTGTCCTGATGATGATGATGATGATGATGATGATGATGATGATGATGATGATGATGATGATGATGATGATGAAGATGATGATGATGATGATGATGATGATGATGATGATGATGGTGATGATGGTGATGGTGGTGGTGGTGGTGATGATGATGATGATGATGATGATGATGGTGATGGTGATGATGATGATGATGATGATGATGACCGACGACGACGACGACGGTGATGACAACCAATGACGACGACAACGACGACAACAACAACGACAACGACTATGATGACGATGATGATGACAGTTCCAGCGCTGAGGGACCACTTTTACCGGGAGGGGCTGGACGGTTTGTACGGCTGCCAGACGTTCCTGCTGGCCTACACTGTGCACATCCTGCCCTTTGTGGCCCTGGCAAGCCTCATCTTCTCCGCTATGCTCTACTGGTCTGTGTCATGTGTGTGTGTGTGTGTGTGTGTGTGTGTGTGTGTGTGTGTGTGTGTGTGTGTGTGTCTGTGTCTGTGTGTCTGTGTGTCTGTGTGAATGGGCTTGCTGCTTGCTTGCTTGTTGTGTGTGTGTGTGTGTGTGTGTGTGTGTGTGTGTGTGTGTGTGTGTGTGTGTGTGTGTGTGTGGTTGTGTGTGTGTGTGTGTGTGTGTGTGTGTGTGTGTGCGTGTGTGTGAATGGGCTTGCTTGCTGCTGTGTGTGTGTGTGTGTGTGTGAATGGGCTTGTTTGCATGTGTGTGCATTCCTGCATGCATGCATGAGCGCGCGCACACATGTGTGCTTTCAGGCCTACATAGTTTCTTGGGTACATGTTTGCAAAACTGGCAACAACGATGCTAGAATATAAGGACAATAACAGTGATTAAGATGATCTGGGTCATGCAAAAAACCATTGTGCGTGTATGTGTGTGTGTGTGTGGGCGTGCGCGCGCGTATGTGCGTGCGTGTACGAGCGCACGTGCGTGTGTGTATGTGTGTGCGCGCGCGCGTGCGCGCGTGTGTGCGTGTGTATCTATGTGTGTGTGTGAAGGTCGGTGGGGATGTACCCTGACGCGGACCGGTTCGGCATGTACCTGGCAGTGGTCTTCATCCTGCACCTGCAAGGGGAGCTGCTGACCGCTGCCTCCATGGGCATCTTCAGCAACTCGCAACTGGCCAACACCACCACCGCCCTCCTCTTCACCGCCTCCGGCCTCATCGCTTCAGGCTTCCTCAGGTACCTCACTATCCAATGACGTTGCTTAGAGCCTCGCCGACCGCACAGGCCATATCGGTGCTGAGGGTACCTTACAGTGCACAAATCTTTGTATTATATATGTGTAATAAAGTATTGGAATTTAAATTTGAATTCGAATCCAACATTACTCAGTAAAGAGTATATTATTTACAGTTGTAAATACAGTTGCATGCAGGAAAAAGAAAACAAAAGTGGGGGGTAGGTGCTGGACTTGGGGTGACGCGCTCTCCCCGGGCCGGGGAGAGCAGCCCCGAATTCTACGCAGAGAAGTCTGCTGTGAGATGAAGTGGTACAAAATACAACAACACAAAATACACCTACAAAATACAAATACTAAATATTTAGCGATCCCCTTCCTGTTACCTTGTCAAAGTGTGGTCAGTTCTTGCTATAAAATAATAGCACTAGTTTGTCCCAGCTGTGCTGGGGTGGGATGGATTAATTTAGCCGCTGAGAGGAGGGGAAAGTGGCTGTTGTGCCCTGCCTGCCTGCCTGATTGGTTAATTTGATCTCTCTCTCTCTCTCTCTCTCTCTCTCTCTCTCTCTCTCTCTCTCTCTCTCTCTCTCTCTCTCTCTCTCTCTCTCTCTCTCTCTCTCTCTCTCTGCAAAAGCCATGAAAAAAATGGGGAAGAAGAAGAGATATTGTGACCGAGTTCTCTCAGTTTTTGTGGAAACTCCTCCCCTTTCACAATTCCCATTGTAAGGGCTAAACCAAAGCTTAGGAAAAGAGGATCTGAATCTATCCATCTCTCTGGAATCCATGGCATGGTGACCATTTGGGCTGTAATTTACTAAGTTTCTCAGAATATGACATTACGTGTTTTGTGCCCAGCCCCCCACCCCCCTCCCACTGTCCCTTTGTGAATGGGCATCTTGCTTATCGCAATAAACCTTTGTCACGTCATCGTCATTGTCTGTGTCTGCCAACAGAAACCTGCAGAACATGCAGGGATACCTGCAATACCTGAGTTGGGCCTCCATCCACAAGTTCGCCAGTGAAATACTGGTGGCCAATGAGTTCCATTCTCTCAACCTGACCTGTGATGAAGAGATGAAAGGTAGGTAGGCATGCAGGTGTGTGTGTGTGTATGTGTGTGTGTGTGGGGGTGGGGGGTGGGGGTGGGAGTGGGGGTTGTTGGAGTATGTGTGTGTTGTAAGTGTGTGTGTGTGTGTGTGTGTGTGTGTGTGTGTGTGTGTGTGTGTGTGTGTGTGTGTGTGTGTGTGTGTGTGTTGTGTGTGTTCGTTTTCAACGTCTATCCACAAAAATGTGATTTTAGACAGTGGTGTGTGTGTTGTGTTTATGTATGTATTGTATGTATGTATGTATGTATGTATGTATGTATGTATGTATGTATGTATGTATGTATGTTGTATGTTATGTATGTATGTATGTATGTATGTATGTATGTTATGTAGTATGTGTGTATATGCACAAGCGCATACATATTTAACACCAGCAGTCCGACGCAGGTAAAAACAGCACTATAAAACTATGACCAGAAAGGGCTATCTCCCAGCTTGTTGAGGCCGTGACTGGGAACTGTTGCAGGACTGCCGTGCATTCGGAGCGGAGACTTGTTCATCGATGAAAACTACCCAGGAGCTGTGGACAACATGGCCCGAAACTTCGAATGCCTGGTCGGCTTTCTGCTCTTCTTCCAGATTCTCTCCATCGTCACCTTCAAAATGTTCGGCCTGAAAGCCCTGGCCTGATGCTGATGCTGATGCTGATGCTGCACAGCTGTGGGATGGAATCGGTCTGGTCACGACGACCTGTGGTGTGTGTGAATCGTGTGTGTGTATTTTCCTGCAAGGTGACAGTTTCGTGTGAAGGGTGTTTTGACTAGTTCCATCATTTTCTTTTTAGGAAGTATGCATCAGCTTGTCAGTTTTTTTTTGAGATTTTGTACATTTTGACATCCGTTCTCATCGGCACACAATGGCCTCTTCAGAAAAGTGGAACAGGGTTTTTAACGTGTGTGTAAGATGTTCTGCGTGCGATCGCACACGGGGCCTCGGTTTATAGTCTCATCCGAATGACTTTTGGGGGAAGTGGAGAGACGGCACTGGTGTCAATTCCAGAGGAAATATTCCTTCGAGTGTCAGAGGAACAAGCCCGCACAAGGCCGCAGTCGTGTGTTTGTGATGCCAGTTACCTCCCTTCATACACATCTGTCACTTTTAGGAGTGATACAGGAACATGCAGGTTAATTTTTTTCATCATCAAAACCCCTGACATTTGGATTCATGACTTTGTACATCGGGACTATCTAAAGCTAACCCAAACAAGGAAAGCAAAACTGGAAACAGTTGAATGAATACTATCTGTGATTACTTTGTCTTCCGTGCTTCTTATTATAGCTGTTGTTGCTGCTTTTTTTGTGAGTACGTTTTGCCTCGTTCAGGATACGAGTGTGGTCTGAAAACCAAGAATACTTAGTAGGCTATACGAATGTAGGGCTTTCCTGCTGTGTAGTCAGGCAGTAGTCTGAAACTGTGTAAAGGCATCGTTCGTGTCGCAGTTCTTTCTGTTACAACTGTCCAAACACACATAGCGAGAGAAGTACACAATTGCTGCTTGTTACGTTTCACAGTCATTAATTTTTCGTGCTTAAGTTCTCGTAACAAGAAGATTCAGCGCAAATCATCTTCTCATTGAAATGGGCTGCTGCTTTTAACTGTATTTGTTTACTTGCGTTTTGTTTCATGTATTGTGCGTGTCCAGCAACACTTTTAAAAGCACAAAATTGCCGTTTTCGATTTTTTCAAGGCTATTCTGAGTGGTCTGGATGAATCTTTGTATTACGTTTCTGTCTGTCTGTCTGTCTGTCTGTCTGTCTCTGTCTGTCTGTCTGTCTGTCTGTCTCTCTCTCTCTCTCTCTCTCTCTCTCGATGGTGATCTTGTGGAAGTGGTTAACAGTTACACTTCTGTCGTATTCATATTTACAACAAGACTAAGCTGTAAACTTGGAACTACTGCCCTTTGTTACTAAAGGAAAAAGAGCGGTCTATATCTTAAGTACAGTTTATCTAAAATGCAGAGAAATGACTCCAAAAACTTTATTCAAGATATTTGAGGCAAACGTGCAGTCGATATTGTTGTATTCCTCTGAAGTCTCCCCTCAAAAGTCCTTCGAATGAGACTATAAACCGAGGTACCGTGTGCGAACGCACGCAGAACATCTTGCGCACATGTTTAAAACCGGTTCCCCTTTTCGGAAGAGTAGGCCATTATGTGCCAGTGGGAATGGATGATAAAATTAACAAAACTGCATACACACAGGGATTGGATTAAAAAAGCACACGGGTGCTTAATCCATAATCATCGAAAAAAAAACCTGCAGTGGAAAAGTCCAATCGCTTTTTGTCCAGGCGGCCAATGAGGTTACATGGGGGCTGTCACCTCACTGATGCTCAAAATCAGGTGAAAACTGTGCAGCTGTACAGCTTACAATATGAAGAGTAAAACCATGTATTCAGTCTGTCCTTGCTATCAACGCCCCACCCAATCCACGAGAGTCACACCAGCCAATCTACGTGAGTCACTTCAGCCAATCCATGACAGTCACACAAGACAACCCACGAGAGTCACACCAGCCAATTCACTAGGGTCATACCAGCCAATACACAAGAGTCACATCAGCCAAATTACAAGGATCACACCAGCCAATTCACAAGGGTGACACCAGCCAATTCACACCAGGGTCGTCATTCAAATGATATAAAAAAACCATTACCCAGTACCTAGAAAATAACTGCTCTTTAAAAAAAAAAAACCCAAAACAAAGCAAACAATAACTCACAAGGGTGACAACAGCCAATTCACACCAGGGTTGTCATTTGAATGAGATAAACACCATTACCCAGTACCTCGAAAATAACTGCTCCTTAAAAAAAAACACAAAAACAAAGCAAACACTAACTACCCCCACCCCCATAAAACATCTCTGGAAAAAACTATGACACATTTTGACTCCTGAAATTTTCAGTCTTGTATTTTGATCCAATGTAAAGCTTTTGAGCGTTTAACCTGGAAGCAAAGAAGGGTTGCTTGGAGGGCATTCAGGACTAGTTTCGGTGCTGCACTGTATAACGGCTGTGATGGCTTGATTATTGCTGTTAAGGAGTGGATTAAAAAAAGACTTTTTCACAGACACCATAATGTTGGGGATTGTTTGTTACCTGGATTCAATAAAAGAACCCAAATCATGACACACATCTCCCCTAAATTGAAAGAAATAACTTGTACTAAAAACATGATGATTTTCTTGATTAACTACAAACATGTCACAATCAATTGCTAGAAAAGTGTTTTGTGGAGTTCTTAGTTTGCAATGTGACTTTCTGCAAAGAGCCTTTGTTGAAAATAACACACACACTTCCATTAATAATATATTTTGAAAAGAAAAATATTCCTGGAATCTTCTACTCAGGTGTTTGATAATGGCAACCAAGCTACGCTGTTACTTAATGAACAAGTGATGAATCCTAACTACACACTGCCACCTGTACAGACCATGGGTCATTTTCATTCATGTTTCACTCACACAGCAGTCTGCTGCTTTCTACATGACCAGAAAACAATCATCCTGCCAAATAAACAACAAAACTACACTGTTGCTTAGAAACGGCTACCTGACCAAAAGGGCAACCTAACTACATGTTGCCTTTTGGAGACAGGTCATACACAACACAACAGGTACTAATTCTGAAATGTTGCTGGTCAGGTCAGTTGACCTATCTACCACTGGGGATGAGGGTTTGCCGCACAGGTTGAGCTGGTAAAGAGACTGCCCTGATGGGGATGGGTTGACATCAAAGGGCAGCTAATCGACCCTTGGTGACTGAGATTACGTCAAGTGGAGACCATGCACGGGCTGTACTGAATGAAGAGAGAGGTGAACACATCACAGAGCCATCAGGCTGTGTTGTCATACAGTACAATGCCAACAGGCTGTGTTTTCATACAGTACAGAACTAACAGACAGTGTCCTCAAAAAGTACATAGCCAACAGGCTGTGTCCTTGTAAAGTACAGAGCCAACAGACTGTGTCCTTGTAAAGTACAGAGCCAACAGGCTGTGTCCTTGTAAAGTACAGAGCCAACAGGCTGTGTCCTTGTAAAGTACAGAGCCAACAGGCTGTGTCCTTGTAAAGTACAGAGCCAACAGGCTGTGTCCTTGTAAAGTACAGAGCCAACAGGCTGTGTCCTTGTAAAGTACAGAGCCAACAGGCTGTGTCCTTGTAAAGTACAGAGCCAACAGGCTGTGTCCTTGTAAAGTACAGAGCCAACAGGCTGTGTCCTTGTAAAGTACAGAGCCAACAGGCTGTGTCCTTGTAAAGTACAGAGACAACAGGCAGTGTCCTTGTAAAGTACAGAGCCAACAGGCTGTGTCCTTGTAAAGTACAGAGCCAACAGGCTGTGTCCTTGTAAAGTACAGAGCCAACAGGCTGTGTCCTTGTAAAGTACAGAGCCAACAGGCTGTGTCCTTGTAAAGTACAGAGCCAACAGGCTGTGTCCTTGTAAAGTACAGAGCCAACAGGCTGTGTCCTTGTAAAGTACAGAGCCAACAGGCTGTGTCCTTGTAAAGTACAGAGCCAACAGGCTGTGTCCTTGTAAAATACAGAGCCAACAGGCTGTGTCCTTGTAAAGTACAGAGCCAACAGGCTGTGTCCTTGTAAAGTACAGAGCCAACAGGCTGTGTCCTTGTAAAGTACAGAGCCAACAGGTAGTGTCCTTGTAAAGTACAGAGCCAACAGGCTGTGTCCTTGTGAAGTACAGAGCCAACAGGCTGTGTCCTTGTAAAGTACAGAGCCAACAGGCTG
>CM060320.1:17452434-17462434 GCA_030674155.1 Stramonita haemastoma
CAAGGGGTCCAAGCCAGAAGTAGTATGCAGGAATGCACAGACAATAACAGCACTGTCAAAACTGAACACCGTCTGGAAAGATAAAAATATCTCACTAAAGTTCAAGATCAGACTAATGGGCCCCCTTGTCATATCCACATTCCTGAATGCCTGTGAATCATAAACCCTGACTTGCAGATTTGGAGAGAAGAGTACGGGCAGTAGAGATGAGATGCTTCCAGAGACTCCTTGGCATCTCCTACAGAGACCACATAAGCAACGAAGACGTGCATAACAGAATCCAGCAAACCATTGGTCCCTATGAAAATCTTCTATCAATCATAAAGAAGATAAACTTAAATGGTACCGGCATGTCACAAGATCAAAAGGACTTGCAAAAAACAATACTGCATGGCACTGTCCAAGGATGAAGAAAAAGAGGCAGACCAAAGAGGAGATGGGAGGACATCAGCGAATGGACAGGCCTAGGACTTAACAAAATCCTGAGAAAGGCAGAACAGAGGGAGGAATGGAGGGAACTGGTTGTCAAGTCTTCATGGGTGCCCCCAGACTAAGGGATAGATAGATAGATAGATAGATAGATAGATAGATAGATAGATAGATAGATAGATAGATAGATAATTTCGAGGATAATGGAATAATCGCCCATGTGCTTTTATGCATCCAGGCACCGTGTGTGTGTGCAGTTTTGTCAATTTTGTCATCCGTTCCCTCCGGCACACAATGGCCTACTCTTCCAAATAGGGGAACGAATTTAAAACGTGTGCTCAAGATGTTCTACATGCGTTAATTTGTTGTTGTGATTGATTAAACATCCCAGCTATTCCACTCCTTTCTCCTTGCCTCCTCCCCCCACACACTTCCCATCTTGCTATTGTGTCCATACTCCCTTTTTGTCCACCTTTACAATCTTGTGAGGGAAGGGAGGGAGGGGGCACCCCCTCAAAAAAAACAAAACCCACTCCGCTCACATCCTGTAGCAACATCAAGGTAAACACAGGTCACTTTAGAAACAAACAAAACTAACAAACAAAAACAAACCGGATTAGAACTTGGCCCATTGTTGATCAGTCTGAATGAGAAGACACATAGAGTTATCCCTCTTGGTCGCTTAACATGGATCGTTCTTTGCAGGTGAGCATGAGTTCAATGTTGGGGTTGACACCAGCTAAAGGAGTAATTTGTGAATTTTAGTTGTTAGTCTGCAGTTGTTGTTTTTTAAGTTCTCAGATGGCTGCACACATACTATCAGAAGGTAATTATTTTTAGACACCTTTTTTCGTGGTATTTGAAAATTTCACAGGGCTACAGTGACAATGGAAGGCGCGGACACTACGCATTTACAAGCTTCGGTTTCAAATTCCAGGCTTTTTTTAAAGTGTCCTTTAACTTTCATCAGTTACATTTCCTTACAATGTGTTAGCAAAAGGTTTCTCTGCGAGATTTTCGAGTCCCATGTTCATCAATGACATGGTGAGATTTTGGGTATAGGAGTGTTTGCCAGCCAAATTCAAATAAGCTATTAAATTAGCCTCATTCTGATTGTGAAGGTGTGATGCAGTGTATAAATTTTGTCATGTTCTGAATTGAGATCATTTGGGATCAAATTTATGACATCTCTCTCTCTCTCTCTCTCTCTCTCTCTCTCTCTCTCTCTCTCTCTCTCTCTCTCTCTCTCTCTCTCTCTCTCTCTGCTTTTACTATTACAGTGCCATGTTAGTGACACACATGTTTATGTCTGTTAACAGACACTGGCTGGCTGTGATGGACCTTGTCACCAAAGGACACTAGGATGAAGGTGTCAGCACTACAGTCCTGCAGAGTTCAGGACATCTTTACTGTATGTATTTCTTTCTTATGATCTCTGTTGAGGTATGGAGAAGGGATAATAAAATAAAAATACTTTAGCAGTGCTAAAGACTTAAAGGGCTTCTTCACTTGGTGTCTGGGACCAGAAGGTATGCTGGTCTTGGACTGTTGAATTGTGATACTTTTAATCCAATGCTTGTATAGTTGGTGCATGAGATTGCAAATTTTCAGGTTTTTCAAAGCTGAGCTACTGCAGAGACGACATTTTTTTAATATTAGTGAGTCGTCTACACAGTTAAGTAAATTAAACCAAAATAAATGGAGTGCAATGCAAGGCAGTGCATTGCAAAAGACAGACAAAACAAAAATAAAATCGGTATAAATCAAAAAGGGAAATAAACAAACAATGGATTAAAAAGGGGAAACAGAACTGAAAATTGAAAAAAAAAACCCAAATAGAGCACTTGTGCAAAACTCAAAAGCCATTTCAAAACAGGAACAAGCAAAACAAAACAAAAACAAAATAACTAAAAATGGAAAATTGAAAAGGGGGGAGGGGGAAAAGAGACAAACACTGCAAGGACTCCCCAGGTTCGTGGCTGTGTTCTGGTTCTGCATGTAAACAAAGTTCCAGGTCACCTTCAGGCTTTGAGTACATTGGAATCTGCCTGGATACAGTTGTTGTGGGGTAAGTTTGGAATGAGTGATGTGAGAACAACTGGACTGGTGCTTGGCAGATGATGAAATAATAAACCTGTGAGATGAACTAAAAGAAACAATTAAAAATAGAATAACCCATCAAAACGAAATGGGAAAAAAAAGAAAGCCGAACATTACATATACTGAACTAAACACAACAAACTGAAATAAAATGAGACAAGCCTAAAAACAAAACAAGAAAACTAAACAAAAAACCCCAAACCAATAATGGCAAAATTCCCTTCGTGAAATGCTCAATAATAATAATAATAATAATAATAATAATAATAATAATAATAATAATAATAATAATAATAATAATTTAAAAAAAAAGAACACAAACTAAAAGAACAACCCTCCACACCCCACACAAAATCCAAATCATGCAAACCAAGTGCAAAACTTGCCATCTAAACAATAAACAATCAAAACCAAACAGGGAAAGGTCTTGCAGGAGGATGAAGGACATTGTCATCATCGTCGTCATAATCATCAACATCATCATCAGGTTGTTGACCAAGATGGTCATCATCATCATCATCATCATCACCATCATCATCATCATCATCATCATCATCATCATCATCATCATCATCATCATCATACTATTAGAGATTACTTCTGTTATGTTTTATCTTTTTATGATTTATCAGATGAATTCATTAGGCTATCTTTTTGGGGGGGAGGGATGTTGGTCAAGTATAAACTTCATCATTTTGAAAGTATTGTGGCCATGTAAGTGTATAGTTTGTGCTTATGAAACTTTTATCATTTTCAGTGTGACTCAGGATCTTTAGTGTTGGAAACAAGTGCCAAGGAACAGTCATCTCAAGCTGCATCCTGTCTTCACAGATGTATTCTTCTGCATACTTAGCGTGTGAGCTTTTTTTGCATGTTTGAGTTATTTTTCATTTCTGTTTCATAATGACTGATTTTTTAAATGATTGTTTTCTGTGTTATTTGGTTTTTGCCTTTGTTAGACATTTGTATCTGTGTCATTTATCTTGATTATAAGTTACGATAAATTTTGTTATATGCTATTTTGACTTGTGATTGCACATGTTTCACTATATTATGAATAATGTTGGTTCATGTTAGTTTTAACTGTGAGTACAGTAATTGTACTACTTCATTAGCAAGTTGAGTCGTACTTTTTGATGCTGTCTTTAACTTTGAGTACATCTGTTTTGCCAGGTACTGTGCAAGGTCTACCTGCTAGCCAGCTTTGGTCATGCCAACATCATCAGATAAGTTATACGGTAATAGTTATGTCTTTGTGACCTGGTGTATGTAAGCCAGTGTGTGCATTATCATTAATTTATGTATTTGTCTACGTCTGCCGTGTGCATGGCCGGCCATTCCGTATGTTTTGTCTGTGAATGTCTTGCTTGTCTGTGTTCTTATTTCTGTCTGTCAGTGGCTTTCTGAGGTCCTGCATTTCATGTTGAAAATGTTTCATTGCCAGGTAATAGAATCAGACTGTTGACAGAGCTGCTGTCAAAGTGCATGAACCTGATGGCATACCTGCCTGCATGGGGTAAACCAGGTCTCGTGAATGGACGACTGAGTCCAGGTGAGAAAATGATAGATTTCATTTGTAACTTTGCCACTTGAATATGATGTGGATACTAGTTAAACTTTGCCGTTTTAAGTGATGTATTTTCTTGAATGTGTGTTATTTAATGTGTATACTACTTAAACTTTGACTTTGCCATTTTAAGTGATGCATGTTCTTGAATGTGTGTTATTTAAAACTTTGACATTGCTACTTTAAGTGATGTGTGTTCTTGAATGTGTGTTATTTAATGTAATGTGTATACTAGTTAAATTTTAACTTTGCCACTTTAAGTGATGTATGTTCTTGAATGTGTATTATTTAATGCAATGTGCATGCTAGTTAAATTTTGATTTTGCCACGATAAGTGATATGTGTTATTGGATGTAATGTGGATGTGAATAAAACTTTTAGGATTGACAGTATGCCTAATGATGATTTATCGCTTTCAGAGCTGGAGTCCAGTGCTGACGACAGTGTGTTGCAGAAGTGTTGTCACAACTTGCAGTGCCTCAACATAGGTATGTTTCTGAAGAAGTAAACTTTTTTGCTCACATTTTTGTCTTTTTTTGTTTGACTTGTTGTTCAGTCTGAGTTGATTTTCTTATTCAATTATGGTTTTTTCCATTATTGCTGACTTGTATTGCTGATAATTTGTGTTAGGCTTTTGTTATAGTTGAGAACGCCATCTGTTTCACCAGGTAAAACGGGCCAGATGTTAAGTCCATCGTCATCAAGCCTGCCTCAAGCTTTGGTCACCAAAATAACTGTAGGATAATTGGTAATACTTCTCTGTGTGTTACTGTGAATGTTTGCCTTTGATTTTATCCTGTCACTGTTTCTATGTCTGTCATCCACTCTGTTTGTCTGTCTGTCTGTCTGTCTGTCTGTCTGTCTGTCTGTCCTGGTTGTCTTTCTGTGGCACCAAGACTGTCTGGTTTCTTTTTGCCATTTTCTGTATGTCTGAGTCTTTTTGCAGGCCTGCATTTCATGTTGAAAATGTTTCACTGCCATGTGATAGAATGTCTGTCAACAGAACTCCTGTCCAGGTGTATGGCCCCACAACGTCACAGCTGCTTGCATGGAGGGGAGCAAAGATCTGTGATAGTACAACAGTTCAGGTGAGAAAATGACAGATTTTATTTCTGTCTACTTAAGAAAATTACATATTTTATTTCTATTTGACTCGTTAATGTGGAGTAATTTTCTGAATGCATTGTATGTTAATGAAACTTTTAGGATTGTCAGTATGACTGATGATGACTAACTGTTCAGTATGAATGATGATGACTGACTGTTCAGTATGACTGATGATAACTTACTATTCAGTATGACTGATAATGATTTCTGTTCAGTATCACTGATGATGACTAACTGTTTTCAGAGTCTCTCGGGCTGGAGTGGAGTGGCAAGGACGGTACATGTAACAGGCAGTGACCCAGAACTGAAGTCTGTCAACAAGGTACAGTTCTACATACTTCTGTATTTTTTATTTTTGTCTCTTATTTCTGTGTTGATTTTTTAAAAATATTGTTAGTCACTGTTACGTACATCATTTGTTTCTGCATTTTCGTTGTCATTTTGGGTTGTGGTTACTTTGTTTTGTGCTAGCTGTCTCTTTCGTGATGGACACCTGTTTGACCAAATACTATGTAAGTGCAATCAGCTGTGGTCATGTTAGTGTTATGAGATGAGGTGAGTGACCTGTCTGTGTTACTAATTTAAACATTTACCTCTTGTGTCTTTGTGTTGCTTACTTGAACAGTAATGTAATGCTTTAATAAAAAGAGCTATTTCTACTTAAATGTTGTCCATGTGTGTTACCAGGTATCATGGAAGCCTGACCAGCAGTGGTCAAGTTCAGCAACTGCCTCAGACAGCGGTCACTAAGGAAACATCAGGACACTTGGTAACTTTGGGTTTGTTTAGTTGTAGTCATTGTTATGTTGTGTGTATGTTAGTATTTGTTTATGTGATGCATTTTTCTTTTAGTCTATCGTTCTTTGTGACGTTGTGTGTGTGTCTGTGTATGTTAGTATTTGTTTATGTGATGCGTCTCTCTTTTTGTCTGTCATTCTTTGTGACGTTTTGTGTGTATGGTAGTATTTGTTTATGTGATGCGTTTGTGTATCATCTATTCTGCCTGCCTGTCTCTGTATTGTTTGTATTTGCATTTCTGTCTTCTCCCATTTTCATTCTGTCAGTCTTCCTGTGGGTCTGAATTTTAATATGAAGATGTTTCACTGCTGTGTGATAGAATCAGTCTGTCATCAGATAACTGCTATGTAATAGAACCAGTCTGTCTTCATGTTTTACTGCTATGTGATAGAATCAGTCTGTCCTCATGTTTCACTGCTATGTGATAGAATCAGTCTGTCATCAGATAGCTGCTGCCGCTGATGTCAACACCTGCCAGGATTCAGGAGGAACAATGCCTGTGGCAAAATGCAGGTGAGAAAATCACTGAACTTCTGTGACAAAATGCAGATGAGAAAATGACTGAACTCATCCATTAAGCCCCAAAATAGTTGTGGTCACTAGTTCATTGACATGTAAAGGGCTCTTACAACAGCTTTCATTGTGTCTCTCAGTGTGACTACTACAGAAAAACCAGCAAGTAACATGTACAGATAACAACATAGTTTTTGGTTTGCATTTTCAAATTTTTAATTGTTTTTGTGTACATTGGTCAGCTGGTTCTGGGGGGAAAAGCTTGCAATGGAGGGGTTGAAGATAGATTGCGACATCGTTTTGAGGTAATCTTTGTGGATTTCATCTTTGAATATGTTATAAGTCGTATAAATGTCTAAGTAAATAATGCAATGGTGAATTTTTTTCAAGGGCTGTAAAAAATAAAAGATCTGTAAGGAAATTAATTCATTGTATTTCAAAACGAAATGATCAGATGACTGTAATGTGTAAGCCAAGGAAGCGAAGAAATGTTCAGTGTAGCTTATCATTTGTTGTTACTTTCAGGAACTGTGGGGGTGAGAACTGAATCAAGTGACCAGGAATGGGTGTCCACACCACGCAACTCCTGCATAACTCGGTCCAGGGCCCAGTGCTGAAATTAACACGCCCCTTCTTCCTTTTACCAAGTCCAAGTGTGGTCAGTTCCTGCTATGATCAGCACCAGCTGGGATGGAATGGGATGGGATGGGGTGGGATGGACAGCAGCTGAGAGGAGGTGAAAGTGGGGAAACTGATGGACAGCTGCGCATCATGGTGGAATGACAGCCGTCACGAACATCTTGGTGGAGGAGTGAAAGGATCACACTGTAGAGGTAATGTGTGAGATAAAATAGAAAGCGGGGTTATGTAAATATGAAAGCATCTTTAAAGGATAACTGTGAATTTGTCAAGTTTCTAAGAACTGAAAGGGTCTCATTCAGGTATTTGACTTAATGAATCAAAACATGAAACCGTGATGGTTTTGAAGTGTCATTAATGCATTTTATAAAATCATAACATTGAGTTATTTTGATATTTTAATCAATGAATTTTTAAAAAATGAAATTGACCCATTTAGGTATTTCACCTCATGAAGAAATTAAAAAAAATTATGAAACAGTGATGATGTTTTTGAAGGAAAGTTGATTTATTTTGTGATGAAATCATAACATCAAATTATTTTGATATTTGAATCGGCAAATTTAATGATGATTTGCAGCAAAAAAATTTAAAAAATGAATTTATTCTGCTTCAAAGGGAATAAGAAAAAGTAATCTTTGTATTTTAGCAAGTAAAGCAAATGACAAATCATATGACCATGTCTTTTCATTTCAATATTTAATATCCTTAGGCTGGGGGGGCATACGCTGACAAGTTCAGAAAATGTTTCATTGGTGATGTGAATTTGCTTGCAGGAAGCAGGATCACGGTAACATCTGGATAAACCCCAGGTTGAAAAGAAAGCTTTGTGTTTTGTACGTGGTAGATTTCTTTATGTACAGAGCTGTATAGTCTCTACGTGAAATAATATCTTCTTGAATACACTGCAAGTATAGCAAAAAGTTTTGTGATGAAATACTTTGCAAAAGAAAATGGAGATTGCTTTTTTGTTGGTGGAGATGTCAAGTGTACACTGTCAGCTTAATCAATCAGCAGAAAAATCAAAATAATACTTGCCTCAGCTGAGGAATTTTATCTCAATTTTCAGAGCGATAAAGCAACAAAAAATAAAGCAATTTACTGCATTCAAATCAGACGGTAAAGTGAGTATATTTAATTTTACGAAGAAAAAAGGAAATAATTATATATATCTATAGTTTGTAATTTTGAATGTTGGAAGACAGTGCCTCAAGAGTAATGTTAATTCTGTGATGTACATATACATCTGAGTGTTTGAATAAAAGTGTTGTAGTCTCTGAGCTTACTGAAGCTTCTGACTGTTTTCAGGAGCTGTGGAGCCAGAATCTAGTGCCCAAGAATCTGCTGTGGACAAGTCACTGGGAACTGAACAGGTATGGTTTTATTTCCTCTTCTCTGTCTGTTAAGTTAAAGTCTGTCCCGAGCCTAAGGCTCATCAGGCCGGTGCTTATCCCGGTTTCTGTGGCGTTAAGCGACTGAGAGTCATAGACTCCCCCCTGGATAGGACGCCAGTCTATCGCAGGGTTAACCCCCAACACAAGGTTGGTACCCTTTTACACCTGGGTGGGGTGAGAAAATAGCCGTAAAGTGCCTTTTCCAAGGGCACAACGCCATAGCCGAAAGCTGGGATCGAACCCGCAACCTTAAGATTACGAGTCCAACGCCCTAACCACTCGACTACCGCGGCGGCTTTCTCTGTCTGTACTGCACTTATTTCACTGGCCAGCTCTTGAATCTTGCTTTCACGAAGAATGCTTTTGAAAATGAAATCTCGGAAAAATTCGTGAAATTTTTATCAGCATCACAGTGTAGCGAAAGTGATTGCATTCTTAAAAACCAACAAAAACTGTTAGAGCAGAAGTGTTACGACACCATGGTCTGTGCTACAGTCGGAATGTACATGATACCCCACCTCTGAAAACAGGAACACCTGATACAGGAATGTAGTGGATTCCAAGATATATCATACTCGGTACTCGCGCACAGTACATAGTTGTTTAGTATATACAGGGTTTGTACATGAGCCTGGGAGTCTGAAACAGTGGTGGGAAAAGTCTAGGAAATATCAGGAGTCTGTTTTCCTGTAGGAGACCTGCCTATCTGACTTTTTGAAAAAAGAATTGACCCCAGATATGAAAATATATATTTACTGACAAAATTGATTTTGACAATCACAAGAAAAGGAGAAAAAAGTGAAACCGTGACAAACAGAATAAAGGATGTAACTCTTCTATGCCGATTTCTTCCTTTCTCTGCGTTAGGTCACAAGTCATTACTAGATAGCAAGTGAACTCACAAAGACACACGCACGCACGCACGCACGCACGCACGCACGCACGCACGCACGCACGCACGCACGCACGCACACACACACACACACACACACACACACACACACACAACACACACACACACACGCGCACACACACACACACGGCCTTTAGAAAAACGTACTTTTCCTTCTGTTTTTCTGTATTAATAACACACGGCATGTACTAAGGCATCAACAGAAGTAAAAACTACCTTTTTGTGAAAAACTAGCCTCTGACTCAAAACTCGTGTGGTTTTGTACTTGTAAATTTGATAAGTTTGAAATTTATTTATTTTTCAGCAAACACTGTACCCCCTCAGTCCTTTGACATCAGCTAGCTTCCTAACCGCAATATGCATGGGTGTGGTCAAAACTGTATAAACACATGCAGTCCTCATTTGATGATCATTTTCAACTTTCTCGCGACTACCTGGCATTGCTCTATGTCCTCAGTCCCGAAAACAAGTGCACCGTGCAGTTTTTCATACTTTAAAAAAATCTCTGAAAATAAAAACAATTTTTCTGACCTGAACTCT
>CM060320.1:17467434-17469934 GCA_030674155.1 Stramonita haemastoma
GGGCGTAGCACAACTGAACAGATATTCAACCTCAGAATACTCTGTGAGCGGTACCGTCAACACCAACAAGACCTCTACCACGTATTTAATGATTTTAAGAAGGTATTCGACAGGGTGTGGCCTGCAGCTTTGTGGGCAACCATGAATTTGTACAGCATCAATGCAAACCTGATCAGAGTCATCAAAGAGCTGTACAACAAGGCCACCAATGCAGTGTACTACAACAGCAACATTGGAGAGTGGTTTCGAACAACAGTTGAGTAAGACAGGGCTGTCTACTCTCACCCACTCTTTTCAAACATCTTCCTTGAGATAATCATGGCTGATGCACTGGAACACCTTAAAGGATCAGTCGGCGTTGTTGCTAGTTCATTCTTTCTTGCATACAATACCATAAGTGCCGGTTCATTTTTTCTTGCATACAATACCATAAGTGCCAGTTCATTCTTTCTTGCATAATTATAATTTCATAAGTCCTAGCTCATTTTTCTAGCTCGCATATAATACCATAAGTCCTAGTTAGCTTGCATAGAAGTTCTTGGAGTTCATAGTTAATGCTTCTAAGAAGATCAATGCCGTCAGCAAAGTGCAGATTACAAACAGGTGTGTCACCAAGACAGACAGGGGGGGGGGGGAATGTTGTCCTTTGAGCCTTATCTAGTGCTATTAGGTTACTAGAAATACAGGAAAAAAGGGGAGGCTACTTCAAACAGCATTCATTTTTTCCTCATGTTTGTTCTGGACTTGACCATTATTATATTATTTTTATTTTGGGTTAAATATTTCTCAAAATTGAACAAAAATAGTTTTTTAAAATGACGTGGGAAGAAAACCACTCTGCTGATAGGAGAACTGAAATTTGTAAAAAAAAAAAAATCCAGTCAGCAGCCTAAGTTAAAGTTAGTTAAAGTCTGTCCCGAGCCATAAGGCTCATCAGGCCGGTGCTTATCCCGGTTTCTGTGGCGTTAAGCGACTGAGAGTCATAGACTCCCCCCTGGATAGGACGCCAGTCTATCGCAGGGTTAACCCCCAACACAAGGTTGTACCTTCTTTACACCTGGTGGGTTGAGAAAATACCGTAAAGTGCCTTTCCAAGGCACAACGCCATAGCGGAATAGCTGGGATCGAACCCGCAACCTTTAGATTACGAGTAACAAACGCCCTAACCACTAGCCACAGCGCGGCTAGTCAGCAGCCTAGGCTGGTAGAATTGGTAAACTATGTTTAAATAATGTTCCATACCACTGTGTCTACAGCTTCGTACCATTGTGTTTACCTGCTGTTGTGTCCACATGCATTCAGATAGACTGACCGACCTACAGCCCTACCCCAATGCATGCTGTTATTGCTAACACCAACCCTAACCTAACACTAACCTTGTTTCTTAATCCTGGCCCCTCTTGTGGACACAAAGACAGGTAGATACCTTGGTACAAGCTGACAACAGTGGTCAAATATTTTTCTTGGGGTTTGAGGGAGGAGGGGGCAGCGTTGTCAGAAAAGCATGCTAGGAATGGAGGCTGCATGTTCTCGTCTGCCGGAATAGGGAAGGGGAGGGGAGGGGGGGGCAATGGCTCATGGACAGCTGATAACTTGAACACGCTGTCACTGGTTCTTGTTGTCTGTCGTTTTACTTGTAGAACCCCATTTCTCCTGCATTTATCACATGTTCATAATCTTTCCTCACAGTCCAGGCTTTACATCTCTATTCTTTTATTTACAGGATAATGGAATAAGCACTCGTATGCAATTTTTTCATTGCATGTTAATGAGGATGATGTAATGATGATGTTATGGAGGTGCATCCACGTTGAGACTACTTGACAGGGCTGTAATGTACGCTTACTATCATAATAAAAACATCCTGGCATCAACCAGGCCTGAGAGATGCAGACACCTGCAGTGTTGGTTAGGTAATTTGAGTAACACTCTCAAATTCGCATCTGTTAAGTAGATGAAGCTCGACTGTGTGGTCCCAGTCTCCCCACTAAGCCCACAGCACACTCACTATGGATAGGAGCTGACCAGAGCCCGAAAAATCCCTGACTCTTATGGGATTCAAACCCGCGACCTTCCAGTCTGAAATCCAAGGTGCTAACCACTGCAAATGTCATTTGTTTTGTGTTGGTAGCAAATCTGTCAACTGATCTTTCACTGGCTGGGAGATCGTTGGAGATTTGGCACCAACATATGAATCTTACAAAAAATTACGTGAAAGGTTTATGCATACCATTTACTTGTATTGTTGTATACCGTTTACCTGTATTGTGTGTATACCATTTACTTGTATTGTGTGTATACCGTTACCTGTATTGTGTGTATACCATTTACTTGTATTGTGTGTATACCTTTTACTAGTATTGTGGGTATGCCATTTACTTGTATTGTGTTTATATAACATGGTAGATTTCAATGAAAGTTAATCATCATCATCATGATCAATGCAAGTGTTCCCCTTCCCATGGTCCCACATCCCTAAGAACATCATCATCATCATCAT
>CM060320.1:17474934-17509934 GCA_030674155.1 Stramonita haemastoma
AGCACATGAGTGCTTATTCCATTATCCTAGAAAGAAAAGAATTAAAAAAAAAAAAAAAAAAATAATGGATGAGGGAAAGAGTTTTGGGCCCAAATGAGATTCAAACCACCTGCACACTCCGACCTTTTCTAGACAGGCGCTTTACCTCTAGACCACCGATCCATGTATAGCCCACTTCCCTTGGTCACCACCCCACCCCCTAATATTATCATCATCATTATCAATGTACGTGTGGCCCACTTCACTTGGTCCTACACCCTTATCATTAACATCATCATCATCATCATCATCATCATCATCATCATCATCATCATCATCATCATCAATGCACGTGTGGACCACTTCACTTGGTCCCACACCCATGTCATCATCATCATCATCATTATCATCATAACTTCATCGTTATCATCACCATTGATGCAACCACCCCTATGATCACCATCATTGCAAGTGTGTCCCACTTCCTTGGTTAAAATTAACAACAGCCGATTGCTAAAGAACTTCAGAAGGTCAGACTGATAGATCTTATTAAACCTTAGCCTTACGTTGGGTGTGTGTATGTGTAATATTGTTTGTTTATCATTTTGTGATAAATATTTTTGCTTTTCAGTTCCTGTGAGTATTGATACTTTTAGGTGTATTGCTGGAAGGGTTTTTTGTGTTATTTTTTGTCTCTCCTGTTGAATATCTTGGTTATCCTCCATGCCTCAAAAAGGGTGAAAGGAATGAAATATTGAAGCTCTTGATCATTTATGCTTTTATTTTGGGGTAATGGAATAAACACTTGAGTCCTTTTATTATTTTTTTTTTTTTACATCTAGTCCTGGTGTGTATGCTATTTTGTTAATGTTGTCAATAATTCCCACTGGCACACAATAACATACTCTTCCGAAAAGCGGAACAGGTTTTAAGATGTGAGCAAGATGTGGTGCGTGCATTTGCACATGAGGTCTCTGTTTATTATTGTTGGTTTATTATTGTTGTTATTGTTCATGTTGTTTAGTTAGAGGTGTTTTTTTTTTATCTTGATGTTATCCCCGATAAGGGCGGGGACTGGATGTAAAAAAGCATGTGAGTGCTTTTTCATTTTCCTCAAAATAAAAGAATTTTAACTTGAATTGACTCAGTCTCTTTTGTTGTTGTTGTTGTTGTTGTTGTTGTTGTTGTTGTTCTTCTTCTTCTTCTTCTTCTTCTTCTTCTTCTTCTTCTTCTTCTTCTTCTTCTTCTTCTTCTTCTTCTCCTCCTCCTCCTCCTCCTTCGCAATTCTTCTTCTTCGCAATTCTTCTTCTTCTTCGCAATTCTTCTTCTTCTTCGCAATTCTTCTTCTTCTTCGCAATTCTTCTTCTTCTTCTTCTTCGCAATTCTTTTTCTTCTTTGCAGGTCTTCTTCTTTGCAATTCTTCATCTTCTCGATTCTTCTTCTTCTTGGCAATTCTTCCTTTTTCTTTCTTTCTTTCTTTCTTTCTTCTGTCTTTCTTTCTTGTCTTTCTGTCTTGTGTGTGTGTGTGTGTGTGTGTGTGTGTGTGTGTGTGTGTGTGTGTGTGTGTGTGTGTGTGTGTGTGTGTGTGTGTGTGCGCGCGCGCGCGCGTGTGTGTGTTAGTGTGGTGTGTGTGTGTGTTAGCTTTTTTTTTCTCCCCTTTCATTAAACTGTTGTGATTTATATGACTTATTTTGTTGATAGATGGTGTTGGATTAATGTTCTCACTTGTTTACCTCTTTATATTCTCTTGTTTGCTCTTTAATTATTAGCACTTAAAAAAAAAAAATCATAATCATCATTTCATTCCTATTTTGCATTGTTTGTGAGTGCATTATTTTTTTTTAGTACCTTATTATTGTATTTTCTGTTTTTTCTTGTCTGTTGTTTGCTGTTTGATATGCTTTCTTGTTCTTGGTATTTAGCTCATTATTATTATTGTTGTTTAGTTAGAGGAGGTTGTTTTTTGTTGTTGTTGTGCTGTGCTGTGCTGTGCTGTGCTGTGCTGCGTGTGTGTGTGTGTGTGTGTGTGTGTGTGTGTGTGTGTGTGTGTGTGTGTGTTTATCTTATCCCTGATAAGGGTGGGATGGATGTAAAAAAGCACACGAGTGCTTATTCATTATCCTTGAAATAAAAGAATTTGCCTTGCCTTGCCTTGCCCTGGGCTCACACATAATATAAAATAATTACTTCATTAACGGCAGCGCAAAGCATTTTACGGTCATATGACAGACAACAACAGTTGCTGTCTGAGCGTTCGCCGATGAAGAAGAAGAAGTCCATTTATTTATTTATCTATTCCCTTAAAAACAACAACAACCCTTTTATATGGAGGGTAATATAATCTTGTTCAACAACAATGTGGTGCCTGTCTCAGCACATAAGACACCAGGAGAACACTTGATAATTTTGAGGAAAATTCCTAAACAGAAAAAAATTGAGAGAAAAAGACCGAAGGAAAAAAAAATGAAAACCACACAACACGTAACAAAAGCGACAATGGCTTACGTTGCAAGGGAAAGCACTCCGGTAGGCTAAAAGAAAAAAAAATCAGAAGTATTCTCCCTTATCTTGACGTTTGCGGAGTGGCTGGCTTATGACCTCTGGCTGAACTGGTGTGTGTGTGTGTGTGTGTGTGTGTGTGTGTGTGTGTGTGTGTGTGTGTGTGTGTGTGTGTGTGTGCATGCATGCATGCATGCATGTAAGTGTGTATGTATGTGTTTGTGAGTGTGCGAAGTCAAGTCAAGTCAAGTCAAACTTTTATTTCCAGATGGTACATTGAATAAGCAGTACAACTGCTTTTTTTTTTTTTTTTTTTTTCATCAAGCCATCTATCTAGGGGAAGAAAATCATATACATGCATATTTGAAGGAAAAAACCTTAAGAAGATATGTCGTACAAATGAAAAGTTTTTTTTTAAATTGAAAATACACACACCAAAAGAAGAAACCACACACACACACACACACACACACACACACACACACACACACACACACACACACACACACACACACACACACACAAGAAATTCTGTGGATTCACAACTTTTATTTCTGTAATTATAAACGAAAAACCATGACTAAAATAAAGCAGAATTTTTTTGTTTTTGAAAGAAAATTTAAGGTGATCGATCATGCTTGACTGTCGGCTCAAGATCTTCGGTGTATCACTTATCACAGGAATAAGAATCGTTAAAAAAAAATTGCAAAGGAACCTTGAAAAGATTGAATAAAAACCTACTACCAGACACCTGAGTGGTACTGGTATAGATAACGAGCTCGAAATGAGTTTTGATTGGGTGTCACTGAAAGCCTACGACTGAAACTGAAACCGCAGGGAAACTAATATTAAAAAAAAAAAAGTCAACAGGATTTCATAAATTCATGAGTTTGCTTGAAGATAAAGTCACAATAACTAACACAAGTAAATAAATGTATTGTCATTTACTGGAAACAAATGACACTTGAATGACAAGCCATATGCTCAACAAGAAAAAATAAAAGAAGCTGTACTCTTTTTAGGCCGACTTGTTCAAATTTTATGCATGTATTGGTTTTTTAGGACTGGTTTGACAAGAGAAACTTGGGGCGTTCACTGTCAGGATTTCAGCCACAGCAACAACACGTTCGAAGTGCTGGCACAAATTTTGAGATCTGATGCTGGCTTCGCCTTTCCGATTCCAGCAATCAAAAAAAAAAAAAAAAGGGGGGGGGGGGGGACTACAGGCACCTGCCCAAGCTGTTGCGAAAAATAGGCCTACACGCTGTGCGTGAGAGTCCATGTGATGCGAATGAATAAAAAAGAAACACAATGCTATTGGAGAAATTTTGCTTTTATGTGCCTGTCTTCAAAACTTGCCAGCCACATCTGGTGTGATGTCAGAATTTCCTGAAAGAATCAAGTTGGGTTTTTCGTGGAAATGCTTTAGTTTGGTGAGCTCGCTTACAGGAAACTGACTGAAGGAGGTCTCGTTATTGCAAAGTAAAGTTCTCAAAACCAACGAGACTTTCTTATATCCGAGCTAACATCCTTGGTGGGACCAGAAATTGACGTTCTTATGAGAGGGGTTTCTTATAAAAGCGAGATTCTTATATCGAGCTTTTGTAAGTCATAATAAAGAACACCCTCCACGGAACCAAATTGTTTGCTTTCTTATAAGGGGGATTCACTGTAAGCGAGCTTCTTATAAGCGGGTTCGACTGTAACCTAACAGCAGGGATTCAGGATCCTTACAAGAAAGTCACTCTGCAAAAGATTATCGTGGTTACAAGCTAAAGCCTGTCGTTTAAATTGATGGACTAGTTACCACTGTACTACTAATATAATATTAGGCCTACTGTTACTACTACTGTTGATGGACTAGTTACTATTAGATCTACTATTACTACTAGCCTACTGTACTGCTGCTGCTGGCTGATGATCTTTTTTTTCTTTTTTCTTTTTTCTTTTTCGTTTGAGCGTTTATTTGTTATATAGGATAGTAGGCCTACAGCATGTTCAGTTAGCCTAATGACCCGGAAACATGATATTTACAGTCTCCTGTATATGCTAGGTAGAGAAAAAGCCCACTACAGCAGCACCCCCCCCCCCCCAAAAAAAAAAGCAACAACAAAAAAAACAACACCATAACAAATAGAAAACAAAAACCCAAAACTAAAAAAAAAAAAAACCCACCAAGAACCCCCCCAAAAAAAACAACAACAACAAAACAACAACAACAAAAAAAAAAAACAAACAAACAAAAAGACAAAACAAAGCAATAGATTAAAATAAATGAAGTAAGATGACCAGAAAAAAACCAACAAGAACAAAAAACAGCAACAAAAAACACCTCCAAAACAATAAATAACAGCAGAAAACGAACACATTTCTCAGATCTAGGCATTCTTATCTGCTGTGTATCTTCTGGTGAGTCACTGTCCCTTTCATTTATCTTTTCACGGCATGTGTGCATTGAGCGAAAGTGCGTTGCAATGAATAGGCCTACGGGAAAAAACAAACAAACAAAAAACACCTAAGAAACAGCTCTTGCCCACCCCTAGTACAAGGCAAGTCATGTGATGTAACCACTGTACGTCATTCACCGATTAGTTTTGGTGAACCTGTAAGGTTGGAAACTGTGATCGATCGGTGAACAAGCCAGAACATGAGATCTCTGTTCAGTGTATGATTTTTTTTGGCCTATTATTCATCAGCAAGAAATGTGTATTTATTACGCTTTTTGTTTGGTTTGTTATCTAAGTTTCAGGTTAGAAATGTTTGAGCAGAACACGTTAGGCTATTTATAGCGCATTCATTGCCTTCGACAATGGCGTCTGCTGTCGTGCGAAAGTCCCTGCGATCGTCATAGGCCTATCATTCAGCGTCACGATCTTCATGTGGTGTCATCCTATGAGAAGAAAAAGCCTGTTACTTGATGCTTAACTAGCGACCATTGCACTACACAGAACAAAAGAAAGGTAAGTGATGGCTAAAGAGTTTAATGGAACTAGATTATGTGTTGCACTTGCAGTTTATTCGCCTAACTGATCACTGGTCACTGTCCAAACTTTGCTTAGGCTTAGCCTAGCAGAAGCGACGAAGGAAAAAGAGACTTGGTGTGGAGTGGGAGAAGGTAGGGAAGAGAGCTTTATTTTAGTAACAAAATATAAGGGGTGGTGGTGGTGGTAATTTTTGTACACGAATTGAGTTGGGTTTTTTTACCTACCTGAACAGACTGATTCATGATGCTAATTCATAATAGTATTAGTAATAATACTAGATCTAGCACACTAAAGAACACAAAGTACTTAGTAAGAGCAGCCCACTGATATTGTAGTAATAAGAATGTCACCTTCACCTTGTGTGTGTCAAAGCAAAACTTGTTTAAAATCAAGACACTCCTTGTGAAAATGTGATCCTATGTATAGCCTGTAGGCTAGGCCTACAACATTAAAAGTCAACAGTGAGGCTGGATGAGAAGGCGCTTGAAATATTTTAACAAAGTTTTTTCAGTTTAAATTATAAAAAAACTACTTTTAAACAATAAGAAAAAAAAGCACATTAACCACCACACTAATTCACAGCATGAGCATGCATATATTGCCAATTTTATAATCCACTTGCAAGTTTACCAAAAGCTTTGATAGGTGTGTACACCACCACAAACACTATGTGTACATGTATAATGATGATGTACTGTATACTATGCATGATGCACTAGACTGACTAGTCTAATGTAGTACACTAGTTCACTACATCTTCAATAG
The DNA here is from genome assembly GCA_030674155.1 of Stramonita haemastoma. Classification (NCBI taxonomy): domain Eukaryota; kingdom Metazoa; phylum Mollusca; class Gastropoda; order Neogastropoda; family Muricidae; genus Stramonita; species Stramonita haemastoma. The sequence continues at coordinate 17,481,162 of CM060320.1, forward strand.
GCTTGTAAACACTCATTGAGCCATTCCCTTTCTAAAGTAAAACATACTAAAAGTAGTCAACTTTAAAGTTATTATATAGTATTATATTATATTTTATTGGTTAATATTCACATGTGAAGGAGGAAGTGGAGTCATTATAAAATATATTCAATAGCTAGGCCTATGATATCAACACCAGGGAAAATCCCCGTGCATGGGTCATGGGTGCCTTGGTAAGCTTGTTCTGGTTCAAATCTGGGTCATCAAATTATGAGATCAGTGGTAATGCTTTAACCACTAGGCTATCCCCCTCTGTGGCTGTGCTGCACCCCTCTGTGTGTGTGTGTGTGTGTGTGTGTGTGTGTGTGTGTGTGTGTGTGTTGTGTGTGTGTGTGTGTGTGTGGGGTGTTGGTGTGTGTGGTGTGTGTGTGTGTGTGTGTGTGTGTGATCAGTGTGTGTGTGTGTTGTGTGTGTGTGTGTGTGTTGTGTCTGTGTGTGTGTGTGTGTGTGTCACTGTGTGTGTCACTGAGTAGTGTGTGAGTGTGAGTGTGTGGTGGTGTGTGTGTATGTGTGTGTGTGTGTCAGTCAAGTCAAGTCAGACTTTTATTTCCAGATGGTACATTGAATAAGCATAAGAGTGTGTGTTTGCAAATTTATTCACACAGTGCTGGATAGATCATGAAAGTAAAGAACAAATTAAAATGCTATATCACAAAATCATTCATTTTATTCAAAGTGCTCTTTTCAAATTTTAAACACATGTGTTTCAAATGTTGTACACTGCAGAATAAAAAGGGGAAACAGTTTGAAAAAGAAGAGGAGTTACTGTATACATGTAATCAGCTATTATGCATACATCATGTTACATGTATACAGTGTATACCAATTACCATGACACATCATTTGATGTAGTGATACAGCAACTTCAGATACAGTGTACTGTGTTGGCTGAAATAGTACTTGACATTATCATCTAAACAGCTAACTTCAATACTTGACATACTTTTAACTTTACCACCCTGGCTCTCCACCTTCGGTCTACCAAAGTATGTAGGATATATATAATTATATTTGTATATATATAATATATATATATATATATATTATATATATTATTATATTATCCCTTGTCTGTACCCACTCTTTTAAACAGACATAATGCATTCATGAAAGGATACATTAGTGATCATTGTATGATTGATACCTGTATGATTGATACAGATATCATAGTATTCATGTTATGCATCATATTCATAGTGACACACAGTGCACACAACTCGAGCACACACACACACACACACACACACACACACACACACACACACACACACACACACACACACACACACACACACACACACACACACCTTATATATTGTGAGGTCTGGATTTTTTTTAAGTGTTTTCTTTTCCTCATTCTTTTTTTTGTTCTTTTAAATCAACATGTATAATTTTGATTAAAACTGTCTTTTGTTTGCTTATTTTAATACAAGTCATTTTTTTTTGGTTAGAGCAGGATGAAAAAAAGTTGATTAGGTTATTAGGTTGATGCAAACTTAATCTTATAGTTATACCCTCAGTAAAGATATTTTTTAACTTGACTTCACACTATACACTATAATACAGTAAACACACACACACACACACACACACACACACACACACACACACACACACACACACACACACACACACACACATACAGTTTTGCAGGTAAACTTGTACAGATCTTCATGACTGCATGTATTGTATTACAGCTACATGATATTACAAGTCTAGGAGAGGGGGGGGGGGGGGGAGAGACTAGGAAACGACATGTCAAACAGATATATTTCATTTCGTGAGGATGTTTTGCATTCCTCAGCATAGCAGTAATAACACTCCCAAGAATGTGTATTCTGACTCGCTCATCCCACCTGGAAATCATTGTGAGATTGAAATTGCACACTGAATCAGTGAATGAGATGTTCATGTGTATTCATGACTTTTTAAGTGCCTTGTCATACTTTGGTTTCAGAGGATTTTTTTCTCCTTTAAAGGAGACGCAGACACATGTTAAGAGCGTGTCATGGCTGAAGGCAATCTGAAAATAACATTTTACAATGTAGTAACATTCAGTTATGATGGCTGTTTTTAACAACAAAAGAGGCTGTCTTACTAGTGTCTGTGGTATACTGTATAGTGTATACACTATAAATACAAATAAGTAAATGTTTGCTTTCTAGCTGCATGCTTTTCATGTTAACTATTTGAACAATATCTGAACTTGTTTATTCAGTTTTTGCATTGATAAAAACATAGCTTGTGTGGAGGTACTGGCATTTTCTTTCTAAGTTTCTTGTTGCATTGCACTTTATTTCAACTGAAATCGAGTTTTGCATTATGAAAAATTACCAATTAAATTAGCCTGTATGTAGGTACAGGCATTTGCTTTCTTTTTGCATTGCACTTCATTGCAGCTCATGTCAATTGAATTCAGCTTTTGCATTAGCCTTTATGGAGGTACAGGCAGTCTTATCAGTAAAAGTCTGTAAGGTGCGAAGCTGTTCTTCATTTTTGGTTGAAAGTTCTCTTTCCATGATTTCACTTTTATATATTATATATATATATATATATATATATATATAGTCATATAAACTATATAAAATTGTCAACAACAAGTACATTTAAACTTTCCCAATATTTCGGCTGATGCCTTCCTCAGGGATGTTTTATTGACCAATGCACATCATATATATATATATATATATAATATATATATATATATATATATATATATATATATATATATATATATATATATATATATATAATATATATATATATATATATAATTATTATTATATCATCACAGATTTTCTAATGGGCAGATTACTTTAGATCGGCTGTGGTAGAGACTGCAATCATAGAACTAATGGACACAGCAATTTAAGGACATGTTACATCTCTCTCAGTCTCTGACAGGGTTGTGCATTTCAGTTGATAATTTACAACAAATTCTGTAAGCCTAACACAGTGTTTCTTTTGTTCCTCATCTATTGATCTAAATGTATGCCTTTTGCCATCACAGGACAGGAAATTTTTGTTTTCAAAATAAAGGCTCTTTTGTCAGTATCTCACACACTAAATATATGTGTGGGCTTGTGTGTGTGTGTGTGTGCGTGCGTGCATGCGTGCGTGTGGTGGTGTGTGCATGCATGCGTGTGAGTGTGAGTGTGTAGTGTGTAGGTGTGCACGCGTGCATACATGCGTGCGTGTGTGTGTGTGACTGTGTGTGTGACTGTGTGTGTGTGTCACTTAGTGCACGCTTGCATGGGTGTGTGCCCACACAAGTTCCACACACAGACTCTACAGACCATTTTAAGTTATGTTAAACAATATAAAAGTTCTAAGCAAAACTCCTCCCTGTCTATGTATCATAAGCTACCAGGTGTTGTTTTTTTTCTTATGGAGTTTAAAATATATGTGTGTGGGCAAGGAGGGGTTGGGGGAGGCCTGCTGTGGAGAGGGGAGATGGGGGTTAATTCATTCGTTTGGTCAAGTCAAGTAGTATTTCCAGATCGTACATTGAATAAGCAGTACAATTGCTTTTATTTCATTGGTATTTTATGTTGTATGGTTTTACTTAGTTATTGATCTGTCATCGAGGGCTTTGTCATTTTCAACCGTTCTTCTTGCTGACTGTTTCTTCAGATGGAGTCACCCCCAGGGCAGACTGTAGAGGAGCTGATTCACCACTGGCATTTAGTGGAGCCCAACACGGAGGCGTTGTTTCTCTGGCCCCAAACACGTTCGAGCGGCACTCCCTGTCACGGCAGGAGCTGAATTCGCTGGTGCGCAAGTTCGCTGCCCAGCTGCGGCAGGAAGGGGTGAACAAGGGGGACGTGGTGTGTGTGGCACTGCCCAACTGCCTGGAGAGGGTGGTGGTGGATCTGGGCACCATCTGCTCCGGAGCCGTGGCCCTCAATGGTCAGGTGTTCCGGGCTGACGGGCAGGACCTCATTCAGGTAGGGGGAAGTTTCACCTGTTGTCAATCAGGGAGAGGTTTTTTTTTAAAAAGCAATTTGTTAGTCTTGAATATACAGCTCGAACAAACTCAAACTACTGACAGCTCTCTGCTTGCCTTTCAAACCTAGCATCAAGAACTACTGACAGCTCTCTGCCTTCAAACCTAGCATCCAATAGACACTATAGCCGAGTGGTTAAGGTCATTTGGCTTTAATCCCTTGGGTCTATGAAGTCATGGGTTTGAATCTGGGCGGTGGTATCTGGTGATTGATGGGAGTTCTTATGATCTCCCAGGTCAGCATTATGTGCAGACGTTCCAGTGCCTCCCTTCATGTAATGGAACATGCCAGATATATTGAAAATGTGCATGTTAAAGATCCTGTGATTTATATCATCATCAGCATTCAGTGGATTACAGAAACTGCAATCTGCCTAGCATGCATCCTGTACATAAAAATGAGCCGCAGAGTTATGAGCACAGGAGAAAACCAGGCACTATGTATCCCATGTGGTTAGGGACTGCAGAGAAGAACTTTTATCCTTTTTTGTTTTTTTTGGCTGTTGCTGTCTAAGTGTCTCATCATCTGTGACAATCCTGTCCTGCTATTCTCATGCTGGCCACTTATTTTAATCTCCCCATCTCGACCATACCTAGATTTGTCATGTCATAACCTCAGGATCAGAAGCCCATACAGGGAACCTATCAACATCAATGTCAGGCCATCATGGGGCCACCAGCCAGAGGGTTCCTGCTCTGCTAATGGGTCACTTTGTGGCGTTCAGTGGTATATGCTCCAAGCTAACATATATATTATATATATATATATATATAATACACACCACCTACTAAGCCCCTACTGATGACAGTAATAGCTGAGTCATGGAGAACAATTTACAACATTGAAAGTTTTTCAATTTACATATATATAGACTGTGAGATCTAGACATGTAGAAAACAGAACAATCTACAGCATTGAAAACTGCTCTACTTGTTTTTAAACTGTACTTGTAGGTCTACACAATTAAATGTAGACATGTAAAAAATAGAACAATCTACAGCATTGAAAACTGCTCAACTATAAACTACTTGTAGGTCTACACATTCAAATGTAGACAGGTAGAAAATAGAACAATCTACAGCATTGAAAACTGATCAACTATAAACTGAACTTGTAGGTCTACACAATTAAATGTAGACAGGTAGAAAATAGAACAATCTACAGCATTGAAAACTGATCAACTTGTCTACAAACTGTACCTGTAGGTCTACTCATAGAAATGTAGACAAGCAGAAAATAGAACAACCCTCAGTATTGAAGGTTGCTGGTAGGTTGCCAAATAATGACAAGCAGAGATATCAGATGTGAAGATAAAACAACACTGTGCCACCTAAATGCATTGAAAGCAAAGTGCAATTTGATTGTGACTTTTCATTTTTTAGTTTCATCAAACATAATTTTGTCGAGGAGTTTTTGCATTACTTCATTTTAACCACTATCAAAGAGAAATGATGTGAAGCTGTGAGTTTTAAAAGAAACTAAAAGGCAAAACCACCAGTGGTAAAGAATAGCATTATCTGCATCATTTATTGACCATTGTGAGAAGAATAATTAACTTGGTCAACAAAACCCCTTATAGCATGAAAAAACTCCATCACATAAATGTATCATTGTGGGAAGAATAATTAAATTGGTCAACAAAACCCCTTTTTAAGTTATAGCGTGAAATAACTCCATCACATAAATGTATTGATCATTGTGGGAAACATTTACAATTAAATTAGTCTACAAAACCACTGATAGTGTAAAATAGCTCCATCATATAAATAATATATATATTGATCATTGTGGGAAAGTAGCCAGAAGTTAAAAAAAAATAAATGGGGCTCTGACTTCTGGTGAAAATGCCCATGGATGCATTTTACTAACTTGGGCAGGTGTGTTTTTGTGAAATTATGAATTCATCTTGATTCATGCACTTTCTATTTTTTTTATGTATCTAGGAACACAATACTGACTAGTTATGCTGCAGAAATAAACAGCTGTTTTAGCATTATCATCCTCCTGTGGTATTGCCCTTTGATAGTGATGGTGGTGGCATGGTGGTTGTGTGTGTGTTTGTGTGTGTGTGTGTGTGTCACTGTGTGTGTGTCACTGTGTGAGTGTGTGCGTGCATGCACACACACAAAGAAAAAAACCACCAGTATGTATGCAGGTTAACAGTCACTGTTCTTTGTATTTTCCAGGCTTTAAACAGCACCAAGGCAAAGGCAGTGGTACTAGATCCTGATGTTTCGCATGGAGCCTGGACAATTCTGAAAGGTTACATCAGCGATGTGAATGCCGACATTGACTGTGAACAGTTTCCTCACCTACGACGAGTCATCACTTGCCAACGCAGCTCCGATCCCGCTGTTGACTTTTTTGAGCGATTACGGAATTCCAAGAAGTCATTGCAGCGTGCACATGCTCTGGCATCAGATGTTGCAGTTATCTGGACCACATCCGGGAGCACTGGGTTTTCCAAACTGGTGCCACAGACACACGCCAACCTGATGCACATCGCGCTACAGGTACTGCACATTGCCCGTCTCAAGAGCGGAGACAAGTTTCTGAACTGCGCCCCGTTAGGTTGGGCTGGTGGATTTCCCCTGTGGTTTCTGGCCAGTGGAGCAACACGGGTCTTTGTGGACACAAGTGGAGGTCCTCCTAAAGACATGGCCACAGTGTTGTGGCAGTGTGTGCAGAGAGAGAAGTGTGTGTACATCTTGCTTCCCCCATGTATGTGTCCTCTATACTGGAACACCCGAGCTGTGGCAGAGAGAAGGAACATGGCTTCCGGAAAGCATCTGCCTGGCAGGGCAGCCCATGAAGAAAGCCTTGGTGTCTGCCGCCCTGCAGCTGTGTCAGCACATTGACATCAATTTCGGCACGACAGAATGCGGCGTGATTGCCACAACTCGCGTCACCAGGCCGGAAGTGTATGTGGATGGGTTGACTGGCCCCCCAGCCGTGGGAGTGCAGGTGCGCATCGTGGATGAAAACCTCAAAGACGTGGACCGAGGTCAGACAGGAGAAATCCTGGCCAAAAACCCGGCCTTGTATGGCCAGTATGTGGACAACAAAGCGGCCACAGACAAATCTTTCATTCTGGATGGCTGGTTCAGGACTGACGACGTGGGCTATTTTCAGCAGGACGGACAAATTGTTCACCTAGGACGTCGCTCGGATGCCATCACGCGAGGCGCCTACCTGTGCTACCCTGGGTGGTTAGAGACGTTGGTGCGGAGTGCTCCAAACGTTCAGGATGTATGTGTGGTGCCTGTGCCAGATCCGGTTCTTCACCACGAGATCTGTGCCTGCATCGTACCTGCTGGTCATCCTCCTGCCACAGACATTGAAGACTCGCTGAGAAACTTTGTCGATTCTTTGCTCATGACTCAGCCAGGGGAGGCACAGCACATGGTGCCCAAATACTATGTTCTTTTGAGCTCCATGCCTTTGACTCCCACAGGCAAAGTCAGTCGTAAAGAAGTTTGTGCAATAGCTGAAAAACAACTGGGATTGTCTCCTGAGTAGGGTTTTTTTTTTTTTTTTTGGATGTGTGTGATGGTGTGTGTTGTGTGTGTGGTGTGTGTGTGTGTGTGTGTGTGTACTGTCACAGAGAGAGAGAGAGAGAGTGTGTGTGTGTGTGTGTGTGTGTGTGTTTGTGTGTTTGGGGGTGCATCACTTTTATCTAAAATCAATTTTGCAGTATGTAAGAAAACTGCTTTTTATACCTGATATCCTTGGCACTGGAATGTGGCTACCTTTAAAATGAAGGCCAAAAGTGGTTGCATAATATATAAATTTATGCAAAATCTCACCATGTGTGAACCTCACAGCTGTTGTTGAGGAGTGAGAAAACCCCCCAAAGAAACTAACAAAAAATGCTACTGTAGGCCAGTGTATAATATAATATAGTTTTTTTAAAAATTTTTTTACTTTATTGTTTATAGCATGTTAACTTATAATCAGGTCAAATATCTACATGAAATCATTAAAGGCTGCTGTTCCCAGGGAAAGAAGGCCACCATTTCAACAGTGCCTCTCTTCTTTATTCTGTGTATGTTTTTTTGGATGTTTATCATTCTGTGTATGTTTTTTTGGATGTTTATCATTCTGTGTATGTTTTTTTGGATGTTTATCATTCTGTGTATGTTTTTTTGGATGTTTATCATTCTGTGTATGTTTTTTTTTTATGTTTATCATTCTGTTTATGTTTTTTGGGATGTTTATCAGAGCCTGTTTTACAACAGAACTTTGCTAAAGTGAAATGCTTGTTGTGATGGGGATCTCTTTTATCTGTTGATGTGTCAATGACATGTTTATATAGAACCTTGATTTATTGTCAGATGATTTCTAAAACCACCACTCAAGTTTTGAGGGAGGGGGAGGGGGGGAGGGGAAGTGACTTCCTGTAGAAGATAAATTTCTTACATTATATTTCTAATGTAGCATCTTTTCTAGACCAATAGACAGTATCAGAAATCTGTTATGCTATTATTTTGTGTTTGTATGCACATGTGTGTGTGTGTGTGTGTGTGTGTGTGTGTGTGTGTGTGTGTGTGTGTGTGTGTGTGTGTGTAAACTCAACAAACAAATGTGTAGATGTATAAATTCCAAATATATATAAATTCAAATCCACCATCACCCTAATTTGTTGGCCTTGCAGATCCACTTTTCTTCTTATTCACAAGAAGAAAAAAAAACCTTTAGTATTTATAATAGAATGACTTGAAATTTTATGTGTTCACCAGAAACAACTTTACTATCATTATTTTTTGCCCAGTTCTATTCATTTACTGAGTGTGTAAATAAAGTGTTTTTAGACACCCCTGGTCCTGTTTTGTGAGTCCCACAAACCCAAATTTTCATACTTCGTAAAAAGACCTCTTCCCCCTCCCTACTCCCTTCTATCAATACTTTGTAAAGAAAGAAAATGTTCACCAGCAAATCACCCAAGTCTTTGGGTTTAAGTTTGACAGATACTGATAATGAGATATAAGTATATATAATGATATATGCATATGTATATTTTCAGAAGCATCATTTTATTTATTTATTCTTTTATATCGAGGATAATGGAGTAAGCGCTCATGTGCTTTTTTTTTACATCCAGTCCCCATGTATATGCATTTTTGTAAATCTTGTCATCGGTTCCCACTGGTACACAATGGCCTACTGTAACAAAAAGCAGAACAGGATTTAACATGTGCGCAAGATGTTTTGCATGCGTTTGCACACTGGGCCTCAGTTTATAGTCTCGTCCGAAGGACTTTTGGGGAGAGTGGAGTCAGCACTAATGTTAACTCCAGGGAAAAATCCCCTCAAACGGGAATCAAACCTGGGTCACCAAATTGCAAGCGCCATGTTCTGACCACTAGGCTATCCTGTCCCCTACTAGGCTATCCCTTCACTTTGAAGTGAAATGTTTGCAAAGATAGACGCATCCTGTGGAAGAAGTTCCATCACTGGTTAATTTGGCTGAAATGCTGCTCCTGTTTAATATTTTTGTGTTAAAACACTAAGAGGACCATGGGCCTGACAGATCCAGGAGGTAGCCAGAATACAAGAGTAAATAAAGAAGTACAAAGAACATTGAAATGAAATGGGAGTTTTGAAGAAAACAGAGAAAGAAAATTGATATGATGGGCAGAAAAAGAAGACTGGATCATGTGGATGGAAGTAAAATTTTGTTTGGCCAGTCACAGACCTGTATACAAATTTTAGGTAAGTTAGTGTAATCTGATGGGCAGGGAGACTGAAAAGAAACAAAGGAAGCAGGCTTGCCCTTGAAATGTGTAAAGTTCACAATTCATAGACAGGAGAAAAAAAAATCAAAACCCATAAGGAAAAGAATGGAACGGGATGTGCAGCAATTTTTCTCCTAATTCACAATCCATTGTATCAGAAACTTGTTACACAAAAATGCATTTGTGTAAGGCCACGAAGTGCTGTAGGTATCAAAATTTCATTTTTCAGTAACTTGAAAAGCAGTGGATCAAACAGAATGTTCACTTAACAGCTAAATTTACCACCTTTTGTAATTTGAACATACACCAATACAGTGAAGGACAACAGGAGAGGTGCTCCAGCAACTATTAATGTATTATCTCATTTGAAATGAATTCAGCTTATAGATATTTGACAATGCAAAATAAAAGTCTGACTAAAATGGTAAGATATTTTGTTAAAGTAATTGAATGGAGGGAAGCTGTAATTTCCACAATGTTGTGCATGTGTATGTTACGAAATTCATTTTTTTGTTTATAAATTATTCATCTTTTGGTGACCTGCCCAAAGGACTGGGGTGTTGTGAAGCTGTTGTGTGTTGGGCATTGTCTTGGGCAAGGCTAACCTGGCAGGGCTTGTCTTTTTTGGGGTTGTGTTAATTAACGTTCAACAGATTGCATGCTGCACATGTTCAATATATCATCATCCACATCATTCACCGGTTGTTACTTGCCTACATTACATTTTTTTTTTAATTTTAGGGAAGATGGATGGGTGTTTTACCACATGTGATGTATTATATATAATCATATATGACAGATACATATTTATTTATTTATTCTTTTATATTGAGGATAATGGAATAAGTACTCCTGTGCTTTTTTTTTTTTTACATCCAGTCTCTGTGTGTATGCAGTTTTGTAAATCTTTTCAACTGTTCCCACTGGCACACAATGGCCTACTTTTACGAAAAGCGGAAATGGATTTGACATGCACAAGATGTTCAGCGTGTTTTCGCACACGGGCCCTTGGTTTAGAGTCTCATCCAAAGGACTTTTGGGGAGTGGAGTCAGCACTGATATATATATATATATATATATATATATATATATATATATATATATATTATATATATATATTTATACAGTGACACACTATAATTATACATACATGTATATGTTGAACATGCAAACACATACAAGGCCTTGGTTTATTGTCTATTGTGAAGTACTGGCATTGTTGTCAACTCCAGAGGGAAACTCCCCTTCAATGAACACCTTGGCAGTAGCAGAACCCACACAGTTAGTGAGTTACTGAGTTAGATGAAGCCAGAACCAGAATAAGAAGCTCTCACCACAACGCTATTCCAACCTCTGTTTCAAGTGAAGTAGAAGACTAATAAAGACTTGATAAATCTTAAGTTAAAGACTTAGGAAATCCCCTAAATTATTGTCATACATAGAATCATGTACTACAGTTAATATATGTATTTTTTTTAAATTATTTTTTAAAAATATTTTGTACCACTTTATGTCACGGCAGATTTCTCTGCGTGAAATTCGGGCTGCTCTCCCAGGGGAGAGCGCGTCGCCACATGTGCAGCACCTACCCATTTTTTTTCCTTTTTCCTGCATGCAAGTGTATTTGTTTCCCTATCAGAGTGGCTTTTTTCTACAGAATTTTGCCAGGGACAACCCCCTTGTTGCCGTGGGTTCTTTTACGTGCGCTAAATAGTGATGTGTAACACACGGGACCTCGGTTTATCGTCTCATCTGAAAGACTAGCGCCCAGACCACCACTCATGGTCTAATGGATGGGGAAAAAGTTTTGGGTCCAAACGGGATACGAACCCCGCACACTCCGACCCGGACTTTTTGCTTTCTAGGCAAGGCGCGTGACCACCTAGACCACCGATCCACCTATATGATATACAGTGATGATTTTTTAGATATGAAAATGAATGCAAACTATTAAACAGTTCATTGTTAAGCTGAAAATTGTATTAGATTCGTCTCTTTTCAGTGACTGTGTGTGTGGTTATTATCCTTTTTCTTTTATTTTGAGGATAATGGATAAAGCACTCTGGTGCGTTTTTACATCCAGTCCCATTGTGCAGTTTTGTGAAATTTATCATCCATTCCTATCGGCACACAATGACCTACTCTTTCAAAATGCGGAACAGGTTTCAATGTGTGCACAATATGTTCCAAACCTCGGTTTATAGTCTCATCCAAAGGACTCTGTGTGTTGTGTGTGTGTGTGTTCTCTTGTATGACTTTACTTGAGATGGCAAATTTCAGGATGCTCATCCCGGGCCCAATGGGAGAGTGTTGCTATGGTTTGCCATCACCCATTTTTTCCAACTCTGTCTGTACGTGGATGCTTGAATTTGGTCTTCTCTTTTTCATTACTGTCGTTACTTGTCCTCTTCAAGCGTTTAATAATCAGGTTCAGTGGTGACAACAACAATGATCACCATGATCACCACCACTGTAGTGGTACTCATGAAAATTTCTGCATGCAGGATTTTAGTTGGTTTTTCAAGAAAAGAAAAGAAAATCCCAGCATGAATGGTAATAATAACAATAATGATATTCAACCAGCTGCCTTGGCATAGTCATAGCCTTGGGTCATGGACTGGAAGGTTGTGAGTACAAATCCCATAAGTTAATTTTTCAGACTCTGGCCAGCTCTTACCTAGAGTGAGAGTGCTGTGGGCTCATGTGATAGACTGGGACCACACAGTTGAACTTCATCTACTTTATAGATGCAGTTTTGAGAGCATTGCTCAAATTACCTGACCAACATTGCTGTGTATATATATCTGATTATCTCTCAGGCCTGGTTAACGCAAGGATGTATTATGATAAAAAGCTTAGAGTACAGCCCTATAAAGTTGTCTCAAAACACATGCACTTCCACAGCAGCAGCATTACGTCATCCTCGTCATTGATCATCATGCAATGATTGAAAAAAACACAAAAAAACCAACCAAACATTGTCTGCGATTTGGTGGCCCAGGTTGCTATGGTTTCTTGGTGAACTCCAATTCGGTTTCCCCATACACTTCTGTGCCTGTGGTGAGTTGGAGGTTCGCGGGGGGTTCAAATAAGGGACATTGTGGTGGTCGCCACCTCGGGTGGGTGACTCGCAACACCAGGCTCTATGACTGAGCAAATACTGTCGTCAGTAGGGGCCCCAGTAGGTGGTATCCGACATATGTTACCTCAGAACAGGCACCACTGAACACCACCAAAGTGACTCAGCAGCAGTGCAGGGCCCCTCTGGCTGGTGGCGCTGTGGTGGCACTAATGTGCTGTTATCATATTTTGCATATATTATAAGAGTGTGTTGTTAACAAGGACACCTAGATAGTCTGTATAAAACTGGACACAGGAACTGATGTATTGCTAATTTCTATTGTACTGACTGATACTAAGGACAGTTTGCGTCTGGTCCAGGCTACGAGCATAGCTTCGGTTTTATCAGCATTTATTTATAACTTGTGTCCAGTTTTTAATTTCTTGAAGCAAGTCAATGGGACATATTTGTCTAAATGGAAGGCAGATTTTCAGGAGTTGTAATGTGGCGACGCACTCTCCCGTGGAGATCAGTCCGAATCACGTAGAGAAGTCATGCTTTGACTGGAAGTGGTATAGAGTTACAAAGTAACATAATTCCATGCACATACATAATATACAGCCTATCAACCATATATCCTGTAGCTGACCCATGACAAAGCCCCTTCGATAACAGGCTACAGAAAGCATATCCCAGACACCACCACAACAACAACAGCAGTGCACTGACACACAAGCAGTAATTGTAAATGTGTACATGTGAATGTGCAGAGAGAGCAAAAACACACAGCCGCCTTCACAACAGTTTAATTCAAACCATAAAGGAAACATGAACACACCTAGAAATAAAAGCTTTACAAGTACATCCACGTCCTTCACAAAAACGTCATGCGTAACACTAAAAACCAAGCGTTGCATTAAGGACAAAGTTGGCAAGTCTGTCAAGTCATATAAAATAGGCCCGTCAAACACCTCACTGAGTATGGAAAACACATGTCCAAAGCATATATACTGTATGAATAAATGGAAGCAAAAGCATGATCAACAAAAATAACATTATCACAGTACTCCTAAATGTATGTGTGACGTGAACAATAAAATACACACTTTCCCGTTGCTCAAGTTACATTATGGGGTGGTCTTTAGCTTTCAATTTTTTCAGTGTATAGTCAGTGTTTGCTCGTAGTTGTCTGGAGGCACATAATTCCAATAATTAGTGCTGTGAGTTGCGGGGCAGGAATGCCTAGTAGTTAAAGTATTGAACTTGATGTGATCTGATAATAACTAAGGGGGTGAGTTCCAGTCTTCACTGAGGCGTCCATGAGATGTTTTCCCACTGATTTAACATTAGTACCGAATCCATTCCCCTCCCCTGGGAATCTTTTGAACAAGACTGTATACCAATGTCCCTCCCATGTAGGCACAGTATTTAACACACACGCTAAAACCCTATCCGTATTTTTGGCGTAGAAGAATAGGCCACATATGGCCGGTGGTATGGATGGCAGAACCTATCCAGCACGTAACCTAGGACCTGGAGAACTAGAGGACAGGCTCCTGCAGGTTCTGTTTGCCTAAGCAATACAGTGCAGTGCCCCAACATCTCCTTAGTGACAAGATGTCAGTTCATCAACCAAGTCAGATAAGTACAAAGCAACCCATTTAGTTGGAATTTGCTACTACAGCACACCTAAATATCACACACACACACACACACACACACACACACACACACACACACACAGAGCCTCCAGACAGGAGAACAGACATTATTTGAGACACAAAGACAACTCAGTAAATTTGACATGTCACAACATGCCATCAGTGTCCACAGTCAAGTCAGAAAAGTCACAAGTAAAACGAAATGTCCAGTACAGTCAGTGAAAGTTTTGCCTGTGGAAAAAACGTCGTCAATGTCGCGTCGTTCTTGTCGTGGTTGATGTGGCACTTTCCCATCCTTTTCCCCAGGTATTGTGCTGCCATCACAGCCATGTGGTATGGATGCCACAGGTTACATAATCATTTATTGATTCAGTCTCTTTAATTCCTTTATTTTTCCCTCTACGGCTATGAAAGACATGGTATCTGTCTTCCTTCCTTTTCTATAATTAGGCTACTCTTCTGTCTCTCTCTAATCTTATTTCTGCCTTACTTTTTCTTTCATCATCTCGAGTGTTTTTTCTACATAGCTTTGTAGTTTTGGTTTGCCTTCGATATCTTTTTTCTTCCGTTTTGGCACTTTTTTGACTGTCTTTTTGACGGATTTCTCTGCGATTGTAGTAATAGCTTCATTGGACTTTTTCCCTTTCCCTTTCTTCTTCTTCTTCCTCTTCTTCCCTTTTCGTTTCCTCTTTCTCTTTTTCTTTCCTCGTTTTCTCTTCCGTTTCCTTTTATTTTTCTTCCTGCGTTTCCGCTTCTTCCTTTTTCTTTTCCGTTTTCTTCTTTTCTTCTTGCCTTTGCGTTTTCTACCTTTCTTTTTTGATTTTTTCCCCTTTTTTTTCTTGCCCATTTTCCCTCCTTTTTTATTTTTCATGACTGCTGCCAGTGCTTCTTTGGCTTGCTTTGGGTTTTTGGAAATGACAATGGTATCTTCCTCGCTGACCACAGGCTTCCCTCCCTTCTTTACGGTCTTTTTCACCGTCATCGTGTTTTTCCGTGAGCCTTTTCCTTTCTTCTTTTTGCCTCGTCCTTTCTTTTTCTTCTTGCGCCTTCTCTTCTTTTTCTTTCGTCGTCTCTTCTTTTTTCGTCTCTTTTTCTTCCTTTTCCCTTTCTTCTTGCGTCTCCTTCTTTTCCCTTTTTTCCTCTTCCTTTTCCGTTTCTTTCCTTTCAGTTTATCCCTTTTCTTTTGTTTTCTTAATTTGCGGGCTTTATTTTTCAGCGCCTTGTTTTTCTGCTTTTCCAGCTTCCTTTTCCGCTTTTCTTTCAGATTTCTTTCTTCATCTTTTGCTTTTCTAGCTTTCGTTTCCTGGCCAGTTGCTTCTCTTTTTCTTTCAGCAGTCTGTTGTTCTCCTCTTGTTCTTTGAGAGCTTCCATTCTCAGCTCCCTCTGCCGTTGCTTCATCTCCATCTTTCTCTCCCAAACCTCTTTGGCCATTTCGTTCTTCTCTTTCTCCGCTTCTTTCCTTCGTTTCCTTCAGTTCCACGCTGAGGAGGCTGATTCTCTTCCTCATCGTCTGCAACTGCCTGACCAGATTGACCAGCTTGGCGTTGGTCACGGACTGGTCTTTGAACAGTCTGGAAATGCCTTTCACACGCGGTGGTCTTCTTAGACGACGGGACACAGATTCCTGCAACACAATCAGTGACTGACTGTTACTCAGTACATGGAGTTAGTTCTAAATGGTCTGTTTAATTAACTGGTTTCCTAGGACTCTGGTCGTTCACATTTTCGACCGCAGTTTTAATTTGAATTAATTCGATTTCTTGAAACTGAATCAATTAGTTTTGGAATTTGTATGATTTGGTAACATCGTTCTCAGAAGATTTTTGATCACGAAGAATTTCTAGCTGGTAAAAATAATTGTCGAAAAAAAACACATATTATTATTATCAATGTGGACTAATAATAATTACGGTGGTGTTCCCATACCCTACGCGGTTGTTGAGGAGCAAGGTGTCAGAGACCTCAGCTTCTTTAGGTCAGCATTTTGAGGGCGGTACCCAACTCCTCTCCCTCGCTGCTTGACCTTCCCTGACCCTAAAGGAGGCAGATACCCATTTAGAGCTGGGTGAACTGTACTGAACCCAAAGCGCACGAGCGGCCACCCACCCGATAGGTGGCCACGCTCAACGCTGCTTAACCTTAACTTGGAGATAGCGAGTGTTCTGACCATGAGCTTTACTGTCCTCTGTGGACAAATACAGAGGCGCATAGAATGGAATATCTAACGCATTTTCTCCTTTTTATATTTCATGCAAGTTTACAACCTTTTAACGACTTATAACAAGGTCTATTTACATTAATTTGAGCCACGAAGACCTTTAAGGGCACTCTTCTCCGTGTCTGCAATTAAAATAAACGTCGGTGTTTTTGTTGTTGTTTTTTTTGGCATAGGATACATTCTGATGATTAGGGCGTCAGGAGGCCTTTTACGAGGGGAGTAGGCTATAACTACGCTGCTATGCTGTTGCGTGGGCAGATAAAGGCCGAACAATGTGTTGGTTCTCTGCACTAGAAACACAACATTGTTATGTCCCTTGGTCACCTAAAACAGATTATAGCAACTGGCGGGCTTGTAAGAAATCAAGCTGACACCCATTTTGTAACAGAAACACAACACTCTTAATGACAGCAGCACAACGGCACTGTGACAGAAACATAGTGACAGTTTTGTGACAGAAATATAATGAGTTTTGTGATGGAAACATAGTGACAGTTTTGTGACAGAAACATAGTGACAGTTTTGTGACAGAAACATGACAGTCTTGTGACAGAAACATGACAGTTTTGTGACAGAAATATAATGACAGTTTTGTGACAGAAACAGAATGAGTTTTGAAACAGAAATATAACGACAGTTTTGTGGCAGAAACATAGTGACAGTTTTGTGACAGAAACATAGTGACACTTTGTGACAGGAACACAGTGACAGTTTTCTGACAGAAATACAATGACACTACTTTGTGACGGACACACAATGACACACTATTGAGATTGAAAAGCCGCAACGATAGTGTTTTTTGACAGAAATACAATGACACTGTTTTGTGACGAAAACACAATGACATTGTATTGAGACCCCCCCCCCCCCTCCCCCCACAATGATAAGTGTTTTGTGGCAGAAATACAATGACAATTCTGACGGCAGCACAGAAAAGGCATTTTGTGAAAGAAAGACGAGGTTGTTTGTGGCAGTTACACGATGACAGTTTGGTAACAGAAACACAATGACACTGTTCGTGACATATGCACAATGACAATGTATTGTGATAGAAAAACATTGACACCGTTTTCTGACAGAAATGCAATGACAGTTTTGTGACAGAAACACAATGACACTTTTGTGTCACACACACACACACACACACACACACACACACACACACACACACACACACACACACACAGAGTGACACTGTTTTGTGACAGAAACACAATGACATTATTTTGTGACAGACACACAGTGACACTGCTTTGTAACACATCAGCGACACTATTTAACAACAGTGACACTGTTTTGTGCAGAAACACAATGACACTATATAATGACAGAAAAATGGTGACACCGTTGTGTAACAGTGGCACTGTTTTGTGGCAAAAGCACAATGACACTGTTTTGTAACAAAAGCACAGCGACATAGTTCTGTGGCAGTAGCACTGTTTTGTGTCAGATAATTATACTCTGACACTGTGTTGTGACAGAATAAAACACTCTGACGCTCATTTGTGACATATGCATTCTGACCTGTGTTGTGACAGAGAAATTCTGATGCTGTTTTGTAACAGAATAACACACTCTGACGCTGTGTTGTGACACAACAAAACACTCTGACGCTGTGTTGTGACAGAAACTCAATGACACTGTTTTGTGATAAAGCACAATGACAGTGTTTTGTGACATTCAAAATAACACTATTTTGTGACAAACACATATCTTTGTAACAGATACACAATCCTAGTTTTGCACCCGATACACAATTACAGTTTAATGACAAATACACAATGACATATTTGTGACAGAAGCACCAATGAGGCTGTGGTGTGACAGAAGCACCAATGAGGCTGTGGTGTGACAGAAGCACCAATGATGAGGCTGTGGTGTGACAGAAGCACAAATGAGGCTGTGGTGTGATTGAAGCAATGATGAGGATGTGGTGTGACAGAAGTAATGATGAGGCTGTGGTGTGACAGAAGCACCAATGATGAGGCTGTGGTGTGACAGAAGCAATGATGAGGTTGTGGTGTGACAGAAGCAATGATGAGGTTGTGGTGTGACAGAAGCAATGATGAGGTTGTGGTGTGACAGAAGCAATGATGAGGCTGTGGTGTGACAGAAGCAATGATGAGGCTGTGGTGTGATAAAAGCAATGATAAGGTTGTGGTGTGACAGAAGCAATGATGAGGTTGTGGTGTGACAGAAGCACCAATGAGGCTGTGGTGTGTGACATGAGGCTGTGGTGTGACAGAAGCACCAATGAGGCTGTGGTGTGACAGAAGCAATGATGAGGTTGTGGTGTGACAGAAGCACCAATGAGGTTGTGGTGTGACAGAAGCAATGATGAGGCTGTGGTGTGACAGAAGCAATGATGAGGCTGTGGTGTGACAGAAGCAATGATGAGGCTGTGGTGTGACAGAAGCAATGATGAGGCTGTGGTGTGACAGAAGTAATGATGAGGCTGTGGTGTGACAGAAACACCAATGAGGCTGTGGTGTGACAGAAGCAATGGTGAGGCTGTGGTGTGACAGAAGCAATGGTGAGGCTGTGGTGTGACAGAAGCAATGACGAGGCTGTGGTGTGACAGAAGCAATGACGAGGCTGTGGTGTGACAGAAGCAATGATGAGGCTGTGGTGTGACAGAAGTAATGATAAGGCTGTGGTGTGACAGAAGCACCAATGATGAGGCTGTGGTGTGACAGAAGTAATGATGAGGCTGTGGTGTGACAGAAGCACCAATGATGAGGCTGTGGTGTGACAGAAGTAATGATGAGGCTGTGGTGTGACAGAAGCAATGATGAGGTGTGGTGTGACAGAAGTAATGATGAGGTGTGGTATGACAGAAGCAATGATGAGGCTGTGGTGTGACAGAAGCACCAATGATGAGGCTGTGGTGTGACAGAAGTAATGATGAGGCTGTGGTGTGACAGAAGCAATGATGAGGTGTGGTGTGACAGAAGCACCAATGATGGGGCTGTGGTGTGACAGAAGTAATGATGAGGCTGTGGTGTGACAGAAGCAATGATGAGGCTGTGGTGAGACAGAAGCAATGATGAGGTGTGGTGTGACAGAAGCAATGATGAGGCTGTGGTGTGACAGAAGCACCAATGACAAGGCTGTGGTGTGACAGAAGTAATGATGAGGCTGTGGTGTGACAGAAGCACCAATGATGAGGCTGTGGTGTGACAGAAGTAATGATGAGGCTGTGGTGTGACAGAAGCAATGATGAGGCTGTGGTGTGACAGAAGCACCAGTGATGTGGCTGTGGTGTGACAGAAGCAATGATGAGGCTGTGGTGTGACAGAAGCACCAATGATAAGGCTGTGGTGTGACAGAAGTAATGATGTGGCTGTGGTGTGACAGAAGCAATAATAAGGCTGTGGTGTGACAGAAGCAATGATGAGTCTGTGGTGTGACAGAAGCACCAATGATGAGGCTGTGGTGTTACAGAAGCAACGATGAGGCTGTGGTGAGACAGAAGCACCAATGAGGCTTGTGGTGTGACAGAAATACCAATGAGGCTGTGTGTGACATGAGGCTGTGGTGTGACAGAAGCAATAATGAGGCTGTGGTGAGACAGGAGCACCAATGATGAGGCTGTGGTGTGACAGAAGCACTAATGAGGCTGTGCTGTGGAAAAAGAGAAGCAGCAAAAAGAGACAGGGTGCAGAGAGAGAAAGGACTGGTGCTTACCGTTCTGTCGAAGAGTAACTGCATTTGCTTCTGGAAGCGGTTCAGACGGTGCTGGAGCTGGCTGACGGTGCGGCGTGTGTGGGACTTGGTCCTAGAGGTCTTGGACACCTGGCGAGCCACCTTCTTGACCGAGGCCCGGTACTTGTTCAGCTGCTTCATCAGGATGGCCTCCCGCGTCTTGAGGCGGTTCAGGGCGATGAGCACCTGCTTCTGCATCTGGGCCACCTCCACCACCGACAACCCATTCTTCTGCACACACACGTACATAGGCAAATGACATTATATATCGGTTTCTGTTTAAACGTTCTAACATGGGGCTGAGATATTATGTGTTTCAAGGGTAGTTTGCACTGCTAGTGCTGTGCTATGTTCAGTTCTAATTGACCCATGTTTGTCAATCTCCAGTGAAAAGTTGTTTCTTTAAAGGATGCTCACTATACAGGCGGTGTACTATATCAATATCAATGTAGGTAAGTAAAACTTTCATTCGCTATCTATCAATGTCAGTGAAACTTCCATTCACTATCTATGAATGTCAGCAAAACTTCCATTCACTATCTATGAATGTCAGCAAAACTTCCATTCACTATCAATGAATGCCAGCAAAACTCCCATTCACTATCAATGAATGCCAGCAAAACTCCCATTCACTATCAATGAATGTCAGCAAAACTCCCATTCACTATCAATGAATGCCAGCAAAACTCCCATTCACTATCAATGAATGCCAGCAAAACTTCCATTCACTATCTATGAATGTCAGCAAAACTTCCATTCACTATCTATGAATGCCAGCAAAACTCCCATTCACTATCAATGAATGCCAGCAAAACTCCCATTCACTATCAATGAATGCCAGCAAAACTCCCATTCACTATCAATGAATGCCAGCAAAACTCCCATTCACTATCAATGAATGCCAGCAAAACTTCCATTCACTATCAATGAATGCCAGCAAAACTCCCATTCACTATCAATGAATGCCAGCAAAACTCCCATTCACTATCAATGTATGTCAGCAAAACTCCCATTCACCAGCAATGGTGCATTGCTGTTTATGGGAGAATGGGATAGGAGAAGACATGATGGAGGGAGGGGATGTTCCATGCATGTGTGCTGTGTGGCTCTATGAGCATACAAATCCATGCGCAGAAAATTTCTTCAACTTTCATCTCCACTGTGACAGCACCTCCATCTTTCTTTTGACATAACTTCAAGTACTGGCAGGTTGTGTCCTTACAAAACAAACACATCTTGCACGTCAGTGATATCTTCTTCTAATTTGCGTTCATTTCTTTACAAAGTTTTGAGAAAATGACATTTTCTCGGTATGGTCTAAGTCAAGATAAAGTCCTGTCCAGATGTAACATGAACCATATCTTGCAAAAAAAATCCCAACCAACAAATCTAATCGCTTCTTCAGCTGACTGACCTGTGCGTTCTTGAGAACGGCGATGTCCTGCTGGAACTGGCGACTGGCGGTGAGGACCAAGGTCAGCTTGTCCTTGAGGTTCTGGGCCATCAGCTGCACGCGAGCCACGTCCTTCACCAGGCGAGCCATGTCCTCTCTCTGCTCCTGCAGCTCGTTCTTCAGACCCTTGTCCAGTTCCGCCAGCATGGACACGTCTGACTTCAGCTTCAGGACCCTTTGGCCCGCTCCATATTCACTGCAGACTGCACACACACACACACACACACACAACACACACACACACACACACACACACACACACACACAAAACACACAACACAACACACACACACAAGGAAAGCGAATCAGTATATGCTTATTTCAATGTACATTTGGAAATTTAAAAAAAAAATTGATTTGGTTTGATTTGATTTGATTTTACAAGGGTGGGAGGGGAGAGAGGGGGGGGAGGGAGGGGGTGGAGGGAGGGAAGAGAGAGAGAAGAGAGAGGAGAGAGAGAGAGAGAGGAGAGAGAGAGAGAGAAGAGAGAGAGAGAGAGAGAGAGAGAAGAGAGAAGAGAAAAGAAGAGAGAGAAGAGAAGAGAAGAGAGAGAGACAGAGAGAAGAGAAGAGAGAGACAGAGAGAGACAGACAGAGAAGAAGAAGAGACAGACAGACAGAAGAGCAGACAGACAGGACAGCAGACAGACAGACAGACAGACAGAGACATAGACAGAGAAGAAACAGACAGAGAGACGGGAGGGAAGACTAGCGGACGACATAGACAGAGTCATGTTAATCTTAGGCGGGAGGAGGGAATTGCACTTACTGACGTACATTCACAGAGATTTTTTTACCAGAGGATCACTTTCACTCCCTGAGGTGCTTTGGAAGAGACTATATTATGCCAAGAACATTTAGTGTGAAAACCTTTCGTCTTAAAAATAGGCCATTCATGCCAGCACAACAGATGACAACCACACACACACACACACACACAACCACACACACACACACACACACACACACACACACACACACACACACAACACACACACCACACACACACACCCACACACACACCACACCACACCACACACACACACACACACACACACACTACACACACACCCACACACACCACACACCACCCACCCCCCCCCCCCCCCCACCCCCACAAACACCGCCACCCACCCACACACACACACACTACACACACAAACACAACACAGACAGTACTACAAGAGGTTTTTTTTTTTTCATTCCACTTACCCTAGGGTCTAGGAGGTTGTGGACGGACTTTTTGATCTCGATGAGGTTCTTGTAGAGCACCTTGAGCTTGGACTGCAGCTCTCGCTCATACATGGCCTGGTTGGACACCTTCTGGTTGGTGCCTCGCAGCTCCTTCTCCAGGAAGGGCAGTCGACTCATCAGGCTGCTGACCTTGTCCGTCATGCTCTCCAGGGCCGTGGCCAGTGCGCCCTGGTTGTGCTTCAGCTTCACCATGCCTGGGGGCATCTGCAACAACAATCCTCATCTTCAGCTGCCAAGAACTTAACCGAAGATATATACACAGGCAGACAGACATAACAGCATAGACATACAGAGACTCACAGAGACATAGACAAGACAGAGACATAGACACAGACACAGACACACACAGACACACACAGACACACACAGACACACACAGACACACACTGAAGTAACAGCACAGACACATAGAGACTCAGACACACAGACACACACACATACACACAGACACACACACACATAACAGCACAGACACACAGACTCATAGACATAAGACACATGCACACAAGACTGCATGCCTGATTGCGCTCGTGATCTGCTAACGTCTTGAACTGAAAAGAACCAAAGATACACACACAGGCATAACAGCACAGACACACAGACATAGACACTGCACACAAGACTGCACGCGTATCATTGCGCTCGTGATCTGCTAACCCGGGTTCGAATCTCGTTCAAGAGACTTTTCTTCTGGAGTTAACATCAGTGCTGACTTCACTCCCCCCAAAAGTCCTTCGGATATGTCTATAAACCGAAGGTCCGTCTGCGAACGCACGCAAAAATCTGTACACATGTTAAAACCCATTCCGCTTGTCGGAAGAGTAGGCCGTTGTGTGCCGGAGGGAAAGGATGACAAAATTTACGAAATTGCACACACACTGGGACTGGATGTAACAAAAAGCATATGAGTACTTATTCCATTATCCTCGAAATAAATGAATAAAATAAAAATAAAAAAAAAAATCACCTGTGCCCTCTATGCGCTTACCTACACAGGAAAGAGTGAATGAATAAATGATACATAGAGCGCAGAAAAAGAACTTCATTCCCACAGACAGGATCACAGGGATAAGGAATTTGAAAAGATGATGGAAAAACGAGGCGGCTCATGTTTCCCTAGTACCAGTGTGGTTTTTCTACAGAATTTTGCCAGGGACAACTCTTTTGTTGTCGTGGGTTCTTTTACGTGCGTTAAATATTTATGTGTAACACACAGGACCTCGGTTTACCGTCTCATTCGAAACATTAGCAGCCAGACCACCGCTCATGGTCTAATGGATGCAGGGAAAAGTTTCGGGCCCAAACGGGGATCAAAGCACCGCACACTTGGCTATCTGTCTGTGTGGCTGCACGCTGACTGACCTGTTTGTTGGCTATCACTGACCTGTTTGTTGGCTATCTCCTGGTTGATTCTGTCCTTCAGTTTGCCGAACTTGTTGGCCAGGTCATTGGTGCCGTCTTTGACCGAGTCCAGTTCCCGATGTAGGCCGCTGTCTGTCGCCTTCAGAGAGGCGATCAGTGTCGTTATGTCACCGGCAGTCTTCTCCAGCTGCAAGGGGACAGACAAAACATTCACCATCAAGAGGAACGGAAAACATGCATCCAATCCTGTTACAACACCTGTTACCTGTTACCTGTTACCTGTCACCTGTTACCTGTCTCCAGCACCGCTGTCGACAGCAGGAGCTCCCCACAAAACTACCAGGGTTTGCCATCTCTCTCTGTCTCTGCTGAGTTCTTCGATCTCCTGTAGTTCTCCCAGACCACTGATCTCAGTGATGTTGGCAATGTAGGATGTTGGTGGTCTGCATTTTGTCTTCTTCCCAAACTGTTGAAAATTTGCCCTGACAAATCGACGCAAATCACCTGACACAACCATCGACCTCGCTTTCCCGGTTAAGCCATTCCTATCTCGTTTTCATTTAACAAATGTTGTGGTTTAACTATTGCAACACTTCATCCTATCAATATTCATGCTTCAACAGCTGAAGAAAAAGAACAAAAGAACTCAATGCAGGCACAAAACTAAGAAGAAACAGGAATGAGATCACCATGAGTTTAGGTAGGAAGAGTTTATTCATTAGACATTTTGTGTACAGCACTCTGTGATGATGTGTTAGTAGTGATGAATGCTTGTGATGTCCCTCCTTTTTCCAGAGACTGCCTGATCAGCCTGCACCTCATGATACTGACCATGAATGAACCCAGTGATCAACAAGGCAGGGAGATGCAGACATGTAGCGTTGGTCAAGCAACAAGCAGCCACACTCATGACCGCATCTACTGAGTAGACGATGATCCGAGACTAGCGGTTCCGGGATTATAGTTGCAATGTCCCCCTCTCCCACCCCAACCCAAAGCCTGTCTCTGATAATAAGGATTCAAGCCCTGATCTTCCAGCACAGTGCCCTGGGCAGCTGACAGTGTGGCATGGCAGCTGACCTCTCCACCAATGACTATCTGACAAGGACAGTTCAAGAAAGTAGCATCAAGCTCTTTCACGTAATGGAGTAATCATTCAGCTTTTCAGGATGGTATCATCTTGATTTCTTTGCTTGCCAAGATTCAGCACTGTACCATTTCCATATACTATCATTAATGTTGTTGTTATTTTCATCATCATGTTCATCATCATCATCATCGTTATTATAATTACTATGGCATCATCATCATCTTCATCATCGTCATTATTATAATCATCATCATCACCATCACCATCATTACTATTATTAGTGCATTAAAAGCATTAAAGTCATTATTATTATTTCTACTATCTGCCAACTAAGCTAGGCAGATAGACTGAACTGTGACAGGAGAGAGGTAGTCAGGACAGACAGGCTGAGGCCAGTGAACAGGGATTCAGAATCAGAAGAAGAGTGCCTCCTCACCTCCGAGACTTTCAGCAGGATGTCCTTCTGCTCGTCCTTGGTGCCCACGATCTCCTTGGCCAGCACACGCTGCATGTTGCTCAGCGCATGCACGGCAGCCTTGAACTTCTCCCCGTCCACTTTCAGGCCTACGATCTTTCGGGTCAGCTGCGTGTAGGCCTGCTGCTGGGCCTCCTTGGAGGCCCTGTTTCGATGGGCCTCTGAGATCCGACTTTTCCGCAGCATTTTAAGCTCATCTCGAATGTCGGTGATGGCACTTTTCAGGTTCTGAATATGAGACACATCATGAGTTTTGTTAGGCTGTGTCAAATTTATCTGTATAGTTTTCCTCAAGTGTTCTAGTTTGTTTTGTTTCATGCTGCTTACAGCCCAGCCCACCACGAGAAAGGAAAGTGAATCAAGCACATGAGATACAGATAAGTTGCTAACACAGGCTCTTCAAAATGTGAAGTCCTCGGAAGTGTCAGACACATAATACCAACATGAAGAAGACACACTACATTGCAGCTAACCGTAACTATTTCATACCTCACTAAAGTAAACTAAGCCACACTCTAGAAAGGGCATTTTATCTGACTCATTGATAACAAAAAGAGTTAAAAGATCGCAAACACTTCGAATAATCTCTCTCTCTCTCTCTCTCTCTCTCTCTCTCTCTCTCTCTCTCTCTCTCTCTCTCTCTCTCGTTGTATTCTTAGAACAATTTTTAATGCTCTCCACATTTTTGATGATTTAGTTTTTTTCTTTCAAAAATGTAGTTGTTTGTTGTTTGGTGGTTGTTTTTTATGTTTCAGTTTTTGTATATTTTTTGCCCACAGGGCTGGTTGTAAAAAAAAAAAGAAATGTTTAGTTTGCCATAACCCTTTTTAGGTAAAATTCATTCAATGTAATTTTCTCCCAACCCCCTCTCTCTTTCTCTCTGCCTGTCTGCCTGTGTGTTTGTCTCCGTCTTTCTCTGTCTCTCTACATAAATCCATGTCTATTTATTTATTTATTTTATTCTTTTATATCGAGGATAATGGGATAATCACTCATGTGCTTTTTTTCATCCAGTCCCCGTGTGTATGCAGTTGTGTAAATCTTGTCATCTGTTCCCACCGGCACACAATGGCCTACTCTTACGAAAAGCGGAACAGGATTTAACGTGTGCGCAAGATGTTCTGCGTGCGTTCGCACACGGGGCCTCGGTTTACAGTCTCATCCGAAAGACTTTTGGGGAGAGTAGAGTTTGCACTGATGTTAACTCCAGGGGAAAAATCCCCTCCAACGGGAATCGAACTCGGGTCGTCAAATTGCCATCGCAATGTTCTGACCACTAGGCTATCCCGTCCCCAAAATGGACGTCCTGTTACCATATCAGCCTCATCCTGGGGGAGTCACAGAGCGATCTCCACCATGTCAGCACAGTGTGCACAGAACTGGTCAGGAGACCCCCAGCTACATTCCTAGTCCCCGATGGTGAAAGGAGGTTCTAGAGGTTAGGTCACATAGTCTTGCACATTCCAAAACTTGAAAGCCGAAAATTAATTTATACAATGCAGAAGATCTCAGTACAAATGATAAAGCTACTTGCAGATGGGTCTCCACTTGATATGAGCTACCACAAGCAGCAGGTTGAGACTTTCCACACAAGCTGCTTTAAAGTATCCTGTGTGTCAGCAGAAATTAACTATGATTGAAAATAATCCCAACAATGTTCACTTCCCCCGTGGCCTGGTGTGTTCGGGCTTTCTTAAAAGAACATCCTGGCTAAATAAATGCTGTCTACACTGACTCTACATTCCCGTGGGCTGATTGAACACGGTTCTTCATTGTATTGCCGAAAGGAGGAGGTAAGGAACACTGCATGCAGACCATTCTGTTCTCATAACCTAAACAAAAAACAGCAGTGGCGGAAAGAGAAGCACGGTAGTCTATTTCTGCACTCTATAGTGCAACAGACTCCACTTTTGGGTATCTGTAATACTCTCTTCTTCCTCCAAGCTAAGCCGTGTACAATATGGGAAAACCCTCCACTTGGGTATAGGGTTTTTCCATATTAGTTAAACTTATACACGGCACGGTAGAAGAAGAGTATTACAGATACCCAAAAGTGGAAGCTATTGCACATGAGTGCTGAAATTCTAATTTTAAAAACATTTCACTCCCAAATTTATAATTATGACGTGTGCTCTCCCTTGGCCATGTAGCCAGTTCCACGGGGAAAATCCGCTGAGACCTTTCATATGTGCAAAATTAGATGTCAACAGTTTCAAAGAAATCCACAAACATCTATAATCGTAACGGATTTCATCATACATCACATTATTGTGGAAGCCAAGTCTCTATTCAAGTGATGATGAAGGACAGATCTACAGCGATCTCACTAGGGCCTACAAACACGGCTTACCTCTATATCGGATTCCTGGTCTTGCAGTTCGTCCACTTTTTCTTCCAGTTCACTGACCCATGCCGTGATACTTTTCCTCCCCTGTCCTCCTATATCTGCACACACACACACACACACACACACACACACACACACACACACAACACACACACACACACACACACACACACACGCACACATTCACGCACGCAGACACACACGCACACACACGTCTATATATACTATTATATCATATGCCGCATATTTTTGATATAATTATACTCTTGCATTGCCACAAATTTACAGACTGGAACTCATATTTTCTACGTAGCGCCTCTTGGTGCAGACATAATTAACTCTTATAAAACGACCTTACAAAGTCGCT
>CM060320.1:17512434-17537434 GCA_030674155.1 Stramonita haemastoma
AAAGATGACGGACATGTAAGAAATAAGACCAGAAACAAAGAAAATGGCAGAATGAGGGAATATTTCTGACACATAATTTGCAGAAGATGGGGATGCCTTTTATACTAAAAAAAAAAAAAAAAAAGCCTCTGGCATCTCCAAGGCATGTTTAACACAGATGATGTTGTGGTTGGGAAGAAAGCGGGGATGGGAGACAGGCTGTCAATGACTAGTGGTCAGAACATTGCGCTTGCAATTTGACGACCCAGGTTCGACTCCCGTTCGAGGAGATTTTTCTCCTGGAGTTAACATCAGTGCTGACTCTACTCTCCCCAAAAGTCCTTCGGATAAGACTATAAACCGTGTGTGAACGCACGCAGAACATCTTGCACACACGTTAAATTCTGTTCCGCTTATCGTAAGAGTAGGCCATCGTGTGCCGGTGGGAACAGATGACATTTACAAAACTGCTTACACACGGGGACTGGATGTAAAAAAGCACATGAGTGCTTATTCCATTATCCTCGATATGAAAGAATAAATAAATAAAAAGATTAATAAATAAATAAATTCTGGTGGCTTAGGTTAAAGGGTGGCGTCCCCAGCGGGGGTGTGCTGTGGACTCACCTTGGCGCAGGCCTCTGCACAGCTCTCCAAAGACAGCCCCTGCCTCCGTACCACTCCTGGAGCATTATCCAGGGTCTCCCGTTCCGCATGGATTACCACTGGTGACAATGAACAATATTTATTTATTTATTTATACCACTTTATGTCATAGCAGATTCCTCTGCATGAAATTCGGGCTGCTCTTCCTGGGGAGAGTGCGTCGCCACAAGTGCAGCGCCTAACCATTTTTTCTTCTTCTTTTTTTCTGTCTGCAAGTTGCAACTGTATAGGTTTCCCTACCAGAGTGGCTTTTTTTCTACAGAATTTTGCCAGGAACAGCCCCCTTGTTGCCGTGGGTTCTTTTACGTGCACTAAATAATGATATACAACACACGAAACCTCGGTTTATCGTCTCATCCGAAAGACTAGCGCCAAGACCACCACTCAAGGTCTAATGGATGGGGGGAAAGTTTTGGGTCCAAACGGGATTCTAACCACCGCACACTCCGACCCGGAATGTTTGCTTTCTAGGCAGGCGCGTTACCAACTAGATCACCGATCCACCCAATACCAAAGACTGCAAAGTAGTTATTATATCTATAGACAAATAAAGGAGTACATCACCCCACGTACACATCACATAAACGTGAGCGTTCTCTCTCTCTCTCTCTCTCTCTCTCTCTCTCTCTCTCTCTCTCTCTCTCTCTCTCTCTCTCTCTCTCTCTCTCTCACACACACACACACACACACACACACACACACACACACGCACGCACATCACACACGTACGTCGAGCCACAGTCGAGTGAAGACGTGTCCTGAGAGCTCTCCAGTGGAAGTTGTTTTCGGAAAGAAATAGAGGTGTTTAGAGGTGTTTAGCTTTAAAAGAAAGTGTACAAATGTGTGTGTAACTGAATAAGTCAATGAAGTGCCATTGGTTTAGTGTAAAAAAAAAAAAAAAAAAGGAGTTGATTTCAACTACATTTTAACCATACTCCAGATCCACAAAAATTTTCTGTGAATGTGTGATTCTCAACAACACCTACAGTGCTGAGGCAACAGCGATGTGGGAACAAAGGGAAGCTGTACAATGGACCCCGAGTAACTGGACCACTTAAGAGTCTAAGACTCAAGTGAAGTGCTCTTGTGAGGTGAGTGGGTGAGACTGTCCATTGCCTTTCCCCGAAGTGAAACACACATAGATCAACGTTGTTGTGGTTTCCGTGGTGACGAACTGTAATCTGAGCAATGCCGCACTCTTTGTGTGTAGGAGATAGCCATTAAAATGGCACAAAGCAGATGACATTGATCATCATCACTGCACTCTTTTTTTTTGTTTTTTTTTTTTTTTTATTTTTCTTTTTTTAATCTTTACTCTTTCACTTTCAATCCCAACCATCAATCAATAAATCATGTGAACTAGTTTGTTAATCTTTGAGTGATGCAATGCTTTAACCATGAGGCCCATGACTCGATCTATGAGTACCCAACGTCTCAGAAAAGAGACTATTCAATACACTAAGGACTCCTGCCAAGTTACCTTTGAAGCCACTCATACTAACTTGCCTTTGTGGCGGTTTGTTCTCCTTGAAAGGTATTGTGGACAATTTCAGCCCCTAAATGTCAATTCAATATTTAAAGAGTTTACAAAGAATAACAGCGAACAAATAAGTTTTACAACAGACTTTACATCAACCTTGCCCAGTGAACTTTGGCGATCCTTCTTTCAAGTTAGTTCTGATGAAGAAAAACTACTGACAATACACATATACCACAGTACTGGGAAAATCCTAGTACAAGGCAATGTATGCCAGCAGTGGGTTGAAGAGGAGTTCGACAACCTAAGAACAATAGTCAATGAGCTGGCAAAACTAAATGTCACCACGGAAACTGTGACTGATGTCCTCTATTCCGTGGCATCCTCAAGCCGTCAGTGTGCTCCACTGGCCATACGAGACAGCGCCCCTGACGACAAACCATGTCAGCCAGACCAGACAACAGAGGGGGATAACAATCTCCTCCCCCTTCTTCAGTTGACACCCTCCCCTTCCACTCCACCCCACTCCATGCCCTCCACACCTCCCACGTCTTCACCCCCCAACCAGGCTACATCACCCCCTCCATCCACTGATGACGTGACCATCCCCTCTCACCCTTCCTCAGACCTCTCAGCTGATCCATCCCACTCCATGCCCTCCACACCCCCCACGTCTTCCCCCCCTGACCAGGCTACATCACCCCCTCCATCTACTGATGACAACGGGACCATCCCCTCCCTCCCTCCCTCCGACCTCTCAGCTGATCCTCTACCCCCTCCCTCAACGGCTGCACATCCACCTGAGGAAGAAACTGCAACACCGCCCCTCTCCCCCACCACCCCTTCTTCCACCGAAGATCAAGGTATAGTTCAGTCCCCCCTCCCCTCCCCCTCCACTTCCACATGTGACCATCAGCCTCATCCCTCTCCCACCTCTACCTCCGACCAACCCACTCCCCACTCCAAAACATCTCCCACAACAACAGTCAACACAACACAAACAAGCAATGCACCATGCAATCTCTCTCAAAAGAACAACACAGAAATTATAACAATGCTTCACGAACAACTCATTGCAGCCAACATCACTATCTCCAACATGCAGAAAGAAATACACACACTCAAAACACAAATATCACAAATAGGTCAAGAAACAAAACACAACAGCCAGGTCATCTCTGACACTGAAACCAGAGTAAAAAACTCCATGAAAACAATGAAAAGAGATGTTTCACAACAAGTAACAGAACTACAAAACAGCCAAGAATACCAGACAGATCAATTGAAAGAAATCAACTCCAAACTACAATCACTCAAAGACAGTCAACACAACATCAACAATACCACCAAGAAACAGATACAAACACTCAGTGCAACTAAACACACAAAACACTCAAGCAGTCAGACAGACAACAATACTGAACCACTTGCAGAACAACTCACAGAGGTAGAATACAACATAAACACATCCAACAGATATGCTCTCCTCACAGACAAAACCACTACTGACAATTCTTCATACCCCACACTCACACAAAAGCAGACAAGCAACAACACTTCAGCAACTTCACCAAAAGCACAAGCAAACAGCCTCTACTTACAAACACATCACAGCAGACACGCACACACTCCCGCACCCATCAAAGCCCACACTCCAATTCTCATTCCCAAAAGCACCAAGAAAACACCCCCCATTCCAGCCCCCTGAAAACCCTCCAACAAAAAACAATCCCCATAGAGTGTAACACCTTGTTGTTAGGTGACTCAGTGCTGAAAGGGGTGGACGAGAAAAAGATGTCAGTGGGGGGCCGGCAAGTCTGCAACCTGTCAGTACCAGGCCTGACAGTACAACACCTGTGTCAGTGGCTGTCAACACGCCGCCCCTCTCCACACATACAGCACGTCACCTTCCACGTGGGGATAAATGACTGTAAAGCAGGATCAGTCACAAAAGCAGATTGGACAAAACTGATCCACCTGCTAAAAGAAATCTTCCCCCATGCTGCTCTACAGGCCTCCTCCATCCTCCCCCCCTTTGGACGACATCCACTGAGAGACAAGGCTTCACGGTCGACGGCTTCTCTTGGGGAAACCTGCAGTCAAGAGAGGGTTGTACTTATCGACAACACCCCCTCCTTTCTCACCAGGACTGGAGCGCCTAAAAAGGCGCTATACGATGATCCCATCCATCCCAGTCCTCAGGGTAACAAAACTCTTGCCCTAAATATCCGTTTCCCCGGAAACCATAGTCAGCCGCCAGCCGTGAGGCCTGTGACAAACTACCGACCCAACATAACGACCAGAGACATGAAAAGCTATGCTGAAGCAGCCAAAGGTGTACATTCACGATCGGCTGCCTTCAACAAAACGACGACTTCAGCCCCACCCCACAGTGCGACTAGCGACAATAGGCCTACCACACTAGGTCTATTACTGGACAGAGACTTCCCCATCCCCGAGCCAAGGAACCCCCAGTGTTCAGATGTCACAAGTGTGTTAGGGAGACAACACTCCGTGGCAGCTACACAGCCACTTGTGAAAATACTTTCCGATCTACTCCATTGCTTGACCCAATAGTGTGGTGTGTGTGTGGTGTGTGTGTGTGTGTGTTGACCAGTGAGTATGTGTGGAGGGAAGGGGAGGGGGGGAGTGTGTGTATGCCGTGTTTGAGTGTATGTATAAGTCGAACATGTATATGCATGTTTCACCACGTGTGGGTGTGTGTTTGTGTGTATGTAAGCATGCGTGAGTGTGTGTGTATGTATGTGCGTGCGTGCGCGCGTGAGTGCGTGCGTGCGTGTGTGTGTGTGTGCGTGCTATGTGTGCGTGTTTGTGTGTCTGTGGATATGCCGGTGAGCTTGTGGGTGTTTGCCTGGTATGTAAGCATGCGTGCTTGCTTGTACGTGTATGATAATTATGTGAACGTGTGTGTGTGCATGCGTGTGTGTGCATGCGTGCGATAAATGTCTGCCTGCAAGCCCGCATCAAACATACAGCCCATGTATAATGTTCTATATAATTACAAATGTGTTTGTGCAGGTGTCCAAATGTTAAATGCAGTGTTCCCATGATGATAAATGATTGCTTGAATGGAAATCTCTCTCTCTCTCTCTCTCTCTCTCTCTCTCCTCTCTCTCTCTCTCTCTCTCTCTCTCTCCTCTCTCTCTCCATACTTTCACCCAGCCCCCAGCCCCCTTTCTTTTTTCTTTTTTTTTTTTTTTTTTTTTCTTTTTTTTTCTTTTTTTCTCCCCAACATCAAATGTTGATCAATGTCATGCTGCAGTGTATATCTCATTTGAGTGGATAAATTGCCTTCTACATCTAGCAGGTATATCGGATCCAGAGACTCTTGCAACAGGGCAGTTGTTGCCTAGGGCTAGTGTGGATTGGAGTTTTTGAACCAACTCTGCCATACTATATTTTTGTTTGCTTTTTCATCTATTATTATTCGTCACTGTATCTCTTTGTGTTTAGTATCATATTAATATTTAGTGTGTGATTGGTTATACTGATTTAGCAAAAATTGTTGTATCTTAGTTTTTCTTAAATATATTTTTCCCAATTTATATGTTTTATTATTTTTTATGACCGTAGTATATGATTTATGTAAAAACAGGACTGGATTTAAAAAGTTGTTTATTATAACACATTCATTCCTTACAGATTTTGATTTGTGTTTATATTTTAGTTTTCGAAATTGAACTATAGCTTATTTTGTCAAAAAATTTCATAATCAAGTCTCTTATTTTGATAGATCTTACATACATACATATATATATATATAAAATCAATCTTAACATGTCTCTAACTTTAGACAAGTGGCCCACAAAGCAAGGCCTCCGTGTAGGCTACCTGAATATCAACAATGCAACAAACAAAAAAGATGATATTTCGACCATACTGCACAATGATGAGAATCAATTTCATTTGTTTTGCCTTGCTGAATCTCGACTCTCACCACACGTAACTGACACATGCATGAATATTCCAGGATATCAGATTTTTCGACAGGATCCACACAAGCCCAAGTCCACTGGGTTATTAACATATTTCGCTTCTTCACTGAGTTGCAAAAGATTATACAACTTTGATGTTTATGACATTGAATC
The DNA here is from genome assembly GCA_030674155.1 of Stramonita haemastoma. NCBI lineage: Eukaryota > Metazoa > Mollusca > Gastropoda > Neogastropoda > Muricidae > Stramonita > Stramonita haemastoma. The sequence goes on from CM060320.1 coordinate 17,518,666, forward strand.
AATTTGGGTTGAAATAAAATTAAAACACAATAATCCAATATTAATAGGATTCATATACAGAAATCCTTCGGAAACCACAGACTGGTTTGAGAAATTCAACTCTCTTATGGATGAAGTGACATTTTTAAACTATGAAACAATTATTCTTGGGGATTTTAACATCGACTTATTAAAACCCAAGCCTAAATGGAGTCACAACATTACTATGCATGGCCTGGAACAACTAATAGACAAACCAACTCGGATAACAGATAACTCTAGAACTTTGATAGATCATATCTATACTACTACAAAACAAAACATAACAGAAGTATGTGCCCCCTCCTGTGGATGCAGTGATCACAATGCTGTGTGTTTAACTTGGTTTAAACATCGTGTCAAAATTCCCAAAGTAGGACATAAAACCATCTTTTACAGAAAATTTAATAACTTCAACGAACAAGACTTTCTTTCAGACTTGATAAATTCGCCATTCCAAGACATATATCAAATCAGAGACCCCAACGAAGCTGCAGAATTCTGGATTACCACATTTATTTCAGTGTATGATAGGCATGCCCCCTTCATCAAAAAAAGAGTTAAAGAAAAAATAAAACCTCCTTGGATAACAAAAGACATAGAGTCAGAAATGCGCTTAAGAGACTATTTGAAAACCCATGGTACAAAAGAAGAATTTAAAATGCAAAGAAACAAAGTAACTTCACTAAAACGGAGATCAAAACGTGATTACTTTCAAAAACTGTTAATTACAACTACCGACTCTCGCCAGGTATGGAAAGCCATCAATATTTTATGTAATAGACCTATATCAAAAAGCCAAAAGACAGTTAAAGACATAACAGCTGATGAACTGAACACCCATTTCTCAAACATCGCTACTAAAATCATATCATGTGATAAGTCAAATGAAAATGATCTCCAATACTTAGAACAATATATTGAATCAAAAGAAATTAAATTCCCAGTTGAATTATTGCCAATGACAATTAAAGACGTGTTGGAAAGTCTATCTCTCAAAAAAAATTCCAGAACACGTGACCTTGACAATCTGGATGGAAAAATATTGAACCTTTCTGGTCCTATTATAGCTGAAACACTGACATATCTATATAACTTGTGTATAGATAAAAGCAACATTCCTCTCATATTTAAAAAGGCAAAAGTCATACCAGTCCACAAATCTGGAGATTCTTCTTGTCCTTCAAATTACAGACCAATTTCAATCCTATCGGTCTTATCCAAACCCATTGAAAAACATATCCAAAAATCTTTATATTCCTACTTTGTTAACAACAACCTAATAAATGAAGATCAGTCAGGCTTTCGCAAAAACTATTCTTGTCACACAGCTCTAACTCAACTAACAGACAGTCTCTTACACAACATAAATGAAAATAACTATACAGGCCTAATTTTTGTTGACTTTGAAAAAGCATTTGATGTAATTAATCACTCCCTGCTAGTGCGTAAACTTCACCTATACAAACTAACACCTGAAATAATCAATCTTTTAAAAAGTTTTTTGTTAGATAGACAGCAGTTGGTAACTGCAAATAATCAAACATCAGAATTAGTATCTATTAGATATGGAGTACCACAAGGATCAATATTGGGTCCTCTTTTGTTCTCAATATATGTAAATGACTTACCCTTATTTCTAGATTGTAGCTGTGAAATGTTTGCTGATGACACATCCCTCTATTGTAGTGATACTGACCCCCACAGACTAACACTCAAACTTCAAAACAATATCAACAAATTGATTACTTGGACTCAATTAAACCATATTCCTTAAATGCTCAAAAAACTAAAAGTATGTACGTACTAGCACGACAAAAGAGGCAAAAAATGAAAAGTAAATTTCAACCTCTGTTGATAGATCAAAAAATCATTGAAGAAGTTGACTCACACAAAATTCTGGGTGTAATTATCGACAATAATCTTACTTGGACTGACCATGTGATGGCACAAGGAAAACGTCTTACAAACAAGGTACGTCAGCTATCAAAAATAAAACACTTTCTAGATAGTCATTCACGCAAACTCTTTTTTTGTGGACACATCTTGCCTATAGTTGACTATGCCTCATCTCTTTGGGACAACTGCAGTGAAACTAATTTGAAATTCATCCATCGATTATATAAAAGAGCGCTAAAACTTGTCCTATTAAAATCAAGCTCCCTAACCATCAATGATTATAAGCTAACAAATATTCTTACATTTCAAAACAGGCTTTATCTCAATAAAGCTCTATTTGTACAAAAAGTTGTCAATGGAAATGCCCCTCCCAAGATCACCAATAGATTCAAAATTAATGAGCACAGGCATAACCATCTACTAACATTTCCCAGACCCAGAAACAATCTTTACAAAACAAGCTTCCTATATTCAGGTAGTGATTTATGGAACAAGCTCCCAAAACATTTAAAATGTATCAAAAATAAAAATCAGTTCAAAAATCAGTTGAAAAATCACTTAATGCGCTTATGCAAAAATGTTTAAGAACTACACATCAATCCAATCAACCATACTTAGAACAGACTAAAGATATTGATACTCTCTGCTAACCCCGAAAAATCTTTCACGTGTGGCTCACTGTGACTGAAAAAGCTACACTTTGCTTGCTATATATGTATGTGGAAGGGGGAAAAGGTGGAGAAAGGGTTGTTTTTATTTTATTTTATTTTTTTTAATATTTTTTATATAATTTAATTTTGAACAGGATAGGGAATAAGTGATGTATGTAAACACGTGTATATTCTGCAAATTCACAAGGAGAAAACCAAACCACTGATTTGACGACTAGATTGGATTTTTTTTTTTTTTTTTTTTTTTTTTTTTTTTCACTTACCCAGTTTAATAGTTTCAGGATAAATATTTAATTTTTATTTTATTTTATTAATTATACTAATGAGACTATTAGCACTATTATATTTATATTATTTTGATAAGTGGAAAGGCCTTACTTTTTTGTTCTGGTTGTTGTTGTGTATGTTTTTTGTTGTGTTTTGTTTGTTTTTTGTTTGTTTGTTTGAATGTTTGTTTGTTTGTTTTTGTTCATATGTGTAGGGGTTTTTATTTATGAAATATAATCATAAATCATTATTATAATTCTTCTGGTTGCTGTTTGTGTTTTCCCCCTTCCTCTTGATACCCCCTCCCCACCCGTTCCCACCCCCCCCCTCCAAATTTTTTTATTTTTTGAGTGTGTGGGGTTTTTTTGTGTGTGTTTTTTTGGGGGGTTGTGTTTGTTTGTTTGCTTGTTTTTTGTTTGTTTTTTGCTTTAGTTTTGTTTTGCTTGGTGTTTTTTTCCGTTCATTATGTTTGTTTGGTTCTCTGTTGCTTTTGTTTGTTTATTAGTTTTTTGGTTAGTTTGAATGTTTGTTAGTGTATATGTTATTTCCTCTCAGTGGAGATTGGTATTATCATATGTATTGTTGCGTTTGTTTTTCGGGGTTTTATTTTTGTTTTTTTGTTTGTTTGTTTTGTTTTGTTTTGTTTTTTCTTTTCTTCCTCATAACATAAGTATGAATTGAAGTGTGGAGATAATGTAATCTGACATAAGTTGCTTATTGACATTTCATGGATTTTTTTTTTTTTTTTTTTTTTTTTTTTAAGTCTTAAATAATGGTTGGTGACATTGTATTGATATAAGCTGTTGACACCATATGATTAAATTTTTTTTTTTTTTAATGTGTGCATGCCCATATGTTTGTTATGTTATTCCACTCAGTGGTGATGGGTATTATCATATGGTATTGTTGCTTTAGTTGTTTTTTCTTTTCTTCCTTCTAATATATAATCCGTGTGGATTGGTTTTTTGATGTTTTGGTTTGATTGTTTGTTTTTTGGTGTGTTTTTATGTGTTTTTTGTTTGTTTGTTTGTTTTTGTTTTTCTTTTGTTTGATTGTATGTTTGTTAGCGTATATGTCATTTCCTCTCAGTGATGATGGGTATTATCATAAGGTATCGTTGTGTTTGTTGTTTTTTCCTTATCTTCTTTTAAAAATATAAAGTATGAATTGAAGTATAGAGATATTGTAATTTGACATAAATTGCTTATAGATTTTTTATTATTTTACTTATTTATTTTGAAATTTTGTTGTTGTTGTTGTTGTATTTATTCATTTTTTTAAAAATTTGTTTTTTATTATTATTATTATTATTATTATTATTATTATTATTATTATTATTATTATTATTATTATTATCATTATTATTATTATTATTATCATTATTATTATCATTATTATTAAGTCTTAATGTTTTTTGGTTACATTGTAATTGATATAAGCTGTTGTGTGTGTGTGTGTGTGTGTGTGTGTGTGTGTGTGTGTGTGTGTGTGTGTGTGTGTGTGTGTGTGTGAGTGTGTGTTTTTTTATTGTTTTTTTTTTGACACTATATGATTTTTTAAAAAAGACTTTAAATGTGTGCATGTACCTACGAGTATACGAGCTGAGTGGAAGAGCGCAAACCGTGTGTGTGTGTGTGTGTGTGTGTGTGTGTGTGTGTGTGTGTGTGTGTGTGTGTGTGTGTGTGTGTGTGTGTGTGTGTAGATGCACGGATGTGTGTGTGTGTGTGTGTGTGTGTGTGTGTGTGTGTGTGTGTGTGTGTGTGTGTGTGTGTGTGTGTGTGTATGGGTGTGTGGGTGTATGTGCATATGTGTGTATGGCTTTCGAGTAGATTTAAAAAAAAAAAAATATTATTTTTTTTTTAAATTTATTTTATTTATTTATTTTATTTATTTTATTTTCTCTTTTGGTTGTTGTTATAGTAGTTGCTTGTATTGTTTATAGGCATAGTTTATTTTAAAGTTGTTGAAATCATGTTAGCAAGTTAATGTTGGTGAAATGTTTGTTGTTGTTGTTTTAATTGTTTGTTTGCTTTTTCCCCTTTTCTTTCTTTCGTTGGTTTTTTTTTTTTTGTTTTGCTAGTGATTTTCTACTTTGTCTTTTGTTGGTTTTTGTTTTGTTTAGGATTTGATTTTTGCTATTGTTTTGATTTTTTTCTTTTCTTTTCTTTAGATAGATGGCTTGATGGAAAAAAGCAGATCGCTGCTTACTCAATGTACCATCTGGAAATAAAAATTTGATTGATTGATTGATTGATTGATTGATTGACGCACACACACGCACACACGCACACACACACACACACACACACACACACACACACACACACACACACACACACACACTTTGTTGCATATCTCTTACTCAAATTTACTTACTTTTCTTTTGTTATAACTTTTGTATGTATAGCTCAAGCAGTTTCTGATGGTTAGACATGATTTCCTATCCTACTCCTATCTCTATCATGTCCAAACAAACACATCAACATTAATTTTCTTCTCTTTTCCCTAAAATCACTTTTTGTTAGATAGGCGATGAACACACACACACACACACACACACACACACACACACACACACACACACACACACACCACACCACACACACACACACACACACACACACACACACACACACACACACACACACACACACACAGAAAGCGGGAAGTGGGGATACGATTCCTGTTTGAGCCCAATCTTCTCCTCCATCCACTAGACCCTGAGTTGTGATGTGGGTGCTAGTTTTTGGGATGAGACACTAAACCCGTGTGTAACAAACATTCAGCACACGTAAAAGAACCCATGGCAACAAGAGAGTTGTCGCTGGCAAAAATTACGTGGAAAGTGCCACTCTCATAAGGAAACAAATAGGCACACACACACACACACACACACACACACACACACACACACACACACACACACACACACACATATATTGATATATATATATATATACATATATATATATATATATATATATTAATATATATATATATATATATATATATATATGGGTGGAGCTGTTGTTGTGGCGATGCACTCTCCCTTAGGAGAGCAGCCCGAATTTTATGCAGAGGTGTCTACTGAGTCTGAAAGTGGTATACTATACAATACAATTACAATACAATTACAATACAATGCAACACAGAATACACCTTCATGTGCGCACGCGCACGCACACACACACACACACACACACACACACACACACACACACACACACACACACACACACACACCACTATCACTGCCACCGACAAGAAGGAAGGTAACCAGCCGTTTGTCAAGGCAGTGAGGCTTACAGCAGTGGTTTTCGTCATGCACGATTTGGCGCGCGGTTGTGTATTGATCAGGTCTATCTCTATGTGCCCCCGTCTCCGTGTGCCCCTGTCTCTATGTGCCCCTGTCTCTATGTGCCCCTGTCTCTATGTGCCCCTGTCTCTATGTGCCCCTGTCTCTATGTGCCCCTGTCTCTATGTGCTCCTGTCTCTATGTGCCCCTGTCTCTATGTGCCCCTGTCTCTATGTGCCCCTGTCTCTATGTGCCCCTGTCTCTATGTGCCCCTGTCTCTATGTCCCCCTGTCTCTATGTGCCCTGTCTCTATGTGCCCCTGTCTCTATGTGCCCCGTCTCTATGTGCCCCTGTCTCTATGTGCCCCTGTCTCTATGTGCCCCGTCTCTATGTGCCCCGTCTCTATGTGCCCCCGTCTCTATGTGCCCCTGTCTCTATGTGCCCCCGTCTCTATGTGCCCCGATCTCTATGTGTCCCTAACTTTGTAACTGCCTTTTTATCTGCCTCCCCAAAACCACCGGTATTTCCGAGTATATGTTTCCATGTGTCCCTTTAAAACTAATATGTCATTGTGGCCATAATGAGATTTTTGTTCCTCCTGGTTTTCTTCTGGTTGGGAAATGAAAAGAAGATCGTCCTATGTGCCCCCCTTCGCCCTTCCCATAATATTTGATTCAAAGTGAAGCAATGCTGCCTAGGTGAGGTTGGACGGAAGACCATAGTCATTATGTAATAACGAAGATTTTTGTGATTGGAGAAATGATAGGAAGACAGCCTGTCAGCATGTTTCAGAAGAAAGCCTAGCTGGGTTAATGCTGAAATGATGTTGATTCACATAAAGAACTGCTGCCTGTATTCATTCAGAATAAAGACTGGTACATGGTATAGTGCGCGCGTACACGCGCACGCGCGCGTACACGCGCACGCGCGCGCGTGTGTGTATGTGTGTGGTCCTCTGTGTGCGGCAGTTCCCATAACAGCTCAATTTTTGATCTAGTAAAGGTGTACGTGCAACAGTGATTTGAAGGCTTCCCCCCCCCCCCCCCCCCAACTTTACTCCCATCCTATTTTGGCCATATCAAACCACTTCGTCCTATGTGACCTGTTTCCAATGGCAATATAGAGTATCATTTTTAATGTCTTTAGATAAGAGTGTGTAAAACAAAATAACAAAAAGAAAAGAAAGCAACATTTATATTATTCAGTCAACCATAGTCAACAAAAACTGTGGCATAGGGACATGATGACATATAGACGTGCCATACACAACGACATAGGGGGGATTGGTGTGGTCAAGAGGTAATGCACCTGCACAGAAAGCGAAAAGTCAAGGTCGGAGTGTGCAGTGGTTTGATCCCCGTTTGGGCCTGAACCTTTTCTCCCATCCAATTGACTGAGTGGTGGTGGTCTTGTGCTAGTCTTCCAGATGAGACGATAAACTAAGGTCCTGTGTTGCACATAATTATTTAGCACACGTAAAAGAACCCACGACAACGAAAGAGTTGTCCCTGGCAAAATTCTTTAGAAAAAAAGCGACTCTGATTGGAAAAAAACACCCAGTTGCAGACAGGAAAAGAAAAAAAAGATAATGGGTGGCGCTGTTCTTATGGTAATGCGCTCTTTCCGGGGAGAGCAGACAGAATTTCACGCAGAGAAATCTGCTGTGATTTAAAGTGGATTACAATACAATACAACGCAACACAATACATTACAATGCAATAGAGACGGGGGTGCGTTGAGCTGACCGGTAAGCCTTCAGACTGATATACATTTATTTAAATACTTCATCAGTTTCGATCTAAACACAAAAAACATTTTATGCATAATTGATCACGTTCGACATTCCAACGACACAATGTTATGTTTACAGATTGTTCATATTCAATTTGACGCACTGGGTTTTTTTAACAACAGCAGCAACAACAACAACAAAAATTATCGTGTTTTGCTATAATAGCCAATCATCGCTCATCTTGAATAGATATACCTATAACAAAGACAAGACCGAACAACCACGGAGATCAACACTATCAATTCACTCTGAAAAATGTCGATCAAGTAGCTTGGTGTTTCTTTCCTTTTTTTATTCTACAGTTTTTAATACGCTTAAATTACTACAGCACCAGTTTTGTTTGTTTTTAGGTAAAGACACAGAGGCAAAACAAAGACACTGATCAAATCCATAGGGGTCCTACCTGAATCTGCACTGACAATGGCGACCAACCAGCTCAATTCGATGAAAAGAGCAGTCCATAGAATTGTCATGCGGCATGTTTTGTCACCTGTGTTACACAGCATGGCAGCACCATGACCCTTTGATTATTCCCCGCCCATCAATACGGCGAAGATCGCCCCAGATGGTCCGTCTCTTGCCCTTCTAAGTTACAGTCATTCTTTTTGGATAGCACTATTCAATTTCTGGTCACACAAACGGTTCAATAAGAGTTCACTGTCGAAGAGAATTGTCGTCATTAACTTCGTCATTGTCGTCTTGCCTGACGTCATTCTAGGTAGATTTTCAAATGGGTTCTACATGTCTGGGTAAATTTTATACAGTGTAGAACGTTCAAAGGAAGCACATATTGAAAGGCTTTCCAATTTAGAATGGGGATATTCACGAACGTGCAGCTGTGCTACTAGTCCCTATGGTCTGTTTTCAGTTGTTCTTACCATCTCTCTGAAGCAAAAATAAAAGCATGCTAGATCTAGATCTATTCCCTTTCAAAAGTTTCTCTTAAAAAATCTAAAAATATAGTTCTATATAAAATCCTACACCGTAGACCTACTAGACCTATTTCCTTTAAAAAAAAAAAAAAAAGAGAAAGAACCGGAACAACCCAAAACTAGACCTAGGCCTTGCACAGTAAGTATATTCTTTTTTTTCTTTTTCTTTTAAAATTACGTTTTGCGTTTTTTGTTTTTGTTACCATGTTGTGTAGCCTAAACACCAGTGTAAGACCAATGGAGGGAAGGCGTATCCTTACATTGTTGTTATTTGGTTTGGGTTATTTTTTTAAAGTTAGTTTTTGCTATTCAGCTTACTGTTGCCGTACTGCTCGTGTCTTTTTTTATTTTTATTTTTTATTTATATCAAAGTGACATCGTAGCCAGTCTTTCGAATGAGACTATAGGCCTAAACCGAGGCCCTGTGTGCCAACACACGCAAAACATCTTGCGCACACATTAAAAACCCGTTCCGCCATTCGGAAGAGCAGGCTAGCGTGTGTCGGTAAGTGCGGATGACAACATTAAAAAAAACAACAAAAAAACCCAGCATGCACACAGGTGTTGTCTTTAGACACCATCCCTGAGGAAAAATCGGGGAGTTGTAGTCTCCATGGCGGTTTACCGCTGTATATGGCAATGTTCTGGCGGCTCCTTCGACGGAACTGGAACCATTTGTATCGGTGATCGCCTTACCAATGGACCATTCCAGCGACGTGGAGAGGGGGAGGGGGGGGGGGGGGGGGTCAGCTGCATGGGTAACAGCTCGCCCTCTATACTTACTTACTCAGGTTTTGCAGTCTATAGCCTGACGGATGCCCACAAATAGCCAAACAGTATTGGAAATAATTAGGATGTTCAAAGTCTCGGCAGATCTCTCAACGGCATACAAACTAGAAAGTTCAGACATCACTGACCAAGAATCATTCACCTTCACCTTCACCTGTCCCGTAGTCCAGTGGACCGTTGGGGCACAACTGAAGACGAAGGTGACTGACACTTAGAAACTTGATCACAGGCTTTTATTCTAGAATTTGATCACCAATCTTAAAGACAGGAAGGTTAGGAGGAGCGGCACCCTGTTAAAAAGCACAGTCTTGTCTTGTCTGTAGAAATGCCATTTTCTATCATATAGCCTACTTATTAATCCTATCTAGCTCAAGCTGATATAATTTCCTAACATAGTTTACCTGTCTTTTTGATGTTATCTTTTTCATTGTTACACCTTTCCACACACAAAGGTCATCAGCATAATTATCGAACAAGAATGACATTGTCTGATACAGACTTCGAGAGGTCATAGAGTAGAATATTAAATAAATAAGGGGCAATTACTGTACCTTGTGGTATACCCATGTGTAGAATAGGTATCATACTTACTTCAAAATTAACATGGCATTGTCACATTGAATATACCTTAAACAAAGCCAGAAGAAGTCTGAATATGTAAAAGTGTACCTAGAAAACACATACTCTTCTCATCTTAACGTATACATTGATCGTCCCCTTCTTCAAAATAAGGAAACGGGGCTGTTTTAGTTATTCCTAGCTTAGATGTTGAAAAGTTCTATCATATCAGCAAAAATCATTCCATTTTTACTACTGAACTTACAGTTATTTTAATGGCTTTGTACTCCTGCTTAATTTTCCTAATATTGTTTTGCAGATTTTGTTCTGCATTGACTCGAAATCTGTATTATAGTCTCTTAGTAACTCAGAATCTGGTGCTAGACAGGCTCTAATAACTGAAATCAATCATTTTGTACACTTTGTAATTCTGAGAGGATCAAATATAACTTTCTGCTGGGATCCATCTCACTGTGATATCTATCTTTATGAAAATGTTGACAAAGCAGCCAAAACAGCAGCAAATTATTCTTGCTGTTCTACTGTAGTACATGTTCCTCTTTCTCTTCATGAGGGTTGTGCATTGCTTCAAAATGTTTGCTGGAAACACGTAAAAAAGAAACAGGAAGAGGCTGGATATCCCCTGTATAATTGTTTATTTCTAGATTTTGAGAACATTCTTTGTACTCAGTACAACTGTTGAAAATCTTGTACCAGAAAAATTCTTTCTCTAATCCACAGACAGAAACTAAATGCCTTTCGAGCAAACTTTGCAAAAAATATACAATGTATATGCGATGAGAAACTTTCAAATATTCACATTTTAAGTCACTGTCAAGGCTTTTTTAAAAAAAAAAAAAAAAAAAAAAAGCTACTCATCAGCAGTTCAAAATAAGTCTCTGCACGAGGTTCTTCCGAATCCAAAGTTATTATGCGAGATAGCATTATCTCTGATGCAGTCCACAGTAACTTAATTTTTGTGAAGTATGACTATGGGTCTGTCACATGATTCGCAAATTTTAATGTTCAGGTTCTGCTTTTGGCATAGATTTTAGTTGTTCTGAGGGTTTGATTTTTGCGTTTCATTGCCTAGTTTTTGATATATATTGTTTATAAAGGTAAAGGTAAAGGTGTCCCATAACCTGTGTGGTCTTAGGGGAGCGAGGCGTCAGAGACCTCAGCTTCTCTAGGGGCTAGCATGTTGAGGGCGGCGCCCATCTCATCTCCCTCACTGCTTACCTTCCCTGACCCTAAAGAGGGCAGGTACCCATTTACAGCTGGGTGAACTGGGGGAACTGTACTGTAGCCAAGGCGCACAAACGGTCACCCATCCAATCGGCAACCACACTCGACGCTGCTTAACAATGGCTGGGGGAAAGCGAGCGCTCTGACCACTGAACTATGCCGTCCATATCGTTTATATTGTTTGAAATCAGTATTTTGATACACAGTTTTTTAATACCAATACGCATTCCCTTAATTTTCAGCCTCATCACTCATCTCATCATCCCCCACCCCACCCCACCCCCACTCGTGTAATATCACATTAAGTGAACAGGCATAAAATTGAACACACCACGCACGCACGCACGCACACACATACACACTCATACTCACACACACACACACACACACACACACACACACACACACACACACACACACACGGGCAAGGTTTTCAAGATTTAATTTCTTTCATCCCTTTTGGGGTTTGGGGGATTACAAACAAATTCAACAGGAGAATAAACCTAACAGCAATGCGCCCCAAAATAATATCAATACTAACAGCAGTTGAAAAGCAAGAGTTCATCGCAAAAAGATATACAAACAATATCAAATACTCAAGACTTTCTTGTTAAAGTATATCGATTTCTTTAAAAGACACAATCTACACTTGCGAAAGACCTTGAACGAAATTACAAGAAATACCTGCAAATGTTACAACAACACACACACACACACACACACACACACACACACACACACACACACACACACACAGAGAAGAGAGAGAGAGAGAGAGAGAGAGAGAGAGAGAGAGAGAGAGAGAGAGAGAGAGAGAGAGAGAGAGAGAGAGAGAGAGAGAGAGCACTACCTTAATCCAAAGAGATCACAGTATATAATATGTCTTTTCTTTCCTTACGATCAAACTTGTTGCCGGACCCATAGAGAGATCCCACCTAAGCTGTCTCTCTTTCCAACAGAAGAACTATACCTGCCTCGCCCAAAGAGCTCATCCAGACTTACTCTTAAGACACTAGTCTACCTCGCTGCTGCAGCTTTATCCCACTCGCTATGGTCAGGAAAAGAAAACAACTGGCTTATAATAAATATAACCCCCCCAAAAAAAACATCATCACAAATGGGTGGGCCCTGCACTTGTGGCCACGCCCTCTCCCTGGGGAGATTAGCCCGAATTTCACGCAGGGAAATCTGCTGTGACATAAAGTGGTACAAAACACAAATTACAATTGTTCCAATTCAAAAAGCAGATCACTGATTGGTAATTTTCACGCACATGGCTTGCTACCCCTACCTACCTACATACAGTACAGCCAGCCACGCCCGACTCGTAATATAATACTACTATAGACAGAAATGCTTTCCCTGCCCCTGCCCCCTTCCCTCCCCCCTCCCTCCCCTCCCCACCCTGTCGGTACAGCAGCAGCAGCAGCAGCAGCAGTAACAGCAACAGGGGAGGCAGAGTCCTAATTTAATAATAACAACAATAATACATGGAATTTATATAGCACTATATCTTGCAAAAACAAAAACCAAATCAATGCGCGTGGGAGGCCAAGTCCTACATCTTGATGGCCAGTCTGCCCTCCATGAACTGCAGGATGGTGACGGCCACGCCGTGAAAGAGAGTGGCTATAATGGCCAGGAACCAGGAGTAGCCCAGCTTCTGCTCCTCGTTGGCGTTGGCCTGGAAGGTGGAGTCAAACTCCACGGCAAAGACCACGATGGCCAACACGTAGCACACCGCTGCAACACGCAGCCAGAGGATGGGGGTAGGGGTAGGGGTGGGGATGGGGGTTAGGCTATAATGATGATAATGATGATGATGATCATGATGATGATGATGATAACAATCATCATCATCACAATGATGATGATGATGATGATGACGACGACGACGATGACGATGATGATGATGATGATGATGATGATGATGATGATGATCATCATCATCATCATCATCATCATCATCAATCATCATCATCATCATCACAATCATAATAATAATACATGGAATTTACACAGCGCTATATCTTGCCAAAAAACAAATCAAAGCGCTATAGGTAAAAGTAGAGTAAGACAAGCATCGTGGATTTGCCCATGTTTTTACCAGTTGTTTTGATGCATATCAAAGCCAGATTGTAGGGCTTCAGATGTTCATCTTTGTAAATGAAAGATTATTTTATTCATTTGTTATTAATCCATTTATTCATTCATCTGCTCATTCATGAATTCATTCATCTACTCCTCATTCATATATTTATTCATCTCTCTCTCTCTCTCTCTCTCTCTCTCTCTCTCTCCTCTCTCTCTCTCTCTCTCTCTCTCTCCTCTCTCTTCTCTCCTTCTCTCTGTCTCTCTCTGTCTGTCTGTCTGTCTGTCTCTCTCTTCTCTCTTCTGTCTGTCTCTCTCTCTCTCTCTGTCTCTCTCTCTGTCTCTGCTTCTGTCTCTTCTCTGCTCTGCATGTCTGCTCTCTGTCTGTCTTCTCCCTTCTCTCTCTCTCTCTCAAGTATGTCAATAGTTGTCTGTAACCCTCGAAAAGCTCTGGGAGGGCTACAGGAGATCCTACAACTCAGCAGAGACAGGGCAGAGAAAGATGGCGAACCCTGGAGGCATTGTGTGAAACTCCTACTGACGTCAGTGGCGATGGAGACAGTTGCGTTGAGTTGAATGATAATCCTTATTCAGGGCAAGGGCCAGATGGAAAAAGGTATGTTAATACTTATCTGTTACCCTTGGAAATAAAAGATAAATCACTCATCATCACTCACTCACTCATTAATCAATCAATCTTCCTATCTCCGTGTTCACCTTCACCTTCACCTGTCCCGTTGTCCCGTGGACCATGGAGGCACAACTGAAGACATTGCAACCATCTTCCTCCACTCCCCACGGTCCTCCGCCCTCCGTAGTAGGTGGTTCCATCCAAGGCCTGTCCACTCTCTGATGTTGTCTTTCCATCATTTTCTCTGTCTGCCTCTTCGTCTCCCTCCCCTTACTGTTCCCTGCAAGACTGTCTTGGCCAGTCCAGATGTTCGTGTGACGTGTCCGTTCCACTTTACCTTGCGTTTTTTTCACTGTTGTTAGGAGCTCTTTATAAGAACCGATGGCATTCTTTATTCTAGTTTTCACTTCTTCATTAGTGATGTGATCTCTGTATGAAATACCAAGGAGTTTGCGAAAAGCATCTCATCTCCATTACCTGTATCCTTCTTTCAATGTCTGCTGTTATGGTCTATGTTTCACAAGCGTACACAAATATGACATGATCAGGAGAAGCATCAGTCTGATCTTGAAGCTGATGGATGTTCTTACCATTCCAGAGGACTTTAAGTTTGGTCATTACAGCTGTGGTCTGGGCTATCCCGGAGAAAATTTCAGGTTTTAACCTTCATCTGATACTATCGCTCCCAGATGTTTGAAGCTATGGGCGGTCCGGATTTTTTTACCATCTACAAATACTGTCATTTCTTATGCCATTGGCACTTTTAATTTGTCATCAGCTGGGTTTTCTCTGCACTGATCTGCATGCCATATGCTGATGAAGCTTTTACAGGTGATTTACCAGGCTGACTAGCTCTTGTCCTTCTCCAGCTAGGCCGTCGATGTCATCGGCAAAACGTAAGTTTGTGATTGTCCTGCCTCCAATGCTGACTGTTCCCTCATGATTTTCAAGTGCATCAGCCATTGTTCTTTCTAAGAAGACGTTGAAGAGGGTTGGAGAGAGCAGGCATCCTTGTCGTACTCCAATTGTTGTTCGGAACCAATCTCCTATGCTATTGTTACAGTAGACTGCGCTGGTTGGCTTGTTATACAGGCATTCTATGGCTCTGATCAGGTTGGCATTGATGTTATACAACCTCATGGTCGCCCACAGAGCTGCATGCCAGACTCTGTCGAACGAACGCCTTCTTAAAGAAATACTTGCAACACCAACAAGATTCTCGTAGTTACAGACCTGTAATGATGCACTGGATGAAGTTCCAGAAGGCGATTTCCCTGACCCCTCTGCACTTGTCCACGAAGATCTGCAGGATGATCAGGAAGAAGGCCAGGTTGACGCCCAGAAAGCCCAGCACAGCGAAGGACTGCACCGCCCCGTACCACACTGCAACACACAATCCTCATTTATAGTCTGTACCACACTGCAACACACAATCCTCATTTATAGTCTGTACCACACTGCAACACACAATCCTCATTTATAGTCTGTACCACACTGCAACACACAATCCTCATTTATAGCCTGCACCACACTGCAACACACAATCCTCATTTATAGTCTGTACCACACTGCAACACACAATCCCTATTTATAGCTGTACCACGCTGCAACACACCACCCCAATCATAGCCTGTACCACACTGCAACACACAATCCTCATTTATAGTCTGTACCCACTGCAACACACAATCATTTATAGTCTGTACCACACTGCAATACACAATCCTCATTTATAGTCTGTACCACACTGCACACACCACAATCCTCATTATAGTCTGTACCACACTGCAACACACAATCATTTATAGTCCTGTACCACACTGCAACAACACAATCATTTATAGTCTGTACCACACTGCAATACACAATCCTCATTTATAGTCTGTACCACACTGCAACACACAATCCTCATTTATATAGTCTGTACCACATTGCAACACCACATCCTCATTTATAGTCTGTACCACACTGCAACACACAATCCCCATTTATAGTCTGTACCACATTGCAACACACAATCCTCATTTATAGTCTGTACCACACTGCAACACACAATCCCCATTTATAGCCTGTACCACGCTGCAACACACCACCCCAATCCATAGCCTGTACCACACTGCAACACACAATCCTCATTTATAGTCTGTACCACACTGCAACACACAATCCTCATTTATAGCCTGTACCACACTGCAGCACACCACCCCCATCTATAGCCTGCACCACACTGCAACACACCACCCACATCTATATATAGCCTGTACCAACTGCAGCACACCACTCCCATCTATATATAGCCTGTACCACACTGCAAACACACCACCCCCATCTATATATAGCCTGTACCACACTGCAACACACCACCCCCATCTATATATAGCCTGTACCACACTGCAACACACCACCCCATCTATAGCCTGTACCACACTGCAACACACCATCCCTATCTATTATAGTCTGTACCACACTGCAACACACCACCCCTATCTATAGCCGTACCACACTGCAACACACCATCCCCATCTATAGCCTGTACCACACTGCAACACACCAACCCCATCTATAACCTGTACCACACTGCAATACACCACCCCTATCTATAGCCCGTACCACACTGCAAACAAACCACCCCCATCTATGGCCTGCACGCACTGCAACACACACCCCATTATAGCCTGTACCATACTGCAACACACCACCCCCATCTATAGCCTGCACCACACTGCAACACACCACCCCCATCTATATATAGCCTGTACCACACTGCAACACACCACTCCCATCTATATATAGCCTGTACCACACTGCAACACACCACCCCCATCTATATATAGCCTGTACCACACTGCAACACACAACTCCCATCTATATATAGCCTGTACCACACTGCAACACACCACTCCCATCTATATGTAGCCTGTACCACACTGCAACACACAACTCCCATCTATATATAGCCTGTACCACACTGCAACACACCACCCCCATCTATATATAGCCTGTACCACAGTGCAACACACCACTCCCATCTATATATAGCCTGTACCACACTGCAACACACCACTCCCATCTATATATAGCCTGTACCACACTGCTGCCCCTCACCTCTCTCTCTCTGTCTCTCTGTCTGCACTGTCTCTCTCTGTCTGAGACAGACAGACAGACAGAGAGAAACAGACAGAGAGAAACAGACAGACAGAGACAGAGAGAAACAGACAGACATACAGACAGAGAGAAACAGACAGAGAGAAACAGACAGAGACAGAGAGAAACAGACAGACATACAGACAGAGAGAAACAGGCAGACAGGCAGAGACACAGACAGAGACATAGAGAGAAGTGTCACCTAAGTTCCATCCCGTGAGGTCCACGCAGCCGGGAGCGGTCTTGCCCTGACCGCACCTTCTCCACAGCCCGTAGCCATTGCCCTTCTCCTCCTGGTCGAAGCCCCAGGCGGGCATGACAAAGGACACCCAGGCTGTCAGCATGGCCAGCAGGGAGAAGAGGAAGCTCAGCTTGTTGAACAGCGAGGAGGACATGAACTTACTGCGGAGAGTCATCTTGGATCGCACGGCTTTAAGACACTTGCCTCAATACGGACCACCTACTGGGAACAGAGGACATTGACAAAAACTGCATACACACGGGGGTCTTGGATGTAAAAAAAAAAAAAAAAAAAAAGCAAAAAAAAAAGCACGAGAGTGCTTTTATCCCATTAACATCAGTGCTGAATCCACTCTTTCCAAAAGAGTCCTTCGGATGAGACTAAAAACCGAGGCTCCGTGTGCGAACGCATGCGGAAAACATCTTGCGCCACACGTTTAAATCCTGTTCCGCTTTTCGTAAGAGTAGGCCATCGTGTGCCGCGCGGTGGGAACAGATGACATTTACAAAACTGCATACACACAGGGACTGGATGTAAAAAAAAAAAAAAAAGCACAAGAGTGCTTATCCCATTATCCTCGATATAAAAGAATGAAATAAAAAAAATAAATTAAAAAAAAAATCCTCGTTATAAAACAATAACATAAAATTAAAAAAACTGAAAGCAAACCGCTCAGTGTCATTGCTCTTGCTGAGGAGGATTAGTGGTTTCCTATGCAGAGCCTTCCTGATAACTCACTTGTCTGTCCAGAAATCCAGGTTTAGGGAAGTTTCCACTTTGAAGTCAAATAACATTATCACCATCTTGGATACATGCAA
The DNA here is from genome assembly GCA_030674155.1 of Stramonita haemastoma. Lineage (NCBI taxonomy): Eukaryota > Metazoa > Mollusca > Gastropoda > Neogastropoda > Muricidae > Stramonita > Stramonita haemastoma. The sequence continues at coordinate 17,537,057 of CM060320.1, forward strand.
CACAATTAGAACACAATTTTCTGCGTTGTGTTATTGTGTGGCTACATCACACGCATGGAATAATGATACTGACTTCTTGATGTAGAATGGATGGATGAGACTGTAGGAGTAAGCTTAGAAAATGTGTACACAGCTTTCTGAGACTGTCACACAATCACTCTCTTTAAAGTTAATAGAGGACAAGCCTGTAAAATGTAAATATGAAAATAAATGTCCAAATGGTTAACGACAAAGAGAGAGAGAGAGAGAGAGAGAGAGGAGAGAGAGAGAGAGAGAGAGAGAGAGAGAGAGAGAGAGAGAGAGAGAGAGACAGACAGACAGACAGACAGACAGACAGACAGACAGACAGACAGACAGACAGACAGACAGACAGACAAG
>CM060320.1:17542434-17552434 GCA_030674155.1 Stramonita haemastoma
TCACCACTGTCTGGCAAGTTTTTGTCATTCTGATACCAGTCCTTTGTTATTTGAAGCTTAAAACATTCCACTCTGTGAAGACAACGTTGAACCAGCCAGTCCACTAGTGCCGTCCTGTCTGCCCTCCAATCCGTGGGTTAGGTCCGCTTGTGCTGCAGTATCAAGCCGTATCGATCTGTGTTTGTGCTCGCGTGCTGTTTGTGTCATGTGTTTTGTCACATATTCATTCGTTTGTTTATCGCTGTATCAGCTTCTGTGGTGTACGTTTCTCTTTTGCTATTCCCCCTTCATCTTTCATTCCGATCGCCTCGTCTTGAAGAGATGCCTGGACTCGATATGTCGCTTCCTCAGAGTCAGGAATCCATGGCAATGTAAACTGATAAAGTTAGGTCCCCCGTTAGGGGCCCTACACTGTTGCTGGGTTACTTTGGTGGTATTGAATAATGCCTGCTCTAAGTTATCCACGCTGCTGGGTCACTTCAGTGGTGTTGAATGAAGCCTGTTCCAAGTTAACATCGCTGGGTCACTTCAGTAATAGTGAATAATGCCTTTTCTAAGCTATCATACGCTGGGTCACTTCAGTAATAGTGAATGATGCCTTTCTAAGCTATCATACTGGGTCACTCAGGGAATACTGAACGAGGCCTGTTCTAAGCTATCATACGCTGGGCACCAACTTCTAAGCTCCAGACATTAAATTATAGCTTAGTCGTGGACCTAGACTGAGTGAGACAAACACCTGGGATTGTGACCAACACATCTCTCAAACAATTTTGTCATATGGACCTCTTACACTGAAGTCTTAAATATCTCTTCAAGACACAGAAATATACGAAAAACCGAAAATGAGGTCTCCATGAGACAGAGCAGCAGGGGCTACTGAGTCAGAGACAAACTAGAGAGCTTTTCTTTTATTGCAATGGTGACGAAGATGAGGTAATGATGATACTATAAAAGTGTGCCAACCTTGACCACTTTAAAGGGCTGTAGTTTATTGCTTCTAATTATGATATATTCAGCAGTAATTGACAAATACAGACACTGCAGTGCTGTCTAGTAATTTAATCAACATTCTCGAATCGTATCCATAAACTGAATGATGCTGTGCTGTGTAGTCCCAGTCTTCAAATGAACTCATAGGGAACTGGGTATGCGTCAGCCGGAGTCTGATGAAATCTAATCCCTCTATTATTCGTTTATTCACATATTTTGTCTGTCACATATTATGCAATATACACACAGGAAAACTTTTCTTTTTTGAATATTTGTGTGCACACTCACTTGCGTGCGTGAGCATATATGCATACATGCACACATACCCTTTCTGTAATTTATGTAAGAGTTGAAATGGAATGACATTAATTTTTGTATGTGGGATGTATGCCTTGCCAGGTCCGTTGTACAGTTTCTCACATATTCTGGTCAAGAGATACACAATGTGTTAAATACTGTTCGACATCAATTCATCATTCCACAATATATTATTAATGTGTGTGTGTTGTGCGTGCGTGCGTGTATGCGTGCGCGCGCGCGTGCGTGCGTGCGTGCGTGCGTGTGTGTGTGAAACATTGTTGAGTAAAGAATTGCGAGGTGAATACACTGTGAACGTGTCGGTATACATATATTTTTTTTTTTGGGGGGGGGGGGGGGGGGGCGCGTGGGATAAGGACTTGATGTGGGTACACTGGGATTGTGGCACCAGTTCTCGAACAATTTTTTTTATACCTCTACATGAGTCTTATATCTCTAAGAGACAGAATATACGAAAACCGAAAATGAAGGTTTCATGAGAAAAGCAGCATGGGCTACATGAAGTGGTTGACGAAAACTAAGAGAATTTTTTTTTAAATTGCAAGGTGACAAGATGGAAAAGATTGATTAGTAATGTGCCGAACCTTGACTCTTTACTGTCGGATATGTTACGGCTCATTATGATTTATTTCGCAGTCTTGTCAATACAACACCTGGCTAGGCTAGGCTAGTCAATTAATAACGTTCTCGAGTAGTTCTACTAAGTGTCGCTTAGTCCCATTTAAAGAACCGATAGGGACTGTGTAGTGTCAGTCGGAGTTGATTCTTTTCCCAACTATTGAATTCGTTTATTAGCATGTTTTGTCTTGCATGTTTGCAAACATACACACAGATACTGTGTCTTCTATTGTATATTTGATGGCACACTCACATTGCGTCGTGCTATTGCATACATGCACAATACTCCATTTCTGAATTATGTAAGGATTTTAAAGTGTGACATTTTTTTGTCTGGGGCTGTAGCCTTCCACGGTCATCAGTTGTACAGTTTTCTACATTTCTGGTAATGGATACACAATTTAGTTAAATACTGCACACATTAATTCATCAATCAACACAATAAATCATATTAATGTGTGTGTGTGTTGTGTGTCTGTGTATGTGGTGGTAGCGTGCTGCCATGCTGTTCGCCGTTCTCTCCGTAGTGCAGACTCGTGTGGGAAAACATACTTTGATAAAGAATTGCGTAGTTGAATACACTGTGACGTTGTCGGTATATATACATTTTTTTCTGGTCTGTGGGTGTGCGGGGGAGGGTGACGTGTGTCCTGGAGTAAGGACCTTCATTTCTGCATTTCAGTGGTACACTGCATGTCAGTTGGGAAGATATTGTTTTCAACTCTGGCATGTATATACTGAGCATTTGATGAATTAGATGCGCTCACAGAGAAATGAGGAGTCGCTCACTTCGTGACGCAGAGAGAGAGAGAGAGAGAGAGAGAGAGAGAGAGAGAGAGAGAGAGAGAGAGAGAGAGACAGACAGGACAGACAGACAGACAGACAGACAGACAGACAGACAGACAGACAGCAGACAGACGAGACAGAGAGAGACAGAGAGAGACAGAGAGAGACAGAGAGAAGTGTGTGTGTGGTTTATTTATTTATTTATTTATTTAATTTTTATATCGATGGATAGTGTGTGTGTGTGTGTGGTGTGTGTGTGTGTGTGTGTGTGTGTGGTGTGTTGTGTGTGTGTGGTGTGTGTGTGTATGTGTGTGAGCGCATACGCACATAATGCATGTGCACATTAGTGTTTGCATAATAGTAACTCATACTGGACTAGTTTCACTCGTTCTTTAGTTTGAAAATACCATGTTATGTGCTCTGATTTGTTAAAAAAAACCAGACAACAACTAAAAACAAATCCCGAACATTGCAGTCTTATTATTGACTCTTATTGATTGTGAAGTGACGCTTAACACAGGTTGACAGGATACAACACGGACAGACAACAAGAAGCCAGGGGACGAAAAACCTAAACGATCCATCTTTTTCTCCTTGCTTTAAACTACTAGGGGATTTAGACAAGCCAACGTTCATAACAAAACTGTTGACTAAAGGAGAGGGGAGTATGCAGGTCCCAGGGCAAGATATTAAAGCCTTCCCTTGTGTCACAGCTAGCTAGTGTCTACTGAGGGAAGGTCGGGTTGGGTCATGGGGGGGATTTCTGGGAAATGGGAACTGCAGGAAGTCGAGGAGGCAAAGTCACATCAAGCATGAACACCTACCTACACCTAGCGGGTGTCTGGAGCTGCGCCCTCAGTTACAGTCCAAGTCTGTGTTCACCCCAACCCCTGTTTTTGAATAGAGACAAACTAAGTACAGACAGTCTTTCACACAGCTTGTTGCCGACTGTCTCACATTACATGCTGTCTCACACTTTCACACAAACAAGTTTGTGAACACAAAAAAAGACATTTGTTTTTAATCAAATACCCGGCCTTCTTCCTGAAAATGGACAGAAAAATACAATATTTTTGCATTCTGCCTAAAAATTACCATTTGGTCACACACCTTCCCGATCTGCCCCATACACACCTCCTGCCCTCACAACAGACCATGGCAATGAACCAGCGGTCAGCTGTTGCTGCCTATCATCTGAAAGCTAAGCTGCACGTTGCCTCAATCTCCACCAGGAAGTGCAGCACTGTCTGTGAAGTCTGTCTCCAGTTCGTGCATCAGGGAATCTGAAAGTCGGTTTGTACTAACTGGTTTAGCTATTGTACGACATCCACCCTCTCCTCCAGCAACTGAAGTATATCACACAACCAACGTCTGTCTGCCTCTAGTGTGGACACAATAAGCTGCACCGTAGTGTTCTGACTATCTGCCATTTAGTCTACACTACACATTAATCACCATATTTCTGAATTGCATTTGCCTATTGTGCACCAATTTCCACTCCTTAGTACTACTGCAATCAGTTATTGCTTGCATTCCATTCATCTAGAAAAAAGAATCAACAAGAAAAGATGCACTTATCACTAACGAACGAACGAACAAGTAACTAAGCTTACTAACTAAACAGTATTTTTCTCTCCTTCATACATTGACACAGGAAAAAATCTCCAACAGACTTCCTTATTGTCTTTCTCAAAGTTTCAGAATAGAAAACTACATGTATTCTGATCTCAGACAACGCGTACCTTCAACACCAAGGCTGGGACAAGAAAACTGACAATGAAGTATTTCTGTCACCACCACCCTCCCCCTATACAAAAAAGGCTCTGCACTGACCAGTCCACATTTTATCGGCAGACGTCCTTACCCTTTCAGCAGAAAACTTCACCACACATCCTCCTTCATGGCTGTCCATTTCATTCTCCACCCCCACCCCCTTACCTCACCATTTGCCTCCACACACTGACCTCCATAAGGTCTGGGAGGCTAACGGGAGATGGCAGAACTGGGCAGGGACAGCAAAAGATGGCCACCTCTGGCAGCATTACGAGGAGTTTTTACCATCAACTGCGGCATTGGAGACAAGGTGACGGGTGAGGTTACCTCTTGCAAATTCTCAAAGGCAGTGTCATAATCATCACGATCCTTGTCTCTCAAACATGTGAACCCAGAGAAAAAAAGAACAAAATCTTAAAACCGACTGTCTTAGTCAGCTGTCGTCAGACATTAATATCCAGTTCAAACTTTAAAACGGCAGAAAACTTACACATTCTGCTGTTAACCTTAAACTTCCATTCCAAAACATCTAAAACGTAGACGCCAAAACACGTCTCTCATCACTCATTTCTCAAGTTGAGACATTAAACTATTCTTGAGTCTTGAGTCTTGAGCCTTTGGCCATCATATTCCTCAAGGCTTGGTGTCCACGGAGTCAGTGAAGGATGTCTCTGTCCGCTGACTGATGGAGGTCACGTGACCACCGCTTCGAGTGGAAGTGGAGCTGTGAGCGGAAGTGGTGGTGGTGGTGGTGGAGAAACGGGAGTGGCCTCCCCAGCAGCAGCAGTCGCGGTACAGCCTGGCCACGCGGCGATTGCAGACAAAGGAGAGGCAGACAAACAGGCCTGCAGGCCGTTCACCGCGCTGAACAGGTAGCGCAGCTCAGCCACTGGCAACACACCAGGGTACCCAGTCAACCACCTGTCACCACATCATCTACAGTCAACCACCTGTCAACACACATCTACAGTCAGTATACAATCAACCCCCTGTCAACACACATCTACAGTCAACACCCCTGTCAACACACACACATCTTACCAAGTCAGTCATATGGCAATGAACCACCTGTCAACACATACACATCTACTGTCAACCACCTGTCAACACACAGGTACAGTCAGTATGGCAATGAACCACCTGTCAACACATACATATCTACTGTCAACCACCTGTCAACACACAGGTACAGTCAGTATGGCAATGAACCACCTGTCAACACATACATGTATAGTCAGTATGGCAATGAATCATCTGTCAAAATACAGGTACAGTCAACCACCTGTCAACACACAGGTACAGTCAGTAGGGCAATGAACCACCTGTCAATACACACAGGCACAGTCAGTATGGCAAAGAATCACCTGTCAACACTTACATGTACAGTCAGTATGGTAATGAACCACCTGTCAACACATACAAATGTATAGTCAGTATGGCAATAAACCACCTGTCAACACACACACAGATATATATATATATATATATATATATATATATATATATATATATATATATATATATATATATATATATATATATATATATTATATATATATATATATTATTGTATGTTTGTCCGTCGTGTTCGACGATGACCTCCAAAACAGCAGAGGAGGTAGATGCTGTTTCGGAAACTGGGCAGAAATTTGATAATAGTGGAGATGCCTTGCCCACAGCACATACCCCCACTCTCGGCCAAGAGGGCATAAGCACAGTCAGCGTTGGAGATGTGTGTGTGTGTGTGTGTGTGTGTGTGTGTGTGCGTGCGTGCGTGCGTGCGTGCGTGCGTGCGTGCGTGCGTGCGTGCGTGCGTGTGTGTGTGTGTGTTGCACGCTTAAGTACATGGGTACGTTTGTGTGTGTGCGTTCAAGTAGAGTGTTTTATGTCAACGATACACTGCTGTTTGTTAAAAGGGAGAAAACCTTGTATACAAATCACTGAAGCGGAGCGATTAGCTTCCCTTGCATAAGTCCTCTGGCGCAACTTGTGTGATTCGTGTTAATATTTTGCTTGCAGCTCAAGTTTGTTTGTTTTGTTTCATTGTTTAGTTTTGACTGTTTTTTTTCCCCCTGATTTATTTGCTTGTGTGTAAGTTTTATGCGTGTTTGTTTGTTTGCTGGCTGGTCAGTTGTCTAATTGCAATAACTGACCTGGTCTATCTTGTGGGAATTGCATAGCGTCACTCGTTCATTTTATTTTTCCTCCACGTCAGTCTTTGTTACAGGTCTCATGTCGACCTTCATCGTGTATGCCTGCTACTTGCAGAACCTTAATCTTGTTTTTTTTTTTTTTTTTCCCCTTTTCTGTTTGTTTGTTAGGGTTTTTCTGCTTTGTTTTTTTTTTGTTTGTTTGTTTTATTTGTTTTTGTTCTTTTCTTTAGATAGATGCCTTGATGAAAAAAAGCAAATCGATGCTTATTCAATGTACCATCTGGAAATAAAAATTTGATTTGATTTGGTTTGATTTGATTATTTCGTTACCTTTCGAGCCGAAAAGATGTAAAGTATTCCCCAATAGCAAACCATAGGTCACAAAAGCACTAAATTCATCCATAAATGAAAAGAAGATTGCTTTTTAGAACGTCGATAAAGTGGTTAAAAAAAACAGTACAGTAAAAAACCAACTGCAGAAAGTAATTCGAGACAGTGAACAGATGACTTTATGAGTTTTGTGATTATTAGTTAGCTGATTAATTAATTGATTAATGAAAGAATGAGTGGATAAATCAGTGTGTGTGTGTGTGTGTTCGCGTGTGTGTGTGTGTGTGTGTGTGTGTGTGTATGTGTGTGTGTGTGTGTGTGTGAGGGGAGAGAGAGAGAGAGAGAGAGAGAGAGAGAGAGAGAGAGAGAGAGGAGAGGAGAGAGAGAGAGAGAGAGAGAGACAGACAGACAGACAGACAGACAGACAGACAGACAGACAGACAGACAGACAGACAGACAGGCAGACACACAGACACACAGACACACAGACACACAGACACACAGACACACAGACAGACATGCAGACACACAGACACACACAGACAGACAGACAGCACCTGTGTGAAGAAGACCCCAAAGGCCAGCAGCCAGGTGATGCCAGTGATGGTGGACAGTTTCAGGTACACCCACACGTGCCGCTCGTCCTCCCGCGACTTGCCCAGCAGTTTGGGGGACCGGCGGATGGCTCGAACCGTCAGAGCGAAGCACGTTCCATTGGTAGCCAAAGCCAGGGCCACAGGCACCCCCATGGCCACGCCCACCCCCAGGGCTGAGGACAGGTAGCAGTACTGGCCGCCATAACCTGTCAGGTAGGAGGGGAGGGGAGAGAGAGTGTGGGGGGTCAGGTCATGTCACGCTGCCAGGTGTGAGAAATGTTTGATTCAGGCAGAGGGGTGGTATACGTTCTTAGTGCGGATGAATTGATGTGAGTGTGGCTTAACGACTCTTTACTGTAACAACAACAAAAGCTGCTGCTGCTACTGCTGCTGCTCTACTACTACTACTACTACTACTACTACTACTACTACTACTACTACTACTACTACTACTACTACTACTACTACTACTACACAACAACAACAACAACAACAACAACAACAACAACTACTACTACACTACTACTACTACTACTACTACTACTACTACTACTACTACTACTACTACTACTTCTACTACTACTTCTACTACATCTACTGCTGCTGCTCCTGCTGCCTCTACTGCTACTGTTACTACTACTACTACTACTACTACTACTACTACTACTACTACTACTACTACTACTACTACTACTACTACCACTACTACTACTACTACTACTACTACTACTGCTACTGCTACTGCTACTCCTCTATACTACCATCATTGATGCTGCTGTTTCTTCAACTGTTATTTTCTTGCTCTCTGTATTTAATTTTCGAGTGAAAGGTTTTCGTAACTGTTCAATGTCAGAAGATCGAATGCGAGGAAGTAAAAGCATACACATCAAAATATAATGAAAATGCCCACCGAAATGACAGGAGCTTCACAAGAGCTCCAATCTTTCACACAGCATACAATCATGTACCTACAGTACACAACGTTACCTATGTCTGTACAGACTACACGCACCTACAGCACCAAACGTTACCTATGTACAGACTATAATTATGTACTTACAGTACCCAACGTTACCTATGTCTGTACAGACTATATGTACCAATAGTACATAACGTTACCTTTGTACAGACTACATATACCTACTGTAGCTAACGTTGCCTATGTACAGACTACATGTACCAACAGTACCCAACGTTACTTATGTCTGTACAGACTGCATGTCTTTCAGATTAGACCATAAACCGAGGCTCCATGTGGAACATACGTAGGCCACATAGGACACAAAGCAACAAAACAGTTGTCCATGGCAAAATTCTGTAGAAAAAAGCCACTCTCATAAGAGATGACAACACTTGCAAACAGAAAAAGGGAAAAAGAATAATGGGTGGCGCTGCTCTTGATTATGATGATGTGCTCTTACTGGGGAAAGTGGCCCAAATTTCAGACAGATAAATCTGTTGTGGCTGAAGATGGTATATACAGCTTAACATAATACAACACAATATGATAGTGTACAATGCAATGCAATACAATAGAACATAGGTAAGGTAATTACGTAAAGGTGTCTCATAACCTATGTGGTCATAGGGGAGCGAGATATCAGAGACCTCAGCTTCTCTAGGGGCCAGCATATTGAGGGCGGCGCCCATCTCCTCCCTTGCTGCTTTACCTTCCCTGTCCCTAAAGAGGGCAGGTACCCATATACAGCTGGGTGAACTGGTAGACTGTACTGAAGCCAAGGCGTGCAAACGGTCACCCATCCACTTGGTAACTATGCTCAATGCTGCTAACGTTAGCATGGGTAAAGCGAGTGTTCTGACCACTGAGCTATCTCGTTCCCAATAGAATATAACGCAATACAATACAATGCAATACAACGCGATACAATACAACACAACACAATACAATGCAATACGATGCAACGGAATAAAATATAATGGAATGAAATGCAATGCAACGCAATGAAAAATACAATGCAACACAACGCAATACAAAACAACGCAACACAATCCAGTATAATGCAATACAATGCAATGGAATACACTACAACGGAATGCAATGGAACGCAACGCAACAAAGTACAATACAATACAATACAATACAATACAATACAATACAATACAATACAATACAACACAACACAATACAGTATAATGCAATACAATGCAATGGAATACAATACAGCGGAATACAATGCAACGCAACGCAGTACAATACAATACAACGCAATACACTACAACACAACACAACACAACACAATACAATACAATGCAACACAATACAATAGAATGCAATGCAAAGTAACGAAGTACAATACAATACAGTACAATACAATGCACTACAATACGATTCAAGACAATGCGATACAATACAGTAGTAGTAGTAGTAGTAGTAGTAGTAGTAGTAGTAGTAGTAGTAGTAGTAGTAGTAGT
>CM060320.1:17554934-17567434 GCA_030674155.1 Stramonita haemastoma
CCAGGTGCAGTGCGCAGTGCCTTGAAGAGGCAGTAGGTCAGCAGGGTCAGCATTAGGCCGGCCAGAGACAGAGCCGTGCACACGATGGACAACACCACCTCCCCCTCCTCCGCCTCCTCCCGCCCCTGCCTGTGCATACAAGCCAGGTGGTCTTTTTTATATTATTATTATTATTATTATTCTTTTATATCGAGGATAATGGGATAAGCACTCTTGTGCTTATTTACGTCCAGTCCCTGTGTGTATGCAGTTTTTAAAAAAAAATTATTATTCTTTTATATCGAGGATAATGGGATAAGCATTCTTGTGCTTTTTTTTTACATCCAGTCCCCGTGTGTATACAGTTTTTGTAAATCTTGTCATTTGTTCCCACCGGCACACGATGGCCTACTCTTACGAAAAGCGGAACAGGATTTAACGTGTGCGCAAGATGTTCTGCGTGCCTTCTCTGACGGGGTCTCGGTTTATAGTCTCATCCGAACGACTTTTGGGGAGAGTAGAGTCAGCACTCTGATGTTAACTCCAGGAGTTAACTCTTCACCGCGCATGGCTGTGTTGACCTACCTGTCTGTCTTATCAGTGTCTGACTCCAACTTCTTGTCAGAATTACTGACCTGAAGAAGGGGTCAAATCACTGGTGACGTGGGGAGGAAGAAGAAATAGTGGTGAAGAGGTTTGGAGTGTTTTGTGTGTGGTTTTGAGGTGGAGTGAAGAGGACTGGTGTCTTGTATGTGGTTTTGAGGTGGTGGTGAAGAGGTCTGGTGTCTTCTATGTGGCTTTGAGGTGGCCAAACATGGAAGATAATGACAGTATTGCTCCTGAGCTGTTGAATGCTATTTTATTCAACTCATCTTCGTCCTAATAGAAAAACAAGAAATGTCAAGTCATTAAAGCAAAAGGCTCATGAGATTGATTGATTGATGATAATCTTTATTTCCAAGGGTCCTGGTACGTAATAACATACTTTAAAAAAAATACAGCTCTTGCCATGAAACAGGGCTATCAATAATACTGAGCCTTGTGGGATACCATGTTTGATTGGTTGTGTTTATAGTCTGATTGATTAAAGTTATGACTTTGAATTGCTGATGCACACATATTGTTTGTTAAATAGTTTTGAAGGATTATTTGATATACCATACAATAATAGTTTTCTGCATAAAAGTTTATGATCATTTACATCAAAAGCTTTTGCAAAATCAACAAAAGAGGCAATACACAGCCTGTTATTGTTTACATTACTCACCAGCTATCAAAAGTTGGTGAGAATTGTGTGACAGGAATGATTTTTCCGGAAATCGGATGTGCGTTTGTTTTCAGAGGTTATAAATATCAAGATGTTGACCAATATCTTTTTGAAAATGTTCTTCAATGGTTTTGATTTAACTATAAATTTGAAATGCGTCTGAAATGTAAGACCTTGAATGGCCTCTGATTTTTTATAAAAAAGTATGATACTGGCAGTTTTGAACTGGGTTGGAAAGTCATATTTTTCATGCACGAATTATAAATTTAAGTAGATGTTTCAATTTTGACAGGAGCTGATATTTTGAGAATCTTGCTAGTCAATATGATATGGTTGACTACTGAATGTATGTTTCAAGCTATGCAGGGACCAGAACACTTCAGATACACTTACATAATAAGTATTTTTCATTCACAATTTCTCATTTTTGATGACCAAGAGCTTCTTAACTTCACGAAAGAATTAATTCTGTCTCGTTTTATGTAATGGGAGTGCATGGGTTCATACACATGTGTATGTGTGCCATAATATTGTGTGCAAGCAAGTCTGCGTGTGTGTGCATGCACACGAAATACAAGCGTATTTTCATTGTGTGGACTTCTTCGTGTGTGGTGTGTGTGCTGTGTGGTGTGGTGTGGCGTGTGCGTGTGTGGTGTGTGTGTGCTTTTCTGAAGAAAAAAAACCTAACTAAGGAAGATGGTGGGTGGGGGAGAGAGGTAATACAAGCATGCATGGCTGACCCCCACTGACCTGTAGGCTGTTATTTTGGGCATGAAGTCTTCCACCGCGATGTAGACGTTTCCTTCATCTGTGGCCTCGTACCTGGAGACACAACACACAAGGACTAGAGCAGTTACAGCTCTCCCTGTTTAGACTGCTCGCTACAAGTACAGCACTACCCCAAAAAGGGTTCCTGTCTTCAAGTGTATTTTGTGTGAGTGCTTTTTTTTAAGCCCTTTTTTTTGGGGGGGGGGGGGGGGGGGCTTTTCGTATCTTGTTGCCGTGACCTTTTTTTAGGTGTGCGATATGTATGTTGTACATGTCACCTCAGTTTATTGTCTCATCCAGAAGTCTAGAACCCAGGTCACTACTCATGGTCTAGTGGAGGGGGGGGGGGGAGTCTGGTTTGATGTGACAGTCAAACCTGCGACCTTTGGTTTTCTAGAAGGATGTTACACCCAGACCTCAATGTACAAGTATATTTACAGAAATGTTAAAAAAAATAAACAAAGAGATAACTAAATCAATCGGTAGATAACTAATACATAAATAACCCCTGCCATATTCACTAATCTTACCTTCCCAAAGGAATGGGCTCGTCCATCCAAGGGACCTTGAGACCAAGGTCAGCTGTCTGCACCCGGAACTCGTCCTGGGTCAAGGCCACTTTGGGCAAGGTCAGTAACTGCGTCACTCGTGTATTGGCGGCTTCCCCGTCCCCGGTGAGGACTGGGTAAAACTTGGAGACTGTGGTGGAGCAGCTCCTGCCGGCCTTCTGCTGGCCGCTGCTCTGCTGCCTCAGCCACACGTGCTCGTCCTCCTGGTGATGAGGATGTTTCAAGATGATGATGGGGAGGATGAGGGAAGGAGTTGTAATGGTGATGATGAGCATGACTGAGGACAGTGAGGGCATAGAGGATGAGATGGACGATGTGAAAAGGAGAACAGACAAATATCATCATCATCATCATCATCATCATCATCATCATCATCAGCAGCAGCAGCAGCAGCAGCAGCAGCAGCAGCAGCAGCAGCAGCAGCAGAAACAACCACCTCATCCACATCACCATAAAGTATTGTTGTTAAGTCATTGTCATTAATCTCTGGAAAAGGGCAAAACTCGCCTGTCCTCTGCTTGATGTTTACCTATCTCATCTGTATTCCCTTCTATCTTCTTCCTTTTCCAGTGTTGTGCAAGCTAGTCTTGGTGCAGCCAGCCAGATGATCTGATGATGCAATTGTACACTGCTGACACAGCTCATCAAAATGACCAACGGCCCCATTTACTCTGCATGTTCTGTATTTTCTTATGTGGCCCTTGCAGTGTGGGGCGTGTGGGTTCTTGTGGTAGCACCGCGGTGCAAGTGCTTTGGATCTTGTGGGACACTTACCGCTAAGATCTGATTCACAAGATTAGATAAAGGCCAGCAGTGCAGACGAACTGAATCACAGTAGTATAGTACAATTGTACTTCATGTGGTGTGATAGCTGTACTGAAATGAAGAAACTGGTATACTGTTTGTCCTTTAGTTAAAGACTTTACTTTTTATGTAATGGCAGCTTTCATATCGCTTCCATGGATGGCTAGACTACAATCTTAATAAATAAACTGCAACAATTACGCCAAAAATAAAACAAAACCCCAACAAATAATCAACAAGCCCAGGCCAAAAACTGCGTCAGTTATTGATATCAACTAAGTTCCATAGCCTACGTAAAAATATAGTTATGTTAAAAATGTTATGTCGAGGTTGTAACAACTTAACCATGACTAGCTCTTAGCATAACATTGGCACTCTCCTTTACAGGAAAAGAATCCTGTGAAGTCTGAAATCTGTGCATGGCTGCCTCTGTGGAGAAGTACTTGAACAGTCAGAAACGCGAACGTCTTCTTCAGCTACACTAGCTTTGAGCTGTGATGGGTGCGTCAGTTGGTTTTATACCCCGTCTTAATCTGTATATAGTTGCACAATTTTAACATGTGTTTTAAAATGTGACGAAGTGACAGTCCTGAAATGGCCTGTGTGGTCGGCGGGGCTATAAACAACATGATTGGATTGGGAATTGGATTGGAGTGAGTCAGAGGACACATATTGGGTGACCCCCAGGGTGTTAAACTGCAGAACGCACAACAACAACAAATAATCAACCACTACAAAAAAAACTCTCATAAACAGCAGCGATGACAACATGAAACAAGTGAACATCAACATAAGATTTTTTTTGTTTGCAGTCCACACACACACCTGTGTAGTGAAGGTGAGGAGAGCTGTGAGGTCATGCGCAGGCTGGCGGAGGTGTTGCGTACCTGCAGAAGCAGGTGCTCAAAGTCCTCCTGCCCGCTGTCCGCATCACCTTGAAGGTGCTGAACACGCTGAACTGCCCGCTCCTCTGGGAGCACCTGCCCTCTTCGTCTGTGATGGCGAAGGTTACCTGAAAGCTCTGTAGAAATAAGAGAATAGTTTTGTGGAGATTTTTTTATACTTGTTTTTGTATGCAGAAAAACAATATTCCTGTGTCTGTGTCATGTAATTTTTTTTCACTATTCTGTAGAAAAGTACTACATCATGAAGCTGAGGTTTTCTTCCTTCAGTGGGTTAGCTGACTGTACGGTTCCATTACCTCTGCAGTAATGGTTAGGGCTCTGCAGTGGAGGCTCAGGTGGTGGGTCTAGAGCAACTTGAACCTGTCAGAGCCATTCCCTAAAAGTAGACATGGCAAATACCTTTAATCTCATGGTGACACTTTTCCCCACTGTTCTGCAGGCAACATATTTATTTTACTCTAAGATTCTTATGCCAGTAATATCTGTTATCTAGAACTACGATCAACACGTAGAATATCCTATTGAATATCGAATTGAGCGTTAGTTTTAAAAACACACACACATACATGCACGCGCGCGCCACCACACACACACACACACACACACACACACACACAACACACACACACACACACACACACACACACACACACACACACACACACACACAAACCGCAAGAAATTAGTAAGTCCATCAGATCTGACCTTACTACCAAAAGCCATTATAATTATACACATGTAAAAATACTCGGCACTCACAGTGGGTCTCACGCTCTCTTCCAACATCTCAAACAGAAATAGGGCCTCCAGTCTACCCGGCAGTCTATGCAAAAGGTCATTTCCGTCATAGAGGTCAACGTCAGTGTCCAAGATGGCGGTGAAGTAGAGGGAATAGGTCAGACCAAGGGCGGAGTCAAACACTGGACAGCACTGACCGTCCATGTACTGCCGACCGGGGGCACACAGCACTCTGCGGCACTGCTCCTGTACAACAACAAAGAGACGTGTCAGTGCGCGCGCGCGCGCACACACACACACAACACACATGCACGCACGCGCACACACACACACGCACACACACGCACGCACACGCACACACACGCACGCACGCACGCACGCATAATATCTTGTGCACACATTCGAACCTGTTCACTTTTCGGAAGAGTAGGCATGGTGTGCTGGTGGGAACGGATGACAAAACTTACAAAACAGCATACATACAGAGACTGGGTGTACAAAAAGCACAAATACGCACGCACGCACGCACGCACGAACGCACACCACACACACACACACACACACACACACACACGCGCGCGCGCGCGCGCGCGCGGCGCGCGTACGTCTTTACATACATGCAAGTGTTTACTGTTTTCTTTCTGAGCAGAATATAAATCTCTTTTCATGCCATTGTTTCTGGCAACTTTAGTGTAGGTAGTTGCTTTACTGGGGATCTATTGGATACTATTCCTATCTGTAATCCTGCCAAAATTATTACCCCTTCAGAAACATGGGTTTTAAAAAGTTGCAGTGTTGTAGCTTAGCTTACCTAGCATAGACAATACACTTTTGTAAGACAAGTGAGATAGTAATGGAAACTGCAATTCATAACAGCTGTAGGTGGATTTTCTCTACAACCTTGCTGATGTTATGATTTTCTGAGTTTCATGTGGACGTATGTGCCTCAGACACAAAGAAAAAGTGTCTGGTACGTATGGTAACTGACACTTTTGTAATTTATTTCTGCTTGAGGCACAAAAGACTTAGTAACAAACGGTGAAATTCCGAGGCTACCAATCTCCTGTTTTCGTTTTAAAAAATACGTCGTGCATATCTTCAGATGCAAATAACTAGCCTGCATCAGCAGCACTGGAGCTCACAATACTACCATCATCTGAGTCCTGTGCTGAGGAACGAACAAGGAGATGGAAAACAACCACAGCAAAACGAACAGTATAGTATTTGTAGAAATTGATAGCAAACGTGATAGCACCTTACTTTTGGTGGTGCTTTTATTGACATAATTATATCAGCTAACATTGATATTCACACAAAATAAAAAGGTAGTTGAGGATATTTTTCTCCTGGAGTTAACATCAGTGCTGACTCCACTCTCCCCAAAAGTCCTTCGGATGAGACTATAAACCGAGGCCCCGTGTGTGAACGCACGCAGGAACATCTTGTGCACACGTTAAATCCTGTTCCGCTTTTCGTAAGAGTAGGCCATCGTGTGCCGGGTGGGAACAGATGACATTAACAAAACTGCATACACACGGGGACTGGACGTAAAAAAGCTCATGGGGGCTTATTCCATTATCCTCGATATAAAAGAAAAATAAAATAAAGGTAAAAGCAAATGCATGGTGCCACTCACAGTGCCGTCATCATAAATCTCACTCTGGGCACACTCAAGCAGCTGAAGTGGGGGACTTTCCGTAGATAGCATCGCTGAAGTCCAGCAGCGCTGAGAAGGGCATGGGGGCTATGCCAGGGCTTCTCTCACACAGGCTGAACAGCTCAGGACTGGCGGAGTTACAGATGTAACAGAACACGTTCTGAAACAGCCTGCCCTCCGCCATCTTGGGATCCAGATAGGCTGCGCATGCGCGTTCCGTGAAGGAGTCGTGTTCCGGCCAGGCGCCAGTGACGTTGCATGACGTGATCATGGTGTCGTCGTAGTACATTGCCGTGGGGAGGGGAGGGATGGAGGGGGGAAGTAGACGAGGAAACAGTCGTTGTCCTCCGCTGCCTCCTGTGCCAGTTCCTCCCATTCCAGGCTGGTGAAGTTTCTGTTGCTTTGACAGTGCAGTAGAATCTGCAGAGAAGGGGGAGAAAAGTCGAGATTGTGGGGGAGAGGAGAGAGAGAGAGAGAGAGAGAGAGAGAGAGAGAGAGAGAGAGAGAGAGAGAGAGAGAGAGAGAGAGAGAGAGAGAGAGAGAGAGAGAGAGAGAGAGACAGACAGACAGACAGACAGACAGACAGACAGACAGACAGACAGACAGACAGACAGACAGACGCGACGACAGACGACGACAGACGACAGACAGACAGAAAGAAACAGACAGACAGAGACAGGGAGTCAGACAAACAGGCAGAGGGAAAAAGAGAGAGTTTATGGTCAAACAGAAAACATCACCATTATACAGCCACGCATGCAGGTATGCAAGCTCTTTCACTTACACTGACACAAAATGAAATCAACATTCCAACTGACTATCTATAGAGATTTCGGTTTGAAGATAGACTTCCAGATAAAATAACAAACAGAAGTCCCGTGTGCAACAGGCAGTATCTTTAATTTAAGGCACGTAAAATTACCCACAGCTGCAAGAGAGTAATGGGGTCCCAGAAAGTCAATGCAAAAAGCCTCGCAGGGAAACTAAAGAACACGCAGTCAGGATTTTAAATAAGGATGGGGCTACTCTTGAGTAGCCGTAAAACCCCTCCAAACAATCTGCTAATATAACACATTATTGTATACTACTTTTATTATTGTATATACTCTAAATTGTATACTACTTTATTATTTGTATACTACTTTTTTTTGTATATACTTTATTTTGTATACTACTTTTATTATTGTATACTACTTTCAGTCAAACAATCTGCCAATATCATACATTACTGTACATTACTCTTATTATTGTACACTACTTTTATTATTGATATACTTTTAGTCAACAAATTTAATATCATACATTACTGTACTCATCTATTATTGTATACTACTTTTATTATTGTATACTACTTTATTAGTTATACTTTATTATTGTAAACTTCAGTCAACATCTGCCAATATCATACATTACTGTACATTACCTTATTATGTACACTACTTTATTATTGAATATATTTAGTCAACAATTGCATATCATACTTACTATAACACATTTTTATTGTACATCTTATTATTGTATACTACTTCATATGTATACGATTTTATTATTGTAACATTTGTCAAACATCTGCATATCATACATTATGATACTTCTCTTATTATTGTTATACTTTAAAAAATTTATTTTATTTTTTACATCGAGGATAAGGATAACACTCTGTGCTTTAATTTTTTTTTTTTATCAGTCTATGTGTATGCAAAATGATATAAAAGAATAAAATAAAATTAAAAAAAATACCTTCCATGGCACAACACTGGCTGTGTCCACAGCGTGACACTGAGCGCAGTAGGTGTTGGCAAAGACTTGCACGCTGCCGGCACCCCCCTCCCCCTCCCCCTCCCCTGCCCCCGCACCGACACCGGCCTGTAGTTAGCGCGGAGACTGCACTGCTGGGCCAGTCAGGGGCTGAAGAAGGGGGACAACTGGCCGTCATCAGAAAACTGGTGGCGTTGGGCTGCCGAGATTTCAGCTGCTTCTTCTGTGTATCCGCTGTACAAGTTGTCTCGGCAAGCCAGTGGAAGGGTGAGAGGTTGAACCTGGGTTTGAGTTAAGATGTCTATCAATGATTATTGTACCAGTGACTGTTCAGTCGTTAGTTAAGAGTATCACTCATTTTCACTGAACAATCAATGAATTTCCTGTCTCACTCACATAAGTGACTCAAAGACAATGCGAATGCAAACAGATCAAGAAAAACCACCAATGCATGCTGATAATAGAGTTGGGATCTGTGTTGGTGGCTGTTGCTAGTGGGTGCTTGTATAGATCTCCCAATTCTGAAAGTTGATTTGAACATAGTCGCATGTTGTCTGTCTGTTGTCTTCGTTCACTGTCGCGATCTATGAATGTCTGTCTGTCATGTCTGTCTGTCTGTCTGTACTGTACATAACAACAACTACACCACACAACCAAACCACACACACAACACAACAGCACACACACACAACAACAATACACCACACAGGTTTTTGCATTTTCTGTGACTGAAGTTGTCCCTTCAACCTAACTTGGTTGTCGTGATGTTGCGTTAATTTTTGGGATTTGTGTTGCTTATTTATTTTGTTGTTGTTGCTGTTTTATTTGTTAGTTTCTTTGTCTTTTTTGGGGGGGGGGAGGGGGGGGTCGTTTTTTTTCGATGAAGATGCTTGATTAACGAAAATCAATTATTGCCTCTCTGTACTATCTGTTGTAATGTTGGTTGACTTCTCACACACACACACACACACACACACACACACACACACACACACACACAACACCCCCACACCCACTTTTTTAATGCTAACATCACTCGTGAAAGACTAAATGAATCGAAACACACGCAGTTACTGACCACTTCAACATGTTCCAGCAGTTTGTCCGGGCAGCAATCCCCGTAGTGCAGACAGCGGTCATCGCACTGGCAGGGCCTGCAGTACCACACTGCCCGTACCCCAGACCTAAGCACGTGCGAGACGTCTGACAGTACGACGATGCTGGAACTTCAGAACGGCCTTGAACTTGTCCTCTGACGTCATATTTGACGCCATGATATCCTTAATGACGTCATCCTGAGGCGGCGCAGAACGCGCGATTCTGAAGGAGGCCAGAACGAGGAAGAGAAGGTTGGGATGGGGATGTGGTGGGGTGATGATGAGGTGGAAGAAGGGGAGGATGGAGAAGGGGTGGGGATGGATGAGGAGACATTGAAGTGACTCCAAGGGAGGGATGCTGACTGTTCCAGGTATCATCGAGATCAGGACAAGGAGTTTTAGGAGGTTGTGAGTAGGGTGGTCACCGTGGGGTATCTTGGACACGAGTGGAAAGCCGAGAGCTGTGGTGTTGTTACTGTGTGACTGGACATAGTTGTAAACCGCTGTTATGGCACCGCTTCAAGGAGTTGAGGGGGGGCAGAAAGGAGTGACAGAGGAGACGAATGAGGATTTGATTTTTTTTGTGTGTGATTTGATTTATTCTTTTATATCGAGGATAATGGAATAAGCATTCTTGTGCTTTTTTTTTTACATCCAGTCCCCGTGTGTATGCAGTTTTGTAAATGTCATCTGTTCCCTGTCATCTGAGGACAACTGTCACGAGGAGCACTGTCCTGGTGCTGCGGTAGTTAGTTCAGGCTGTTCTTGTGGGTTATGTCACCCTCCCTCTGTTTATCGGCGGGGTTTAGGGGGAAAGCTTGCTAGCAGCTCCATGGTTTGGCATCACTGATGAGCTGAAACAGCAATCAATGTCTGTGTTGAACAGATCACACTTTCTTCCATGTTGTTGTTGTTGTTGTTGCGGTTTTTGTTGCAGTTACTATTATTGTTGTTGGTGGCGGTAGTGCTGGTGCGTATTAGTGGTGGTGTTAATGGTGAAGTGTTCAAGTGAGTTATTATTAATATAAGTAGTAGTATAGTTAGTAGTAGTAGTAGTAGTAGTAGTAGTAGTAGTAGTATAGTAGTAGTAGTAGTAGTAGTAGTAGTAGTAGTAGTAGTAGTAGTAGTAGTTAGAGTGTTTATTATTATTATTATTATTATTATTATTATTATTATTATTATTATTTGTTAGTACCATTTATTCTTTTATATCAAGGATAATGGAATAAGCACTCGTGTGCTTTTTTTTTTTACATCCAGTCCCCGTGTGTGTGCAGTTTTGTAAATCTTGTCATCTGTTCCCATCGGCACAAAGATGGCCTGCTCTTACAAATAGCGGAACAGGATTTAAGGTGTGCGCAAGATGTTCTGCGTGCCTTCGCACGCGGGGCCTCGGTTTATAGTCTCATCCAAGGACTTGTATGGAGAGTGGAGTCAGCACTGATGTTAACTCCAGGGGAAAGACACTTTTAAGACATGACCACAGTGAAAGACACTTTTAAGACATGACCGCAGTAAAAAAAACAAACAAACAAACAAAAAAACCCCAAAAAAACCACTTTTAAGACATGACCGCAGTAAAAAAAACAACAAACAAACAAAAAAAAACCAAATTAAAAAACCACTTTTAAGACATCGCAGTAAAAAAACAAACAAAAAAACACAAAAAACCCACTTTTAAGACATGACCGCAGTAAAAAAAAAAAAAAATACTGTTAAGACATAACCGCGGTGAAAGACACTCTTAAGACTGTCGACTCTGTAAGATTAAAAAATTTTTTTTGTAAAGACTGTCGAGTCTAAAAGACATTTTGAAACTGTCTGTAGTTGCCGTGTGGACAAGATGATAAACGATCGGGGAATTTTGAAAATAAATCGACAAATTAATCCCTGCCCCTTACCCATCTTCAACCCCCCCCCCCCCACACACACACACACAACGGCAATGACACCATCAAAAAACATTGATGCTCTGTCTTAGAAATACTTTTTTCTCCATGTTTTTATGTGAGGAGCGCAAGGAAAAGAGTTCGTTGGAATTCTGCAGTTGTTGCAAGGACAAGAAAACAAGTAAAAGCTTTCCTCCTGGGTATATTATTACCTGCTGAAAAGGTTTTAATCTATGTTGTTATTACAAGATCCATCATCTTCATCATGATTAGTTCAGAGGAGGCAGGGAAGATTACCATGACCTCTGTCTTCCTGGCTGCTTCTGGCCTCGTGAGGATGGAGGTGGAAAGGAAAGAGGTAAACCCTCTGTAGAAAACTTTGCTTTTCTGTTCTCTTCTCTTACTTCCTTATTCTTTTTTCTTTTGGGATGTAATAGGATGAAAATAATGTGGACATACAGGTTAAGCGTCATACAGCTTATGTTCCCTTTGATGTGTTTGTAAACATGGATTGTTTCTCCTTGAACTCAGTCAGTGCCTGAATCTATTGCAGCAAAGTTAGGTTGCGGTATGAGTGGACTCTTCAAAACAACTGTCTGGGTTTACTAGCTCAGGCAGTTGCCATGGCAGTCAGCAAAAACATTCCAAAATGTAAAAGGTTAGCTTACATCTCATCTCTTGCTCCGCCTTTACCTGAATACTCTACCTAAATACTCTACCTACCTGAATACTCTACCTAAACACTCTACCTACCTAAATACTCTACCTAAATACTCTACCTAAATACTCTACCTACCTGAATACTCTAACTAAATACGCTTTTTTCTCCTTCCATCCAATCTTTTCACAGTAAGTAGCTGTCCATTGCTTTTGTGACTGCACTACACAGTGACTATTTTCAGGCTGAATGTTACTGCTTCTCTCAGGAAACTTACATACACATTATGTCCATACCTAAATAAATTGTGTATTTTCACGCACCAAAACACAGCCGTTTTCACCTGAAGAAACACAGCTCTTTGTCAAGATATGACTCTGTTTTACTCAGTGTCCACACAGAAACTGAAAC
>CM060320.1:17572434-17574934 GCA_030674155.1 Stramonita haemastoma
CGTTATTACAACACAGCTGACACAATATCAGAACGATTGGGTGTGATAAGATACAGTATTAGAAAATGGCGTAATGAACAACACAACATTATGCACCGTCCTCTACTTCAAACATATCTTACTTTACACTTTCCGTATTAAACACAATTGAAACAATTTTTTTTAAAATTTTGACTTACCTTTTTAGATGACACTTTTCTGACGGAAGTTCATGCTGTTGGTTTTCAAGTTTCAACCATAGAGAACATTCTTGGAAGCGTCCTATTCAAACAACACTATTTAATGACCCTACAACCAGCCATTGTTGATAAGCAACCAATCAAAACAAACACACACGCACACACATAAAACACACACAAATACACGTCGTGTTCCACATCACACACACATCACAACAGCACTGGTGGGTGGTAGGTAGACAGGAGAGAGCAGAGAGCAAGGGAAGCTGCCGCCACTCCAGAAGCCTCCCTATTCAACCCCGCTCCTTTCTCCCTCTGTTCCTGCTATTCCTCATCTCCTTCCTTCCTTCCTTGGGCCCTCCCCCTGAACACCTTGCTGTGAGACAAGCTTGCATCCATTAAACACCTTGCACAGCCTCTAAGTCCCGCTGCAGCAGAAGAGAACCGCGTGTGATGGGTAAGTACCTCCGTAAGGGTCGTGCCCTGAAGTCTGTGTTTTGTTTCCGCCACCTGAGTGATGTATACATAAAGTTTATAATAAAGCAAGAAAACTGGTAATACTACATGAATAAAGAAGAAACTCAGTTTACCATCAAATAACTGGAATACTAGCAAGAATAAGAAAATCTAAGAATACTCACAATATATATGCATCTCTCTCTCTGTCTCTGTCTCTGTCTCTCTCTCTCTCTCACACACACACAATCACATACACACACGTGTGCGCGTGCGTGCGTGCGTGCGTGCGTGCGTGTGTGCATGCGTGCGTGCGTGCACCACACACACACACACAACACACACACACACACACCACACCACACACAACACACACACACACACACACGTGTGCGAATGCGTGCACGCACCCACACACTTATAGCCTTAAGAACATACTTTGAACATTATCATAAAATTTCACAGTGAAGTATGATTTTACTCCAGATAACCTATTTGTCCTTAAACTCTTTCACCACCTTTCATCTCTCCTGAAAACGGCATCTCTTGTATGTCCGTTAATTTTTTGTGAGGTTAGATTTGAATAAGTATAGAAAATTAATGTCCGCACTCGCTGTATTTAATCACAACAAGCGAAAAATCAAAGAACCTTTTGGAGTCCTCACTTTCAGCAGCCTCCGTAGAACAGACACCATTACAAACCTCCTGGAACCATAACCTGGCACTGCCCACCTCAGGGTACATACCACTGGCCAGCAGTATGGATAGGGAGCCACATACAATTGAAAGTTATCTGGAGTAAGATGACACTGAAATTTACAAAACTGCATACACACGGGGACTTGGTGTAAAAAATTATAAAAAAAAAACACATGAGTGCTTATTCCGTTATCCTCGAAATAAAAGAATAAAGAATAATAAAGAAAGTAGTGACACCATCTCTCTACACTGTGGAGAAGTATCACACCATAATTAATTACAATATAACCAGAACACGAGGTTACAGGTAACACACCAACCCTGAGATTTAGCGTTCCACCCACCATTAAGGTAGCGCTGTTGTGATTTCGGGGATGTTTTCTCAACACAACACCGGTAACTGTGTGCATGCCGAGGGAAAATAAGTTCCAGCTATTGAAGAAGTTTCAGTGATAGGCTCTGGTGTGTATGAATACACGTGTTAGACCATACCATTACCATAATTATACACACTTTGTACCCATTTTGCAAGCGTGACATAGGGTTATCTTTTGATGTATGTATGTATGTATGTATGTATGTATGTATGTATGTATGTATGTATGTATGTATGTATGTATGTAGTATGTTATGTATGTATGTAGTATTATGTATGTATGTATGTATGTATGTATGTATGTATGTAAATGAATGCTCTATTTCTATGGTAAATGTGTAAGATGGTTAGTAGATACTGACGTCTGGGTGTGTCAGGCATGAGTGGTAGGTAGTAGGCATCTGTCATTCTAGGAAGACTATGGAGTTGCGCTCTAGGCTCCAGAGTAAGTAAGTAAGTATAGGGGCAAGCTGTAACCCATGCAGCAGATCCCCCGCCCCACTCCCCCTCTCCAGGTCGCTGGAATGGTCCATTGGAAAGGAAATCGCCGATACGAATGTTTCCAGTGCCGTTGCAGAAGCCACTAGAATCGTTGCCATATAGGCCTACAGCCCCGAACTGCTCTGGGGACTCCAACTCCCCGAATTTTCCTTAGGGGCGGTGTCTAAATAAGACACCTGTGTGCATGCTGTTTTTAAAAAATATATATATTTGTTGTTCTTTTCTTTGCTGTAGGAAAGTCCTTACATTTGATCAGTGTATGCCAGTACTGGCTCATGCAGGCAATCAT
>CM060320.1:17579934-17599934 GCA_030674155.1 Stramonita haemastoma
CACACACACACACGCACGCACACACACCCCCCTACGCACGCACGCACCGGTAGTCTAGAAGTAACGCACTATGCCAAAAAAGGCGGAAAGTCCAGGTTCGGTCCCCATTTGTGACCGGAATTTTTCCCCCATGCATCAGACCCTAACTGGTGGTCTGGGTGCTAGTCTTTCGGATGAGATAATAAATGAGATCCCGAATGCAGCACGCATTTAGCACACGTCAAAAACTCCACGGCAGCAGGACAGTTGTCCCTGACAAATTCCGTAAAAAAAAGTAATTCTGATTGGAAACAAATAAGCCTATGATGCAAGCAGGAAAAAAACAAACAAACTAATAATGGGTGGATCTGCTCTTGTGGAAACGCAGCCTGAGTGTTAGGCACAGAAATCCACCATGACTTAAGAGGCATACAAAATTTAATACAAATACACACATCAAACAACAATAATTCCATACAGATCTGCTAGACATAAAGTGAAAAGTAACATGCGTGATCTTTAAGATCTATGGTACTTCATAACACTTGAAATCTTGAACTTCTTGTGGCCACTGATAAGCTTGATGATTCCATCTATTTTTTTCATAATGCAAATGCACATAATTATCCTCTGCTTTCTAAATGGACACTGTGCACAATTCATCAGTTCAAATACAAATCCAGGTAGCTTTGAATATTTCTAAAACTGATCAAAAATGTATGTTAAAAAAGAAAACAAATTTTTTAAACAGTTTAAAATTGTTAAACGAGAAGATAATGTCACACATTGACGGCAATAACAAACAAAACATTGCCCACTTGAATTTTACTTATGACTTCTGTAGAAATCTGAAGGTATATACTTTTCCGATGCCATTTCCTGTTATTTAAAAAGGAAATGCAAGGACTATGAGCACTGATTTGGGCGTAACACCAATGAAGACAAGTGTGTATTGGATTAGTTCTCCTCCTGCCTGAAGAATCTTGTACTCCTCGGGTGACAGGAAGTAAAAGTAGCTAAAAATCATGATTTTGCAATTTAAAAAAATGATGTGCAGATATGAAGATTGTGTGTGTGTGTGTGTGTGTGTGTGTTGTGTGTGTGTGTGTGTGTGTGTGTGTGTGTGTGCGTGCGTACGTGTGTGCGTGTGTGTGTATGTGTGTGCGCTGTCGTGTGGTGGTGGGTGTGTGTGTGTGTGTGTTGTGTGTGTGTGTGTGTGTGAAGAACTTGGGTATAAAGCATGTGTGTGAAACCAGAATTTTGTATCTGTTATCATAATACAAGTTGAAACAGACCGAACATGACAGTTTTGGCAGCCACAGTAGATTGTTTGCAGAGCTGTCTGACTGTCAGTCCCATGGTATCACAGCAGTTTTCTGTCACCAGTGCGTCCATGTAAAGACACAATGACAAAACTTCCGTAATAGAATCCTGAATAGAAAGTGGCCCATTTGAATCAGATGCCACAGACAAAACAATGACAGGAGGGAGGGAGGGGGGAGATGATGAAGGTGAAAGCCTCGTTGTCTCCTGTTCTTCTTTTTCTGCCCCCCCCCCCTCCCCCATGCCTCAACCCCCCCCCCCCCCATCCTCAGTGTGGTGGCTGTGTTTGTCTGGGAGTGAGTGTATTTGTCTGGGGTGTGGGGCAGGCGTTTTCAAAGTGTAGGGGGGGGGGGGGGGGGGGGGGGGGGGGGGGGCAATGGCCCCCTTCATTGCGGCCGTGTTTGTGGAGCACTTGCAATGAAATCTGATTTCTGCCATTTTCTCCCTCTCCTTTCATCTCTGCCACTGTGTGTCAGGGAAGGGGGCTGGCTGCACTGCACTGTCCTCATGGCTGATTACTGGGGCAAGACAAAGAGGCCACAGCTTTGTGTGGTAACCCCCCTTTGTACGGTCGTGTGCTGAAGGTAGCGGGTCTGTGATGATGAAAACAGTCCTTGTCTTGTATTGCTGCCCCCCCATTGTGTTGTTGGTTGGGGCTTGTCCTTTTTCCTTGGGGTGTGTGTGTGTGTGTGTCCCTCCCAGTCATCCCAACAAAGGACAAGGTTCAATTTCTGTTTGTAATGTCACACTTTGGAGAAAGGGAGAAAGAGAAACAAGTGATATTGTGAAAATTATCATTTGCAATAATTTTGTTTCAGCATGAAACTAAGATGTTAGATGAAGTAACATTCTTATTAAATACAGGGTTTTTTTATCATCACGAATAAGACTATTGGCGTGTTAAAAAGTACTCTAGGAGATTTTTTTTCATTGATAGACTTCCTGTAGTGTGGCAAATTAGCTAAATAGAGGGTGTACATTGTAATTAACAGAATGTAGAATGCTGGCCCCTAGAGAGCTGAGGTCTCTGACGCCTCGCTCCCCTACGACCACACAGGTTATGGGATACCTTTACCGTTACCTTTTATAATGAATACAAAGAGAATATCATTTCTCATAATTTATAAGTATACCAAAGTGGATTTGTGCTGAAGAAGTACTTTGTTTCTGAAATCTGCAATGTCACAGATCACACCAATAGAGACCACACTCTAAAATGATACAGCCAATAAGCGATGTTAAAGGTTTAACACAGCAGCTGGATTTTATGTAGACACGCAAAAGGGAGAACTAGAAGGGAGACAATCAAATCAAGTCATCATGCATTACGAAGCAAAAGACCTTTTCACATACTAGAGCTATAATAGTCTCCAAGCAGAATGTGTACTTATTGTTGGTGGTATTACATATTCAAATTATTTAATTCAAATTATAATAATAATATACAGGATTTTATAGCGCTATATTTGCAAAAAACACAAATCAAAGCGTTGATTATCTCAATTCGAACGAGGCTCTTCTGGGTGGACTAAAATGTTGACACAAGAGCTGCAATCCACAGCTACAATCAGTTTCTCACTTTCAGCTCCTTTAGCTTTCTATCCCTTCATCCAAGGTGTATTGATAGCGTAATTGACACAGCTTGGACTGTAAAACCAAAAGAGGGACACTTAATTTACATGCCTGGACCTTTGATGAGTTATTGGATTTGTGGCTGTGACACTGGCGGAACTTTGGAGCATAGCTGAGAACACAAAATACAAAAAGATTAGTTACGTGAAAACGATAAAAATAACATGTGTTTCTTATGCGTTAGTTAAGTTTTCAAATATACGATATAAAATGAGGCATATTAAAAGAATCACACAAACAGGGTCAGCTCTTAATTCATTTGGGTATGTCTAAAGTGAAATCGTTTCAATAGCATGTATTTATCCACATTAGCTGAGTGTATACATCTTAGGAATTATTCTTTCTATATTTAGTCATATTCGTAGATTCACACACACACACACACAATATTGATAATTTTTTTTAACATCACATGTATTGAAAATGTGATCTGCTGCCCGAAACACGAATCTTTTATAACATTGCAGATACACATATCTGATGAAACATTAAAATAGTTATTATTCGTGTCTGTAAGTTCACAGACGCATAGTTACAATGTATAAGAACGTCTACATACGTTTGTCAACTGCTGTTCAGAAGAAGGTACCAAGTGAGAGAACAATGAACGGGAGAACAGTGAACAATGAACACATTCATTATAGAGGATCATGGAACAAGATACCAATAACTTTCTACATCTACTGGAGAGAGAAGAAGACAAGAGAGCAGACGAGAGAGAGACAGAGACAGAGACAGGAGAGAGTTTGTGTGTGTGTGTGTGTGTGTGAAGCATATTTTAAATCCTGCTATGTGGGAGGGGGGGGGGGGGGGGGGGGGGGGGGGGGGGGCAGGGCGCAACCCCCTGTCAGTGCACACGGCCCTGACCACTCCATCACGCTGTGACTGCGGCCACTGACTGCCCAGACACTGCAATCAGGGCATCGCGTGCCGTCTGCTCTCCCAGAGCTGTTGTTTGCATTTATTTACCATGACATCACAATAGCTTGCTTGCCTAGGCCTGCCTGCCTTTTGCTCAAATATGGTCAATGATAATAGATCTTCTTGGAGAACTTTTGAATACAGTTTCTAGTTGTACAAATTTGCAATGGATTTGTTTATCCATATAAACACTTTTTTTTTTTTTTTTTTTACTCAGGTGATGTAAAAAGATCAATGGTATTGATCTGTCTGTGTTTTTTGCTCGGAGGAATGCTCTTTTTCTCAATAGATCTTTTTAGTAACATGATTACTGTTTAGACTGATATGATTGTCAGTGCCAAAGCTCACCAAGTTCATTACCTCGTATTGCACAAATCCTATTAAACCCTGGGTTAAGTCAACATCAGCTGACGACGTCAAAAAGCCTTTGTCCCCCCCCCCCCCCAACCCAAGACTGGAGTCCTCCCTTTGGACAGCAGAGCCAGCTAGCTGGGCCTGTGTGGTAGCAGGGTGAGCGGAAACGTGGAGAAGAGCATGTTCAGTCTCCCCGAGAAAAAAGACTTCCCTTGCACACTGTTTGGCAAGGCTGCAGGCAAGGCTGGGAGGAGGAGGGGACTTGGGCAACCAGGGCAAATTTGGTTGGGGGTGATGTTGTTCCAGCTCCGTGTAAAAAAGGAAAAAATTAAAAAAAAAACTTGGGGTGGAGATTTTATGATGGGGTGGCGGCTGAATGTCCCTGACTGAGGGCTGACGACAATGACACTCCCTGATCAGGAAACCATCACCACGCTTTGTCCGCCACTGCCCCGTCATTACACAGAAATGGGGGAGGAGAGGGAGAAGAAGGGAGGGGGGGTGGCTCTTCAAAATGGCGGTTTTGGGG
The DNA here is from genome assembly GCA_030674155.1 of Stramonita haemastoma. Classification (NCBI taxonomy): domain Eukaryota; kingdom Metazoa; phylum Mollusca; class Gastropoda; order Neogastropoda; family Muricidae; genus Stramonita; species Stramonita haemastoma. The sequence goes on from CM060320.1 coordinate 17,584,673, forward strand.
GTTGAGGGAGAATGAAAGCCCCTAAGGGGGAGAAGGACCGGGGCCGAAGGAGACAAGCCAGGTCTGGATTGCGTTGACTCCTGTGGTAATAGCTGTTTTCCTTTTATTGATTACTGTGGCCTTTTTTGTGTGAGGAAGGTTGCACTGCTGCTGTTTGTGTTCAGATGATCCATCAAGGCTGAAGAAAACTATGGCTCTGTTTTTTGCTGCGTTCTTCATCATTCATCATACATCATCATCATCATCATCATCATCATCTCATCATCCATCATCATCATCTTCTTCTTCTTCTTCTTCTTCTTCTTTTTCCGTGACAGTGAATATGTCGAAAATTTAAAGTGATGGGTTATCAAACTCTGCATATAAACGCTGGCATCAACATAACGATATCAACAATAACAGGTTTGGTTAGTGTTTTTAAAAATAAAAGGATAGATTTTGTAAAGTGAATTTTAACTTTTTCTCAAGTTTTACTCTGAAAAAAATGGAGACAAAACAGTATGAAAAGAAAGTGTTATCGGCCTCTTTACTACTGTGATGATTTTCAGCAACAAATACAGCGTGTTTCTTTGTTTAGAGTAATTTGATTAAATTGCAGTGTTTGTTTGCGCTAGATCTAGCTGAAGAAAATCTATGCGGTTTTTGTGTGTGTTTTTTTCTCTTTTATATCGAGGATAATGGAATAAGTAATCATGTGCTTTTTACATCTAATCCCCGTGTGTATGCAGTTTTGCAAATCTTGTCATCTGTTCCCACCGGCACACAATGGCCTAGCCTACTCTTACGAAAAGATTACAGGATTTAACGTGTGCGCAAGATGTTCTGCAAGTGCCCGCACACGGGGCCTCGGTTTAAAGTCTCATCCGAAGGACTTTTGGGGAGAGTGGAGTCAGCACTGATGTTAACTCCAGGGGAAAAATCCCCACGAACGGGAATCGAACCCAGGTCATCAAATTGCGGGGGCAATGTTCTAACCATTAGGCTATTCCGATCCCCGTTCCTCAGATGAAGCTTATTCATCATCTCATGACTACCTGGAATCAGTAGGTCTTCCCCTCCTCTCTCCCCCTAGCTTAAAAAAAAACGCGGTTTTTTTCTTATCTTAAAAATGTTTTAAATTGACTGGATACATTTTTTTGTTTTTTGTATTTTTTGTATTTTGTACCACTTTGTATCACAGCAGATTTCCCTGAAATTCGGGCTGCTCTCCCCGGGGAGAGCGCGTCGCCACAAGTGCAGCGCCTACCCTCTTCTTTTTTTCTTTTTCCTGCATGCAACTGCATCCATTTTTTCTGGATGTTGCTATATAACACACAGTGTTGGAAGTTGAAGCAGGAGCGCGGCCTCATACTCAGTGCCAGAGTGTATGAGGCAGAAGGAAGGAATCAGAATCTTTGCCGCTGTGGGAGTCCTGGGGTGAAAACAGGTGCGCACACTCCAGTGGGTCAGCAGCACACAGCTGTGCCCCTCAGGGCGCAGTGCCATGCCGCTTGTATAACCTGGCAGACAGGGAAGGCGGCACACTTGCTGATTGTTTGGCCTGTCTGGTGTGTATGTGTATCTTGTAGCGCGTCTGTTTATCAGTCTGCCTCCTGCTTATTCTGGTTTCACCCTCCATTCTGATCTTTTTCATCTCATCTTTCCTTCCGCTCCCACACCCCCCCCCCCTTCCCATGAGTCCGTGACATCAGTATAGATACTGTAGAAACAGTTCTTTCTTGGCATTGTAGCTTTCTTTCTAATCACTGCTGTAGCAACTATTTCTTTCTGAGCAGATCACCATGGGTGTCTGTCGGTAACTCCTCTCAGAATACAAGGCAGAGGAGTTTAGTGGAAAGAAAGTGGAAAGGTAGAAAATTTGTCATAGAACAGAAAAAAGGAAACAGAAAAGCAGGTCCCTATGACAGACAAAAGACGTATCTGCATGCATCGTGCACTAGTTAAAGTCACGGTATGCTTCAGCACTGGGCTTTATCACAGGTTCTTGATTGAACCATTGATGCTGGGGTAACAACAAAATGAGAGGCGTATGATCAGTGGCTTTCACTCATGGAATTCCACTTTACAGCGTAGTCTTTAGTGATCGACTATGAATCTGACTAGAGGCTTGACTTGCACAGTCTTTATGTGCTTCACCCCAGGAGCTAGTTGGCCTTAGGAAACATCTCCATGTTGACCGCCTTATGCCCTCTTGGTCGGAGAGTGGGGATGTACTGTGGGCAAAGCATCTCCACAATAATCAAATTTCTGCCCAGTTTCCGAACAGCAGCAGCTTCCTCTGCGTTTAGAAGGTCATCGTCGAACACGACGGACAAACAAACAGCAAACGGTTCAAGTCACGGCAGATAAGCTCATCACATAAGAAATAACGCTTGTATACATAAAAAACCGATGGATTAGTTTCCATAAAAACAGAACCTTCTTTAACAGTGAAGTTGTGCAGAATCCTTTATCTTCCAATGGTTTCATTGCCTCTGACCAAACCTTTATCAGTTACTGTTACAAGCCAAGTGCCAAGACCTTCAGTAGGATTTGCTCTACTTTGAAATGTTATAATTATTGAGACTGATTCAGCCATGACAACCCTATCATGATAACAACTGCATTCTCCTATAAAGGACAAGAAAATCCTATGGAGTCGAAGTATGGCTGCCTATATGGCAAGGTACCTGGAAAAAAGTGTGACACAAAAACCTTCTCCAGTTTGTACGTACAGTATTACAGTAATACCCAGGTGGGATGAGGTAATGCGATTACATATTCTAGGTGATCCTCAGGGTGTTAAGCTAGGCCGGGAAGCGCACAATAATAACCACAACAACAGCTTAGTATCAAATGTCTTTAGGCTTTCCATTTCATCATATATGAAACGATAATTCATATCTGACCAGAACGCTTATCGGGCAAACTCTCCTGCTGGCCTGAAAGGAGCTAGAGGGCTTGGGATAGTACATCTCCAACAACAGCCAGAAGTCATTCTCATGGAGGTGTCAGGAAATGGAAGTAACCACCTTACTGCAGTCGTCCCAGGGTAAGAAGGCACATTCCAGTGCAGGTAAAAAGTAGAATCCAGCGGCCTCACCACTAAGGCCACCCTCTAATATTAGCTAAGCAAAGCATCCACAAGCAAGTTTGAGTTCTGACCTGCCATGTCCCCCTGACCTCAGCTTTCTCACCTGACTTAACTTTGCTTTGCTTCACAACACTTTTAAAACACCTCACATACCCTATCTCTCTCTCTCTCTCTCTCTCTCTCTCTCTCTCTCTCTCTCTCTCTCTCTCTTCTCTCTCTCTCTCTCTCTCTCTCTCTTTCTTCTACTCTTTTTTCTGTCTCTCCTCTCCTGTCTGTCTGTCTGTCTGTCTGTCTCTGTCCTGTCTGTCTGTCTGTCTGTCTCTCTCACGCACACAAACAGACATAGACAAAGACAGAGAACAAATACATCTTGTGGTAATTTACATTTTTCCGGCATGTCTTGCAGCAAAGGTAGGTAGGAAGGAGGTAGGTAGCATAGGACAGGCGGCATACCGCAGTCAGGAGGTAGGCCCAGGGAATGCAGCCGAGTCATTGTTCCCTGCGGCACGGGCCTGCTAGCTCGGCAAGGTGAGATAACATCGGCAGTGCCAGAGGCAATGTAATAGACTGTGGCGAGCCCTTGCCTCATACAACAACACCTTTTACACTCGGCGCTACGTCAGGGAAATGCCTCCCCTCCCCTGCTAGGCCATCTAGCAGACAAGAGTCGGCAAATGAATGCTGTCTCTCTGTGTCTCTCTCTGTCTCTTTGTCTTTCTGTTTCCCTGTCTCTTTCTCTCTTTCTTTCTTTCTCTCCCTCTCTCTGTATCTGTCTGTCTGTCTCTGTCTCTGTGTCTCTCTGTCTCTGTCTGTGTTGTCTGTCTCTCTGTCTCTGTCTCTCTCTCCCTCTCTCTCTGTCTGTCTGTCTCCCTCTGTCTGTCTGTCTGTCTGTCTGTCTGTCTGTCTGTCTTCTTCTGTCTCTGTCTGTCTGTCTCTGTCTCTCTCTCTCTCTCTCTCTCTCTCTCTCTCTCCTCTCTCTCTCTCTCTCTCTCTCTCTCTCTCTCTCTCTCTCTCTCTCTCTCTCTCTCTCTGTAGGATTGTAATGTAGTTAGGGTGTCAGACCTGTGACCTGACGTAAGTGCTATGGTGACATCTTTGCTAAGACACCCCTTCAAACGAATGCTTGTTCCAAGTGATCCTTACAGCATTCTCCTATATTGAATTTGGGTGAGGAGATGATCCGAGGTTCCTTACGCATATATTGGCATAGCATCTTGTGAACTCAGTTAAACCACTGCCCCTTTGCGTAGAGGAATAGGCAAGCCAAGACCAACTGTTCATTATACAGCCATACCCAGCATGCAATCTGCAACATCTCCAGGTCTCACGTGTAGTGACCCAGAGAGTTAAAGGAAAATAAGAGAATAAGAGAGAGAGAGAGAGAGAGAGAGAGAGAGAGAGAGAGAGAGAGAGAGAGAGAGAGAGAGAGAGAGAGAGAGAGAGAGAGAGAGAGAGAGAGAGAAGAGTAACTGTCTTGTTAATCTGCAACAACAACAACAACAACAACAACAAACTTCTGTTCCCCATGTTGACCCCTTTCTTTCATTATCCAGTCTTTAAAACTGACAGCACCACAACTGCCGTGTTTTTTTTTCCCTAACAAACTTACAGAGATTCGTTTGAAAACTAGACGTTGGTTGCTGTTTCATGTATTCAGTATAACGGTTCCTGGTCAACGATTATGATTAAATTCCTCGTTTTGTAATACACCGCGAATTGAAAGACATGTTGGTAGCATTTTGGACATAATGTTGTGACATTCTGTTGTGAAACAGTATTTCACAACAGAAGGGCCAGTTGACTGGCTGTTGAGACTGACTGTCTCAAGAGATTTCAAGACATCTTGTTAGAAGCAACAGAATTCCTGCAGTTTTGAAAAATAGCACACACTTATGATAACGTTTAGACCTTCTGAAGTGAGGATGGCCTGGGAGGAGGGGGGGAGGGCAGCAATTGGTATGGAAGGTAAAAGTGTGAAAAGTAAAGGTAGTCATTCAAGGTAAAATGGAGGGGGGGGATGCAGCAATTGGTATGGTAGGTAGGTAAAAGTGTAAAAAGTAAAGGTAAGTCGTTGAAGGTAAAATGAAGGAGGAGGGAGAGGGGAGGGGTTAATTATGGCTGACACCCTGACTGCCAGAAGCTGCGGCAGAGGATGGGGCTCAGTGACTGTGGCAATCCTCTGTCTCTCACCTGCCACCACGCCTCACCTCCCCTGCCAACTGGCCCCCTCTGTCTCCCTCCCCCTCCCTCCTTCCCTCCCCCCTCCTGTTCACTAGTAGTCCTCCTCCTTCCTTCTGCACTGTACCCGGCCTCCCTTTGACGCTTAATTAAAGGAGAACGTTGTTGTCTCTCTTCGCGTCAGTTGCTGCCGACAGATGGCGCTGTCGTAAATAACGGTCGTCTTTCTCTCGACGGCTCATTCTTCTGCTTCTCTCTTTCCTGTCGAGTCCTGTACTCGCGGCAAACCCTCCTGTGGATGCGTACACCACGCGCCTACCCCTATATCCATAACACATACACACGCACGCCACGCACGCACCGCACCACAGCACACACCACACCACACACACACACACACAACACACACACACACACACACACACACACACACACACCACACACACAACACACACACGCACACACACACACACACACCACGCACACACCACACACACACACACACACCCACACCACACCACCACACACACACAACAGTGCGCGTGCATGCGCGCTTTTTTGTGGTAAACATTGGTTTGGTTATGATGACATGTTGACTATAATAATATTGTCTATATCATTCAGCAGTCAGGCTTAGTTACTGGCTCTGACAAAAGTTACTGCCACTAGCTTTGTCAAACTGCTACATTTTAAAATAATGACAAGTTTGAGCCGTCCTCCTCTAACAACCTTCAGAAATCAAATGTGTCATGATGAGAGAGTTGTAACTTGTTACCTAAATCTGCTGTGACATAAAGTGGTACAAAATACAAATGTTCATCCCCCAGCATTAGCGTTAATTTTTGGATTAAGCAGCCTTCACTGACAGCTTGACCAACAGCAGGGCTGTTATCTTACTGCTGTAGTAGTAGTAGTAGTAGTAGTAGTAGTAGTAGTAGTAGTAGTAGTAGTAGTAGTAGTAGTAGTAGTTAGTAGTAGTATAGATCTATTATCATTATTGTTATTATACTATTTTTTGTTGTTATCATTATCATCATCATCATTATCATCGTCACCATCGTTATTATAAAATGTCATTATCATCTATAAACTTGCATTACACAGCTAGATGCTTCGGGTTTTTATGAAATGCAGTATTAATGTGCTCTGAAAATTATGGGCTCAAGGACACGTTGTTGTCATCATCAAATGACTGTGTATTTTTGGTGTCAGGATCCTCCTAGCACAACTACCTTAAAAACGTTTTAAAAATGTTCTTCCTGGGCTAGAACTCCGATGCAACTGTTTTCCACCATTAAGACAGATGCATTCTGACTTCGCGGATGATGTCTAAATACTACACTAGTGTGCAAGCGTTTTTGTTTTCTTTGTGTCACCTGTTTCTACCGACACGCAATAGCCTACCCTTCCGAAGGCATTTTGTCACACCTCCAGAAGCCATAGATAAAAGTATTTTCCCTTCGAGGAATATTCTCCCTTCGGAGATGAAATTATTCTCCCTTTGGCCTTTCTTTCAATGCCTCAGGCATGTACCCATTTACAGCTGAGTGAACCGGGGACTGTACTGAAGCCAAGGTGCATGAACGGTCACCCATTTAAGAGGTAACCACACTCACGGCTGTTTAATCTTAGCTGAGTGCTCTGACCACTGAGCTATCCCGTCCCTATGATGATAGTGCTTTCGCTAAAAATGTACATCTACTTTATGGATTTTAGACTAGTCATAAATCACCAGTTTGCCAAGGCACCTTAAACCAAAAGGTACACGTCTGTTGTCCGTTCTATCTCTACCGACCATACACATTTGCTGCCGAGTCTGCTCTGATGGGTATAGTTAGCCGCATGGTACTCATTTAGAGGCAGAGTAGAAAGTGACGGGTTTGCCATTTGTGGAGATGAAAACCCTTGGAGCTGAATGTTCATAACAAGAACTGATGATTACCTGTAGAAAAAGTGTGATGAAGGCAAAACTACCATTCAGGGTCAATCTCTTAAACAGGTGACAAAATGAGTACCTGAGTCTGATCCTTAAAACAAGCTGTCTGAGATGAAAACTCAAACACTGTCCGCAGAAAAGTGAGCATTTTAATGCACTGTCGAAGAAAATTCAAATCCTTTAAAGCTCTTCACAAAATCTTTTGTTCGATGGTTTGCATTGCGTTAAGTTATGCTCCATTGTGTTTGAGTTGAAGTGTGACAAAACAAACCTGAAAGAAGGAAGGGCAGTAGAGTTTTTATATCCCTTTTTAGTCTGTTTTTTTTTCTATAGTTGCACAGTTTTATTTGAGATTTCAAATTTGACGAGATGACAGCCATGGTGTTGTCTGTGTAGTCGCGGGGCTATAAATAACTTGATTGGATTGGGTTAAAACTTGAGAGAAACGGACTTGATCATCATAATTTATTGATTAAATTATTGGAGATTGCAAAGTACAATGCTTCCTTGGTGCTGTGCCAGCAAGAGCATGACTGACAGACTCAAACCGGGGGGACGGGTAGCCTAGTGGTCAGAACATTGCGCTCGCAATTTGACCAACCCGGGTTCGATTCCTGTTCGAGGGGATTTTTCTCCTGGAGTCAACGTCAGTGCTAACTTCACTCTCCCGCAAATTCCTTCGGATGAGACTTTAAACCGAGGCCCGTGTTGAACGCATGCAGAACAACTTGCCACACGTTAAATACTGTTCCGCTATTCGTAAGAGTAGGCCATCGTGTACCGGTGGGAACAGATGACATTACAAAACTGCATACACACCGGGGAGTAGATGTAAAAAAGCACATGAGTGCTTATTCCATTATCCTCGATATAAAAGAATGAGTAATAAATACTACTACTACACTACTACTACTACTACTACTACTACTACTACTACTACTACTACTACTACTACTACTACTACTACTACTACTACTACTACTACTACTACTACTACTAAGCCTACTAAGCCCTACTAAGCCCTACTGAGCAATGAGGGGCCGGCCCCCTCTGTCTCCTGATTCAGCAGCGAAATAAGAGACAAAAAGACAGGTATAGGGCCCCAGCCCCTAGTGCAGGAACATCATTATTGCTGTGAGAACTCATTTCTCCCTCATGCATCAGCACTCTTTATCTTGACAGGCAGTTAACCCATCATGTGCTGTTTTGTATAAACAGTGTGTGTGTGTGTGTGTGTGTGTGTGTGTGTGTGTGTGTGTGTGTGTGTGTGTGTGCGTGTGCGTGTGTGTGTATGCTTGGGTGCACGCGTGCGCATACATGCACCCTTATGAGCATATGTTTATCCGTTTAGCTAAATGTTCATAAAATTATGTGCTACGTATACATACATCATTGGTTTATTTTCATTCATAGGATGATGCGTTGTAGGAGAAATGAACTATGTATGTAGTATGTATGTATGTATGTATGTATGTATGTATGTATGTATGTTATGTATGTATGTATGTATGTATTAGTATGTATGTATGTATGTATGTATGTATGTATGTATGTATGTATGTATGTATGCATGCATGTTTGTATTTATTTATTTATTTATTTATTTATTTATTTTATTCATTTATTCTTTTTATTCGAGGATAATGGAATAAGCACTCATGTGCTTTTTTACATCCAGTCCCTGTGTGTTATGCAGTTTTGTTAATCTTGTCATCTGTTCCCACCGGCACAGAATGGCCTACTCTTACGAAAAGCGGAACCGGATTTAATGTGTGCGCAAGATGTTCTGGTATACTGTAGCTTCTTATGGCTCATTCGAAGTGTTCTTTTTGTTATTTCTTGGATCCTGAACACCCAAAAGATACCATTGTGAAGCCAGCCTTATGTGCGCATTGCGTCTGACATAGGGTTAACTTTTTGCACAAGGATGATGGGGTGCAATCTCTCCCCCCCCCTTTAATTAAAGTATAATACACAGAAGATGTTATTCAGTCTAGAAGTATACGTTGAACAGACTATTTCAAATGTCCTTTCTTCGGGAGTGTTTAGATCAAATAGATTTAAATACGTTTGGATAAACTAAGAATCTGAAAATACACGTAGACTTTAAAATATAAGGGCACTAAAGACTGATGAACAACATACAACAGAATAAAGACAAACATAACAATGGGCACAATTCGTTTTATAGAGCATTGAAATTATCCATGCCTCATGAAAAGTATCAGTCAGTTGATATTGATTGATAGGCATATCAAAAGTTATAATTATGATTAGATCCCTGTTCGAAGTAACTGAAATGATGGCCAATATCGGTGTAAACAGGGTACAGAATAGGCCTGGTATGTCTGTTGTGTTTTTATGGGACGGGATTACTTAGTGGTCAGAGCACTCACTTTCCCCCAAGCTGGTTAAAGCAGCGTTGAGTGTCGTGACCTCTTGGATGGGTGACCGTTTGTGCGCCCTGGCTTCAGTACAGTTCCCCAGTTCAACAAGCTATAATGGGTGTCTGCCCTCTTCTTGTTGTTGTTTAGGGACAGGGCAAGTAAAACAGTAGAAAGAGAGGAGATGGGTGCCGCCCTCAATATGCTGGCCCCTAGAGAAGCTAAACTCTGACACTTTTCTCCCCAACGACCGCTTAGGGAACATCTTTTATGTCTACTGTGTAGAAACACAAAGGAAGACAAATGTTGCTTACTTTTCCAGCCCTCAAGGATTTGTGAGTAAAACGAAGAAGTGTGAAGGAAAATGTGCCTGTATTTATTACCGTATATAAGTGGCATTGAATTTGGCTCATCAGAGGGCAGTTTGATGTGCATGCAACCTACACCTAGATCAGTATGCTTTTCAGTTGTCTGGTTGTCATTATCAACTGTGCAATTTGCAGCTATTGTATACTGCCTTACTTCAAATAGGGTCGTGGCCAATACTAAATAAAAACCTCTTCTCTCTCTCTCTCTCTCTCTCTCTCTCTCTCTCTCTCTCTCTCTCTCTCTCTCTCTCTCTCTCTCTCTTCTCTCTCTCTCTCTCTCTCTTCTCTTCTCTCCTCCTTATTCCCAGATAAAATCAAGTTGGTGAGCTAGGCTATCCTCATACATCAGCACCCCCCCCCCCCCCCCCCCACCTCCCTAATTTATAGCCCGTCAAGAAAGTCTGTGTATAAAGCATCAGCAGCCCAAACAGTCATCTCTTCTCTTTTATTTTCGCAGCCACAGACAAGCTTTCAGCAGGCCCAGTGATCTATGTCGTTTTGAGGGGCGAAGGGCTCACTAAAGCTGCGCTGTGAGGATGTGCAAGGGGCGGCAAGCGGGCAACATCTCTCTGTTGTCTCCCTCGCCGCTTTCCCTAACGACAATAGCAGAAGCTTGAAGGGAGATAAGCGCGTAGAGCCGCTACAGCAAGGGCGATGACTGAGGAGTCCAGGGTACCTAGGTGGCGCCTTGCCAAGCCAGAGAAATCGGATCGATCCATTTTGGGAAGGAGGGGAATCAGGTGGATGATCTGTGATAGACGGCAGAATGGGGGTGAAGAACTCTTTCAAAGCTGTGTGGGTTGTCTGGTCAGTGTCAGGGAGTTCTGGGCAATGCTATTCCTGACTTTGTAGCGTCGGAACAATTCCTTTGACTGTTCTTTGGATAAAATTCCTGAAAATCCCCCAAAAGTCTAAATCATGGGCACACTGGTGTTTTTTTTTTCTGTGTATGCCTATATTTATCGTGTTTTATCGTGCACGTGTTTGGTGCTTCCTTTTATCTCACTTTCTGTTTCTCCCCCTCCCCCTTCTTCTTGTTCTTGTTCTTCTCCCCTCTCCCCCACTCTCTCTATCTTTATTTCTTTTCATTCCTCCTGAAAGCCACAAGTTCTAAACCTATGAAGTAGGTCCCAGAGCAAGAGCAGGCGTGGCTTATCTATGTGAAAAGAGAGAGGCTGCGTGTAGCCCTGCTTGTGAGCAGTATATTGTTGTTGTTGTTGTGCGTTCCCCAGCTTAACACTCTGGAAGTCTACCAGAATGTGCACTCTGACTCACCTATCCCACCTGGGAATCACTGTGACATTGAAATTGCACACTGAATGAGAAAGTTTACGTGTATGACTGTTTACAAGCACATCGCCATATAAGCAGCTATACTTTGTCTTCAGAGGATTTTTTCTCCTTTAAAGGAGGGTGTAGGCTGTTCTGTTAAGAGCTTGTCATGGCTGTAGGCAATCTCAGCACAGCATTTTACAACATAACAACAGTTTAGTGTAGGCCTTGGCAATTAGCTGACATCAGTAACTGACACAGCTTTTGGCCTGGGCCATGTAATATATGATGTATATAATAACATAAGTAATATATATATATAATATATATATATATATATATATATAATATATAGATAGATAGATATATATCATGCAGTTAATTAGATAATCTCTGTCTCGTTGTCTCTGTCTTGCTCTTCTCTCCCTCCCCCCCCCCCCCTTTGTGTGTATGTGTTTGTGCGCACGTGTGTGTGTGTTTGTGCGTGCGTGCGTGCGTGTGTGTGTATGTGTGTGTGTGTGTGAATATGCGCACACGTGTGCTATATTCCCTGCCTCACACATCGAAATGTACAAGATCGATGAATTATTGTACAGAAGAGGAAGACGAGTTCGATTCCCCCCACTGTTATACCGGGAAGTGAAGAGCAGTCCTCCACGTGGCGAAGGTGTGGAGAGGACCACTAAGCAATGGCCCTGTGACAGGGGAAGGGGTGAGGATCTCCCGGGGCTGGCTGTAGGTCCAGATGGCCCATCAAAGGCCAGAGAGGGCCAGACCTAATGCCAGCCGCCACCAGCAGACTGGGCAGACAGACAGTGGGGGGTGGCTGTCATGGAGCCTTGCTCCAGCTGTACTGGCCCTGATTGCTGCCGGTGTATGTTGGTCTGATCCGCTGCTTTCATCTTGTCCTGCCTTTCCCCCTGTCTGGCCTGCCTGCCTTCCACTCACTCATCCTGCACGCTAGGTATTTTATTTATTTTATTGTGTTCTTTTGTATCGAGGATAATGGGATAAGCACTCATGTGCTTTTTTTTTAATTATAATTATCCAGTCCCCGTGTGTATGAGGTTGTGTAAATATCTGTTCCCACCGGCACACAATGGCCTACTCTTACGAAAAGCGGAACAGCATTTAACGTGTGCGCAAGATGTTCTGCGGGCGTTCGCACTCGGGGCCATGCTGTGTTCTGCCCGTAAAGTAGCAACAGGTCCACGACACAAAGGAAATAATGTCTGCTAAAGAGGCAGTCTACCTTTAGCTAAAGGACTTGAGGGAGAGGTTCAGGCAACAGTTCAGATCAATCCCTGTCCTGGCATCTGACGCTGGACACCTGAATAAGCCTGGAGGCAGAGAGAGAGAGAGAGAGGAGAGAGAGAGAGAGAGAGAGGAGAGAGAGAGAGAGAGAGAGAGAGAGAGAGAGAGAGAGAGAGAGAGAGAAGAGAGAGAGAGAAGAGAGAAGAGAGAGAGAGAGTGACAGAGAGAAGCAGAGAGAGAGACAGACAGACAGACAGAAGACAGAGACAGAGAGACAGAGACAGAGACAGAGCACAGAGAGAGAGACAGACGAGAGAGACAGAGAGAGAGACAGAGACAGACAGAGACAGACAGAGACAGAAGAGCAGACAGAGACAGACAGAGAACGAGAGAGACAGAGAGACAGACAGACAGAGACAGAGAGATTTATTTATTTTTTATTTATTCTTCTATATCGAGGATAACAGAGTAAGCAATCATGTGCTTTTTTTTCATCCGGTCCCCGTGTGTATGCAGTTTTGTAAATATTGTCATCTGTTCCCACCGGCACACGATGGCCTACTCTTACGAAAAGCGGAACAGGATTTAACGTGTGCGCAAGATGTTCTGCGTGCGTTCGCACACGGGGCCTCGGTTTAAAGTCTCATCCGAAGGATTTTTGGGGAGAGTGGAGTCAGCACTGATGTTAACTCCAGGAAGAAAATTTCCTCGACCGGACTCGAACCCGGGTCTTCAAATTGCCAGCGCAATGTTCTGACCACTAGGCTATCCGCCCCCTCCGAGACAGAGAGAGACACAGAGAGAGAGACAGATAGAGACAGAGACAGAGACACAGAGACACACAGAGAGAGAGACAGAGACACAGAGACACAAAGAGAAAGAGAGACACAGAGACACAGAGAGACACAGAGAGACAGAGAGAGACAGAGAGAGGGGCAAGGCTACACAACCCTGCAGCCTGTGTTGCAGGCTGTTCCTCACATCCAGGCTTAGGTTTCCACCTTCTGTTTTCCAGCCTGGCGCTTTTTGTCTTTTCTTCTGTCTTCAGTACCCCCCCCCCCCCTCCCTCCTCCTTTTCTGTAAAATTCTATGCATTCTTTGCATGGACGGAGGAGGAAGTTATGAGAAACGAGAAAGAACTGTGGGGGTGAAGGGGTTTAGAGAAGGGAGAGGGAGCGGGGGTGGTGGTGGTGGGGTGTGTGAAGACAGGTAAAAATGCAGGTTTGTTTCTGTCTGTGTCTGTCTCTTCCTTCCCTGGCTTTTGATCTGACTCACGAGGGTTGTGTACATTCTTCTTCTTCTTCTTTTCTTCTTCTTCTTCTTCTTCTTTCTTCTTCTTCTTCTTCTTTCTTCTTCTTTCTTCTTCTTCTTCTTCTTCTCTTCTCTCTCTCTGTCTGTCTCTGTCTCTCTGTCTCTGTCTCTGTCTCTGTCTGTCTGTCTGTCTGTCTGTCTGTCCTGTCTCTGTCTGTCTGTCTTCTGTCTCCTCTCTCTCTCTGGGGACATGATAGCCTGGTGGTTAGAGTAATGTTCATTGCTTTCGTCATCTGCTGACCAGGGTTCGAATCTCGTTCAAGAGTTTTCCTCTGGAGTTAATATCCATTCCCCCCAAAAGTCCTTCGGATGAGACTATAAACCGAGGTCCTGTGTGCGAACGCACGCAAAATATCTTTGCGCACGTTAAAACCCGTTTTGATTTTCGGAACAGTAGGCCATTGTGTCCTTTGAGAACGAATAACAAAATTTACAAAAGTGCATACACACAGGGATTAGATGTGAAAAAAGCACATAACACATTGTGAATCAATGCACTTCTTTGCTTTAAAGCAGTTCTTGGGCTTAGAATACATACACAATGACCAAACTGTGAGTCCTCTGGAACAATGAGAACATCGCCATCAGTTTCAAATTCAAACTGATGTGTTCCCTGATCCTGGTCATATTCTTATACGCATGTGAAACCTGGACCATAACAGCTGACATTGAAAGAAGGATACAGGCAATGGAGATGAGATCCTTTTGCAAACACCTTGGTATCTCACATTGAGATCACATCACTAATGAAGAAGAGATAACCAGAATAAGAATGCCATCGACCATATGAAGGTCTCCTGACTTCAGTGAAAAAACGCAAGCTAAAGTGGTACGGGCACGTCACACGAACTTCTGGATTGGCCAAGACAGTCTTACAAGGAACAGTAAAAGGAGGGAGACGACGAGGCAGACAGAGGAAACGATGGGAAGACATCATCAGAGAGTGGACAGGCCTTGTTGAATGGAGCGATCTGCTACAGAGGGCGGAGGACCGTGGGGAGTGGAAAAGCTGGCTGCAAAGTCTTAAGGGTGTGTGTGTTGCTTGTTGCGTGCGTGCGTGCGTGATGTTGTGTGGTGTTGTTGTCGTTGTTTGTTGTTATCGTTGTTTTCGTTACTCAACCTCTGTGCTTTTGTTGACCGCGCTCTTGCTTTGCTGATTACGAATCCAACTACCTTTTTACCCCGTTCCTTTTCACCGCACTTCCCCTCTCCCCTTTTACCCTTTCTCTACCCTTCTCCACCATTTCCCCCGCTTCCCCGGTAGGAAGCTGTCAAAACAAGGGAGTATTTATCGCCCTTCTCGTCAGTGGCGTGGTGGGCACGTGACACAAATGGCCTCCAAAAGGGAGACAAGTATTCTTTGATCAGCGCCGCCCGGTAGGAATGTTATGTTAGGGCCTAACTGAGCAGCAAAACACCTGGTGAGGGCACACACAGTGTCACAGCCATTCCAAAACATCGGCTTAACACCTTTACCTTCACACCT
>CM060320.1:17609934-17614934 GCA_030674155.1 Stramonita haemastoma
ACCCTTGAAAAATAAATATTATTCATTCATTCATTCATTCATTCATTACATTCATTCATTCATTCATTCATTCATCCATCCATTCATTCATTCATTCATTCTCTCTCTCTCTCTCTCTCTCTCTCTCTCTCTCTCTCTCTCTCTCTCTTCTCTCTCTCTCTCTCTCTCTCTCTCTCTCTCCTCGTTTGCTCGCTCGCTCGCTCGCTTGCTCTTAACCCCACCCCTTCTCTTGATTAGAATTTTAGATTTCCCGGATGTAAATAACTTCAACAGAACGTAGATAACTCTCCGCTTCTTTCCTTGCTTCCTCAGCTTCCTATTAAAAATCCTTACATTTCTGGGTACTTCATTGCATGTGTACGCACACACCCTTGGCCTATTTTGTCTTGGTACTTCAATGCATTTGTGCGCGAGCGTTAACACACACAGACACGCGCACGCACACACACACACACACAGAGACACACACACACACACACACAGACACACACACACACTTGCGAGTTTCTTGAGCAACACAACCACTCCCTCCCTCCCTTAACACACACACACACACACACACACGTCCGAGCGCGCATGTGTATGTGTGAGTGTGTGTGTCTGTGTGTCTGTGTGTGTCTGTGTCTGTGTGTCTGTGAGGGAGAGAGGGAGTGATTGTGTTGCTCAAGAAACTAGAAAGGTGAAGCCAGTCTGAATCAGTGTAAATTTGTGAAGAAAGCACAGAAGGCCCAAAAGGTGTTGATTGATGATGGCAGCTAATTAGCCAGGTGTGCCGTCAGAAAACATCCACTGGAAGGGAGAGTTACCTTTCCACCACCGGAAACTAGCTGTCTTTCTGCCGAATTAAAGCCACCTGGCATTTCAGCAGAAAGAGACTGGGGAACATCAGCTGTGATTGGGCAAATGAACCGGTGAAATGGATGAAAATCTACCTGTATTTCACTGCCGTCTGGTTAGCAGAGTGGAGGGAGGGGGGGGGAGGGTCAGGCCACAACAACCATTCTCTTTTTTTACTTCAACCTAATCTGTGACTGTTGCAGTAATGGTGGCTGTACAGTTTTGACTGTTTTTGTTGAGGGTTACTATGGATTGGCTCCCCTTTAGTATGTCCAGGACAGAGTGTATGGTGAGACTATGTAATTCCTTGTCTAAGCTTAAGGCTTGCCTTGCCCATTTTCCACAGACACAACAGACACTGACACACACACATCCACATCTATCTATCTATCTAACTATCTATCCTATCTATCTATCTATCTATCTATCTATCTATCTATCTATCTATCTATCTATCTATCTATTATCTATCTATATATATATATAATATATATACATATATGTATTGTATGTATGTATGTATGTATGTATGTATGTATGTATGTATGTATGTATGTATGTATGTATGTATGTATGTATGTATGTATGTATGTATGTATGTATGTATGTATGTATGTATGTATGTATGTATGTATGTATGTATGTAGGGTATGTATGTATGTATGTTGATGTATGTATGTATGTATGATGTATGTATGTATGCATGATAATCCATGGTATGCATATCATTATATATCGAGTTACTTGAAAACAGCCATGCAGGCAAAGTTTCTCATCCAAAGTGTACATAGTTACGGTCTCATAGTGATTCCTGGTGTGATGTGTGAGAGAGCGCATGTGGTGTGTCCCCAGGGTGCAAAGCTGGGGAACGCACAACACCAAAAACAAACAAACAAACACGTACATGCGCGCGCCTTGACAGCTTATATCTCCATGTACCTTTTTCAATTGGTTGATTTGTCTGTTTTACCCATCTTTCTGTCTCTATCTCTTCTCTCGGAAATAAAATTCTTCTTTCGCTTCTTCTTCTTCGAACGCTCAGACAGCAACTATGGCTGTCTGTCATATGAGCGAAAATGCGTCACGCTACCGTTAAGCGCATACCTGACAAGTCAGGCCCAGCGCACCCGACTGTGCCTCAAGAGAGAAACGTCATATTTTAAGTCCTTTTGGTTAAAAGGCAGGCAGGAGAATGGACCAAGAAGGTAGAAAACAGACAGGAAGGAGATAACAGTGACAGGGAGAAAAGGAACAAGGAAGAAACAAAGAGAGATAAACTAAAAAAAAAACAGCTTTGTTTGCAGTAACGTTCTTCCCCCTTCACGAACCCAAAAGGGAGGACAATAATTTATCTCAGCAGCTCCCAAGAAAAGAGTCTGTTGGCCTTTCCCCGCTGATGTCACACAGGACCAGTCCCCTAGCTGAGCACTTGCCAGCCAGCCACAGGCGGAATCCACATGTTTGCTGGCATCTAGGCCTACAAGAGTCAAGCAAGAACCATATGTCCTGAAGAAGAAGAGGAAGAATCTCCAGGGACCGCGGAAAGTCCTTAGAAAAGAAGGCTAGTACACGTATTGCAGACCTTAACTTTTTTTAGTCTGGCACGGGGAGGGTGGGAAGGGGAGAGAGGGGGATATCCAGATCATGAACTCTGATACAATGCTTCTGGCTGGCGCACGGTGGGACAAAGGCTGCAAAGGTGTGCCAGAAGAGAAGCGGTACAGATGACAGAGCTACAGGGCGCAGTGTGTGTGTATGTATATCACCACCTTCCTGTGAACTGCAGCAGTATAGGCGGATTGAGTCTGAGAGCAACCACAGAGTGAAAATAAACAGCTCTTGTTCTGTTCTGTATCAAACCCACTTTTCTTCCTATCAGGGACTCTCTCTCCTCTCTCTCTCTCTCTCTCTCTCCTCTCTCTCTCTCTCTCTCTCTCTCTCTCTCTCTCTCTCTCTCTCTCTCTCTCTCTCTCTCTCTCTCTCTCTCTCTCTTTCTTCTGCGCCCGTTCACTTTTTATTCAGTTCCGGCAGCTGGCTATTTTTTTTTTATTTGCCTCTACCACCATTGTTGCTGCTGATGCCTTTGTTCCTCCTACGCTAACGGGATCCAACTATACCTGGAAAATATCTCACCTAGAAATATTGATAGGCTCTAGCATTTCAGTGATGTTTAACAAATCATTTCTGATGTTCGCTATTTCTTGCTGGATTGATAAACTTATGCTTATCTACAAAGTTCTACCCATGTGGCTGTTTTGGACCCCCCCCCCCCGCCATACACACACGCACACACACACACACACACTCACACACACACACATTCAGAAACTGCATACACAAAATGACATGATAAAAATAAAGCACATGAGTGCTTATTGCATTATCCTCAATATAAAATGAAAAATAAAAATAAAGAATAAATCCATACCCATCTGACACCCACCGCCCTACCTACCCCCTCCACACACACACACACACACACACAACACACACACACCACACACACACACACACACACACACACACACACACACCACACACACGCACGCGCGCGCGTGCGCGCGCGCGCGCGCGTGCACACACACACACAGATTCACTCCCGTACATGGCATGAAACAGTGAGGAGATGGACACCACAACTACCACAGAATCAGCTGAACAACCTTTGGAAGGAGAAACAGGATACCCCCTCCCCCCAACCCCCTTCACCGCCCCCGTCCATCTTTACTGTGTCTTCACATTAAGAAGATAATCGAGGATCTGGAGGTAGGGATTTGATCCCTGTTTGTTGTTTGTTCCCGAGCTCCCCCTCCCTTCCCAATCCAATAGATCTGGAGGGGTAGTCTAGATGCTAGTCTTTCAGACGATGCGAACGCGCATTCTGTGTACTTAAAAGAACCCACGACCAAAAAAAAAAAGAGAGTTGGCCCTGGCAAAACTCTGTAGAAAAAAGCCATTCTGATAGAGAAACAAATTAATACACATACATACAGGAGTTTTTTTGTAATGGGTGGCGCTGCTCTTGAGCAAGAAGTAAAGCGCTGTAGCCTAACAAGACACTGCAGGATTCCAGAAGTAAAGGGCTGTAACAAGTCTCTGTCATTCCTTGAAGGATTGCAGAAGTAAAGGGCTGTAACACAACACTGCAGGATTACAGAAGTAAAGGGCTGTAACAAGTCTCTGCAGGATTGCAGAGGTAAAGGGCTGTAACAAGACACTGCAAGATTGCAGAAGTAAAGGGCTGTAACAAGTCTGCAGGATTGCAGAAGTAAAGAACTGTAACAAGACACTGCAGGATTGCAGAAATAAAGGGCTGTAACAAGTCTCTCTGTCATTCCTTGCAGGGCAGAGAGAGAGAGAGGGGCCGGAGACAGGCCGTCACTGGGAGGCAGAGAGAAGAAAGAGGTTTATGCTGCTGATGGATGGTGCTGCTGCCTGTCGGGGCTGTCTGCTACTGTCTCCACATGGACAGTACTACAGCCACATGCTGGCTTCTCCAAACCTGCTGCCTGCCTGCCTGTTTGTAAATGTCTGCCCCTGTCTGTTTTTCTGTCTGTATGTCTGCCTCTATATTTCTCTCTGTTTTTTTGTGTGTGTTCTGTTTTTTTGTGTGTTCTGTGTGTTTGTTAGCCTGTGTGGTTTTGTGTGTGTGTGTGTGTGTTTTGTGTGTGTGTGTGTGTGTGTGTGTGTGTGTGTGTGTGTGGTGTGTGTGTGTGTGGTGTGTGTGTGTGTGTGTGTGTGTGTCTGTCTGTCCTGTCTGTCTGTCTGTCTTGTCTCTCTGTCTATCTCTCTGTCTGTAAGTCACTCTGAATTTCGCTCTATTTTTGTGTTCTGTAGTGTTTTGTGTTCTCTAGTTTTGTGTCTGTCCGTCTGCCTGCTTGTCTGTCTGTAACCTTCAATAGTTTTGT
Organism: Stramonita haemastoma; assembly: GCA_030674155.1. Classification (NCBI taxonomy): domain Eukaryota; kingdom Metazoa; phylum Mollusca; class Gastropoda; order Neogastropoda; family Muricidae; genus Stramonita; species Stramonita haemastoma. Next base: position 17,614,680 of record CM060320.1, read on the forward strand.
TTCTGTGTGTGTGTGTGTTCTGTCTGTTTATGCCTGTATATCTGCATGTTTGTAATTCACTCTGTATAGCTTTGTTTCTCTGTTTCCGTGTTCTGTGAATCTATATATGTCTGTTTGTATGTCATGTCTGCCTGTGGTCCCTTCTGGGGCATAGGCCGCCAACCAGCTGTCTCCAGGCATCTCGGCTCTGGGCTAGGCGTTCCAGTTGTCCCCACGTCTTGCCCATCTTTTTCGCATCTGCATCCAGATCCCGGC
>CM060320.1:17617434-17624934 GCA_030674155.1 Stramonita haemastoma
TATCAAATGTGCCAGTCATATTTTATTTGCTTTAGTATCTTTCGTGCAGAGGCTATTGCCAAATACGAGCAGACCGTAAAGAAGACATGAGGTGATTATTTACCGACTGGTGTGTTTGCTTGTGTGGAAAATGTCTGACTGTGTGTGGAAAATGTCTGACTTTGTAATGTAAGCGGAACTGACCCTCTTGACTCCTGATTGCTGTCACATGTCGTGATTTCATCCGCCTCCTCATCTCCATCCATACCCCCCCCTCCCCCGTCCCCCTCTCTTCCTGTTGTCTGCTTTTAATTGCTGTTGTCTCTTTCTGTCTGATCTTCATCCATCCATCTCACACTCAGACAGTTCAACCCCACACCGCCCATGCTCCTCTCACCATCACTTGCTTTCCATTCTGCTTGATATGCTCCACCCATGCCCCCCTCCTCCTTTTAGTTTTCAATTCAAATTACTTCCCCTGTGGGAACTCTCTCCTCCCTGGCTTCCCTCCCCTATTCTCCTTTACCTCGCTCTCTCACTCTCTTTCTCTCCCCTCCCTACCTCCCCCCTCTCAAGTTCATTATTTAATACTCATTTTGTGATGTAAAAAGAATAGCTTTCTGATACAATGAAGGATTTACAGTCCAATGGTGAGAAACATAAAGCACCATCATAACTACTTGTTTTCTGTTTGATATGTTTTGACAAGCGAACTTAACTCGTGTTGAAAAATAAATGGCGATAATCATACTGATAATTATGCGCTTTTACCACATTATCGAATTTTGTTGCACACATTCATTCACACCTTTGTTTTATTTTTTTATTTTTTTTTTTTTTTGCTAGATACATGGCTTGATGAAAAAAAGGAGATTTATTGCTTACTCAATGTACCATCTGGAAAAAATAGGACTTGACTGGACTTGACATATCTTGACGAATTCTTCCTCAGGAAAACAAACAACAGGAATGTCTCTAATATTGACCTGCAACTGCTGGAAAGGAAAAAAATCTTTGCATTGGAAACTTCTTGAAGGCATATGCAATCAAACATCTGATGAGATTTTGTGAACTGTAAAAAATAAAGGCAGTATTTAGTTTATGTTCAATCTGTTATGAAACATATACTATTTGTTAACCCTTATGGTTGACCAGGGTGTCGATATAAGGAAGGACAGTAGAGTTGGTTTTATACCTGTGTTAATCTGTAAGTAGCTGCAAAACTTCTACGAGGTGACAGCCCCGATATGGCCTGTGTGGTCGGCGGGGATATAAACATGACTGGATTGGAATGTTGAAATTGTCAAGATTTTACACAAATCGGCAGTTATAACAAGTTGAGGAAAATCTTTTTTTGTCTTTCAGACGATAATGTTTGTAAGTCTTGGATTTTTCAGGCTTTAAGTAAGTTCAGGATCAATTGGATGTCCCAATAACAATGGCGAAAAGATCATTCTCATGTTACTTGAGTTTACATGCAAAGAAATGACAGGTTAACAAGGTTTAGATCTTTCAATCATGATAGGAGAGTAATGACAATGTTGAAATAAACAATGGCCAGTTTGCTCCACTGACACCAAAAAATGGCACTTTGAACGATCATTGTCATATTGTTTCAAAGGCCATGGCATGAATGCGTGCATACATATGCAAATGCATGCATCTTTGTGCTGCATGCATCTTTGTGCTGTGTGCAAGTATGTGTCGTGTGAACGTGTGTGCAAAAACTCGCGGTGTGTGTGTGTGTGTGTGTGTGTGTGTGTGTGTGTGTGTGTGTGTGTGTGCGTGCGTGCGTGCGTGTGTGTGCGTGCGCGTGTGTGTGTGTGTGTGTGTGTCCGCGCATGAGGCTTCGTGCATGCGTAGAATAATGCGTTTCGCAATTTCTGTCCATCCATCCATCCATCTTCCCCATCTTCTTGCCTTTTAACGACACGACCCGTTATATTGCCCCTTCCCCTAGATACCCCTGTCACCCTCCATCTCCCTCCCCCCTCACAACCCCTCTCCCCCAACCCCCTCCCTCTCCCCTTCCCCCCACGGGGCCTCCTCTCCCCTCCCCCCCCCCCCCCCTCGCTCCGTGCTGATGGTGATCCCGGGCCTGTGTGTGCTGCAAATCTTGGGTAATCGCCTCCCAGCTGCTTTCACGGTTGGACTGCACGTAAATTAGAGCTTGTCCCGCCTTGTGTTTTAATCTGGGGGGCCCAGCTGCGGGCTGATGGGGGGAGATTTTCATGGGCCCATCAATCGGATGACTGATGCCCCCGCCTGAGAGGACAATGAGGAGGAGGGGGCACAGCGAGCCAGCCACATCAGGAGAGGGAGGGAACACTTCTTGGGGGGAAAGATGGTGGTGGGGAGAGAGGGAGGGAGGGAGGGAGAGAGGGAGAGAGGGAGAGAGAGAGAGAGAGAGAGAGAGAGAGAGAGAGAGAGAGAGAGTGTGTGTGTGTGTGTGTGTGTGTGTGTGTGTGTGTGTGTGTGTGTGTGCGTGCGTGTGTGTGTGTGTTAATGGAGATCCTCAATAGTTGGGTCAGTGGTAACAAGCTAACCCATCTAAACGTCTTCCTCCTGCAAAAATTATGGGCTCTAGGGTTTACTGATTCTACGGTTAGCTACCCTCTGATCCAACGTTCTCTATGTCTAGTAACCTGCATGTATAGAAGTCCATGTGTCTAATGGTCTCTATGTCTAGCAGTCCCTATGTCTAATGGCCTCTATGTCTAGCTGTCCTTATATATAACAGTTCCTATATCCAGTAGTCCCTATGTCTAGCAATCCCTATGTCTAATTTCCTCTATGTCTAGCTGTCCCTATGTCTAATGGCTTCTATGTCTAGCGGTCCCTATGCCTAACAATCCCTATGCCTAACAATCCCTATGCCTAACAATCCCTATGTCTAACAATCTCTATGTCTAATGTCCTCTATGTCTAGCAGTCCCTATGTATGGCAGTCCCTATGTCTAGCAGTCCCTCTGTCTAGCAGTCCCAATATCTAGCAGTCCCTATATCTAGTAGTCCCAATATCTAGCAGTCCCTCTGTCTAACAGTCCCAATATCTAGCATTCCCTCTGTCTAGCAGTCCCAATATCTAGCAGTCCCTCTGTCTAGCAGTCCCAATATCTAGCATTCGTTCTGTCTAGCAGTCCCAATATCTAGCATTCCGTCTGTCTAGCAGTCCCTCTGTCTAGCAGTCCCTATATCATCTAGCAGTCCCTATGTCTAGCAGTCCCTATATCATCTAGCAGTCCCCATGTCTTGCAGTCCCTATATCATCTAGCAGTCCCTGTCTTGCAGTCCCTATGTCTAGCAGTCCCTCTGTCTAGCAGTCCCTATGTCTTGCAGTCCCTCTGTCTAGCAGTCCCTATGTCTTGTAGTCCCTATGTCTAGCAGTCCCTATATCATCTAGCAGTCCCTATGTCTTGCAGTCCCTATGTCTCACTCACTCACTCACTCAGTCCCATGTCCCAAAGGACGTAGGGGGGACATGAGAGAAGACGCAACGGAGATCTTTTTCCATGCTTCACGATCCTGTGTGGCTAGTAGGAGGCGTTGCAGGGGTTGGGCGGTCCAGTCTTTGATGTTGTCAACCCATGATTTCTTTTGGCGGCCTCTTCTTCTCTTGCCCTCGACTGTTCCTTGCAAGATGGTTTTTGCTAGGGTGTTGTGTCTTGTGGTGTGACCAAACCACATCAGCTTTCTCCTCTTTATGGTGGAGAGCAAAGGCTCTTGGGGGCCCACACGCTTTTTGATTTCTTCTTTCACATAGTTATTGGTCTTGTGTTCTTTGTATGATATTTTGAGGAGTCTTCTGTGGCACTTGTTCTCGAATGCTTGGATTCTTCTCTCTAATTCTGCTGTCAGAGTCCATGATTCACAGCCATATAGGAGGATAGATATCACGAGGGATTTGTAGAGGTGGTATTTGGTGCAGAAGCTGATGTTGTTGCTTCTGATGATCCTCTGGAGTCTGACTAGAGCAGATGTTGCTGTTGCAATGCGAGCTTTCACCTCATTGTTTGATGTGCCATCTTTTGTTAGGATGGAGCCTAAGTATTTGAATTGGCTCACCTCTTCCAATATTTCTCCATTCATCTTTATTTCCGTGCTGTCATTACTCGCGCTGTTGACCATGATCTTCGATTTCTCTGTACTGACCTCCATGCCGTATACGCTCGCTCGATCTGTTAGACTGTCTGTGAGGATTTGCAGTTCTTGTTTGCTGCTGCCCATGAGGTCAATGTCATCTGCAAATCTGAGGTTGCAAAGGGTCTTCCACCAATGGAGATGGAAGTGTGGTGGTTTTGCAGTGTCTCTGTCATGATGTTTTCGAGGAAGAGGTTGAAGAGTACAGGTGAGAGAAGGCAGCCCTGGCGGACTCCAACCGTGGTCTTGAAGAACTCGCCCACGTGATTATTCATGAAAACTGCACTTCTTGCATTCTCGTACAGAGCCTTGATGACTTCAATTAGGCAGTTGTCAATGTTGAAGTGCCTGAGTACTTGCCAGAGGCCGTCATGCCATACCCTGTCAAAGGCCTTTTTGAAGTCTATAAAATTGTGGTACAAGTCTTTTTGGTGTTGGAGATGCTTCTCTATCAGAATTCTCAGGTTGAAAATTTGTTCCATTGTGCTGCGTTTTGGTCTAAAGCCCGCTTGTTCTTCTGCCAGGAGTTTTTCTGCTTGGTTTTTCAGTCTGTTGAGGACTACCTGCAGCATGATCTTGCTAGGATGGCTTATGAGACTGATGGTTCTGTAGTTCTGACATTGCTTGAGGTTTCCTTTCTTTGGCAGGGGTATTACAAGAGACTGTGTTACAAGAGACTGTGTCCATTCTTTTGGCCATTCTTTGGTGTCGTGGATCTTCTGACAAAGATCTGTGAATCGCCTTGCTGTTTCATTCCCTCCATTCCCTATGTCTAGCAGTCCCTATATCTAGCAGTCCCTATGTCTATCAGTCCCTATCAGTCTATCAGTCCCTATGTCTTGCAGTCCCTATAATTATCATCTAGCAGTCCCTATGTCTTGCAGTCCCTATGTCTGGCAGTCCTTATATCATCTAGCAGTCCCTATGTCTTGCAGTCCCTATGTCTAGCAGTCCCTATATCATCTAGCAGTCCCTATGTCTTGCAGTCCCTATGTCTAGCAGTCCCTATATCTAGCAGTCCCTATGTCTAACAGTCCCTATATCTAACACTCCCTATGTCTAATGGCCTCTATATCTAGCAGTCCCTATGTCTGGCAGTCTCTGTCTAACGGTCCATGTGTCAAATGGTCCTTCGTCTAACAGTCCATATGTTTTATGGTCCTTTGTCTTCTAGTCTCTACAACTAACAGTCCCAGTATCTTTTACTCTCTGTCTAATGATCCTTGGCCTGGTGCAATCTATGGCTAACAATCCCTAGGTCTAGTCTCTGTGTCTAACTGTCCTTAGGTCTAGTGGTCGTCAGGTCTAATGGTCCTCAGGTCAAGTGGTAGCCATATCTAGCCGTCCCCATGTCAAGGAATCCGAAGGCCTGGCAGCCGGTCCTGGGTTCAGTGTTGCTAGGTCTAGTATAGGGACAAGCACTAGGACAACACTCCAAACGTAGCCTTCACAGTAGTCTGTGCCAGTCTACCCTACCAACTGCTTGACTGTAGTCTCTGTCTAACAGTCACAATGTCTTCTGGTCCTTTGTCTAACGGTACCTATGTCAAATGGTCCTTCGGCTAATGGTCTTATGTGTTTTAAATCTATTTTCTTTATGGACGTCATTTGCTTCTCAGTGTCAATGAATGACGACGTCACTATCTACTTACGTAATCACGTACAGTCATATAGCCCCCAGGAGGAGGAGAAGTAGGAGGTACAGAAAACACAGCTCAAATGCAGGGAGGAGGAGTTGAGTGGAGAGGCTTGGGAGGGGGGGGGGGGGCACAGAAGGGGTGCAGTAGTGTTAGGGGAGGGGGCGGGAGGGGGGTGTAGAGATATTCCGGTTCCCAGGACAGGAGGATAGAGTGTCAGAAGAGAGGTGGAGAATCAATCATCTCTTTTGTTGTGGGTGGGTGGGGGTGGGGTGGGGGGTTCTTTGGATGTTGGTTACCTATTGTTTTGTTTCTGTTTGTTTGTTGTTGTTGAGGGAGTATTTTTTGTTCCTTAGTGTTAACTTTTTTTTTTTACTGGTTTGTTGGGTGTCTTTTTTGGTTTGTTGGTTGGTTGGTTTCGGGGGCAGATGTTGTGGTAATGGTGGTGATGGTGCTATAGGTATGGTTATGAACTGCCAGAAGCAAAAGGATATGGCAAGAGTAGGGGAGGGAGGGGTAGACCCTTTTTGGGGCTGTGGGAGGGGAGCATGGATACTGGGCAGAACAAAACGCAGTTTTAAGCAGGGGTGGAGGTGGGGGTTGGGGTGGAATGGAGGATAGGGTTTCAGGAGAGATAACAGTAGAGGGAAAGACAGAAGGTTGGTTAGGAGGTGAGGAGAAGATGTGTTGCAAAGAGGGAGAGGGTTGGGATAAGAGGGTATGCAAATCCAAAGAGAAGTGAGAAGGGCTTAATGCAACAGAGAAATTCATGTATCAATCACATATCCTCTTATCTTACACACATGCATACACACACACGCGCGCACACACACACACATACACACACACACATGCACACGTGCACACATGCACGTACGCACGCACACACCACCACCACCACCGCCACCACATCAGCCCTAGTTTGTTTGTTTTTTTTATTATAAACTCTACCAGTACACCTACAGGTCTTAATTTTGTTGCTACTGGCACCAGTAGGATGAAGCCGGTGGGAAAGCTCTCTGTCTGCATGCAGGCCTGTCTTCTTCCACAGCCGTGCACACTACATGCATTATTTTGACACCATGACAGTCACAAAACTACCACTTTTCCTGTCAACTACACACATTACAACTGTGATCCTGTACTCTTCCAGTTCATGCAGTGACCACCTGTGTGTAGTTTATGACAGGGTACAGCTGGCCACTTCCCTACAGCTGTCTATGGCAGTACAGTTCAGCATCTCTTCATAACTGTCTATGGCAGTACAGATCAGCATCTCTTCATAGCTGTCTATGGCAGTACAGCTCAGCATCTCTTCATAACTGTCTATGGCAGTACAGCTCAGCATCTCTTCATAACTATCTATGGCAATACAGCTCAGCATCTCTTCACAACTATCTATTGCAGTACAGTACAGATCAGCATCTCTTCATAATTATCTATGGCAGTACAACTCAGCATCTCTTCATAACTGTCTATGGCAATACAGCTCAGCATCTCTTCATAGCTATCTATGGCAATACAGCTCAGCATATCTTCATAGCTGTCTATGGCAATACAGCTCAGCATATCTTCATAGCTGTCTATGGCATTACAGCTCAGCATCTCTTCACAACTATCTATTGCAGTACAGTACAGCATCTCTTCATAACTGTCTATGGCAATACAGCTCAGCATCTCTTCATAGCTGTCTATGGCAATACAGCTCAGCATCTCTTCATAGCTGTCTATGGCAGTACAGTAC
>CM060320.1:17642434-17659934 GCA_030674155.1 Stramonita haemastoma
ACACACACACACACACACACACACACACACACACAACAATTACAACACATATGGAAAAAAACATATAGAAACATAGAAACAAGCAGTAAAATCAAGGCAAAACACGAAAACTCACCCACGGGCATTCACGTACGCGCGCGCACTTACCCCTATCCTTTCCACACGTACAGTCATGCATGCAACCAGGATGAAAACGTAGACCTAGACTTGTGTATACACAGAGTCAAAATACTGTGAGATAAGAAGTGCTGAAGCGGGGACAGTTACACCACACCCAACTGTCTTGGTGTCTGGAACCAGGCCAGAACGCTGACAGCTGAAGTGGAATTGGGTTAAGGGATGGGGAGGGGTGGCGAAGATGTTGCTCATGTATGTCGTATATATCGCTCATTCTGACACCGGGTACAGTCAATGAGGGGGGTCTAGTAGCACTTGCCGCCAACTGGGTGAAAGCCTTCAACTGCGAAAACCTGTTCCCCAACGTAATTAGAACTTATTTTTTCTACTGCCTAGTACATCGTTTTCTAGCAACACACATGAAAACACGACCCATAATAATGGAGAAATTGCATCATTAAAAACTCAGTCGAGACTGGGAACGTAAAACCAGTATCCTCAGCTTCTTTCTTCTTCTCACTGGTTTAATGTCCATTAACTGCAAAGTGATTTAGACAATGGTACATCCACTTAAAATGTACTGAAAAGGGATGAGGGGAAGTATCCTCTCTCTTTGCCCAGAAAACATGTTTTTCAACGATTGGCACGCTAACAAAGGCAGTAGGAATTGTCAGATTTGGAATCGTTTGTCTTACGACTTGCTGGCTGTGCATTGGAAGCCCACTTGGCGAAGGAAAGGACAAGATATATTTATTTCCACATGGAATTTCCAGGCCGAGGGAGGATAGGAGTTCAATCCCCGTTAAGCCTGACCACTTCACAACAACATTTACTTTACCACACAGCAAACGCACCCACAGAAAAATTGAGAAGTGCAGGGGTTCCATCTCCGTTTGAGCCCGATGAGTTCCGCCCCACCCCACCCCCTATCCACTAGAACTTCAGTGGCAGTCTGGGGCTAGTTTTTCAGATGGACAGTAAGCTGAGCTTCCACGTGCAACATGCGTTTAGCGCACGTGAAAGAACCCACAGCAACAAGTGAGGCGAAATTTTGTAGAAAATGGGGGTCCATGGGGAGGCATACACGTGCAATAGGGAATAAGTAAAAAAAACAACAACATATAGATGGCCTGCTCTAGGGGCAACACGCTATCTCCAAGAACAGCAGCCCAGTTTCATGCAGAGAAATCTGTTGGAGCTACAAGAAGAATACATAGTTTTCAATGTCAATTCATTTATTTCGAGGAGGATGGATACGAATCCATGTGCTTTTTTACGTTCAGTCCCCTTGTGTGAAACGGTTTTTCAATTTTTGTCATCCATTTTGACAAAATGCCTTCAATACAAAACAGCAAAATTGTACACCAGAATACAAAAGCTGGGTGTTTAGACAGTCTGACTCCTAAGTTGCTGGTGCCATGGGTTAAGTAGTCTGCACACTACACACCACTTGGCTAAGTGAACACGCTGCAATCTAAAGCACTTTTCTGTTTCCTGAGCTTATTTTCTTTTTTTCAGTAAATCAGTTAACAGTACGTCTTCCTGTGCATTATTCTGTCTTGTGTCTGTCTGTCTGTCTGTCTGTCTGTCTGTCTGTCTGTTGGTCTGTCTGTTGTCTGTCTGTCTCTGCTCTGTCTCTCTGTCTGTCTGTCTGTCTGTCTGTCTGTCTGTCTTCTCTCTCTCTCTGTCTCTCTCTGTCTGTCTGTCTGTCTGTCTGTCTGTCTGTCTGTCTGTCTGTCTGTCTGTCTGTCTGTCTGTCTGTCTGTCTGTCTGTCTTCTCTCTCTCTCTCTCTCTCTCTCTCTCTCTCTCTCTCTCTCTCTCTCTCTCTCTCTCTCTCTCTCTCTCTCTCTCTCTCTCTCTCTCTCTTTTCTCTCTAGATTCCACTTGATATTTCATAGATTTTTGTAATTAAATGCATCGTAAACCATTGTCGGCGGATATGAGATATTTCTTATTTGTTTTTGCTTTATTGAATCACATGGTTTTTATTCTTAATCAATACATTTGTTTCATGTTTAAGTTTGGTCTTTTTCATTTCTAGTTGTTTTATGTTTGTTTAATGATTATTTTTTGGCTGTATCTTAATGTTAAGATTAAAGTGGTTAAATATTATCGTTTCATAACATACAAGCTTTGTTAATCCTGTCTCTTTCCCTACCCCTCTTTTGTCTTACTTTCTCTGTGTCTTTATCTCTGACTGCCTGTCTGGGTGACTCTTCTCTCTCTGTCTCTGTCTCTTCTCTCAGATTTATTGTTTAGTATCTTTTATTGTTTATTTATTGTTTATTTCATTGTTTATTGTTTATTTGTTTATTTATTTATTAGTATTATTTATTGTTTAGTATCTTCTCAATTTGATGTATCCCTGAAAGGGCGGGGACTGGATGTAAAAAAGCACACGAGTGCTTATCTATTATCCTCGAATAAAATACTTTGCCTTGCCTCTTTGCCTTGCCTTGCCTTGCCTTGCCTTGCCTTGCCTCTCTCTCTCTCTCTTCTCTCTTCTCTCTCTCTCCTCTCTCTCTCTCTCCCTCTCTCCTCCCTCCTCTTTCTCTCTCTCTCCTCTCTCTTAATCTCTGCACGCGCACTGTCTGTGTAGCAGTGAATTTATGAAGAGGAATGTGACAAAAAACATTGTTTTCATTATTTTATTCCTTTACTGGAAAAAAACCCTGTCCCTCATGCAGATAAAGAAAGACAGCATCACACTTCAGTGCCTTCAGAGGGGACAGATGAATGTAGGAAGTAATAACATCCTTCGTTTTTCTGCAGCCAGGCTGTAATCATCTCTGTCTTCTGCCATGTTTACCATACATAACGTGTTGTGATGTGAAAATGTTTTAAAGGAAAACAACAAAAAAACGGATGGGTAGATACATCTCTCCTTACATCTCATAATAGTTATGTATATAGTTATATTGATAAAGAAAAACAACGCTGTGTTTTGACTTCATCATTTGCAATGTCATTTTTTTCTCGACTTAAAAAAAAAACGAAACAGGCGCGCGCGCGCACACACACGCACGCGCGCACACACACACACACACTCATGCACACACACACAACACACACACACAACCACACACACACACACACACACACACACACACACACACACACACAACACACACACACACACAATACTATATACAATACAATCTCACTTCAACTTAACGCTATCATATACTTAATCAAGTTCATAGCACACACACGCACTCATCACACACACACATGTAAAAACACATTATTATATAGACCATGCACACAGCGCTAACTACATCAAGGGCCAAATGAATGTTCCATGGAGGACACGGGCTATTTGCATATCTTGGTGAAGGTAAACTACACTGGCATCTTTTGGGAAGAAGCTGGTTGAAGCGCCAGAGGCAAGAGGAGGAATCCAAACCAGCATTGTCTGCTTCAGATTAGGATAAGGTAGGGGCAGAGTCTGCAGTTACAACACTATCCATGGTCACTGCACCTGGGGCCATAGTAAACTCTGGATTAGACAAAAAGAAAGAACAAACATGTTTCGGTCTTCATCTTCTGATGGTTTAATGCTGTCACTGTTTGTGATGATGATAATCATGGTCATTATTGACTCGAGCCATAAAAAAATGACAACCACAATAGTGGGGGAAGGGTAAATGAGACTACCAATTCAAGCAGTCACACCTTTCTGATACTAGTAAACCAGCATACCGCAGCAAGTAAACAACGGAAGGTATATATCATCATCATCATATATCATATATCATCATATATATAATATATCAATCATCATCATATAATATATAATAATAATAATAATAATATAATAATAATAATAATAATAATAATAATAATAATAATAATAATAATAATAATAATAATAATAATAATAATAATAATATAAACCTTCATTTCAGCAGAAAATTCAGTCGACTCAGCCAGTACGTGAAGAACACAGATGATGCAAGCTGAGATTTCAGAGCACACAGAATGACCTGTCCAAAGATTTTTCACACCACTGCTCCTGCAAACGAGTTTGAACCCTGGCTGCAGGAATGTGAAGGGAAAGAATGACGTGTTGAGGCCAGTCCTGTTGGGCTGACTGTAATGGAGTGAAACAGCCTGTCTCTTTCCAATTACACACTGTTTCTCTTTCCAGAATGAGACTTCAAAGAAAATATATTGTGTTTTCTTTAAGGTAAATATAGCAGTGCATTTTCTGAGAAAGAATGAATATTATGTTAGGAGGATGCCTGTTTATCTTTGTTTTCTCTTGTCTTTTTTTTTTGTCCTTAGGTAAAGGTCATTATTTACATGGCATACTTCTTATGTAGCAATGAAATAGTTGTTTTACGATTTTTCAGTCTTGGATCTTATCAACTGTTAACAGAAGTATATACATGATTAAAGATGAACATAAATAATTGAATAAAAGCAGTTTATGGAGCATGATTTTTATCAGAAGGACAAATCATGCAGCCTGTGTGAATGTTGCCTTTTCACATTTTATCAACCACAGGTCAAGGACAGCAATTTTGTTTGTACTGGAGCTAAAGCTTTCCAAGGCCTTTTGTCATTGCCCCTATGTTACCATCTTCTATGCACTTATTTAAACATGCTTTTATTTCTTTTTTCTGTCCCTTTTTTCTTTCTTTTCATGCTCATCCTTCCATCCATAACACACACACACACCTTTCTTAAACACACACACAACACCCACACACACACACACACACACACACACACACACCACACACACACAACACATACACACACACACCCCTCTCTCTCTCTCTCTCACCACACCCCCAACATCCAGGCTCACGTGCAGGACCCCTTCCCAATGTTCAAACACTTGCAGTGATCCCTCTCCCTTGGAGGGAGTTTAATTGGGCGTTAGTTTGTGCAACAGGAAACACTAGCTTACCTCGTTATTGGGATTCCTTCAAAGCCAGAACCAACAACAAAACGGGAAAAAGGGGGAGGGGGGAGGTGCAGGGAAATGGTAGATAGGTTTGCTGAGTCAGGGAGGGAGGAGGGAAGGAAAGGGGGAGGGGTATGGTGGTGGGTTGTGACAGGCCATAGATCAAGCTTGCCAAAAGTCGGCTGCCTTTTTTCCTGCTCTTCCTCTGCTTTGTCTCCCCTTTATTTACCTCCTCTGCTGGATAAAAGCAATTATGGATTCGTGTGAGTGTGGAGAGTGGGGGGGGGGGGGGGAGGTAGTAGAGAGAGGGGAGAGAGAGATGGCAGTATTGTTCTTTTTGATGTAATTGTGGTGGTTGGTGATGGTCTTTGTATGGCATGTGTACACATGTCTATGTATGTCCTTCATATACTTTTAGAGCATTAGTTTGGTTTTTTCTTTTATCATTTCAGAACGTTATGCGTAATCATGAGCCTTTCAGTTCTGTGTGAAGTCTTGCATTAATCTGAATGCAAAACTATTCTGGAAATCAAAACAAAGCATGTAGTATTCATCTGGGAGTTACGTTTACTGTTGTTTGGTTTGCTTTTCTTTGAAATACAGTGCAAAAGGCGGTATTTTGTATGGCTTGATTCTCCATTTTTCCTTTGTTTTCATTATTCCACTCAGCACTGTGCAGGGCAATAAGCCACACAGTTCCTGAGGGGAATAAGCAATCTCATTACAGGTCCATGTGAGTTCTCCATCACCCTTCTTCACTTCTCCCTTCTCCTTGCCTCTCCCACATTCCCTCCTTAAAGTTTGCAGTCTCATCTTATCAAATCAGGAACACTATACCCATCACCATGGTTTTCAATATCATGTTGTGCTGTTATAAATCATGTACATATCTCTCTTCTCCTCTTTGAATATCTGTTTATCTTACAGCTGAATCTCAGGGCCCCAACCTGACCTGAGACAAAGAAGAGAGAGGAGGAAGGAAGAATTGCTAGGAAAGGGGAAAGTCAGAATAATGTTCTCTGTCATGAAAATCGAAACTGCCTGTTTCAGTGCTGCTTGCTTCTTTGTACAAGAAGCGCACCCTCTGATTCTGTTTTTCTCAGTCTGTCTGTCTGTCTGCCTTTCTGTCTGTCTGTATTTTTCTGTCCTTATTTGTGTTGTTGTTGTTGCTGTTGTTGTTGTTGTTGTTGTTGTTGTTGTTGTTGTTGTTGTTGGTTGTTGTTGTTGTGTGTGTGTGTGTGTGCATGCGTGCATACATGTGTGTGTGTGTGTGACTCATGTGTGATTCTGTAATGACTGATGAATAATAGACAAGTACGTACAAGCGCCAGCGCAGCACACACACACACACACACACACACACACACACACACACACAACACACACACACACAACACACAAACACACACACACAACATTTTTTTTTTTTTTTAAAGCACAAGACAGATTGACAGGAACTACACACAACACACACAAACCACAACACACACACACACACACACACACACACACACACACACACACAACACACAATACATACATATATATATATATATATTCTTCTCTATATATATATGTATGTATGTATATGTATGTATATATGATATATATATATATATATATATATATATATATATATATATATATATATATATATATATATATATATATATATATATATATATATATATATATATATAGTTCATTATATTTTAGAATGAAATTAAATGCATTCCTTACCAAATTTTGCAAAAATGTCCGATGTCTATGTGGAGATAATATTTCAAACACTCATATCATATTTGAGTGCCCAATTCTAAAACCATTTTTGCCTGCATTTTCTGAGCAGTCTCTGGAAAATGTATTTGAAAATTCAAAGTTAGCCTTTGCCATAGTTGGATGTTTACTGCACAGCCCACTTGAACATTTACTGTAGTTACATTATTATTGTTAATTGTTCCTACTTTGTTGAGTTTAAATTTTGCTCCTGGCTTTAAGAGTATTGTTTTTATCTTCTTCTTTTTTTTTTTTTTTTTTTTTTTTGAAGGTACAAAAACACCACCATTAATGCTATCTTATAATGTTTTCTCTTTTCACCCCTTCCACTCACTTCCATAACTTCCATTACACTTTCCACTTCTCTTGTCTAATATCACTTAGAGTGAACAGACGTTAAATTGAAGACAACAACAACACACACACATTTTTAACTCATGTAGTCAGGAGCACAAGACAGATTGACAGGAAACTACACACACACACACACACACACACACATACACACACACACACATATATATATATATATATATATATATATATATATATATATATATATATATATATATATATATATATATGTATGTATGTATATGTATGTATATATGATATATACACACATAATATAATATACAACAATATAATATATATATATATATATATATATATATGTACACACACACACCTACCTTCAAAGGTGTGAGCACACCAGCAGGTAAAACCCCCATAGACATCAGTTATGATACAGGAGTTATACTGGGATTAGCAGTGGAGTCCAGTTCACAGAGTAGAAAGAGATAAGAGAGACCAGAGGGAACAAGGAAAAGCCCGAGGCCCTGCTGTTTGCATTGGCAATCTACACAGGGACAGAGATAGTTTTTCTCTCTGGAAATCAGCCAGGACTGACAACATGGAATTAAGGTAGGTATCATTATGGATACTTAACAACAGTTGGCAAACATTACATTCAACACAAATGCCATTTCATATTTCATTTTTTTCAACATTATTCTTTGTAAAGTGGAAAACAGGCAAAAGCAGAGAAAGTGAGACTGTCTCAAGGACATGTTCTTGAAATCATACATAAATTCTGTTTGACTTTTCATGGATGCAGATGAGATTCAAACAAACAGAGCTGGACAGAACCTATAGCAGTCACTTGATTTATAACCATTCTAATGAAACCGAAACCTTTGAGAGCAGATCTTTAGTTGTATTACACACACTTCTAATCAAATCATTGATAGTCTTTGGTTAATATTAACTTCCATGCATTTATATACCATACTAAGTAAGATGTCCATCTGGGTGGTGACCACACAATGTCCCTCCAATGACCTTTTACTGTGAATCTCCAACCTCTAAGGCTTTGACAAGAAGCTCAGAAGTCCACGGAAGAACCAACGAAGTAGAGACATTCTTTTGGTATTGAATGATGATCAATGATGATGAAGATGATGTAATGATGGTGCTTTAGCAGTGTATGTGTTTGATAATCAATGATCATGAAGATGGTTTAATGATAGTGCTTTAGAAGTGTATGTGCTTTAAGACTATCTAACATGGCTGTAATGTATGTTTCCTATTATAATATATCTTGGCATCAACTGGGTATGGGTAAGAGAGATACAGACACCTTCAGTGTTGATCAGTTAATTTGAGAAACACTCTTAAAATCGCATCTGTAGAGTAAATAAAGCTCGATGGTGTGGTCCCAGTCTTCCTGCATGAAGCAAACTGACTCTGGATATGAGCTGGACAGAGTAAAAAAAATCCCTGTGAATCTTATGGGATTCAAATCCACGACCTTCCAGCACGTAACCCAAGGCACCATGATGTCAATAATGCTTACAAGTGCAAGAGTAGTGTAGCATGTGAGGGAACAAACTGGGAGCTTTTCTTTTCTGTTTTTCCTTGTTGGGGGGGGGGGGGGGTTCATTTGTCCTTTTATACCTTGTATTGATCTGTGTGCTGATTATCATAGGAATCACCAGCTCGAGACTGTTGTTTTGTTTAGGACAAAGGTTTTTAAATACCAGTCTCTGTGCTCTGAGACTGGTCATGGCAATGCCATACATCATGTATGTAGTGAGTGATTCATTTGGATTTTGACCATCTTTAAGCCAAGTTCTTAGAGCATTGACTGCAACAGCATCTCTGACTCTTTCCATGCCAACACATGCTAAAAGCAAGACATCCACACAAAAGGATGCATTGCACATAAACACTGTGTCTTTGGCAGCAGAATCCTAATTACATTCCATTTGCTGGACTAATCTTTGCCAATAACTGAAAGAATAAAGGAGAACCCCAGGTGTTTGAACAGGCAGTTAATCCTTGCTGCGGTTCTTTGATGTTGACAGTTACCTGGTGCCTTAGAACAGCACTACATGCTGCCTCGTGTTTGTGAACAAGTGAGGAAATATTGATAAGGTTGTGAACAAGTGAGGAAATATTGATAAGGTTTATTTTACGTGACGTGCTGCCTGCACAGATAAGGGTAAGGCAGGCTGTGACCATTGAATGTTACTTGGTATATCCAGCCAGCTGGTGGTTTATGATTCCTTGAAGAAGTTCTTTTTTTTGGACAGTGTCTTACTTACAAGGTAGGTGTGTGTGTATGTGTTTGTGTGTGTGCGCATGTGTTTGTGTGTGTGTATGTGTGTGTGTGCGCGTGTGTTTGTGTGTGCGTTGTGTATGTCTGTGTGTGTCTGTGTGTGTGTGTGCATGCGTGTGTGTGTATGTGTTGTGTGTGTGTGTGTGTGTGTGTGTGTGTGTGTGTGTGTGTGTGTGCGTGTGTGCGTGTGTGCGTGTGAGTGTTTAATTTTGTCATCTACTTACGGGAATAAATTTTAGACAACAAAAAGGAGAGTTGTGATGGTGATTTAGTGAACATAGCAATGCAACTTATGTTAGTGGTAACTGTCAAACACTTGCTACGATAATGTTTTTCACCTCAACACAACTATCTCCATCGCAGGTATCAACGGTAAGAGCTCCATACACTGCCTCTCTTGATTAAAGCACACAGATATACACCAGTGTTTAGCAAACTATTGACATTACATAGAGGTATTTTATGTAGCAGGCATTAAGAATAGTGTTTGGTTAAAATCGTTGGCTGTGTGCAGCATGTGATATACTGCTATTTAAGTGGAAGCACTGGGTGGTAGAAAAAGCAAAGTGTGGGGGGAATAGCTGATGATGGCTCCAGACTTCCTTTCCACTGAGGGATGGTAGACATTGCCTATAAAGCAGCTGCCCTCTGAGACTGATGACTTGGCCAGCCATGTTTACCAGGCAATCTAGCTGAGGTCTGTTTATACACTGAGATTCCATACCTAGAACACTTCAAAGTAAATGCTGTTCAGTGGATTTCTTTGGAAGTCTTAAGAGATTACACTGTTAAATTTGATCCGTTTGATTTTCTTAAAATGAAATGTTGACGAATTTTGTACAATTACTATGTTTGAAGTTTTATTAGAAAGAGAATATTGTCAATACTTGGATGTAACTATTAGGCTAGTAAACATGACTGTAATGTGGTGTTCTCAAAATTCACAAAAGCAATTTTTTTTATTTATTTGCAAACAGTTACATCCTCCAACTATCTTCTCTCAAAATCTCTATATAGACAAGCAATTAAGCGTGACAGCCTGTATCAGTTAGGAAGCATGGTTATCCCCTTGTTTATGATAAATAATCCTATGTCATTTGCACATTTTAAATGAGATCTACATCATTTAAATCAGTGTGTCGTATTATGAGCTACAATCAGTCAGAGCTACTATAGAATAACATGGAGGACAAGGGACATAAGTTGGAGTGGGGGGAGGCACACCTGTATTCAGGGTTATCTCCACTGACAAAAAATGAAAGACAATACCGTGGAGAAGACTTGGAGCTGAAGGTTTGTCGCTCCTTTGGGCATCTCACCTATCTATCCTAGAACAACAGTCTTTTTTTTCGCCATCGAAGGGGTCATGTCAGCCCTCTACCAGGATCAGAAAAGTGGTTGAAAGTCTTTTCTTTATTTATTTTTCTTTCATCTGTCTTCTTTCTTTCACATTTTTTATATAATTATTCTTTTCATTCCTTCTTCCTCGTTTCTCTTTCCTGTTTTTTTGTTCGTTCGTCTTCCTTTCGTTTCTTCATTAATTATTTTTCATTGCATACTTATTTCAATGACTGAGTAATCAAACAAGTAATTAATCAATCTGTTCATTTACTTATTGATAACGTATCTTGCAAGTAACACATTACAGGGAATACCACCAAGAAACCAGCAAACATCACTTCACTTCTGACATGTCAGTTCTCTCTCTGCTTCTCTAACCTGCGGTAAACAAACAACTCTGCTGCCCTTCTCTGCCCCCAGGGGTCCTAAAGAAAAATAATGGTGGGAGGGGAGGGAGGGGCACGTCTAGAGACAGAGAGGATGGATGAGATAGGCAGCAATCAGAAAGAGTCTGTCAGCTCCTATCAGTGGGATCCAGTGTGGAGAGGAAGTCAGAAAAAAGTAGACTGCAGGAGTGGAGGGGGAGGGTGAGGGTGTACAGCGATCTACCTGAGGGTGTGCACAGGTAACCCTAGGGTTTCTCTCTCTATTCTAGCCCTGCCTGCCTGCCTGCTGCCTTATCTTTCCTGTGTACAGGTAACCCTAGGGTTCTCTCTCTCTCTCTATTGCAGCCCCTGCCTGCCTGCCTGCTGCCTTCCTTATCTTTCCGCTGTTCTCCTCCTCACTGCTTCTTCACCTGCTGCCCCAGCCGCCAGGCTGTCTGCCCCTCTGCTCTTTTCCTCCACTTTCCCTGTAATCTGTCAGCAGGGGGCTGATGCTTGTTGCAGTGGTGGCTGTCTGGCTGTTTGTTAATCTGTTTGCTAATCCGTCTGTCTGTCTGTCGGTCTGTTTGTCTCCTTGTTTAGTTGGTTATCAGATCTGTACTTATTTCGTCTGTATGCCTCTCTATCTACCTGATTTCCTGTTTGTCTATCTTCCTGACTGCCTGCCTGTTTGTATGTCTGTCTGTCTGTCTCTGCACACTAATAATGCTCTTCATGATTATGAGAAGAATGTATCAAAGATTATAGATATGTATAACAGAAAAAGGAGAGACTCTGTGTGTGTATGTGTGTGTGTATGTGTGTGTGCGTGCGTGTGTGTATGCGTGCGTGCGTACGTGCGTGCGTGCATGCAAGCACTCCTCTCACAGCGATTTCCTACCAAACTTTAGCCACTTATTATACTTTTTCAGTAAAAAGACCGTCTGCATTCCACAGCACACCCTTACCCTCACCATCTGTAGTGGAAGCAAGCCCCCTTTTCTCTTCAGGGTGGTTTTATTTCAAGCACTCACTTTCAAGGTGCCACTCACTTTTCACTTTTTTGTTATTGCTTTTCTTCTCTTTCTCTCCGTGGGCTATCCTCTCTCTCTCCTCTCTCTCTCTCTCTCTCTCTCTCTCTCTCTCTCTCTCTCTCTCTCCTCTCTTCTCTCTCTCTCTCTCTCTCTCTCTCTCTCTCTCCTCTTTACCAGACTGGCCCTAAACTGTTGGTTCATCTCTATTCTCCCCACCTGGTTGTGCCATCTTCACACAACGTCAGTGTTCCATTAGTCCGCCGATCCTATGTCGCTGACAGAGCAGTCAGGAGTAAGGAGTTAGAGGATCCCTTCAGTCCAGTCACTCTTGCCTATATAAAGGCATAGGTTTTAGGAGAGAGAGAGAGAGAGAGAGAGAGAGAGAGAGAGAGAGAGAGAGAGAGAGAGAGAGAGAGAGAGAGAGAGAGAGAGAGAGAGAGAGAGAGAGAGAGAGAGAGAGAGAGAGAGAGAGAGAGAGCAAACTCGTTATCAAAATTCATGAATACAAACATTTTTTTTAACTGCAAACAGTCACATCCTCCCGATATCTTCTCTCAAAAGCTCACTGTAGGCCTGTACCTTGTCTGTGTCTGTTCGTTTTCTATTTCCAGCATGCAATGTATGAAGCTGGTGACTCATTACTTTCAGGCAGTGACAATTTCACAGGTTGATCAGTTTAAAAGGAGAAATCTGTCACTACATTCGAAAATGTCAGCAAATGTGGGAGGCCTTGTGACATTTAAAAGGAAACAATGTCATGCTAAGCTTAAAAACCAAGTTATGTTGGAGATGCAGTTTTTCCTTTTTATAACAATAAAACACCAAGAAACAAAATAAAATACAGAATAAAAGACAGTTCTACTCGTAGTTTGTTTCTAAATTGATTACAAAAAATGCCAGACTTAAGGTTGTTTGAGTACAGTTTAGATATAGATGTTGTTTAGACTGACTGCTGCAAGAATCAGGAAAAAAGAGAGATAAAGCGCTCAAACAATATTACCTCCCCTCTCACTGGCAGACGTTTCCAATTTGTCATATCTCCCTGTTTGATTCGTTTTTCAGCTCGCTTATCACTCTGTGATGGCAACTTCATTTAGCATCCATCATGGATTTCTTTTTTTTTGTGAGGAATGTTGAAAACTTTTTTTTCAAAGTTGTCTGTCTTTCTTTCTATATATTTCTTCTTCTCCCCCCACACCCTTGATTTCTTACAAGCATCTTACCTTCTAACTATTCTTCCCCCCATCTCCATCTTTCCAGTTTGTGTCATAACATTTTGCATACGTTCACTGTCTTCACACATTTCATTTTTATTTCATCCCTTGCACCGAACGTGTATTTAGTACTATCCAAAATGTGTGTGTGTGTGCGTGCGTGCGCGCGTGCACGCGCGCGCGCGCGCGCGCGCGCGTGTGTGTGTGTGTGTGTGTGCGTGCGAGTGCGCGCGCGCGCGTGCGCGCGCGGTTGTGTGTGGCTATGAGTTTCTTTTTTTTTATATAATTCTTTTGTTTGAGGATAATGGAATAAACAGTCATGTACTTTTTACATCCCCCTACCCATTTTATAGACTTCAAAAAGGCCTTTGACAGGGTATGGCATGACGGCCTCTGGCAAGTACTCAGGCACTTCAACATTGACAACTGCCTAATTGAAGTCATCAAGGCTCTGTATGAGAATGCAAGAAGTGCAGTTTTCATGAACAATCACGTGGGCGAGTTCTTCAAGACCACGGTTGGAGTCCGCCAGGGCTGCCTTCTCTCACCTGTACTCTTCAACCTCTTCCTCGAAAACATCATGACAGAGACACTGCAAAACCACCACACTTCCATCTCCATTGGTGGAAGACCCCTTTGCAACCTCAGATTTGCAGATGACATTGACCTCATGGGCAGCAGCAAACAAGAACTGCAAATCCTCACAGACAGTCTAACAGATCGAGCGAGCGCATACGGCATGGAGGTCAGTACAGAGAAATCGAAGATCATGGTCAACAGCGCGAGTAATGACAGCACGGAAATAAAGATGAATGGAGAAATATTGGAAGAGGTGAGCCAATTCAAATACTTAGGCTCCATCCTAACAAAAGATGGCACATCAAACAATGAGGTGAAAGCTCGCATTGCAACAGCAACATCTGCTCTAGTCAGACTCCAGAGGATCATCAGAAGCAACAACATCAGCTTCTGCACCAAATACCACCTCTACAAATCCCTCGTGATATCTATCCTCCTATATGGCTGTGAATCATGGACTCTGACAGCAGAGTTAGAGAGAAGAATCCAAGCATTCGAGAACAAGTGCCACAGAAGACTCCTCAAAATATCATACAAAGAACACAAGACCAATAACTATGTGAAAGAAGAAATCAAAAAGCGTGTGGGCCCCCAAGAGCCTTTGCTCTCCACCATAAAGAGGAGAAAGCTGATGTGGTTTGGTCACACCACAAGACACAACACCCTAGCAAAAACCATCTTGCAAGGAACAGTCGAGGGCAAGAGAAGAAGAGGCCGCCAAAAGAAATCATGGGTTGACAACATCAAAGACTGGACTGCCCAACCCCTGCAACGCCTCCTACTAGCCACACAGGATCGTGAAGCATGGAAAAAGATCTCCGTTGCGTCTTCTCTCATGTCCCCCCTACGTCCTTTGGGACATGGGACTGAGTGAGTGAGTGACCCGTGTGTATGCAGTTTAGTAAATTTTGTCGTGTGTGTGTGTGTGTGTGTGTGTGTGTGTGTGTGTGTGTGTGTGTGTGTGTGTGTGTGTGGTGTTTGTGTTTGTGTGTATGTGTGTATGTGTGTGTAAACGCTTTTACATTGGCCTTTTATAAGCGATCTGTACAACGTCTGCAGTGTAAAACTTTTTCAGACAAATCAAACACACAGGCAATGAATCAAAGCATAGAACCATTTTTGTGCAACAAATGGCAAGGCTTCGTCACTTCTATAATTCTGCCATAGTTAGTTTGTCTACAGAGCCAAGCAGGGAGCCTGCAAGATTCAAGTTTCACACACACACACACACACACACACACACACACACACACACACACACACACACACACACGCGCGCGCGCGCGCGCGCGCACACACACACACACACAAACACACACACACACACACACACTACTAACATTACTACACACACACTAACATTACTAACATTACTAACACACACTAACATTACTAACACTACTAACATTACTAACACACACTACACACATTACTGAGGTATACATTTTTCAAATCATTACTGCACTGTCCTATTGGTTCTTTATTATGATTATTACGGACTTAAAAGTCATTTCCCATTGTTGATTAGATTTTTCTCTTGTTGGTTATGGTTGTAAATAGTTTTATTGTTCATAGCGTTAGATTCTGTTCAGAATTTGGAATTTTTACTTTTTTGTATTCAAGAATTATATACATTTGTGTTTATTTTTATTATTATTATTATTATTTTTCTTAACTGTTCTGTGTAGATTTTGTGAATTAACCCCCTTCCCCACTTCCAAAACTCCTCCCCCCTACCCCCCACCCCCCTCCCCACATACACACTCACACACACCTTTTTTTTTTTTTTTTTTTTTTCTTCTTTTTTTTTTTTTTTTTTTTTTTTTAAATGTCTAATATCACATTTTGTGAAAAGACGTAAAATGAATCGAACACACACACACACACACACACACACACACACACACACACACACACACACACACACACACACACACACACACACACACACAGAGTGCACACATGTGTAACCCAATCAAGATGAAGCTGTGGGGTTAGATACATGCTTGCCCATGTGGAGACACTTAGCAATTACACATACACTCGTGGATGTGATTAAGAAAGAAGAGTAAACTGACTGTTGTATATACACGGGGTCAAAATACTACTAGATAAGAAGTGCTGAAACTGGGACCATTGCTGATACCCACCCCACACAAGCCCAGTGTCCTCATTTCTCGGAATTAGGTCAGAAATGCTGACAGCTGAAATGGAACTGTGTGGGGGTGAGAGGTGAATGCTGCCCATCCCTCCAAGGTTTGGTGTATCCTGATACCTAGTGCAAGCAATGAGTCAAAGAGCTCATCAATTAGAGAGCCACGTTTTTGACAGAGAAAAGCTCTGTGATTTAACAGTCTCATTCTGCATACAGACGGCTGGGTGATTATTCACCAGGGGGTCACAGTCTTCATGCAGACAGCTGGGTGATTAGTCACCAGGGGGTCACAGTCTTCATGCAGACAGCTGGGTGATTAGTCACCAGGGGGTCACAGTCTTCATGCAGACAGCTGGGTGATTAGTCACCAGGGGTCACAGTCTTCATGCAGACAGCTGGGTGATTAGTCACCAGGGGGTCACAGTCTTCATGCAGACAGCTGGGTGATTATTCCCAAGGGAGTCACAGTCTTATTTATTTATTTATTTATTTATTTATTTATTTATTTATTTATTTATTTATGTATTTATTTATTTATTTATTTATTTATTTTCTATATCGAGGATAATGGAATAAACACTCATGTGCTTTTTTCATCCAGTCCCCGTGTGTTTGCAGTTTTTTAAATCTTGTCATTTGTTCCCACCGGCACACAATGGCCTACTCTTACGAATAGTGGAACAGGTGTCTTCATGCAGACAGTTCGGTGATTAAGGAGTCTCATTTTGCATACAGACATCTCACTGATTACGCCTAGGGAGTCACACTCTTCATGGAGACAGCTCAGTGATCAGGGATCACACTCTTCATGGAGACAGCTCAGTGATCAGGGAGTCACACTCTTCATGGAGACAGCTCAGTGATCAGGGAGTCACACTCTTCATGGAGACAGCTCAGTGATCAGGGAGTCACACTCTTCATGGAGACAGCTCAGTGATCAGGGAATCACACTCTTCATGGAGACAGCTCAGTGATCAGGGAGTCACACTCTGCATGGAGACAGCTCAGTGATCAGGGAGTCACACTCTTCATGGAGACAGCTCAGTGATCAGGGAGTCACACTCTTCATGGAGACAGCTCTGTGATCAGGGAGTCACACTAATGATCCTCATTTATCTGGGGGCACAGGTTCCAGTCTCCACAGAAGTACGTGTTTAAGGAAAGTTTTTCTCCACATTCCTTGTTCCCTCTACTCTGCTGCAGAATCCTTGTGCTTACGAATACCTAGATTCAGCCAATCTACCGTTGACCATCGCTCTTTCTCTATTTCTTGTCCACCGATCTGGAATGACGTCCCTCTCTCTCTTTGCCAAGAGCCTACTTATGTCACTTTTAAACCCAGCCTTAAGCTATATCTTTTTCAAACCTAAGATTTTCCTCTCCTGT
>CM060320.1:17667434-17672434 GCA_030674155.1 Stramonita haemastoma
GTGCATGCTCTGTTTCCTTGGATGGTAGTCGAAAACCCTTCATTGCATCCTCTTTGCCTTCATGGTGAATGGTAGAATTTATGCAATATCTGTTTAGAGGTCACATTCTAACTGGTTAGGTGAACCCACCCAGGAAGCTGTGCAGAGATGGGACATCACATGGGCCAATGTCCACTCTGTTACACATGCTCACATATATAACTATGCAGAAATACAAACATATAAATGTATATGTACATGGTACACATGGCTGTGCATTTCTATAAACACACACTGACGTGTGCCTAGGGGCAGTTTACAATATGTGGCCTCCACCACAAAATGAGTCGCTTAGCACATTCCCCAATTTTGCACTAGAAGTCATTAAAGGCAGGTGGGGGTCAAGCTGTCAACTTTGAGATTTTGATCGATTATTAAACTAGATCTGTTTATCTACCTTATAATGAAATATAAAGGTATGATTTTTATTCCTTTTGCATTTAAATGTGCTTTGAAAATACCCAAGCACTCATTCTGACAACCTGTTACTAAAATAAACTTGCCCGTTTCTCATTTTGTCACATCCTGCAGTCTATCATTTCAATTTGTAATAATGTTGCACAGAATTGTCCGATTTTCAATCTGTTTTTTTTGTATTTGATAGCCATTTTATTGCACATTAATAACATGTCAATAACTAAAAATTGACCTCTGGTGCACTCCGTCTCATTATGTGGTGGAGCGTCACAATTATGTGCGTTCAATACTAACCTACACAATTTTATTTACAGAAGAAGAATCTAATGTTTTTAACCTTCTTCTGCAAATGACATTGTACTGAGATAGCACATCTGTTTTATGGGTTTCTTTTCAATGACTTGTCTTGATTGATCCCTGTTTTTAGTAATACTTATCCCTAAAAAAATGTTTCTCTCTTTCTTTAGGGTTGTATCTGGTGATGGATATAAGGGGCTTTGGGGACAAAATTGTATTCCCTTTTCAACTCAAATAAATCTTATTTATATCTGCTGAGTAGATAGCAATTGGCAATTGAAAATTCCACCAATTACATCGTGTTCTTTCGTATTTTCATCTTTTTTTTAAAACCAGTTCTGTGCTCTGAAACTGGCCAATGCATGTCCCTAGTGTGTGAATGATGAGTGATTTGTCAGTCTGTAATCAATGTTCTGACATATGCCAACACATGTTATAAACAAGGCATCAACGCAAAATATGACATGCACGTAACAAAATTTTGTTGTTCAGCTAACACCATCCTAATCACACCGCATTAGCAGGAATTACCGTTGCCAATAACTGAAGAGAGCAAAGAGAGCATCTGAGGTTTAGACAGGCAGTTAGTTCTGGCTGCAGGTCTTTGATGTTGGCCGTTACCATGCGCCCTAGGGCAGCGCCACACGCTGGCACGAGTTATTGAAGAAGCAGTAAAGTACTGATTGGGGTGTAAACAGTGGATTTCACGCGACTTGTGCTGACTTGCAGGGATAGGAGGGGGAAAGGGGATTGCAGGTTACTTGATGTATCCAGGCGGCTGTGGGTTTGGAATGGCTGGAAGCTGTTTGTGCTATTTGGCGGTGTCTTGCTGATAAAGTGTGTGTGTGTGTGTGTGTGTGCGTGCATGCCTGCGTGCGTGTGTGTGTGTGTCGTGTGCGTGCATGCATGCGTGCGTGTGTGTGTGCGCTGCCCTCAATATACTGGCCCCTAGAGAAGCTGAGGTTTTTGATGCCTCCGCTCCCCTACAAGCACATAGGTTATGGGACACCTTTACCTTTGTTAATTTAGAATAATGTGGGGCATGCAGCCCATACCTGGGTAGTTCTTGTAGTCAGAATTTTCTTATCTAGTAGAAATAATGACAACTTGGAAAAGAGTTGGGTTTGAAATATGTGCGTCTTTGGGCATAGCCAGACAAGTTACAACGAAACTGTCAATCCTTTCTCCATGTCAGAACTACACAACGTACCAAGATCAGAGAAATGCTTAAAATATTTTATCCCTGGCTCCTTTCTTCCGTCTATCATTCTTTGACTGTCATTCCTTTTCTTTCTCTCTATCTATCTATCTAAATCCTGTTCCGCTTTTCGTAAGAGTAGGCCATTGTGTGCCGGTGGGAACAGATAACATTTCCAAAACTGCATACACACGGGGACTGGATGTAATAATAATAATGATAATGATAATGATAATGATGATAATGATAATGATGATGATGATAATAATGATGATGATGATGATGATGATGATGATGATGATGATGATGATGATAATAATGATAATAATAATAATAATAATAATAATAATAATAATAATAATATAATAATAATAATAATAATAATAATAATAATAATAATAAATATCTATGATAATTCATCCCATAACTGACAAACTACACTGAACCTCATAATCAACGAACATCGACTTTACTTCTGACATGTCAGTTTTCTCTCTGCTTCTCTAACCTCCAGTAAACAAACAACTCTGCTGCCCTTCTCTGCCCTCAGGGGTTCTGAAGAAAAGGAATGGTGGGAGGGTGGGGAGGGGCAAGTCTAGGGACAGAGAGGATGAGGAGGGGGTGGGGGTGGGGGGTGGATGGAGCAATCAGAAAGAATCTGTCAGCTCATATCAGTGGGATCCACTGTGGAGAGGAGGGGAGGGGTTCAAAGAAAGTAACCTGAAGGAGTGGAGGGGGGTGTTCAGCGATCTACCTGATGTTGTGTACAGGTAGGCCTAACCCTAGGGTTCTCTCTCTCTATTGCAGCCCCTGCCTGCCTGCTGCCTTCCTTATCTTTCCGCTGTTCTCCTCCTCACTGCTTCTTCACCTGCTGCCCCAGCCGCCAGGCTGTCTGCCCCTCTGCTCTTTTCCTCCACTTTCCCTGTAATCTGTCAGCAGGGGGCTGCTGCTTGTTGCAGTGGTGCTGTCTGGCTGTTTGTTTGTTAATCTGTTTGCTAATCCGTCTGTCTGTCTGTGTGTCTGTCTCTTTGCTTAGTTGGTTTTCAGTTCTCTATGTTTTTTGTCTGTCTGTCTGTCTGTCTATTTGGTTTCATGTTTGCCTGTGTGTGTGGTGTGTGTGTATGAGTGTGTGTGTGTGCGTGTGTGTGTGTGTGTGTGTGTGTGTGTGTGTGTGTGTGTGTGTGTGTGTGTGTCTGTCTGTCTGTCTGTCTGTCTGTCTGTCTGTCTGTCTGTCTGTCTGTCTGTCTGTCTATCAACCTCCATATCAATGAAAGTGGGATTGTGCCTGTGAAATTGTTCTTCCCCATTATTAAAATGATTTAGTACTTCACACACACATTATATATATATATATATATATATATATATATATATATATATATAATATATATACACATATATATATATGTATATATATACATATATATATATATATATATATACATATATATATATATATATACATATATATATATATATATATATATATATATATATGTGCATATATATTTAGAGAGAGAGAGCAAATCAAATCAAATCAAATCAAATTCTTTTATTCGAGGATAATGAATAAGCACTGATGTGCTTTTTTATTTCCAGTCCCCGCCCTAATCAGGAATTACATCAATTTAAGAAACACTTTCAACTAAAAACAATAATAACCAAACAAACAAGGCCAAAATAACAAGACAGTAATAAACAGAAGACAAGTTGTAAGGACAGAAGATATAATAAAATAACAACGGCGCAATACAGTGAACCAAAAATTAATAATAATCAATCAAATTATCATTATAATAGAAAACAAAAACAAGGTGAAACCACAAAATCTATAATTAGTAAGTAGTAGTTAAAACAAAAGCAAACAAACAAAAAAAGTAAATAAAACATAACAAGTTAGCTACTGGGTATATTATCCATCCATCATCTGTTAACAAAATTTGTCATGGGCCTAGAGATCATAGTTTTTTTGGTAAAAAGAGAGAGAGAGAGAGAGAGAGAGAGAGAGAGAGAGAGAGAGAGAGAGAGAGAGAGAGAGAGAGAGAGAGAGAGAGAGAGAGAGAGAGAGAGAGAGAGAGAGAGAGAGAGAGAGAGAGAGAATGATCTTTGATCTTTATTTTTCAAGGGTGACAGAAAAGCATTCGCATACTTTTTTCAACGGCCCTTGCTCTGATTAGGGACTATCAGAAATACAAGGACCCCCCCAAAAAAACACAACAACAACAAAAAACACAACTACGACATTCTGAAAATTAATAAGATAAAGAAACAATCAATAAGTAAACAAACAACTGATTGCCGGAGCGTGCGCATTCTCTTATTCCTTTGATAACACCCCCCCCCCCCAACATATTTTGGGAGAACAAAACTAAATTGACAACAGCTGAAGAACAATGGAATTTTAGCGCTTATTTATGTAACCTGCTGTCCCTTAGACAGTTTTACCTGCAGGGTGTGCAAGATGCATGCTTACAAGGCCTCTCTCACTCTTTTCATTTGTGTTGGGATGTGGGCGGCAATAATCTATAAGTTGAACCAAGAACGTCTACAATCAACTATGTTTCAAAAGCATGTAAGGACATTTTTTAATTTGCAATTTACCACTTCGTTTTTCTTATTTTTCCTACATCCATCGGTACACTTTTGCGCTAATGCACGACGCTTTGAATTCCCGCCCCTGACCACAAAAAACACTGTTGCCTTCTTTAAAACTACTAAATTTCATAACGGCTTGTCGCCCCATGCTTTGAATTTCCTCCCTTAGCAAGAACGCTGTTGCCTTCTTTGTTCTTACTAAAATTCATAAAGGACCGCCGTTTCAGGGGAGTTAACTAAGGAAACCCACAAAACAACTTACTCGTTGAAGAATTCTTTCGTGTCGAGCTTTGCTTATATTCAATTATTTACATTCCCCAAAGTATCATTCTGACGATAGATATTCCAAGATAAATATTTTGTTCGACTTCAGAAAACATTTTGTTTTAAACTTTAAAGAAATCATGCCCATACATCGGACATTCTAAAGAGAGATTTGTTTTGATTTATTCTT
>CM060320.1:17677434-17707434 GCA_030674155.1 Stramonita haemastoma
TTTGGTTTCTGTTGCTTTCCCCACCTCCCCATTGCTAAATGGATGGACGGCATTGGGGGATGGATAGCCTATAGTGGTTCGATCATTGCGTTTGCAATCTGACGACCCGGTTCGAATCCCGTTCGAGGGGATTTTTTCCCTGGAATTAACATCAGTACTGACTCCGCTCTCCCCAGAAATCTTTCAGATGAGATTATAAACCAAGGTCCTGTGTGCGAACGCACGCAGAACAACTTGCACACACGTTAAATCATGTTTTGCTTTTCGAAAGGGTAGACCTTTGTGTGCCTGTGAGAACAGATGACAAAATTTACAAAAACTGTATACACAGAAAGACTGGACGTAAAAAAAGTGCACGAGTAGTTTATTCTATTATCCTCGATATAAAAGAATAAAGAAAAAGAAAAGAAACTCTTGTCTGCTGCACAAGCACCCCCCCCCCCCCCCCTTCCTCTTTCAGAGAACACGAATAAGATTGATTTGTTGTGGCAGGCTGTTGAGGCCCATTGGCAAGGGAACAGTGGGCCAAGAGGAATGTGCACACTTCAAACATTTCAAAACAGTTTTGACACAGCTCATTTAAGATCATGACATGGTTTCAAAATCACGCTATAATGATAATTATTATATTGCAAACAGAGAGAGAGAGAGAGAGGAGAGAGAGAGAGAGAGAGAGAGAGAGAGAGAGAGAGAGAGAGGGAGAGACAGACAGACAGAGACAGAGACATACATACAGACAGACAGACAGATACAGAGAGAGACAGACAGAGACAGAGACAGAGAGAGATGTCTTATTTATAAAGGTCCCAGCCCTTAAGAGAAGAGTTTAAACAGACATGACTGCCCTCTACAGTAAACATGCATGTAGTTACGTCCCATGAACATTTCGCATTTCAAACGCTTCATAAAGGCAAAAACAAATTGTTTTAGAATGTTTTCAGCAGTTGATGATATCAACAAAAGAATATTGACCAAACAAGGATGTGTCCAGGTAGCTCTTTGGAGTAAAGTTATTGCTCTCCAAAGTCTCTCAAATCTGGGCTCAAAACCGTAGCGTGGATTTGATTATCAATGATAAAATGCACACCAGGCAAATCAAATCGGAGACTCAGGAATTGTCACAATGATCATAAAGAATGAAATTATCAGAAGCCCAAAATCTGAATCAAGTCATGAAATGCTTTGATTGTCAGTTGATGTCTGTTGACCTGTTGCGTTGGTAAACAATTCAAGATTTTAAACATGCTATATAAGCTAAACCTATCCCTATTTTAATCATGCTACATAAGCTCAACCTATGCCTATTTTAGCCATGTAACATAAGCTAAACCTATCACTATTTTAACCATGATACATAAACTAAACCTATCACTATTTCAACCATGCTATATAAGCTAAACCTATCACTTTTAAACATGCTACATACGCTAAAATTATCACTATTTTAACCATGATAAATAAGCTAAACCTATCACTATTTTAACCATGCTTCATGAGCTTATCCTATCCCTATTTAACCATGCTACATAAACTAAACCTATCACTATTTTAACCATGTTACATAAACTAAACCTATCACTATTTTAACCATGTTACATAAGCTAAACCTATCACTATTTTAAACATGCTACATAAGCGAAACCTATTCATTATTTTAAACATGAATATCCAATCTCTGCCACCCACAGACAACTTTATTTTAACTGGAAGCAGTAAGACAAGGAATTATGCATCCTTCACCTACATTTAGCCAAAAAAAGCCCAATTCATATTATTTAACATAGATTTAGTGCTATTCTAACATTTAACACTCAAATGTTCTTTCCTTTGTCATCTAAATCTAACAGCATTTCAACTGTTTTAAAAGACAACTGGGATAGTTAACTTTAGTTGTTTTCAGAGAGAGAGAGAGAAGAGAGAGAGAGAGAGAGAGAGAGAGAGAGAGAGAGAGAGAGAGAGAGAGAGAGAGAGAGAGAGAGAGAGAGAGAGAGAGAGAGAGAGAGAGAAGGGGGCAGAGGCAGCCAGCTAGCCAGCTAGTCAACTAGCCAGCCATACAGCTTCAAAGAGACGGTTGGAATTTCTGAAGAACATTGATTCAGGGCTGACCTCTCTATGCCTTTTTGTCTGAAGAACAATCCATTTTTCTGACAGTGCCAAAAAGTTTCCCAAACAACTGAAATAGAAAACAAGACAAAGCAAAATGATCTCTCTCTCTCTCTCTCTCCTCTCTCTCTCTCTCTCTCTCTCTCTCTCTCTCTCTCTCTCTCTCTCTCTCTCTCTCTCTCTCTCTCTCTCTCTCTCTCTCCTCGGTGGGCGGTCACGAGAAGTGAAGCGACAGGGCGTACATTTTCTGTGAGCAGCAGTAAAACTAGAAATTCATTAAAAAATGCCAGTTACTGGACTTCCAGTGGCTGTGGAGAGGACCTTAGGTGCCCTGCTGACTGACAATGCAGTTTCCAGCTGGAAAGTGGCAGGAGAAGGGGACAGCCTGGTTTTTGTCTTGGGACTGAAACCAGTGGACACAGCAGTGTCAACCAACATGGCGGATCTAACAGCACACAAGCACAGTACTACAGGAAGAAAATCGTTATCTCAAAGACGACGAGATGTAGAGCGTTCTCGAAAGCATAAACAGAAGCAGGCAAGTGTTGTGTGTGAAAGTGACTGTGTCCTCAGTGCCTGGAGTCTGCCTGACAGTGGAGTAGAACAGGGGAATACAGCATGTGTAGATACACATGGAATAGACCTACCAACAACACACACACAGGACATCAACACAAAAACATCAGTTAAGTTGCCATCATCGGTTGATTTAGAACCTCCCTGTATGTCTGATTGTTGTGACTGTGCTGATATGTGTGCTGATATGTGTGTTTTGCAGCCTGAGGTGAACGATGATAATATTGTTGGTGCATTCGACACAGGAAATGTCAAACAGTACGTGGCTACTCTAACTGATAGACCCGTACAGAAAAGGCTAAGAGACAGACAAAGAAATACACACTTTAGAAAATCTGTGCTACATCATTCAGACGGTGAAGATATTGTGACCTGCGAGTCAGACGACATTGTGATCCAGTAGGCATGCCAACCAGACACTGAGCCAGTATGTGTGTACTGGTTTGTCAAACAACAAGAGAAAAACATGTTAAAAGAGGAACGTGTCAAACTCGCCAGTTTGCGGAATGGGAAGCGAATCCAGAACACACTACACACGGAGACCCTATCGTGTGCTTCAAGGGACTTAGCGACACTTAGAGAACTACTACAACGGTTTCTTGGCTAGCCTAGACCTAAGGGTGTGTAGTGTGACAAAGACTGGAGGAAAGAAATAACATATCCGGACAGTAAAGTGTTTCGTGTCTCGATGTACATTACTAATCAATGCTGTGGTTTCCATGGCTTGGAGTAGCGTCGTGTGTCAGTTTAAAGCAATTTTCGTTATTGTTATTCGGCAACCCCCTTCATGTATGGGCCAATGGCCTTTTTCATGAATAAACCTCTCGAGTTCGAGTTCGAGTTCCTCTCTCTCTCTCTCTCTCTCTCTCTCTCTCTCTCTCTCTCTCTTCTCTCTCTCTCTCTCTCTCTCTCTCTCTCTCTCTCTCTCACACACACACACAGACACACACACTTTCCTTCCATACCGTGTCTGGTTACTGCCCTATCTCACAAGGGCTCTGTCGTCATCTCATCCCAAGGAGCACGTGCAAAACGGCCCAGATTGAAGTGGAAAGCAATAGACTACTGAAGATGCCTTTTCCCCAGCCTCCCCTCCCCCCATCTCTCTCCTTCCTCATTTCCCAACGCTTTCTTTTTCTTCCTCTCGTTCTTCTCTTCCTTTTCCTTTCCCTCCTCATTCGTCTCTTTCATCATTATAATGTCGTTTCCAATCATTGCTGAGGAACTGGGAAAGTGAAGCTCTCTGTCTGTCTTCAGTCTCTGTCTCTCTCTCCTTCCCTCCCACTCCCCCCCCCTCTCTCTCTCTCTCTCTCTCTCTCTCTCTCTCTCTCTCTCTCTCCTCTCTCTCTCTCTCGTGTGTGTGTGTGTGTGTGTGTGTGTGTGTGTGTGTGTGTGTGTGTGTGTGTGTGTGTGTGTGTGTGTGCGCGCGCGCGCATGTGTGCATGTGTGCATGTGTGTGAAAATGAGTATATATGCGTACATTGTATGTGAGTGCACAACATACTTCGGCACTTATCTAACAGCTGCAGCAGATACACCACAGCAGCGTGGAACACCAAACCTTACAGATAAAAGATATAGCGTTTTTTTAAGCTAAGGGCTCGAAAAGTGAGTAAGGGCATGTATGCTACCTGGGAATGTCAGTCATTCTGCAGAATGAACCGCTAGTGCTCACCTCAGTTCTCCACAATCTCACCACCACACCTCATTGTCTTCGCTAAGTCATGAGAAAGAATTGCCAATTTATGACTAGTGCT
This sequence comes from Stramonita haemastoma, assembly GCA_030674155.1. Taxonomy (NCBI): domain Eukaryota; kingdom Metazoa; phylum Mollusca; class Gastropoda; order Neogastropoda; family Muricidae; genus Stramonita; species Stramonita haemastoma. Next base: position 17,681,871 of record CM060320.1, read on the forward strand.
GACATTTCAACCTGACAACTAAGGACAAATAATGATGGGTTTTAGAAATATGCAGTGGACCATCTGGTCTTATGTAAAGATGTTTATTGGTAATGTTTTGTTTTGTTTGCTTTAAAAAAAAAACTCTCTTGCTTTTATATTTAATCTTTAAACGGTTTATGATGCAACTTGATATACGAATTTGTTACACTTCTTTGATCCTGGTTTTGTGATTTCCTTTTGATGTTCATTTAATATTCCTCAGCAAAAAGTTTATCCCAAGGTTCAGTATGGGTCTATCTATTATATCTATCAATCTGTCTATCCTGTAGTCTGGCACCGTGATGGCACCCCCAAAGACTTGATAACCAGTTCCCTCCATTCTCTCTGTTAACCTTCCTCAAAATTTTGTTCAGTTTAGGCCTGTCCATTCGCTGATGTTGTCCTCCTCATCTCTTCCTTGGTCTGCCTCTTTTTCTTCCTCCTTGTACAGGGCCTTGCAGTATTGTCTTTACCAAGTCCTTTTGATCTACACTACTCTACCCATTAACTTCCAGAAAAAGTAGTTGTGATTTCGCCAAAACTACATTCTATTATTTCTTTGTGACACACCTGTTCAGGTGTATTCGTGCCACTCATTCTGATATGACCACCCCAGTCATGGCCAGATTCTGAAGCACTGAAGGTGGTCAACATCTCCGTCAATGGGGTGGGTAGAAGACTCGCTTTAAGTCGGCTAAAGCTTCCAAAGGGGGGTCCCTTTTTAAGCATTGGCTGGTGTCCTCATTTCAAGTACAGCTTCAAAGGGGGTCCCTTTTTAAGCATTGGCTGGTGTACTCATTTCAAGTAGTGTGTGTTCATTCTGGACACACAGAATTTGTTGAAACCAAAAGAGATCTGTAATATGATGGAGAACATGGTCATTAGCCTCTACCTCTGCTTTTTAGCAAAAAAGAATGGAAACTGGACCTGTCCATTAGTCATATCCACACTTTCAATCATATCCACACTTCACAATTATATATTGTGTCCGCCATCCATGGCAGCTGGTATATATATATATATATATATATATATATAATATATATATTATAATATATATATATATGTAACAGAGTAGACATTAATTTTGTGCTGTCCCATCTCTGCACAGTTTCTCAGGTGGGTACAGCTAGTTAGTTAGAACATGACTACTAAAAAGAGGTTGGAGGGTTTTCGACCACCACCCAAGGAAACAGAGCATGACACAATTCGCAGATGTGTCCCGATTTAGTAACACAATGCTGTGACAGGGCTCTAATTGCATGGGAGGTCATTTACTTACCACCCCATCAATCTCCCCGGCCAACTTGTACCGCGTCCTGAGGTACGCTACCTGCCAGAATATTTGATGCTTGGAATCAGTAGCCTCTAACATCATCTCCTGGCTGGTTGCTTCCAAGAAGCCTTACCGGCGCCCAGCAGGGGCAAACACTGTGTGTTTGCATCTCACTTCTGACACCATTGTAACAGAGTGGACATTGTGATCTCCCATCTCGGCATAACTTCTCAGGTGGGCATAATTAGCCAATTTGGACGTGACCTCTAAAAAAGAGATTGTATAAAGTCTACCTTTCACCATGAAGGCGAAGTGGATGGGCTTTCGACCACCACCCAAGGAAACAGAGCATGCACAATTCGCAGGTGTTTCCGATTTAATAGCACAACACTGTGACAGGGCTCTGATCGCATGGGAGGTAATCTACTTACCACCCCTTCACATCTCTCTCTCTCCTCTCATCTCTCTCTCTCTCTCTCTCTCTCCTCTCTCTCTCTCTCTCTCCCTCTCTCCTCCTCTCTCTCTCTCCTCTCTCTCTCTCTCTCTCTCTCTCTCTCTCTCTCTCTGTGTGTGTGTGTGTGTGTGTGTGTGTGTTTGTGTGTGTGTGTGTGTGTTCTTGTGTGGTCTGGTGTGTTGTGGTGTGTGTGTGTGTTTATGTTTGTGTGTGTGTGTGTCTGTATGTGTGTGTGTGTGTCTGTGTGTCTGTGTCTGTGTGTGCAAATGCAATTTCTTATTTACAGACCATTTAAAAAATAGCAAAGGTTTGATGCCACTTCTTCACTGTGTTAACAATCTTGCATTGTGGTATTTGTTCAGCTGACAAAATTCGTTTAAAACAATGTTTAGTTAGAAAAAAACAAACATGGCCATGATGCATATAAACATTGTGAGCAATAACAAGCCGTGGCTTACAAGGTGCCCCCAAAACAAACATTGCACAATTCTATTTGGCAGCTGGTATACATATCAGTTACCTTAAAATAGGGCAGTATTTTCATGTTCAGCATCAAGTGAATATTGTTTTGTTTTTTATTCTGCTGCATGCTGCAAATGCTTACACACACACACACACACACCACGCACGCACGCACGCACCGCACGCACGCACGCACGCACGCACGCACGCACGCATGTATGTATGTATGTATGTATGTATGTATGTATGTATGTATGTATGTATGTATGTATGTATGTATGTATGTATGCATGTATGTATGCATATATGTATGCATATATGTATGTACGTGTACAAATATAGACATACTTGTATAACATGTATTATATTTTGTGTGTGCGTGGTGCGTGCGTGTATTTGTGTGTGGATGCGTGCGTGTGTGCGAGCGTGAATGTGTGCACGCGTGCGTGTGTTGTTGTTGTTTTTGCTGTTGTAAAGCACTAGAGTTAAGAAATGGGGAAAAGCGATAGAGTAAAAAAACGGATAAATTTTTAACCCAGCTTCCATGCAGAACTACCACTGACAGTAAGAGATATAAATTACCTAAATAAACTGCTGTGAAGAAGGAAGCCAAAGAAAAGAAACGACTTGATGGGTTTCACGATTTCAGTCTGCTATCGTCCTCATTGTGGACTGTTAAAAACCAATTCTACGTCTCTTGTTTTTTTGTTATGTAGCTGACTGTGTTCCTGCCTGTCTTCCTTTACCTCCTCCTGGTGGTCTTAGTTTTGTATTGCTCTTCCTTTCTCTCTCTTGTCTCTGTGCGTTTGTATCTGCCTGTCTCTGTGGCTGTCCTCTATATCACAGACATTGTCTGTCTGTCTGTCTGTCGGCTGTCCTCTATTATGTCTGTCTGTCTATCTGTCTGTATGTCTCTGTCTGTCTGTCCTCTATCTCTCTTCTTCTCTCTCTCTCTAAATCTGTGACCTATAAACTAATAGCCTACTCAGCCACTTCACTCTCCAGCACCACCAACCCTTCCCCTATCCTGCAGCTGAAGAGGTAAGCGGAGGCTGCAGCAGGGCCTGGCTGAGGTGAGGTAGGAAGGAGGTAAGAGGTAGTGTAGGGAGGGAGCAGTAGGCCTACAGCCCACAGAGGGAGGCAGAGGTAAAGGGGAGGGAGGGGGCCTCATTATCTGTCTACCTGTGCCGTGCTGATGGCCTTTTCACCTGCTCCCAGCCACGCTTGGGCGATTCAGATAGGGGGCTTCTGTCTGCTCCTCTCTCTCTCTCTGTGTCTATGCTGGGGTGGATGGATGAGGAAGCAGAGATGACAGATAGAGGGGCTGCTCTTGTGCATCTTTCTGTGCTCTGTCTGTACTTGACTGAGAATGATTATGCCTATGCCTGTCCAAAAGTTCATTTCTCCTGTGTATGTATTTGTCAGCTTGGTTCTCTCTCTCTGCTCTGTCTCTGTCTCTGTCCTGTCTGTCTGTCTGTCTGTCTGTCTGTCTGTCTGTCCTGTCTGTCTGTCTCGTCTCTCTCTTCTCTCTCTCTCTCTCTCTCTCCTCTCTCTCTCTCTCTCTCTCTCTCTCTCTCTCTGTGTCATGAGACATAAAAAGGTAATGGTAAAGGTGCCCCATATAACCTGTGTGGTCGTAGGGGACGAGGCATCAAAGATCTCAGCTTCTCTAGGGCCAGCATGTTGAGGTGGCACCCATCTCTTCTCCCTCGCTACTTTACCTTCCCTGACCCAAAAGAGGGCAGGTACCCATTTACAGCTGGGTGAACGGGGGAACTGTACTGAAGCCAAGGCACGCAAATGGTGACCCATCCAATTGGTAACCACGTTTCGATGCTGCTTAACATTGGCTGGGGGAAAGTGAGCGCTCTGACCACTGAGCTATCCTGTGAAACACAAGAAAGGAAAGAAGAAGGAAGAAAAGATGAGAGTAGCAGTATGAAAAAGAAAATTGCAGCACCATCTTGATCCTAACTATTCCACTTTTATAAGACAAGCATTTTTTTTTCCCCAACTTCTCTTGCCTATGTGTGCACTTAAAGTGCATTGCAATGTTTGGGTTATTATCCAGCTAAAACTGACCACTTGGCTGGATATAATCTTTATGACCTCCCTTGCATCCTTTAAATAGGATCCCCAACATAAGGCACAAAGATTCACTAGGCGCTTTTTTTTTTTATCCTATCCATTTTTTTTTCAACATATATTCTAAGCATATTTTCTTTCTGTTTTTCATTGTCTTTTGAGGGCAGCTTTGAAAGGCCACAGGAATATCAAATATTCCTGTGAATGCAATGACACTTTTAAATTCTGAAAAGTGTCTTGCTGTAATGTACCACAGCAGTGGACTTTCAATCACTGCTGGACCTCTGATGAGGACTTGTCCAGGAGCTGAAACTCGAGTCGGGTCAGGCCAAAGGCATGGCTTATACCCATATATACCTAAAAATGCCACTGCATGTGAAACATGTAACACAGAAAAAGGAATATAAGAGAAAAAAGATGGAGAGTACTATGAAAAAGAATTGCAGACATCTGATCCTAACTATCGTTTTATAAGTCAAGCAGATGATGAAAATGGTATAAGCTTAGAAAATGCAGAAAAACACTGAAACAATACATACATGAAGAATAAAACTGGGCAAGATTGCATGCAACTGTTATTGATGCAAAAAAGTATCAGTATCTTTGTTAAATAATTGCATACTCTCAATAAAATGTTTCACTGAACCAAAAATAATGTTTTTGGTCTTTTTCTGTATTATGCAGACAATGATTGTTCTTCTGAGTGATAAGGAAGCCAGTGTGGAATACAGTTCTCTCAAATCAATTTACTGTTCTCTTTAGGGCCATATTGTCACTACACTTTATGCCCTGTTTGATTGCAATTGTGACCAGTGTTCCCAAGGGTGTGTGCTTCTATTCTATTTTTCATTCTATTCTTTTAATATCGAGGATAATGGGATAAGCACTCTTTGCTTTTTTTTTTACATCCAGTCCCCGTGTGTATGCAGTTTTGTAAATGTCATCTGTTCCCACCGGCACAGGATGACCTACATTTACGAAAAGCGGAACAGGATTTAACGTGTACGCAAGATGTTCTGCATGAGTTCATACATGGGTACGGTTGATAGTCCATTGGAAAACTTGGGAGAGTGGAGTCAGCACTGATGTTAATTTCAGAGAAATGTTGAGGTATGTGTGTGGCATGTGTGTATGTGTGTGCAGCACTTGTGTGAACATGTGTGTGTGGTGCGGTGCACACACACGTGTGTGTGTATAACTGTATATGCATACCCTTGACAGGTCTATATAAAAAACCAAGCACTGGCAGTCAGAGCAGACAAAGTGACGTTTATACTGAATGAGATGAGATATGAGATGACTTGCTTTTACAGGAAAATGTATTTGCCCATTGTCCTCCGCTGCCCTCGCCTCCTCCACTCTGTTGGAGGCCTGAGGACACAGGCCATCTGGCGATGTGTGTTCTGGCCTGCGCTGTTCTACTTCTCCCCATCCCCTCCTCCCCTGTGTGTGTTTTGGCAGTCAGTGATGTGAGCTTTGCTGCTTTGGACCTGACCTGAATGAACCCTTCAGGATGGGAAACACACACACAGAGGTGTGGTTCTCCAGCCTGTGCACGTGCATTCACACACACACACACACACACACACACACACACACACACACACACACACACCACACACACACACACACCCACCCACCCATGGACGCACAGATGCATGCATGCACACACACATACACACAAACACACACACACACATCGTCTTAAATTACAAAATGTGAATAGACGTTAAACTGAAGATATTACACACACACACACACACACACACACACACACACACCACACACACACACACACACACACACACACAAACACAACACACACACACACACATACACACACATATATGATTGTGTGCATGCATTTGTCTGTGTAGTAGATGTGCATACATAGCTTTTCAAATTCTTGGTCAGGAGAAGTGAAAGTACACAAAACTCCCAACACCGAAATCGATTATTTTTTAAATGTTAATTACGCCGGCAAATGCATGATGCTCTCATTTCACACAATTTTGATATCTTTATTTAATCCATCCTCATTTTTTCCTGGGTTCTGAACCTGTTTTGGGGGCATATGATATAAAACCTTTTCCACTTTCCCCAAACCCCATCCCTCTAATCTCATTGCACCCTCTCTCAAACACTGATTCCTCTAACAACGAGACAGAAAAAGAAACAGAGAAAAAACTCAAAGTTACACAGTTTAATCCTTGCTTTCTTAAACAGAGAGCCAACAGTACAGTTTCAGAGAGATGTGCACTTTTAACTGTTTGCTCTGGAAGATCAGAACAGCATAGCACTCTCAGAATAACATAGCACTCTTACATTTAGCAAATGTATATCAAAATGCCATTAGATTTATTTTTCTTGAAATTAAGAAATGGTTTAATAACTACTTTTGATTTCTAAACATGTAGATCTATATTTATTGATTTTTTACGGACGAGTTTGGGGGTACCTGCAAACAAGAGGTGAGCCAGGGACTGAAAAAACCACAGAAACTAAGTAGATAACCTCATAAGCACTAGGATGAAAGTTTCTTTATTGTGACATTGAAAACTGGCTGTGTCCAGTAAAAGTCATGTCACAGATTGCATGATCTTAAAAGAAGGAACATTCATCCACCGCTTGTATAATCTCTTCAGTTCTATCAAATGCAGCGATGTTTACTCACATATGGCTTTTCAGAACGTCACAGTGTTGTGTGTTTAAGTTTTCTCCAGGATGCCTGGGGAAACTAAACCCTATTAGTACCTTCTTGCTTCCTACTGTCCTTTCCATGCTGATAGAAGATGACCGGTAATGCGATTAGAGGAGCGCAAAGCATTAGCCAGAATAATTTCTGCACAATGTCATTAAGAGGCACAGGATGAGTGAGGCCAGCCAGGCCACAGCAATCATTCCCAAGTCACTGCTGGAGGGTGTGGGATGCTGGTCAGCAGTAAGGAAGCAAGGCTGCAGTCTTGTCTGTGTGTGTGTGTGTGTGTGTGTGTGTGTGTGTGTGTGTGTGTGTGTGTGTGTGTGTGTGTGTGTGTGTGTGTGTCTTGGTTGTCCTCTATATATGTCTGTGTGCCTGTCCATCTGTCTGTCTGTCTCTCCCTCTCTCTCTGTCTCCCCCCTCTCTCTCTCTGTCTCTGTGTGTGTGTGTGTGTGTGTGTGTGTGTGTGTGTGTGTGTGTGTGTGTCTCTCTCTCTCTCTCTCTCTCTCCTCTCTCTCTCTCCTCTCTCTCTCTCTCTCTCTCTCTCTCTTCTCTCTCTCTCTCTTTTGCAAAACATCTTGGCACACATTGGATACTGTTCCTCTTTTCAATGTTTAGGCCATGTGCGGTCAGAGCAGATAACAAAATTTACAAAAGCACATACACACAGGGACTGGATGTAAAAAGAAAAAAACTCACATGAGTGCTTATTCCACTGTTCTTGTATAAAAGAAAGAATAAATAAACATAAAAAAATCACTCTCTCTGTCTCTCTGTCTCTTGGTCTCTGTCGCTGTCTCTGTCTCTCTCTCTCTCTGACCTATAAACTAATAGCCTACCTCAGCCACTTCACTCTCCAGCACCATCATCCCTACCCTTATTATATCCTGTAGCTGGAGAGGCAGGCGGAGGCTGCAGCAGGGGCCTGGCTGGGAGGTGAGGTAGGAAGGAGGTAGTGTAGGGGAGGGAGGCAGTACAGACCCACAGAGGTAAAGGGGAGGAAGGGGCCTCATTATCTGTCTACCTGTGCCGTGCTGATGGCCTTTTCACCTGCTCCCAACCACGCTTGGGCGATTCAGATAGGAGGTGCTTGCTTCTGTCTGCTCCTCTCTCTGTCTCTGTGTCTGTCTCTCTGTCTCTGTCTCTGTCTGTCTGTCTGTCTGTCTGTCTCTGTCCTCAGTCTCTGTCTGTCTGTGCTGTCTGTCTGTCCTGTCCTGTCTGCTCTGTCTGTCTGTCTGTCTGTTCTGTCCTGTCTGTCTGTCTGTCTGTTCTGTCTCTCTCTCTCCTCTCTCTCTCTCTCTCTCTCCTCTCTCCTCTCTCTCTCTCATCTCTCTCTCTTCTCTCTCTCTCCTCCTCTCTCTCTCTCTCTCTGCTGGGGTGGATGGATGGGAAGCAGAGATGACAGATAGAGGGGCTGCTCTTCTCTACCTTTTGTGTGAGGGTGTGTGCCTGTCTGTCTTCATATTTTGGTCTGTCTGTCTGTCTGTCTGCCTGTCTGTCTGTCTGTCTGTCTGTCTGTCTGTCTGTCTGTCTATCTGTCTGTCAGTTTCAGAGATCAACAGTCTGCTTTCTCTCTGTCTGTCTCTGTCTGTATGTCTGTCTCTTTCTGTTGTCTCTCTGCCTCTCTTTTGTATTATCTGTTTTTGTCTGTCTTCCTCTCTGTCTCTCTGCCTCTAGATCTTTGCCTCTGTCTTTCTCTACCTACCTGTCTGCCAGCCCCCCCCCCCCCCCCCCCCCCCCCCCCCTCTCTCCCTCTCTCTCTCTCTCTGTCTGGGATTGGAAGGGACAGCCTGGTGGTTAAAGTGATGTACATTGTGCTCGTGGTCTGCTGGCCCAAGTTCGAGTCTTGTTTAAGAGGATTTTTCCTGTGGATTTAACATCAGTGCCGACTCCACTCTCCCCAAAAAGTCCTTCAGATGAGACTATAAACCAAGGTCCCGTGTGTGAACGCACGAAGAACATCTCGTGCACATTAAAAAACCCGTTCCGCTATTCAGAAGAGTAGGCCATTAAGTACCAGTGGGAACGGATGACAAAATTTATAAAACTGCATACACACGGGGACTGGGTATAAAAAAGCACATGAATGGGTAGTCCTTTATCCTCGGAATAAAACACTTTAAAAAAAAGTCTCTCTATATTCTGTATCTCTGTCTCTTTCAGATGAGACTATATACCAAGGTCCTAGATCTATGTGCAAATGCACGCAGAATATCTTGCGCACACATTAAAACATGTTCCACCTTTTGGAAAAGTAGGCCTATAGTAGGTGAGAACAGATGACAACATTTGCAATGCTGCATACTTACAGGTGCTGTATGTAATGTAAACCAACAAAAAAATCCCTTCACATGTGGTAAGTCCATTTTCCTCGAAGTAAAAGAATAGATAGATCTAAATGATAAACATGTCTCTCTGTGCCTCTCTTTCTGTAACTGCATTTCTTTCTCTGTCTCTCTGTCTCTGTATTTCTCTTTGTCTGTCTCTCTGTCTCTGTCTATCTCTGTATTTTCTGTCTGTCTGTCCTGTCTGTCTCTGTCCTGTCTGTCTGTCTCTGTCTTCTTCTCTTCTCTCCTTCTTCCTTCTGATCCTTCTGTCTGTCTGTCTGCTCTGTCCTTCTCTCTCTTATTACTCGTTTCCCTTAAAAGGGCGGGGACTGGATGTAAAAAAGCACAGAGTGCTTATCTATTATCCTCGAATAAAAGAATTTGCCTTGCCTTGCCTTGCCTCTCTCCTCTCTCACTTTCTCTCCTCTCCCCCCCCCCCCCCCCCCTTCTCTCTCTTTCTCTTCGCTCTCTCTCTCCTCCCCCCCCCCCCCCCTTTTCTCTCTCTCTTTCTCATAAAGACACAAGCTAGTAGTAGTACAGGCAGGTAGGGCAGGCAGGAGGAAGGCAGGCAGGCAGGCAGAGCAGGCAGGCAGCAGCAGAGAGATGTGTATGGTAAAGGGGAGATGTATGGGTGTTACCTGGGGAATGGTCCCTGTTTTGAAAGACGTTTCCTCTGTGATGTTGCTTTGCCAACTGCCCTTCCTGTCTCCCTCTGTCGTCAGCTGACGTAAACAGGCAACTGTTTTCATTTTTCCACACTTCGCTTTGGGCGCTCTGCCTTTCTCTTCCCGCTACGGCTGACTGTCAATGGGTGTATCTGTATTTCTTTCTCTGCTTGTCTGTCTGGTACATACACACACGCATGCACACTTGCACACGCACGCACACACGCATGAGCTAAGCCACATATATTTTCTTTCCCACACACGTTCACACACAGCGTGTTACCTTTACTAATGGATCCGCGTTTTTCAGGTGAACCCTCTGCACAGGAAAGAAAAACCACCAAAAAGGTTCCGCCAAAACACAAACAAATGTAAGCGAAGCAAAGCATAAGCACAATACACCAAGGCTCAAACAGCAAGCAAAGACAGTAACATCAAACAGATTAGTTTCTCCTTCACAAACACAAAGATTCAAACAGCAAGCAAACAAACGAACACACAAACATCAAATATTGCTTTCTCCTTCTCTCTCTGTCCCCCTTCCCCCGATTTTTTTATTTTAAGAAACTGTCTCGCTTGAGTGTTTGTCTATTCACTAGCTCAAGAGTCACACAGTAAAGGAAGAAGACAAAAGACATAAGAGGTGAAGAGAGGGTGTATATCCAAGATATAATCAAAGATGTCTGCTTTGAAAATTCAAACATTTTAAGAGAATCCCAATCCACGGGTACATAATAGTATGCATACCTCCATACAGAGCTGAGATTAAGTATCTGTTCTTGAAAACGCTGTACCAAAATCTACCCAGTGTAAATTTCTTCCTTCAAAATCATCCTTTGCTAGTTGTTCTTCCACTCCATACCTTGTTTATCAACACACGTCTGTCGCACAGGGAAGTCGGGCTTTCTCTTTCAGTAGAGTGGTCAGGACCATCTGCCATATCAAAAACAACATTCCAATAATCTATCCCAGTGTTATATATTATTTACCTCACAACATTTACCCAGAGGTGTGGTGTATCTTGCATTGTGAACAAGCATTTTTTCCCTCTCCAAATCACCGACAGAACAGCAGAGGGAACATATTGGTTGTTGTGTAGACAGGGAGCAGTTTGACATGCCCCTAACGGGCAGCAGGCTGGGTTGCACAATAGTCTGGCGTGTGGGGCAGCCATTACCAGGAGCAGTGACCGTTAACGGGCAGTAAAGCAGCAGGCCAGTGGCCATTCAACCTCAGTGCCCAGCCGTGCTGTACTGTACGTGCCAGTGATTTGCAGAAGCTCTCCCAGTCTGTTGTCACAGCTGCCATGGCTCTGTCTGTGCAGGTTCTGGTGATGGCTTTGCCCACTGCTCCTGGCACTGATGGCACCCCTTCTCTGGCTTTTATCACCAGTGAGGGTCTGCAGTGGCGGTAAAGTAAACCTCTAACGGGGGTTAACGGCTCGTAAAGGCTGGTCAAGCTTTGGAGCTGCGACCAGCCTGTACACTGTCTGCACTAACAGGAAAGGGCATGAACTGCAGGACCCAGTGTCTGATGGGCTGGGGTACAAGTGGGTCAATGGGTGTCTGTCATTATCCTGCCCTTTGCTCCAGCAGTGAAACATGTGGTCTCATTTGAAAAGAAAACCTTGGCAATATAATACTACTTTGATTTGACTGTTTCTAGTCTCGCTGTGATGAACGATTTTTGCAGATCATTCTGTTGTTTTGCTTAGTGGTTTGTTGGTTTTAATGAAATATGAATATTGTAATATACTAGGCTTGAAATGGGAGTTACAATTCCGCTTATCCGCTGACATGTAGTGTGCTAAAGGGGGCTGTTCCAAATACATGCAGAATAGGAGGCCAGACAATTTTTTTCTGATTCTTGATTCACTCTCTGTCTCATATGCATATCTGATCAAAGCCTCTACTGTCCAATGCTCCCTAATTTTCCTGGTCTACATACCGTTTTTAAACTGGTTGCATAAAAAATATAACCCTGATAATAATTTTTTATACTGATACAAAACCCGTATCATGAATATTCTTAGAAATGAAGCGCCCAGACTGGTAATAAACGTGTTCAACCTGTATTTGACCTGGCATTGCAAATTCCAAGAAAGCTCCTTTTATGATTTTCCACTTCATAAACATCTTGGACAGAGTCAGGCATTTTACGTCTCTGGTCTTCTGGATCGAATGTTTTCCTTTCCCCCTAGACCTATCACTTGTTTTGTCTTAAATTATCATTGTTGTGGGTCTTCCACAGTGTGATGCCCATCCTAATGAGGTCCTCGTGATTGACCAATTGTTGACAGAAAAGAGAAAATAAAATCAATGATTTGATTATTAACAGCTCCTAAATTCTCATTTGCTTCAAACCTTCCCCAAGTGACAGTTTTGACATATGTGACTCTCTGTATCTGTCTTTCTGCCTTTCTTTCTATGTGACTCTGTTTCTCTCTGTGTGTTTGTCTGCGTTTCTTTCTATGTGACCCCTCTCCTCTCTCCTCTCTCTCTCTCTCCTCTCCTCTCTCTCTCCTCTCTCTCTCTCTCTCCTCTCTCTCTCTCTCTCTCTCCTCTCTCTCTCTCTCCTCTCTGCCTGGCTGATCTCTACTGTCCTAACCGCCTCTTTGCAATCTGTTGATGTTTTTCATTGTATCTTCTTTCTTTTTCTCTGACTTTTCTTACTTTTTCTCTTTTTTGTGTGTTGTTTTTCTTTCCTTAAACTAGATTTCTTTCTTTCTTTCTTTCTTTCTTTCTTTCTTTTCTTTCTTTCTTTCTTTCTTTCTTATCTATCTTTCTTTCTTTCTTGTTTTGTGTTTTCTTATTTGTTCTTTCTTCCTTTCCCTTTTTTTCCATCTCTCTCTCTTTCTTTCTTCCTTTTGTTTTCTCCATCTCTCTCTTTCTTTCTTCCTTTGTGTCTCTACGTCTACAGTGCCTATCGTTTCATTGATGTATCCCCTTCCGATTCCAGAAACTAGCCACAGAACCTTTCCTCTTTTTTACCCTTTAAATGACGTCGACTAAAAAGATTTACACCTATCCCGAATTTTCACGCTCATTCCATTCTTTCAATTTTCCCCCCCCTTCTCACACAAGACATTTCTTTTTAGTGTGTGTGTGTGTGTGTGTGTGTGTGTGTGTGTGTGTGTGTGTTGTGTGTGTGTGTGTGACGAGCGCGTTGTGTGTGTGTGTGTGCGTGCGTGCGCACACGCGCGTGCGCGTGTGTTGTGTGTGTGTATGAGTATATGTGTGAGTATATATACATATGTGTGTGTGTGTTTGTGTGTATGTGCATGCGTGTGTGCGCGCGCGCGTGTGTGTGTGTATGTGTGTTATACAGCCCCCGTTACATTTGCAGCAGCAGCAGCAGCAGGACCGACGCGAGCCGTTAGTTAACCTTTAGCCCTGAGCGCTGAGAGGAGCCAATGAAAGCGTTGTAATGAAAGAGCCAGACAGGACAGCTCAAGCCACAGGTCTGGCCAGTAAATCGCCACTACTGCTCACTGGAGCGCGTTCCCTTTAAAGCAGGGTGTGTGTGTAAATCACCGTTCAGAGGCTTGCACCATGGCACACAGTACAGGGCTGCTGTTATTGCCTTGTCCTTTTCCTTTACTTATCTGCCTGTACTGCCCCTGTTCTGAACTGCTTGACGTGAAATAGGGCCTGCTACACCTCCTCTCTCTAAGCTAGTGTAGTGTGTGTTTCTTGTAGCGGCCCTCTGCACCTACTTGAGTTTGAAGATGGAATTGTCTGTGCAGCTTTTTTTTTTTTTACAAGAAAGATTTGTTCATTTATTCAGTTCAGTCAGTCAGTCAGTCAGTCAGTCAAACGGTCAGTCAGTCCTTCATTCAATCAATCAATCATTCATTCAATTAACCATTTTGTGCATGTATTAATTCATTTTACGTTCCTTCATTCAGTTGTTCGTCTGTTTGTTCATTTATTCATTCTCTCATTTATTACTGACTGAGTTGTTTGCTTGTCCTTTTCTTTGTTCCTCCATTATTTCCTTTGTTCATTTATTCATTGATAGTTGATTATTATTTTTCTGTTATCCACAGCGTCTCTAAGATAAAAGGAGAGACCAGCAACATTGGATCTTTTCTAATTCAAACTTATTTCTTCCGGTTTGTAATATTTTCCTAATTAAACTTATGAACAGTTTTGCCTGCCGGATGAAAGAGTGTAGAGAGACGGTAGTAGATGAAATCTGTTTTCAAGAGATCCCAACGGAAAGGAACAGAGGGGAAAGTCATGAAACCCTCAACACTTCCGGTCTCTACTCTAAGACCTGAGCACTTTTTAAGAGACACACGCACAGTGTGCATCTATTCTACCATATACCAGACCAAGTTTCCTGAGAAAGAAAACATAGATGAATAGTCAAATGGACAGATGGCTGGCAGATTTATCCAGATATGTAAGCATATAAATACGTCTGAAATGCTTGTCCTACTTCTTAGACAGACAAATAGAAAAGTCAAGCAAGTCACTGTATGGAAGAGGATGTCTCTGTAACTTCATGTTTCTTGAGTCGTAAAGTGGTGACTGTCGTAACGTAGTTACTGTCGTAAAGTGGACAGGCTGAATGGAGATCAGAACTTCACCCCCCCTGGTCTGGGAACTTCCTGTCAAAAAACCCTTTTTCTTCACCAGTGGACTGCCAATGCACAGACCCCTATTCACGAAACAAATGATTCCAAATTTGAAAATTCCTATCATTTTTGTGAGCCTGTGATTCGGGTAAAAAATAATTTAAAAAAACACCCAGATTATCCCTGGAAACTAAGGGAGAATTCGTTTTACGTTTGCAGTCTCCAAAAGTTTCCATTATGTAATATCTTTATATAGCTATCATTTTTGGTCGTTTTTTATGTGTTGATAAACAACGGTATTCTAAGCAGCGTGAAAGTAATTTTATGTTACCTTTTGACTGGACTCATGCAGTTGAACGCCTCAATTCAATCAGCGACAGAAATCCACTTAATGACACCACAGGACTTGTTCTCTTGCTCAGTTCATCTTGTTTCAGACACTTCAGTCCGGAGCCAGCCCTCTCTCTCTCTGTCTTGGTCCACTCTTTGTACTGTGACAGACTGCCTAAGCCCAGGCAGACAGATTCCGTCTACACAGCTTTGTTTATTCACGGTACACAGCGAAGGAGCAGGGTCTGTAATCCTCATGCTAACATTCACCTCCACCACATGACTGACATTGTTCTTCACCTAAATATAATCAGATGTTTACCAGGTACAGGTCTGTAAGTACTTTTAAGAGTCCTTTGTTAGCTCACATTATGCCTGCATTTTGTTTGGTTTTGTTTTAAAGAAAGATGACATAACTATGCCTGCAGCATGCATGCTCACACACAGGGACAGTCAAGTCAAAGTTCGTCGAATCAACAACGCTTTAATCTTCTCATGAAGGGCAATTACAATACTGACAGGCATAATATTGGTACGAATCATAATCTAGAAAAACACAAGAAAGCTACATGTCATACTGGTTTCAACTTTCCAAGATAACTGTAAATGAAAATAGCAGGGACATTTGTTAATCTTTTTGCCTCGAAGTGTGTACAGATACATTTTGTTTTTATCAACAATGAGAGTGAGGATGTGTACAAATCAGTTCTTGGGCGGGGATAACGTAATTAACTTTAATTACAGGTGGGGGTTTTTTCTGAGAGAGACACATACCGACATACATACAGACAGACAGAGACAAAGACAAAGGGAAAGAGATGGAGAGAGAATTAAATAAAATTGAATAATCTTTATTTTTCAAGGGTAACAGGGTAAGCATCCAAGAGAGAGAGAGAGAGAGAGGAGAGAGAGAGAGAGAGAGAGAGAGAGAGAGAGAGAGAGAGAGAGAAGAGAGACAGAGAGAAGAGACAGAGAGACAGAGACAGAGAGAGACAGAGAGACAAAGAGAGACAGAGAGAGACAGAGAGAGACAGTGAGCAGGTGACAACTATCCACGTGCAACACACAGCATTGGGCTCATACCCACAGCAAATGATCGCCCCTAGCTGCCGCAGGAAAAGCAGTATGTAGGCCACCAGGGACACGTTCCCCACACTTGTCAAAATACAGAAAGGTGACTGCACAAACAGCCACAGTGAAGAGAGGCATTACCTTTGTACTACAGAAGGCAGGAAAACAGAAGAGCAGTCATCGACATTGTTCCGATGCCAGCTTTGTAAGGAGGAGGCAGAAGGCCATACCGGCAGTGATCATCATTCTGCCTGTGGGTGCTGTCACTACCTCCCCCCCCCCCCCCTCCCCTTTCCCTTTCACTGCCATGATGATGGATACAAACTGTGCCCCTTAAAGCAATCTATTCACACTTCCTCCGTCCCCTTTCAGTATGAGTGTGTGTGTCCGTGTGTGTGTGTGTGTGTGGTGTGTGTGTGTGTGTGTGTGTGTGTGTGTCTGTGTCTGTGTCTGTGTCTGTGTGTCTGTGTGTCTGTGCGTGACAGGGGAGAGAGAGAGGAGAGAGAGAGAGAGAGAGAGAGAGAGAGAGAGAGAGAGAGAGAGAGAGAGAGAGAGAGAGAGAGAGAGAGAGAGAGAGCAAATCAATCCTGGAGAATGAATACTTATCAATTAGGGACCTTTCCCATGCCATATTATACAGATTTTGGATACAGCTACAGGCGACCAGATAATTTTGTTAGGCTGAAGGATGTCATTGACGTTCCTTTTCTCTGTCCTTATCTATACCATTTCTGCTGGTTCACGGATGTTAGGGATAAATCGAATGAGTAAACAGGCAGACTGGTTATTCCTTATCCTTTATAATCCCATACTGGATATGAATCTCCTCCTTTTTCACATGGCAATACGGAATGATGCTATACACCTAAGGGTAATACTGTGTGGTGTTATACACCTCAGGGTAATACTAAAAGGTGTTATACACCTAAGGGTAATGCTGAATGATGTTAGACACCAAAGGATAATACAACATGATGTTATACACTTAAGGTAATATTGAATGATATTTATACACCTAAGGTAATACTGAATGGCGTTATACCCTAAAGGATAATACCGGATGGTGTTATACATCTCAGGGTTACACTGGACTTTGTTATATACCTCAGGGTAACGCTGGATGGTGTTATACATCTCAGGGTAACACTGGACTTTGTTATATACCTCAGGGTAACACTGGATGGTGCTATACACCTCGGGGTAATACTGGATGACGTTTTACACTTCAGTGTAATACTGGATGATGTTATAACCTAAGGTTAATACTGAATGGTGTGATATGCCTCAGGGTAATACTGAAAGGTGTTATACACCTCAGGGTAATACTGAATGGTGTTATACACCTCAGGGTAATACTGAATGGTGTTATACACCTCAGGGTAATACTGAAAGGTGTTATACACCTCAGGGTAATACTGAAAGGTGTTATACACCTCAGGGTAATACTGAATGGTGTTATACACCTCAGGGTAATACTGAATGGTGTTATACACCTCAGGGTAATACTGAAAGGTGTTATACACCTCAGGGTAATACTGAAAGGTGTTATACACCTCAGGGTAATACTGAATGGTGTTATACACCTCAGGGTAATACTGAATGGTGTTATACACCTCAGGGTAATACTGAATGGTGTTATACACCTCAGGGTAATACTGAATGGTGTTATACACCTCAGGGTAATACTGAATGGTGTTATACACCTCAGGGTAATACTGAATGGTGTTATACACCTCAGGGTAATACTGAATGGTGTTATAAACCTCAGGGTAATACTGAATGGTGTTATACACCTCAGGGTAATACTGAATGGTGTTATACACCTCAGGGTAATACTGAATGGTGTTATACACCTCAGGGTAATACTGAATGGTGTTATACACCTCAGGGTAATACTGAATGGTGTTATAAACCTCAGGGTAATACTGAATGGTGTTATACACCTCAGGGTAATACTGAATGGTGTTATACACATAAGGCAACAAAAACTCAAACTCTAGCTTATGATAACATTTCAACTATAAAAAATATACTTTCTTTAGCATGTAAGGGAGACATCCAAGTTTTTGCTGTTTGCTTCTGCAGATCAAGCAGAAACAAGAACAAACAATATCAAAAACAATTAAACAACAAACAGCACTAAGAAAAATAAGAGAAGCAATGGAATTACAATAATATCATCCGGAACAAGAACGATGCCTGTAGAAGACAATGAATGTAAATCACAGTAGCGCTCAGTGAATGAAGCAGTGACACATCAACAACGAACCACCACAGTTTTAATTATTCAGAGTTGAGAGTGGTCAGCACTAGCCTAAATAGCAATCCAGTCCTTGCCTTCCAATTGAAAAGAGATAGGGGGTGTGAGTCACAACAGGTTAATTGATCAGACCGGACCTCGGGGTCCGAACACGCCTTAGTCACCTCTGGCTGGCAGAGGAAAAACTGCCGGACACTGTCCCTAAAGGCTTCATGGTCTGAGGCTCACGAATCGCTCCCGATTCGTTCTCACCCCTCTTCTCCTGAAAAACCACATCCCTAAAGAATGGCGGCTAACAATCGAGGAAAGGAATCTCTTCAAGGGGGATAATGAGTCAGTGGCGCGGAAATGACAGTCCTGATCCCCAGACACCCCCTCTGCCTGTCTCCTGCCCTCCCGAGCAAGCAGTGGGGGGAGGGGGGGGAGGGGATGTAGTTTTTCACACTGGACCCCCACCCCCAGTTACCACTGGTGCAGAGAACAGATCGAATCTATCTGTCCTGAATTAACTAGGTTTCCTTTCACGTTGCTCCCGAGTGAGGCCATCTTGCTCTGACGTCTTGCTACTCAAGAAGTTCCCTTTTACATTCACAATGACGACTGTAAGTGTTATATTGTGTGTTTGTGCTTTGTGGTCTTTAAGGATAGGTATACTTCAATGTGTCACAGAAACATGTGTAATCACAGGGCAAGTTCCTCTCCGCATTGAAGATGGTTTGGGAATGTGAACACAGGGTCCCCATATATAACTATAATGAAGTAGAGGGACGTCAAAGACAGCTGCTTTTTGTGTCAGAACTGGTTGAATAGAAAGGGTTTCCCTTGTCATTTATGGGATTGTTTGCTGGTCAGTTTTTGTCGTCTGTCTACACTGTCCAGAGAGTGGTCGGCACAGCTTGACCCGTTTATGGAACAGAACATGAGACATTACTACAGTGACTTTGGGTCACTATACCTTTGTATTTGTCTTATGCTAGTCCATGAAAACATTGGGCTCATAAATGTCTTTTCCAAGTCGTGAAAAACTTTGAATCAAGCAGGCATACTGATCAGTAGTTTTATTCATTCTTAGACGAAATAATTAAGCACTTCATCGAACTTGTAGAACAGAATTTTCCACCAGTAACAGCCAGTTACAAAAATGACAGAAATCTTTATTGTGGATGTGCTGTGTGTACAGACTGCAGTATCATGTGACAGAACTTCCAAAAAACAACAACAGAAGAACATTTTATGCATTGAAAAACTCAGGTCCAACAGTGAAGCTGACAGTACATAATACTATATATATATATATATATATAATATATATATATATATATATATATATATATATATATATATAGATATAGATATATGAACGAGGGAGATATAGCAGAAAGTCATAGACAGACAAACACAGGGACAGGTACAAACAGACAGACAAGACAAAACAGAAAAGAACATACATACAGACAAAACCGAAACACACACACACAAAACAGGCAGGCAGATAGAATGACAGAAGATGTGATTTAAAAACGGAAGGTCTCAGCATGACTGGCTAGAAGCGCAGAGAAATCTGCTGTGACATAAAGTGGTATAAAGTATAAAATAAAGGGTGAGGATGAAGTGATGTTCGCAGGGTCTTTTTGATACGGGGCTAAAACCAGCACTGTTGGCAGGATTAACCGCTTGACCTGTCCTGCTCTACTCTGCACTGCCAGGGAGTCAGCTGTAAAGAAAACAACATTCAGCCAGAGCAACTGGACGGTAAGAAGGCAAGAAGAGCCTGGGGGGAGAGGATACATGGCAAAAATTAATACTGATCCATAATCAGGCACCAAATAAGTAGAAAGGAGGAGAGGAGGAGGGAGGGAGGGAGGGAGGGAGGAGAGGAGAGAGAGAGAGAGAAGAGAGAGAGAGAGAGAGAGAGAGAGAGAGGAGAGAGAGAGAGAGAAGAGAGAGAGAGAGAGACAGACAGACAGACAGACAGACAGACAGACAGACAGACAGACAGGACAGACACAAAAAGACATACAGATAGAGACAGGCAAACAGACAGAGACAGATAGACAGAGACAGAGATAGCAGGCAAGAAGGCAGACAGACTAACTGACTTTTTGTTTTTTATCGACCAGCTCCATCCAGGTTGCTCACTTTTAAGCTTTCAGGGCTCTGGTTATTTCCGTCGCAGAAACTGAGAGATGCCTTTGTCACCCCGAACATTAGGAGATAAAGCTTCAAATCGTCTTTTTTCAACCTCAGTTTAGCTGCACATTAGCTTTCCTCAAGTGCCAGGATAAACTGTCATAGTATACTGGCCCAGGCCAACAGCTTTGCTAGTTATTGATGGCACCAAAGTGCCTAGGCCTACA
The DNA here is from genome assembly GCA_030674155.1 of Stramonita haemastoma. Lineage (NCBI taxonomy): Eukaryota > Metazoa > Mollusca > Gastropoda > Neogastropoda > Muricidae > Stramonita > Stramonita haemastoma. The sequence continues at coordinate 17,702,459 of CM060320.1, forward strand.
TTAATTAAAATGCTATGTTTTGGATTGTTATACTGAGATTGCGGTTGTCCTTGTCCGTGCCAAGCTCTAAACATAACAACCTTTACTCTCTGTTAGAAGGTAAAAAATAACCTTAAGTCGGAGAAGGGCTGCCTATACAGCCGGGCACTTGAAAACAGCCACACCACAGCTGTCAGTTTCCCCTACTTTCAGCTCATCTCAGCTGCTAATGAATCCACCCCATCCCAGCCCAGATGGGGCCAGCTGGTGCTATTTATAGCAGGAACTGACCACACTTGGACTTGGTAAAAGGAAAGGGCGTGCTAAATATAGCACTCTTGACTGAATGATGTTGGATTAGTGCGCTGTGACACGCCCAAACTTCTCATCCAGTGTGTACTTACAATGCCCCAGTGATTGCAAAGTCTGGTGAATGAGACAGAGTGCCTACTCTGGTGACTAGACCTGTCAGCCAATAGACTATGACACAACAACAGGGGCTAGTATTTTTCTTCCACATACCTGATTTTATTATACTAGTATGGTTCCTACTGCTACTGCTACTTGTTTGTATTTCTTCTTACTCCTAAGGCCCCATGTCTGTACTGTCTGTCTGTCTGTCTGTCTGTCTTCTCTCTCTCCTCCCTCTCTCTCTCTCTGTCATCTTTTCTCTTCTGTCTATCTGTCTGTTCTCTCCCCCTCTCTCTCTCTCTGTGCAACTTTTCTTGTATATTGTGGGGGTTTTGTTTGCTGTTTATCTTTTGTTTTGGGCGTTAGTTGTTCTGATTTTTTTTGAGGGGTGGGGGGTGGGAGGTGGGGTGGGTTTTTTCCGAGGGCTGGATGTAAAAAAGCAATTGTTGCTTATTCTATTACCCTCTTTGAATAAAAAAAAAGTGTTCAAGTTTTCAAGTCTCTCTCTCTCTCTCTCTCTCTCTCTCTCTCTCTCTCTCTCTCTCTCTCTCTCTCTCTCTCTCTCTCTGCCCCCACCCCCTCCTCCTCCTCCCACCTCCCTGTCTTTGTAGAAAGGTTAAGTGTTCCGCCAGCCTCCTCATCATATCGGATATAATAGTGAGAGTAGAGAGAGAGAGATGCAAGGCAAGGCAGACTAGCCTAGACAGCAGAAGAAAGAGGGAGGAAGGCAGGGAGGGAAGCAGGCGTGTTTGTTGTATCACTAAAGTGGCTTAGGTTACGCCTCCCCGCCTGCTTCTCACCACTGGCGCAGGGCAAACAAACAGGGGGCTGGCTGCTGGTTTGAGGCACCCCTAATTGTCCTACCTCACCTTCCTTACCTGCCTGCCTCTGCCTTACCTGCCTTACCTTACCTTGTCTGCCTTACCTTGCCTGCTAGGCTAGCTAGCCCACACCAATCTCTATCATCACCACGCTCCTCCCCCTCATCAGCATTGTCTGGCGGCTTTTAGTGGTTTGTTTCTGGGTTTTTTTTGGGGTTTTTGTTTGTTCTTCTCTGCTGGGGTATTTTTCTAATGTACTGAATTGCTAAAAGAGGCAGGGGCTGGGGGAGAGAGAGAATGAATGAATGAATAATCTTTATTTTTCAAGGGTAACAGAGTAAGTAAGCATTACATACGAGAAAGAGAGAGAGAGAGAGAGAGAGAGAGAGAGAGAGAGAGAGAGAGGAGAGAGAGAGAGAGAGAGAGAGAGAGAGAGAGAGGAGAGAGAGAGAGAGAGGAGAGAGAGAGAGGAGAGTATTCTTTTAAAACTGTGTAGCCAGTTCGGTTTGCGCACCGTAGAGAACGAGTTCAACACAATGCAATTTGCTTGACCGGGACAGTGAGGCAGAGGGTGACAGTGTTGTTGTCCATGGTTGTCAATGGAACGGCATCACAGTGAATCAGCGATGCCATTTTGCAAAGTCTCCAGACAGTCCCTTTCTTCTTTGTGGTCCCCAAACTCACCACGGGCACATTGTTCACTTAAGGTTCTGTCTAGTACTTTTGTATTTTGTACCACTTTCTCTCTAGTAGTACAGAAAGCTGAAAAGTCCTGTATTAAAAAAACAACAAAAAACAAATAAAAAACCTTTTGGTACTATACAGATAGATCTAAATGTCTTTGTTAACCTTTGGACAATGAAGTTACTGGGTTGAACCCTGTGGGGCCAGACTGGCACACGGCTGTCTGTTCTCACCCAAGTTAGAACTGGTTGAGGCTACGTTGTACAGCAGACCTTTCAGATCCGCCAAGAACGTGCCACATTCCTGACCATCAGAAATCGGGGTTGTTGCTTTTTTTTTGGCTGGTTCTCTTTTTTTTTGTAGTGTTGAGTTTGGCACATTCCTAAGACAGTGGCTTTCTGCGCTCCCCACCCCCCCCCCCCCTCCCCCATCCCCTTGTGTTTACCTAACCTCAGCAGTCTTTCTTTTTGGGTTAGACGTACAGTAGTAGGGTGGGCATTTTATACTTAAATTATTGTATATCAGTAAGATATCACCACAGCCATAGGTTTCAACTCACACTTTATCTTTTGGTAGATGGGTAAAAAGGCAAAGATAAAGGTGTCCCATAACCTGTATGGAGACCTGAGCTTAGCTCTAGGAGCCAGCATATTGAGGGCGACAGCTCATCTCTCGCTGCTTTACCTTCCCTGACTCTAAAGAGGGCAGGTACCCATTTACAGCTGGGTGAACTGGGGGAACTGTACTGTAGCCAAGGCGCTTTCCCCCAGTCAAGTTAAGCAACGTCGAGCGTGGTTGCCAATTGGATGGTAGATGGGAGCTGCACTTAAACCTTTTGAAACTCACCTCCCAAACTGGACAGCACTACAGGCTCCACCTGATCCTTCTGTCATTGTACAGGTGACACAGATGCGTACATATCCTCTATGCAACCCTGGCTGAGTGGCACGCTTAAAAAAATCTGTAAACATTACCCTTGCTATTGCTATTTGACTTTTTCTGCATCTCTATAAATGAAAACAAGTCATAACCACATATGCCGTCATCTTATCTGTGCATATGGCAAAGATGTACATGGTTACGTCAATAGTAACTGCATAGCTGCATAGTCCACTTTTGGTCTGTAGTAATAGCATAGCTAGCTATAAATGGGTGCCTGTCCTCTTTAGAGTCAGTGAAGGCACTCAATATGCTATCCCCTAGAGAAGCTGAGGTCTCTGATGCCTCGCTCCACTACGACCACATAGTTATGGGACATACATTACTTTCTGTCCGCAGCTATGACATAGGTGCATAGTCCACCTTTCTCTCTGTAAACAGGGCCCTGCCTCATAACACAGCCTCCCCTGCCTGATTATGACATAACGCTGTAGTCACGACAGCAAAGAAGAGGGACCTGATCTCTGTGTTTTCTGTCTGTCTGTCTGCAAACTCAGCATGCCTGTTGCAGCCATCTGTTAGCACCAGAAGAAAAGCTTCCTTTCTTTCCCTTCTCGCTGTCACAGAAGAAGGTGTTTACAGCATCTCCTAACAAACAGGTACCTAAGAAACAAGGAAGGGGCCCGGTTCTATCTAGTGCACACACATGCCTTTACTTGTTGCATAGTAAAAGGTGTCCTATGTAGTCGTAGGGGAGCGATACATCAGAGACCTCAGCTTCTCTAGGGGCCAGCATATTGAGGGCAGCGGCGTCCATCTCCTCTCCCTCGCTGCTTTACCTTCCCTGACCCTAAAGTGGGCAGGTACCCATTTACAGCTGGGTAAACTCGGGGACTGTACTAAAGCCAATGCGTGCAAACAATTGGTGACCACGCCTGATGCTGCTTAACCTTAGCTTGGGAAAGCGAGCGCTCTGATCACTGAGCTGTTCTGTCCCCCTTGCATTACTGAACAAAACCCCAGTTGAATAATCATGTTGTTTACTGATTGCAACGGAAAGGTTATAAAAGATAAAATCGCCTGCATGCTTGAGGTAAAATATTCCCATATTTAGTCTGAAGGGTACCTCTCATTTGGTAAACTTTCCTTTGATCTCCTTAGTGGTCTAAGTTTGTCCTTTACACAAGTCTATTGGTGTCATCAGAGAGATGCTCTAGTGCTGGAATGGTGCTATGGGCGCAAAGGTTGGCCATACATTCAGGGTAAAGCCAGTCACACAGGACTATTCACTAAACTTTCAGCAGAATCTCTCTCTCTCTCTGTCTCTCTAACTCTCTCTCTCTCTTTCTCTTGTCTCTTCCGTCTTCTGTCTGTCTGTCTGTCTCTGTCTGTCTGTCTGTCTTCTCTCTCTTTCTCTCTCTCTCTAGCTATCCTCTCTCTCTAGCTCTCTCTCTTTTGTCTCTGTCTCTACGTCTGTGTCTATCTATATGTCTGTCTGTCTGTCTCTGTCTCTCTCTGTGTTAATAGCAGAAAGACAGATAGCAGACTGTCAAAAGTGAAGATGACAGGTAGCCTAACAGACGAGCTGGGGGCAGTTACATTATTAATCTATAAAGCACACCTGGCTTCCCACCGAGGAAGAAGGAAGACTCCTGGCCTATCTATCTGTCTGTGTATATCTGGGCCGGGCAGGAGGTGTCAGTCAAAGCTTGAGAGGAGCAGGGATGAAAAACGGGAGAAGGCAGGGAATAATTTCAAAGTCTCAAGGTGCTGAAACACTTCTTATCACTTTCGGGTGTGCACACTATCACGTGTGAAAAATTAATATGAAGGCAGATCTTACAGCAGTGCACTCTTCCCCCAGGGAAAGCTAGGGTGGTAGTTAACATGCACGCTATTTCCCACAGTTATACAGTACCAAAAAAAAAGTAAAAACATTTTACAGTATGAGCTTAGGTATAACATACCTGAGTGGGTTTGCGGCTGGCTAAGATATTGCTGACTTGTGGATGCTCTTTATACTGTGATGGGTGCGTGCTGATGTTCAGAACTTCTGTTATATTGATATTATTTTTATGTGGTTTTTGTTCTTATATATGGTTTGTAACCCACTGGAATGTTTCTGTTTTAGAAATAATAAAATATTTGGAATTGAATTGATATCTCCGTAACTAAGTAATTAGTGGTTTCAAATAGGCCTAC
>CM060320.1:17709934-17719934 GCA_030674155.1 Stramonita haemastoma
GAGAGAGAGAGAGAGAGAGAGAGAGAGAGAGAGAGAGAGAGAGAGAGAGAGAGAGAGAGAGAGAGAGAGAGAGAGAGAGATCAAAGCATAACAAGAAAAGGAAATCACAACAAAATGGCCCAGATAAGACCGAGAAAGTGGAAAGAGCCAAGAACAGAGGTAGCTCCCTCCCAATATATACCTGTCAGACAGAGGTGAAGCAGACAGTACAGTGCAGTACAGTACATACAGTAGCGGGTGTGTAGAGGGCTGAAGTGGAGGGGATATCTAGTTAATGAGCCTGTGCAGGCGTTAACCTTAGCGGCAGAATGCCGCCACCCAGTGCATATGAGCTGTGAAACAATTCGCCGGCAGGTGCACAGCCAATTTCCTAGTTCAGAGGAGAGCCAGACCACACAGGCGCCTCTGATTATCTGCCTGTTCTGGGATTGCAGATGGACTGATTCACTGCCTCCGCTATTACGTGGGGCTGAGGAGGGGCTGGGCTGTGCAACCCTATTCCCCATCTAAGCCTGTTCTTTCCTGGACTGCACTGAGGTCGTAGACTGTACTAGCTAGCATCTTTGCGTGTTGTTGTCTTTGGCATAGTGTGCAGAACTGAATTGGTTGATTGTTTGATTGGGAGATGGATCGACTGATATTGGTTGGTTGGTTGGTTGGTTGGTTGGCTGGTTGCTTGACAAACGTGATAATCAGAGAATGTTCCGAGGTGGTAAGTGGGTTCAAACCTGACAGAACTGTTAATGCCACTCTGGTGACTTCACACACACACACACACACACACACACACACACACACACACACACACACACACACACACACACACACACACACACACACACACACACACCACTCTCTCTCTCTCTCTCTCTCTCTCTCTCTCTCTCTCTTTCTCTCTCTCTCTCTCCCCTCTCTCTCTCTCTCTCTCTCTCTCTCTCTCTCTCTCTCTCTCTCTCTCTCTCTCTCTCTCTCTCTCTCTCTCTCTCTCTCTCTCTCTCTCAGGGCAAGGGCCGGATGAAAAACAGTATTAATGCTTACTGTGTAACCCTAGAAAAATAAAGATCATTCATTCATTCATTCATTCATTCATTCATTCATTCATTCATTCATTCATTCATTCATTCATTCACTCATTCACTCATTCATTCTCTCTGTTTGCGAGTGCATATGTGTGTATTTATATATTTATTTATTTTATTCAGTATGTGCGTATTTAATTAATTGCCTACTTAATTGGTAGTTTTGTTGGTTGGTGGATGGGTAGTTAATCAATTATGTAGTTAGCTAGGTAATCAGTTACTTGGGAAGTCAGCTTATAAGTTCGTTCGTTCGTCCGCCCGTTAGTTAGTTCATTAGTTAGTTACAAGTTTGTTGGTCTGTTTTGGGAAGAAGCAGAAGTACTTAATGTCCTATGTGGTACGCTCAACTGCTATCTTATCATAATATGTATGTGCATGAGGGCAAGAGTGCATATGTCTATGATTTCAGCACAGAATGCTGTCACAGCTTACCTTTAAAAAAAACAAAAAAAAGACATTTGAAAATAGAACGCTACTTCTTTTGCTCAGTATCTCTGAATAATAATAATATAATGCTTTGTAATGTATTGTTTTTCTTTGTATGCACCGTACTTGTTTTGGAGGAGGGAATTGATATAGGTTTGTATGTGTGTGTGTAAAACGATTTTTAAGGAACCATGCATTATTTTCCTTGTGTGATATATATATATATATATATATATATATATATATATATATATATATATATATATATATATATATATATATGTGTTGTGTGTGTGTGTGTGTGTGTGTGTGTGTGTGTGTGTGTGTGTGTGTGTGTGTGAGTGTGTGTGTGTGTGTGTGTGTGTGTGTGTGTGTGTGTGTGTGTGTGTGTGTGTGTGTGTGTGTGTGTGTAGTTTCTTCTTTTGGTGTGCATATTTTTCAAGTTCATTTTTAATCTTTTCATTTGTACCACATATCTTCTTTAAGTTTTTCCTTGTTCAAATATGATTATTCTCTCTTTTTTTTTCTCCTTTTTTATTTTTTTAAATTTTTTTTATTTTAATTTTTACTTTATTTTTTAGATGGATGGCTTGATGAAAAAAAGCAATTGGACTGCTTACTCAATGTACCATCTGGAAATAAAAGTTTGACTTGACTTGACTTGACTTGACTTGAATACTAAGAAAAAAATCGTGGATTGTTTTTTCTACTCTTTTTTTTGTATACCCTACCTTTCCCCCATCCCTTTCGGTTTTTTTCATCTACCCCATGATAAGGGGGTGCCGCTCTATCTGTTCTGAAATGCAGAGATAGATCAACTCGTTCGGTTCCCACGCCGTCTCTTCCTTTCGGGGGCCGTACGCATCCTTCCTTCCTTCCCTCCTTCCTTCCTTCCTTCCTTCCTTCCTTATCACATTGCTCTGGCACAGAAAGCAAAATTGGATTTGTGGAACTTCGCTCTGCATGTTCTCACACTTTAGGATGAACATTTTTCTTTTTTCGTTTTTACGTTCTTCAGTTAAAGATCTCCCTGATGAACCAATGGTGAGATTTTTGTGTGTACAACCGTTTTTTGCTACCGACTTCTGGGATGATGCCTAAACGCGATTCCAGTGCGACAGTGTGCATACGTGGAGCGTTTGTTGTCGTTATTGTTTTAATCACACACACACATACACACATACACAAACATACACAAACACACACACACACACACACACACACACACAACACACGCACATATGCACATACCCTCCCCCCCCCACACACGTGTGTGAACGTGAGAAAGAGCATATATTACATTCCCATGCTGAGATATACCTGTATGTATTCATGTCAGGGGGTTGAGGAAGACATCGGTCACAGATGTCATGGCCGTGACATGTTTATCGTCACGCTGACAATAACAAGCTTTCCCCCGCCCTGCCATGCCCTGCCCTGCCTTGCCCTTTCCTGCCCTGCCCTGCCCTGCCTTGCCTTGCCCTGCCCTGCCCTGCCCTGCCTTGCCCTTTCCTGCCCTGCCCTGCCTTGCCCTGCCCTGCCCTGCCTTGCCCTTTCCTGCCCTGCCCTGCCTTGCCCTGCCTTGCCCTGCCTTGCCCTTTCCTGCCCTGCCCTGCCTTGCCTTGCCCTTCCAGCCCTGTCCAGCCCTGTTCTGCCTTGCTTTGCCTTGCTTTGCCCTGCCTTGCCTTGCCTTGCCCTACCCTGCCCTGCCCTGCCCTGTCCTGTCCATCCCTGTCCAGCCTGCCCTGCCCTGCCCTGCCTTGTCCTGCCCTGCTTGCCCTGCCCTGCCTTGCGTTGCCTTGCCTTGCGTTGCCTCGCCTTGCCTTGCCTTGCCTTGCCCTGCCTGCCTTGTCCTGCCCTGCTTGCCCTGCCCTGCCTTGCGTTGCCTTGCCTTGCGTTGCCTTGCCTTGCGTTGCCTCGCCTTGCCTTGCCTTGCCCTGCCTGCCTTGCCTTGCCCTGCCTGCATTGCCCTGCCCTGCCCTGCCCTGCCCTGCTTGCATTGCCTTGCCTTGCCTTGTCTTGCCCTGCCCTGCCCTGCCTTGCCTTGCCCTGCCTGCATTGCCCTGCCCTGCCCTGCCCTGCCCTGCTTGCATTGCCTTGCCTTGCCTTGCCCTGCCTGCATTGCCCTGCCCTGCCCTGCCCTGCCCTGCCCTGCCTTGTCTTGCCCTGCCCTGCCCTGCCCTGCCTTGCCTTCCCTGCCTTGCCCTGCCCTGCCCTGCCCTGCCCTGCACTGCCTTGCCCTGCCCTGCCTTGTCTTGCCCTGCCCTGCCCTGCCCTGCCCTGCCCTGCCTTGCCTTGCCTTGCCCTGCCCTGCCCTGCCGTGCCTTGTCTTGCCCTGCCCTGCCCCGCTACACTCCACACCTGGGGACAGCGGAGACATGTGGACGCTGGTGTGTTTCTAGTTGCGGCCAACATGTCAACAGAGCTAATGCTTTATCCCTCCATGCGGGGAAGCTTGTTTTCAATAAATAACTCCATACCCCCATAAAATGCCAAGACAAACATTGTCCCCCTCGCTGTCACCCCTGTTACCCAGCAACTGGACTATGGTGATAGCAGTGTGAACAAGTTGTTGCCGCCCCCCTTCCCCCTGTCCCCACCACCCTCCCTGTCCTGTCCTCTTGTAACCAGGATGTGTTGGACTTGTTTTACGATAAGATTCTTCCTATTCCCTGCAGCACAAGGTTTCATTAGACTGGACGGCTATGATAGCTTTTAAATATTTAAACTTATCTCTTAGCAGGCCATCCCCATTTAAAATGGATCGCGAGTTTTGATAGGGAAAGCCTGAATGATCAGTTGGTCAAGGGTAGGTGGATAAATATTCATCTAATGTAGTTGATTTCACTGAGGAGACTATCATTGCTGGGGTAAGGCATTAGTCAGGTATCAGGGGCATGCAATAGTGATTAAAGTTGTTGGGTTGGTGGGGATGCAGACGTCAACGTTTCGTTTAATCGTGATGCGAAATGTGAGTGTATGGAGAGTTTTCCTCTCATATTTAGTGAGGGTGGAAGCTTTTGCTGTGGGGTATCAGTCAAGAAGGTCTTGGCTATTTTATTGCCTTGTATACAGTTTTCTAGCAATGTCAATGCATTTCAGGGCAAATGGATTGAGAGCTTTCTTCAGCAAAATCGACGGTAGCTTTCTTGTTTGACATGTTAAAAGCCAAGGGGCTCTTATTGGTATAGTCCAGCCCTAACACTCAAGGTTGAGGTCAGGGTTAGGAAGGTGGGAAAAAGTAAGCACTTTACTTCTAACTCCCCACATTTCCACTGCTGTTTCTGTCTTTGTTGTGGTACCATCAGCTTTCCTGCTTGCTAATATGCTGTGAACACACTGTTTTCATTTTTTTCGTTCCTCAGCTAGAGCTTCGAGGTTTACCAATGGTAAGAGTTTTTCGTTTGCGACATTTATTTCCCAATGTTATGGTAGCCATATTTTGACTTCGGGGATGATGTCTAAACTTAATACTAGCGCGCATGTGGGTTTTTTTGTTTGTTTGTTGATTTGTTTAGAGTTTTAAAAGAAAATTGTCATCGGCTATCATAGATCAAGCAGGTTTTAACGTGTGTGAAGATGTTATTCCACGTTCATACACGGACTTTGGTTTATAGTTTCATCCGAATAACTTTCCCGGGAGTGGAATCCATACAGGTGTTTTGTTGTTTGGTTTTGTTTTTGTTTTGTCTTGTTTTGTTTAGAGGAGGGGGTTAGTGGTGTTTGTTTGTTGATGTTGTTTCTTCTTCTTCTTTTTTTTATAGAGGCAGGGGATGGTGGATGCTGCCTCACCTTCTGTGACATTCCTGTCCTGCTGTACCCACGCCGCTCAGTTTGATCTCTCCGCTCCAGTCATACCCAGACTCGTTATGCCGCATTATCGGGGTCGGATGTCCACAGGTAGCCCATCGATGTCAAGCTACCGTGGGGCCACCAGCCAGAGGAGCCCTGCACTGCTGCTTGGTCACTTTGGTGGTGGTCAGTGGCGCTTGTTCTGACACCATCTACTAAGCCCCCTAATGACGACAGTACTGGCTCAGACACGGAGCCAGACTGAGTGAGACACCCACCCGGGGTAGCGACTACCACATCGTCCCCCCTGCGACCTTCATCTGTGAATCCCCAATCCCGAGGGGTTTGACACAAGCTCACAACAAGCAAGGAAGTGTATGGAGCTTCTGAATCTGAGGTCGCCATGAGACCATAGCAACTGGGGCTACAGAATCAGAGCAAGTTTTTTTCATGGCATAATAATCATTGACGATGAGGATAAAGTAAAGATGCTGCTATGGACGAACATGTGCTTTTTAACAACTTCACAGGACTGTACTCTGTAACTACTACTACTACTACTACTACTACTACTACTACTACTACTACTCTACTACTACTACTACTACTACTACTACTACCACCACCACCAAAAAATAATAATAATAATAATAATAATAATAATATACTAATGACGACGACGACTAATAATAATAGTAATAATAATAATAATGATGATGGTGATGATAATAATAATAATAATAATAATAATAATAATAATAATAATGATGATGATGATGATGATGATAATAATAATAATAATAATAATATAATAATAATAATAATAATATAATAATACGAACAACAACAACAAACAACAACAAATAATACATAATAATTAATAATAATAATAATAATAATATATAATATAATAATAATAATAATAATAATAATAATGTCATGGGGTGGTAATTAGATTACCTCCCATGCGATCAGAGTCCTGTCACAGCGTTGTGTTACTAAATCGGGAACACCTGCAAATTGTGTGATGCTCTGTTTCCTTGGGTGGTGGTCGAAGGCCTTCACTGTATACTGTTCGCCTTCGTGGTGATAGGTAGAATTTATGCAACCTCTGGCTAGCTGTACCCACCCGAGAAGCTGTACAGAGATGGGACATCACAAATGTCCACTCTGTTACAATTGTGTCAAAAGTGGGATGCTTTCCCCACAGTGTTTTCCACTCAACTGGGTGCCGGTATGGAACGCAACCGGCAGGGTGTGATGTTAGAGGCTACTGGTTCCCAGTATCAAATATGCTGGCCAGCGCAGCTAGCTACCTCCGGACGCTAGCTACCTCGCTAGCTACCTCCGGACGCGGTACAAGTTGGCGGGGTGGATGTGATGGGGTGGTAAGTAGATTACCACCCATGCATCAGAGCCCTGTTGCAGCGTTGTGTTACTAAATCGGGACACACCTGCGGATTGTGCGATGCTCTGTTTCCTTGGGTGGTGGTTGAAAACCCTCCATTGCAAACTCTTCACCTTCATGGTGATAGGTAGAATTTAAGCAACCTCTTTAAGAGGTTACATCCTAATTGGCTAGCTGTGCCCATCCCGGAAGCTGTGCAGAAATGGGGCATCTATCCACTCTGTTACAATAATAATAATGATGACAACTATGATGATGATGATGATAATAATAATACATACATCTCCTTTCGGTCTGCCCTGCATGAGCCATAAAGCCATTAACAGAAGACTTTGAACCATCATCTTCATGACACTGGGTTCAAAGTTATGACATGAAGCCACCACACCATGTCTGCAGCCCTGGCACTAACGTGGCATCCTCGGCAGAGGTAGACAGATATATCATACCCTGGCACTAATACTAATGGTAGCAGAGGTAGATAGATCATCATACCCCAGCACTGAGGTGGCATCCTCAGCAGAGGTAGATAGATATATCATGTATGTAGGCCTCCGTCAGTCGGTGTCGACTATGGAATTCCCGCCAAAAGAAAGGTCATTTTTTCAGTGACAACGCCGGCTGTGGCTGGTCAGTCTGATGCGGGAGTGGCAGTCTCTGTTGCATCTGATGCAGATGTGGCTTGTTGAGGTGGCTGGAGCACATGCCTTCTGCTTGGCTCTCTTTTTGTTTGCTGCGGTGTGGATCTTTTCTTCACCACACTTCAGCTGTTTGTAGAGAACACTGTGCCATTTGCTGCGGTCAGCCGCTACCTCCTCCCAGTTCTCTAGGTTGATGTCCAGGGCTTTCATGTCTCACTTGCAGACGTCTTTGTAGCGCAGTTGGGGGCAGCCAATGCTTCTCTTGCCGGAGGCAAGTTCAGCATAGAGGAGATCTTTAGGAATGCGTCCATCCTCCATCCTTCCAACGTGACCAGCCATCTGAGTCTGCATTGTCTGAGGAGTTGTGTACATGGTAGGAAGACCTGCAATCTCGAGGACCTGAGCGTTGGTAACTTTGTCACTCCAGTGGATGCTGAGGATGCGACGGAGAGAGCGCAGGTGGAAGCTGTTCAGTTTGCGCTCCTGTTTGGAGTATGTTGTCCATGTTTCACTGCCATATAGGAGAGTGCTGACGATGCAGGCGTTGTACACTGCCATCTTGGTGGAAATTGTCAGCTTGGGGTTCTCCCAGACACGGGTGTGAGGCGTCGTAAGGTTGTAGCAGCCTTGTCGATGTGCTTGTTGATCTCGGCATCAAGGGATAGGTTGTCACTGATGGTGGATCCCAGGTATGTGAACTGGTGTACGACATCGAGCTGGTAGTCATCGATGTAGATGGCTGGTGTAGTTACCACGTCCTGGCTCAGCACATTGGTCTTTTTCAGGCTGATTGTCAGGCTGAAGTCTTTGAGGCCTGGGAAAACCTATCCATGAGGCATTGGAGTTTTTGCTCAGTGTGAGAAGTGACAGCAGCAGCATCAGCAAAAAGCATGTCCATAATTGTTTTCTCCATCACTTTTGTTTTTGCTTTCAACCGAGCCAGGTTGAATGGTTCGACCGCTGGATCTGGTGCATAGGTATACACCCTCTGTTGCAGTTCCAAAAGTGTGCTTTAGGAGCAGGGCAAAGAAGATGCCAAAGAGGGTGGGAGCAAGGACACAGCCTTGCTTGACTCCACTCTTGATGTCAAATGGGTTGGACATGCTGCCCTCATACTGGATTGTTTCCTTCATGTCATCATGAAAGATCTGATGAGACTGTGGAGTTTTGGGGGGCAACCAATTTTTGGAAGGATGTTGAATAGCCCTTCCCTGCTGACTAGGTCAAAGGCCTTGGTCAGGTCTCTGAAGGCTATGTAGAGGGGTTTGTGTTGTTCTCTGCATTTCTCCTGAAGCTGGCGTAGGAAGAATATCATGTCCACCTGGAGCGTTCAGCTCGGAAGCCGCATTGTGACTCGGGGTAGACACGCTCAGCAAGTTTCTGGAGGCGCACAAGCATGACACGAGCGAAGAGTTTTCCTACGAATGCTCAGGAGAGATATGCATCTGTATTGTTACAATCACTCCTGTCACCTTTATTCTTGTAGAGAGTGATGATCTTGGCATCTCTCATGTCTTGCGGTACGGCTCCCTCCCTCCAACACTGGTATAGGACGTCGTGAAGGGGCTGTAGTAAGGTGTCTTTACAGCTTTTGGTGAGGTCGGGTGGAATGCCATCGGTGCCAGGTGCTTTGCTGCTAGCTAAGCTGTCAATTGCTTTGCGGAGATCAGCAAGGGTTGGTTCAGTATCTAGTTCCTCCATGATGGGCAGAGGCTGAATGGCATCGAGGGCTGAGTTGGAGACTGTGTTCTCTCTAGAGTAGAGCTCAGAGTAATGCTCCACCCACCTGTCCATCTGTTGCTCTTGTCGGTGATCACCTCCCCATTGGAGGTCTTGAGTGGGGCGGCTTTGCTCTGTGTTGGCCCTAGAGCTGTCTTGATGCCTTCGTACATTCCTCTGATGTTGCCTGAGGCAGCTGCAGACTGGATGGAGGCACCGAGCTGTTGCCAGTATTCGTTGGCACAACGTCTTGCAGTCTGTTGTACTTTGTTTCTGGCTGCTCTGAGTGCTTGCAGGGATTTCTCACTAGGGGAGCGCTTGTATTCGGCAAGGGCAGCACACTTTGCGTCAATGACGGGGGACAGCTTGCTAGACTTGGCATCAAACCAGTCATTGTTCTTGGAGATCTTTTTCCCAAAGGTTGCAAAGGCTGTTTTCTGAATGGCTTCCCTGAGGTGGTTCCATTTCTTAGAGGCTGAGCAGTACTGGTGTTCATCAGACAGAGCTTCTTTGAGAGACTTGGCAAATTCTTTGACTTTCTCTGGAAGATGCATGCTGGTGGTATTCATGCGAGGTTTGCCTTTCTGTTTGAAGCTCTGGAGTTTCTTTGGATGAAGCCTGAACTTGCAGCAGAGAGAGAGTGGTCAGTGTGACAGTCTGCACTGTGGTATGTGCGGGTGATGAGCACAGACTTGATGTTGGTACGTCGGATCAGGATCATATCCAGCTGATGCCAATGTTTTGAGCGGGGATGGGCACATGACACCTTGTGTTGTGGCTTGGTCTGGAAGTAGGAGTTGGTCACACAGAGGCCGTTGTAGGAGCAGAACTCCAGCAAGCGCTGCCCATTTTCGTTAATCTTGCCAATTCCAAAGTGTCCAAGGCATGAAGGCCATGCGTCATGATCGGCACCCACTCGAGCATTAAAGTCTCCC
>CM060320.1:17732434-17757434 GCA_030674155.1 Stramonita haemastoma
TTGGGGAATTTTTTTTTTGGACTCCACACCAGAGACCGGTAGTAATAATTATTACATCTGATGGCGGATTTAGTATCAAGGATTCTTTTCCAGACAGGTGCTTCTTCTATAGCCAACCGTAATATATAATACTAATTCCTAATATCGGTTATGGGTGAATAGTTCATGATGACCATTTTCACATAATATCAGCGACTAAATCGATCACTTCTGAATAACTGCCTGTGGTGTGTGTGTTTATCTGCAGACACACTACTACATTATTCACAGCAACTCCAGTCAGGACGATTGTTACGGTTTGTATGTCAGGAAAATAGTTATTTTCTGGATTACACTTGTCTGTGACTCAGTATGTATACCGTTGTGTGCTTGCATGGGTATGCAGTTGTTTTTTTGTTTTGTTTTTGATTGTTATCACAGCTTTAGTGTTGTGGTCTTCTTTTATTATGCGTCCTGATCAGTTATTGGCTGTCGCTGGTTGCGTAATGCTTGTCTGTGGCTCTTGTTCTTTTTAAGACATCCAAGCTCTGAGGGATATGTGTGGTGCATTTGTGTTTTTGTTTTTGTTTTATTTTGTTCCTTTTTTTTTTGGGGGGGGGTTGTTTATCTACTTAATGTTTCATCTACAAAATAACCTCTGTAGTCTGTTAGGTGATCAATAGCAGGTTGTGCTTGCTGAAAGCTCTGATGTGGATTACAAGGTCGACCAAGCATCCAACACGTACCGGAAAGCTAAACCCCCCAACTGCAGTGTACATTGGTTAGAGGGCTATCCATTTCCACAGAACAGGCCACAAACAGCTCTGAAAGGGAAGGAATCCATCTGTAGACCAAACAGCCTCACCATGATTGACTTTATCGGAAAGCAATCCATTGAAGGTGACAGGCTTAATTACACCCCTGACTGCTTCCCTAGGATCAGCGGCTACTACCGTACCACCCTGCATGCACAACACGGCTTGTTTCCCCTCCACACACACAGCTCAATATAGCACAGGACAGCACACGACAGCTCAGGACAGCGCCACATCACCCTGCTCCCTCCCTCCACTTCCACTTTGGTGGGGACGGATAGCCTAGTGGTCAGAACATTGCGCTGGCAATTTGACGACCCAGGTTCGAGTTCGGTCGAGGAGATTTTTCTCCTGGAGTTAACATCAGTGCTGACTCCGCTCTCCCCAAAAGTCCTTCGGTTGAGACTTTAAACCGAGAACCCGTGTGCACGAACGCACACAGAAATCTTGCGCACACGTTAAATCCTGTTCCGCTTTTCGTAAGAGTAGGCCATTTTGTGTGCTGGTGGGAACAGATGACATTTACAAAACTGCATACACACGGGGACTGGACTTAAAAAAGCACAAGAGTGCTGATTCCACTATCCTCGATATAAAAGAATAAATCAAATCAATCACTTCCCAGCGTGGAGCTCATGCATGATGCCGCCCGCCCACACAAGCCGCCAACGGTCCGTTCCCACCTGCTGGTCACATGTCCACCACACCCAGGGCCCGGCCACAAACACACACCCCAGCTCTGCCTCCCGGAGTTGGCTGGCGTCGCCAGGCTCTGTGGAAAGTGGACCCCATCTGGCGGCTCTTTCCTTCAATATTTGCCCCTCTGGCCGCTAGGCCTACTAGTGCTGTTAGTGTGAGGCCGCCACTTTCCTGGCGGGTAGGGGTGATTACCAGGCAGAATGAATTGCCAGCGAGCAGCGTCAACTGCCGGGACGTGTTGGATAGCATACGGCAGTTCCCTTCACGTTCTTTGTTTGCCAACAATAAGTCAGGGCTGATTAATTATATAATAGCCACAGACTCCGCTTTTGAAGAACATGGTAGTAGCATTATGGTTATTGGTATCTCGTGTGTGTGTGTGGGTGGGTGGGGGGGAGGGGTGTGTGTGTGTGTATGGGGGGATGTGTGTGTGTTATGTGTATGTGTGTGTGTGTGTGTGTGTGTGTGTGTTGTTTGTGTGTGTTGGCGCGCCGGTGTGTGTGTGTGTGTGTGTGTGTGTGTGTGTGTGTGTGTGTGTGTGTGTGTGTGTGTGTGTGTGTGTGTGTGTGTTAATGATAATCATCTTTAATATAGTAACGGTTTCAGTCAAAGTTTACACACTGATCTTAAGGAATTGGTATCTGTAGACTATCAGTTTAGTTAAGATTTCAATTTTTAATTAAGCTTTTTACACAAGATTAAACCACTAGCTGAAGGATGTTCAACTGGCGCAAGCCCCTATCAGTTAAAGAAGTCTTTGACCAACTTATCCACACACTGAATCTTATCAGGGCATCCACTCTTTTATTTTTCCGTCTTATACTTTTTTTTACCGTGAGTTCGAGGTAAAAGTCAAACGATTTGAAATAGTCGGTGATTTAATTTTATTTCAGTTTTTTGACTATGTCGTTATTTGGTAAATGTCATCCAAGTATTCACACCATATCTTTGTTTTTAAAAAAGTCCTGATTGGCAAATTTCTGGAAGAAACTGGAGCTTATTGCTGCTTCCTCCCCAAGGGACCAAGTGTTGGGCACAATTCCTTTATTGTGGCGTTGCTATTCCGTTCATGCCTACGGCGTCTGGCTGCTTGAGAGAGATTAGGTTTGTTTGTTTTATCGATGCTTTTCTTTTGGTCAGGTGATTTATGTTCAAGGGTTGATGTTGTTGTTGTTGTTTGGTAATGCGAGTTATGGTTTTGTCATTAGTTTTGGACTTTTGATAACGAGAGTAGTGATATCAGAAGAAATGCAAATGGAATGACCTTTAACTTTAATATTGGAGAAGTAATTCCTTGTCTATGATAGTGTATTTTAAAGTTAATCTCTTATCAAGCATTGCTTAGCAAAAGGTAAAAATGGTAAAGGTGTCCCATAACCTATGGGGTCATAGGGGGAACGAGGCTTCAGAGACCTTAGCTTCTGTAGAGGCCAGCATTTTGAGGGAGACGCCCATCTCCTCTCCTTCACTGCTTTACCTTCCCTGACCCTAAAAAGGGCAGATACCCATTTACAGCTGGGTGAACTGGGGGACTGTACTCGCTTAAACGGTCATTCATCCAATTGGTAACCACGGCCGATGCTGTTTAACCTTGGCTGGGGGAAAGCGAACACTCTTACCACTGAGCTACATCCCGTCCCCAGAGAAGTGATTCCTTGTACAGGATGGTATGTTTTAAAGTTAATCTCTTATCAAGCGTCGTTTAGAGACTCACCAAAATATTGACGGGAAACTTAAGATGAACGTGTAAGATCTTTGTTGCCTCATTTAGAGGGAAAAGGTATTTGTACCACTTTATGTTACAGCAGATTTCTCTGCGTGAAATTTGGGCTGCTTTCCCCGGGGAGAGCGCGTCGCCACAAGTGCAGCGCCTACCCATTTGTTCCCCTTTTTCCTGTATGCAACTGTATTTGGTACTAAACGTCTAAAAAAGGGGGGTCTAGTTTTGTGCATTAGACATCTTGTGAAGAATGTGACAGTTAAGTTTCTGATGAAAGTATTCTGTCCATTATTTCCAGATGGACAGAGTACCGTGGTGCCTAAAGACCTATTCCAGGGGCTGTAGAGGAACACTAGTATTTTTTTTCCTGTTGTACATAATTTGCTATTATTCCTGCCTCAGCTACAACAACAACAACAACAACAACAACAACAAACTACTACTACTACTACTACTACTACTTACTACTACTACTACTACTACTACTACTACTACTACTACTACTACTACTACTACTGCTGCTGCTGCTGCTGCTGCTGCGACTACCACTATTACTACTACTACTACTACTACTACTACTACTACTACTACTACTACTACTACTACTACTACTACTGCTGCTGCTGCTGCTGCTGCTGCTGCTGCTGCTGCTGTGCTGCTGCTGCTGCGACTTCTACTACTATTGCCACCGCCACCACCACCACAGCTACTACTACAACAACAACAACTACTACTGCTACTACTTTCATGCAATGATTATGTTCTTAATACTGATTTTTTATCATCACTGCTGCTGATGTTGCCTGTGGCACCACTGCCGCCGCCACTACTGTTTGTTTTTTGTATTTTGTACCACTTTATGTCACAGCAGATTTCTCTGCGTGAAATTCGGGATGCTCTCTCCCTGGGGAGAGTGCGTCGCCACAAGTGCAGCGCCTACACATTTTTTTTTCTTTTTCCTGCATGGAACTGTATTTGTTTCCCTATCAGAGTGGCTTTTTTTCTACAGAACTTGTTGTTGTTTTTGTTGCCGTTGTGGCTGCTGCTGCTACTACTACTGCTACTGCTGATGTTGTCGACGACGACAATAAAACATAAAGACGGCAAAAGACGACGAAGGTGCCTAGTAGTGGCTTTTCCATAATCAAAGGATAATTGCAGATGACACTAGAGGGCAGGGGAAGCCAAAACTCAGTGTGGCGTGTCCAGCCTGCCTGCGGTCTCTGGGCCATCAATCCTGACTGCACGGCTCGTTAACCCACCCCCGCCATCTGCTGTCCTCACCCCCTCACCCTTGCCTCCCCCCACACCCCTATCACCCCTCCACAGGCTGCACGTGCAGGTCACGGGGCGTAACAGCAAGGGGGGTGGGGGGGTGGCAGAGGGCGTGTCCAGGGGTCCTCATCTTTGTGCAGGTCAGATCACTGGACCGTGATGATGAAGTGTGCAGGGCAGCAGTCACTGGGTGGGCAATAGTGTGTGTGTGTGGTGGGGGGGGGGTCGGGGGGGGGGGGGCACAGTTAGGGTCATTGGGTCATTACACTCCGCTACCACTACTAAAACAGGGGTCAGTTTTATTAGTGTAGTATGGTGTGGTGGGGTAGGGTGTGGTGTGGTGGGGTGGGGTGTGGTGTGGTATGGTGGGGTGGGGTGGGGTGGGATGTGGTGGGTGGGTGTGGTGTGGTGGGTGTGGTGTGGTGTGGTGGGGTGGGGTGGTTGTGGTGTGGTGGGGTGTGTGTGGTGGGGTGGGGTGGGGTCGGGTGTTGTGTGGTGTGGTGTAGGTGTGGTATGGTGTGGTGTGGTGTGCTGTGGTGTGCTAGTGGTGTGCTGTGGTTTGGTATGGTATAGCATTTTACTGCAGACTCCCTAAATATCCTTTTTCGTGATGTTCAACCGGACACCATTTTAAACTTCCTGAGAGAATCATGCTTATTCCGCCAGATAAGAGTCGGAGGCAAGATTGTTAAGACGTTCGCCGCCAAAATGTAAACCGTGAGTTTCTGGGTTCGTACCCAGCCTCGCCCTTTCTTCCCAGTTTGACGAAAAAATCGAACTGAATGTCAAAGTCATTCGGATGAGACTCGAAACCGAGGCTCCGTGTGTGAATGCACGTAGAACATATTGCGCACACGTTAAAATCCCGTTCCGCCTTTCGGAAGAGCAGGCCATCGTGTGCCGGTAGGAGACGGATGACAAAATTATAACAAACCAGCATGCACACAGGTGTCGTGTTTAGACACCATCCCTGAGGAAAAATCAGGGAGTTGGAGTCCCAGAGCGGCTCGGGGCTGTAGGTATATGGCAACATTCTGGTGGCTCCTGCAACGGTACTGGAACTATTCGTATCGGTCATTGCCTTTCCAATGGATCATTCCAGTGCCGTGGAGAGGGGGGGGGGGGGGGTCTGCTGCATGGGTAACAGCTTGCCCTCCATGCATACATGCCCAGGCTTTGAGCTCTAAATGACTGGAGCGCAACTCCATAGTCCTCCGAGACTGATGGGTGCCACTACTACTATGAGTCAAAGTGTTGCTCACAAAGAACAAGTTTCATTTGGGGAATCTGATTTTGGTTTTACCTCATTATTTTTTATGTGTGGTTGATGTGATTTTTTTCCCACAACGCGGTGCCCATCCTTGGTTAACCCTTTTTGTTGACAAGGGCATTGATAAAAGGAAGGACAGTAGAGTTGGTCTTATACCATGTCTTGATCTGTGTATAGATCTAGTAATACAGTTTTATTCTGAGATTTGAAATTTTACGAGGTGACAGTCCCGATATGGTCTCTGTGGTTGGCGGGACTGTAAACAACAGATGGATTGGATTGATTGATGATTGGAATGTATGTATTATGTTGGTAGTATGGTATGGTTGTATGGTATGGGGTATGGTATGGTATGGTATGCATGATAATGGTATGTGTATGTATGGTATGGTATGTAGTATGGTATGGTATGGTATGGTATGGTATGTATGTATGGTATGGTATTTGGATGAAACTATAAACGAAGGCCACATGTGTAAACGCACGCAGATCTTGCGCTTACATTAAAAACCCGTTCCGCCCTTCGAAAGAGCAGGCCATTGTGTGCCGGTAGGAGCGAATAACAACAAAATGAAAACCCAGCATGCACACAGGTGTCGTGTTTCGACACCAACCCTGAAGAAAAATCGGGGAATTGGAGTTGGAGTCCCCAGGGTGGTTCGGGGCTGTATATGGCAACGTTCTGGCGGCTCTAGCGACGGCACTGGAACCATGCGTATCGGCGATTGCCTTTCCAGTGGCTTGATCACATACTTGCCTTAGTTGATTCACAACACTCTGCCATTATGTTGATTCACAACACTCTGCCATTATGTTGATTCACAACACTCTGCCATTATGTTGATTCACAACACTCTGCCATTATGTTGATTCACAACACTCTGCCATTATGTTGATTCACAACACTCTGCCATTATGTTGATCAACACTCGCATTTTGATTCACAACACTCTGCCATAGTTGATTCACATACTCTGCTTATGTTGATTCACAACACTCTGCCATTATGTTGATTCACAAACTCCCATAATGTTGATTCACAATACTCTGTCCTAATGTTGATTCACAATACTCTGTCCTAATGTTGATTCACACACTTGCATACTGTGATTCAAAACCTCGGCCATAATGTTGATTCACAATACTCTGTCCTAATGTTGATTCACAATACTCTGTCCTAATGTTGATTCACAATACTCTGTCCTAATGTTGATTCACAACACTTTGCCATACTGTTGATCAAAACACTCGGCCATAATGTTGATTCACAATACTCTGTCCTAATGTTGATTCACAACACTTTGCCATAATGTTGATTCACAATACTCTGTCCATAATGTTGATTCACAATACTCTGTCTAATGTTGATTCACAACACTTTGCCATAATGTTGGTTCACAATACCTGCATAATGTTCATTCACAACAGACTGTATAAGTAGTCACAACACTCTTCCATAATACAGAATCCACTCTTTACCATAAGCTGTTTTACAAGTTTAATTTGACACATTTCGATTCATAACAACAACACTTGATTTACCACGATGATTCATAACACTCTGCCAAGATGTTGCCTTTCCAAAGAGTAGGCCATTTGGCGTCGGTGGGAACGGATGAGAAAATCTACAAAACTGCATGCACACAGGTACTGATGTACAAAAGCACTAGTTCATTGCCCTCGAAATAAAAAAAAAAAACAGATGAAAAATAAATAAAAGAAAATACATAATTATACCGCCACGTGGCCGCCACTAAAACAACAATACAATTAAACGAAAGAAGAAAAAAAAGCCTGAGAAAGAGACGCCAAGTCAAAAGCATCGTTGACACTTTAAAAAAATTCCCAACTCCCAGATCTAACCCTAAGATCTTCACTCACCTGAATCAATGCATACAAGGAAGACAACAGTAGAAACAATGCAGAATGTAGCTTGTTCCTGCAGCTGGCGCCAGTTCTATGCACAGACAAAAAAAAGCGAATAGGACTAGCCTAAGTAGACACGCTCACTTGGCCAGGACAGGGCATGCAGAGAGAAAGTGATGGATGGCTCTCCCTAAGTCACTGTAGAAAACAACGAGAAGAAAGAAACAATCAATGGGGATACGGTTGGGTGAGGAGCAGAGCAACATCAGTTAACATCACCATTGCGTGACGGGCAGTGATGAAGAGGGGGGCGGGACGGTTGCTGCATTCAGAGGTTGGCTGTGCTGTGTTGCGGAGCGTGGCAGCTGATTTGTCCTGGCATGCTGGGCAGGGGGTGGGTAAGTGGGTGTATGTCCGGGTGCATCCCTTCCCCGCCTGCCTGCCTGCCTGCTTCAGCCTCTGCAGCCGTGCTGCCTGACTGAGCGGTACGGGGACGTGAAGGAGCGTCGTCAATGGTGCGAAACATCGCTGCTTTGTCTGGGGGAGGAAATGCTTTCAGATATCAAACATGCATGGGCGAGCGAGTTCATGAATGCATGGCGCATTCATAGAAACTGTGTGCACGCATTTTGACACACGCGCGCGCGTGCACGCACACACGTATGCACGAACGCACGCACATGCACACACACGCATGTGCAAGCACACACGCAAGCACGTACGCACACACAGAAAAATACACAGACACACAAAAATAAACACACACACACGCACGCACGCACTCACTCACGCACGCACGCAAGCACACACACACACGCATGCTCCCACACATGCATGCTCCCACACACATACGTGCACACACATACACATCCATCCCATCTCATCCATCCATCCATCCATCCATCCATCCCCCCCACACAACCCATCCATCATCCATCCATCCATCCATCCATCCACCCATCCATCCATCCACGCTTGCGCGCACGTCAACAACTAAAGTCCAGATTTGATATTTCAGTAACTGGTCTCAACCACGGAATTGGGGTTCAGGAAAGGCCCTTACGACAGATGGATTGTAACCAGTTCAGTCAGTTCAGTGACCTGCTGCACTGCAGACCCACTGCCCTTCTCCTGACCACATGTGATGGATCAGAATCAACAAGTGTCTGTGGACTGAGGCATTGTCTGACCAGCCACTCATTTCCAGGATTTTCCATTTCCAGGCATTGCGTGATAAAGAAACATTTATATCCAACCATAATTTCTGAAACTCATGGTTTTTGAGCGTGCGCATGTGTGCGTGCGTGTGTGTGTGTGTTCTCTGTTGTCTGATGGGATATCTGAAAATATGTACTAATTGAAACAAAAAGATCATGTTATGCTAAATAAGAAAGTTGGGGATTCTTATATAGATCTACAATTTCAAATATTATTTGATATTAAAAAAAACTTTCATTGAATTATTATCAAAACAGGTGGATGAAATAGAACCAACAAACATCCTTTCTGTCCATGTTTTAACATTCCTATCTTTTTTCCAGAAAAGCATTGATCCAATTTTACTGACAATGAACAAATCTGAATAACTTTGTGCTATTTGTACTTCAAACCAACTGTGAATTCCCAGACGCCATCGTTGTATGGGGTGGGGGGTTGGTGTGATTTTATTATTGTAACAAAGTGGACTAGGGTCCATATGATGTCCCATCTCTGCACAGTTCTCGGGCAGGTACAGCTAGCCAGGACATGACATCTAAAAAGAGGTTGCATAAATTCTACCGTTCACCATGAAGGCAAAGAGTATTTGCAATGGAGGCTTTCGACACCACCTAAGGACACAGAGCATTGCACAATTCACAGGTGTGTCCCGATTTAGTAACACAACGCTGTGACAGGCTCTGATCGCATGGGAGGTAATCTACTTACCACCCCATCACATCCACCCTGGCCAACTTGTACAGCGTCCGAGGTACACTACCAGGCCAGCATATTTGATGCTCAGAACCAGTAGCGTTCCAACACAACCTTACTGGCACCTGGGTGGCACACACTGTGGAGAAAGCATCCCACTTCTGACACCATTGTAACAGTGTGGACATTGACCCATGTAATGTCCCATCTCTGTACAGCTTCTCAGGTGGGTACAGCTAGCCAATCAAGACATGACCTCTATAAAGAGGTTGCATAAATTCTACCGTTTACCATGAAGGCAAAGAGTATATGCAATGGAGGGCTTTCGACCACCACTCAAGAACACAGAGCATCCACAATTCGCAGGTGTGTCCGGATTTAGTAACACAACGCTGTGACAGGGCTCTGATCGCATGGGAGGTAATTTACTTACCACCCCATCACATTATGAAACCTCTTGATAATATGAGTACCAAACCAACTCAGCTCGACTGTCTGTATTGCCGCAGTCGTAGGTAGGAGTGCAGTGCCACCATGCAATGCCACCAGGGTTCACTCTATCTCTGTCTGTCTGTCTATCTCTGTCTGTCTGTCTGTCTCTCTCTGTCTCTGTCTGTCTCTCTCTGTGTGCTGAATTCTATGATCTATGTAGTCCAGACCACTGATCTCAGTGATGTTGACCATGTAGCATGTTGGTGGTCTGCCTCTTTTTCTTCTGCCTCATCCTTACCTTGGAGAACTGTCGTCATCAGATTTGCCTGTTTCGTCTGTTTGCATAACCAACATTCCTCAGTCTGCACTTACCAATTTCAGCCAGTATTTGTCTTTGCACTGAGAGTTCATTAAGAATGCTTACATTTGTTCTTCTGTCTGACCATTTGACTCTTAGAAGTCACCCTTAGAACCACGTTTGGGCTGTGTTTAATGTGTTCTCTCTCCAATGTTCGTAGTGTCCGGGCTTCTGACTCATAAATCAATACTGACTAGATTATTTTTTAACACTTTTAATTGTGAGGTATCTAAACTATTTTCCAAATGTTGTATTAATTGACTGAGTCATTTTTTGCTTGGCCATACCAAGTATGAGTATAATTAGATAAATAGGGCTGGGGAAAATCATGTGACTGAACTTGGCAACAATAAATGGAAGGTGTAATCATTCCATATGAATAATATACATTGAGGTTTCTATTCGTGCGCTATGTATTGAAATGCAAAAAGCTATGATTACACCCAAGTGCTATATACAGTTTACTCTCCTATTCTCCAAATACAGAAATAATGTCAGCGCTAACCAACCATGCACAGGATTTGTCTCCTGTATAGATAGATAGAGAGAGACAGCCAGGAAAATAACCGTTCACTTGTTGTGTTAGGACACGGCCATTGTTCACACACGATTAGTCCGAGCAGGAAAAACAGAAGGAAAAAAAAAAGATGGATGAGTCACGGTTGGGTGGGAAAAGCAGGCAGAGCAACATGGCGTGACGGGCAGTGATCAGCAGTGTCTGCTGCTGCTGCTACTGTTGCTGCCGCTGCTGCTACTGTTATAGCTAGTTACTCTAGCTCTCGGTATGCTGCATGCATGGCACGGCATGGCAACACAGTCATTGTCTTCTCTCTCTGCTCTACATCCCCCGTAATATAAAGAAAGCCGCTTTAGCCTAATTGTCTATCTGCTATAGTTTTTTTGTTCCGCTGCTGTAGGGCTGTGTATGTGTATGTGTGTATGTGCGCGTGTGTGTATGTGTGTTATTTTTATTTTTTTGTTTTATTTTATTCTTTTATATCGAGGATAATGGAATAAACACTCATGATTTTTTTCATCCAGTCCCCGTGTGTATGCAGTTTTGTAAATATTGTCATCTGTTCCCACTGGCACACAAAAGCCTACCTTTACGAAAAGCGGAACAGGATTTAACATGTGCGCAAGATGTTCTGCATGCGTTTGCACACGGGGCCTTGGTTTACAGTCTGGTTGTGTGTGTGTGAAAAGAGTAGCGGTTCTTTGGGTTGGCTGAAATTCATTTTAATGTGTAGATATATATATAAACAGGCTAAGCACTGCCACTCCTCCCTGACATTCCAAAAACATAAGAATGTGCATAAAACAATTTATATGTAAAAGCCACAATAATTATAGAACTGAGATATCATATTTGTTCCTCTCTGTATCCCTTGTTGTTTCAACCTATCTTTGTGTGGAGGACCTGTAGCAAAGCCTTCTTGTACGTGACCCTGTTCCTCAAGTTCTGAAGGTAGCATAATCAGGTAAAATTGAATATTTGAAAAATATCAATGAATGGTTAAATCATAGTCCATTTTGCAAGGGTGACTCGATTTTTGTTGGGCTTAATACCTTGAAGAATTATGGCGTAATA
The DNA here is from genome assembly GCA_030674155.1 of Stramonita haemastoma. Classification (NCBI taxonomy): domain Eukaryota; kingdom Metazoa; phylum Mollusca; class Gastropoda; order Neogastropoda; family Muricidae; genus Stramonita; species Stramonita haemastoma. The sequence goes on from CM060320.1 coordinate 17,744,351, forward strand.
GAGTGGACATTGTCTATGTGATGTCCCATCTCAGCATAGCTTCTCAGGTGGGTACAGCTAGCCAGTTAAGGACGTGACCTCTTAATTGAGGTTGCATAAATTCTACCCTTCACCATGAAGGTAAAGAGTATGTAATGGAGGGCTTTCGACCACCACCCAAGGAAACAGAGCATCCACAATTCGCAGGTGTGTCCGGATTTAGTAACACAAGGCTGTGACAGGGCTCTGATTGCATGGGAGGTAATCTACTTACCACCCCATCACAATGGGAACGTCATATCCAAGGTTTCAGGGAGCTTGTTGTGGAGTAGCGAGAACATAGTAAAGTCCATGTGTCTGGAGCAATTAAAACATGTGCTTTTTCACATCCAGTCCCCGTGTGTATGCAGTTTTGTCAATTTTGTCATCCGTTCCCACAGGCACACAATGGCCTACTCTTTCGAAAAGCGGAACAGGTTTTGACGTGTGTGCAAGATATTTTGTGTACTTTCGCACACAGGACCTTGGAAGGACTTTTGGGGGGAGTGGTGTCGGCACTGATTTAACTCAAGAGGAAAAATCCTCTTGAATGAGATTCGAACCAGGACAGCAGCAGATCACTAGCGCATCACTCTGACCACCAGGCTATCCAGTGAAATAAATAGACAAACAGACAGACAGACAGGCAGACAGACAGACAGGCAGGCAGGCAGACAGATATGTATACACAGAGAGACAGAGACAGATGGACCACATGTCATAAGACCGACATATGAAGGGGAGAGAACTAGTGGCGATTCAGCATGCTGTCAGTATATAATTATTATATCCTCACCGCCTAAAAGGTTCGTGCAGTGTAGATGCTTTCACAGTGTGAAGCCAATCATCCCTTCTAATGCCCACTTCCCGCTGAGAATGTCCTCGCCATCGTTTGCTGGCTGGCCATCTGAGGGTTTGGGCTGTAAGGTGTGTAGTGAGGGATGAGGATTAACACACCAGAGTGAGTGGATGGATACCTTTTTCATTGAACTATCCCCATAAGGGTTGGCGCTTCCTGGCTTTGTTGGTAGCACTTGTGGTTGTCGATAATGGATAAACAGTAACAGTTGTCTTTGATAAGGGCTGGTGGTGCTGATGGCGGTAATGGATAGCTGTGTGTGTGATCGGTATCAGGACTGTATGCAAACACGGCGGCTACCTGCTAATCGGCTGGGAAGGGTGCTCAGGGTGGCTGGGTGGTTGTCTGTCACCGTCCTTGGTACTGTTTATCCTCAGCTGACCATTTCCTGTGCTTTCCCTGACTGGTCATGAAGTAGAGAGAAGTAGAGAGAGACTTGTAGTTAAGTACTGACGATAAAAGTGAGGGACGTTTGGTTAAATAGTGAGGATACGCAATCATGAAACATTGACGGTTAAATTGTGATGGCGTGGAAGCAAGCAGCAGAAGAGAAGAGGAACGGGGCATCACAGACAAGGAGGCACAGCACCTCATCACAGTCAAGGAGGCACAGCAGCTCATCACAGTCAAGGAGGCACAGCACCTCATCACAGTCAAGGAGGCACAGCACCTCATCACAGTCAAGGAGGCACAGCAGCTCATCACAGACAAGGAGGCACAGCACCTCATCACAGTCAAGGAGGCACAGCAGCTCATCACAGTCAAGGAGGCACAGCACCTCATCACATGCACAGACAAGCAGGCAGAGCACCTCATGAAGGAGGCACAGCACCTCATAGACTAGGAGGCACAGCACCTCATCACAGACAAGGAGGCACAGCACCTCATCACAGACAAGGAGGCACAGAACCTCATCACAGATAAGGAGGCACAGCACCTCACCACAGACACAAGGAGGCACATCACCTCATCACAGACAAGGAGGCACAGCACCTCATCACAGACAAGGAGGCACAGCACCTCACCACAGACAAGGAGGTACAGCACCTCACCAAGGATGCAAAGCACCTCATCACAGACAAGGAGGCACAGCAGCTCACCACAGACAAGGAGGTACAGCACCTCACCAAGGAGGCACAGCACCTCACCACAGACAAGGAGGCACAGCACCTCATCACAGACAAGGAGGCACAGCACCTCATCACAGACAAGGAGGCACAGCACCTCACCACAGACACAAGGAGGCACAGCACCTCATCACAGGCAAGGAGGCACAGCACCTCATCACAGACAAGGAGGCACAGCACCTCACCACAGACAAGGAGGTACAGTACCTCACCAAGGGGGCACAGCACCTCACCACAGACAAGGAGGCACAGCACCTCACCAAGGAGGCACAGCACCTCACCACAGACAAGGAGGTACAGCACCTCACCAAGGAGGCACAGCACTTCACCACAGATAAGGAGGCACAGCAGCTCACCAAGGAGGCACAGCACCTCACCACAGACAAGGAGGCACAGCACCTCACCACAGACAAGGAGGCACAGCAGCTCACCACAGACAAGGAGGCACAGCAGCTCATCACAGCACCTCACCACAGACAAGGAGGCACAGCACCTCACCACAGACAAGGAGGCACAGCACCTCACCACAGACAAGGAGGCACAGCAGCTCATCACAGACAAGGAGGCACAGCAGCTCATCACAGACAAGGAGGCACAGCACCTCATCACAGACAAGGAGGCACAGCACCTCATCACAGACCTCATCAGAGACAAGGAGGAACAGCACCTCACCACAGACAAGGAGGCAGATCACCCATCTCCAGCAGCCAGGCAATCAGGGACACAAGGCTGCAGTCTCCTCCAGCCCATCACTAATTACTTGCTCTCAGATCTGCCTTACCCCCCCCCCTCATGCCACACACACACACACACACACACACACACACACACCACACACACACACACACACACACACACACCACACACACCACACGCACACACACACACACACACACACACACACACATGCCCCTTCAGTGTGGCCACACCATGACAGCCGTGTTGTCCTCAGTGCAGATGCTCAGTCTGACAGCTCAGTCCTCCTCCAGTCAATAGTGCACTTCTGGGGGAAGGGGAAGGAGGGCTATTGGGAAGGGGTGGGGGGTTGGTGGGGTGGGTGGCGTATGAGGATTAAAACAAGAGGATGAAATTGCTAGAGAGAGAGAGAGAGAGAGAAGAGAGAGAGAAGAGAGAGAGAGAGAGAGAGAGAGAGAGAGAGAGAGAGAGAGAGAGAGAGAGAGAGAGAGAAGAGAGAGACGACAGACAGACAGACAGACAGACAGACAGACAGACAGACAGACAGACAGACAGACAGACAGATCGACAGACAGAGGAGGGAGGGAAGGAGGGAGGGAGGGATGAAGCACCCTTTACGGCTAGCTTGAAGTCAGGGCTAGCACCCACCCAGCCACCCAGCCATGAGAAAGTGTCCGGCAGTGTCCAGTACAGGTGAATGAATGGCGGGGAGGGAGGGAGGGAGAGGGTGGAGGAGGGGAGGGACGGACACCTGCAGATAATGAGACATTAGCCGCCTGGGCACGGGGAGGACCCGTACTTGGTGTCACTTGCAATGAATGGCTTCAATCAGGCCTGGGATATTATCTCTATAACACCCTCCCTGCCGCCTGCCTGCCTGCCTGCCTGCCTGCTATGGCATCGCCATTGTCCACCCTGACACCCCCTCCCTACAAAATTAGTTTATAGCAGTTATTTAGACCGGTAATGACTGAACCAGAGAATAGGGGAGAAACCTCTAACTAATACTGAGGTAACTGATATCCATGCACGCCATGTTTCAGTTTTCAAAGTCGTTTTTGGCAGGTATGGTGACGTTTGGAATGTTTATATATACTATTACTGCACATTCGCAAGAAAATTTTTTAAAAAGAAGATAATAATCCATAATTATTGTACACACTTCACAGACTGCATGCGCGTTTGTAAAGTTTTCGATAGATGAATAGGTACTCGTGTTAGTTTTGTTATTGTTGTTGTAGCCCGAGTTTTGTTATGAGTTTCATAATGTTTGTTGTGCATGTTTGACCTTTTTTCTGACACGTGGACACACATGTTAGTAAGGGATAAGTAGGTTTGCTGTCTCCCTCATCATACATTAGAACCACTTGCTGTCAGATGGAACACCCCTCACCACACACACACACACTGCATGAGAAGCTTGTCTATATGAGGGTTTTCAAGTGCGTCCCCATTAATAATACTGATGGTGATGTTTGCTGGGGTCTCAAGTTTTCTGTCGCAAACTTTTACTGTGAAAACGACTGACTAAAAAGATTTACAAAGTTTTAGGGGGCACACCATTGTCATTGGATGACATCTTTAGACATCAGGACAGCTGGAGATGGTGGTCACAGTCCGTGTTATCTGGGAAAGCATCCTCAGAGGAAGAGGGTGTGTCAGCAGTGATGCACTTGGCATGAAGGCAGGCAGTGCTACATCGAGGGGAAGAGCTTCAGTCACTAGGAATTCATCTGGCAGACCCAACCACTGCAGAACACTGCCCGTAATGTGAAGTGGAGCTAGTAGCGGTTGTAGCGTGCACACAAGAGATGCAATCTCAAAAAAAGGTCGCCAGGGACCACTGGAGCGATGTTAGGGTGTGTGTGACCTGGCACAAAATTAGGAAAGATGGGGAAGGGGTTGGTGAAGGGTGGAAGGGGTGACAAACAGAAGCGTGAAGCTCAACATGACAGAAGTGGAAGAGGGTGGGGTCGATGACGATGAATGGCGTACAGGGGCTGTGTATTTTAAACCTGAAAAGGCATTGTTAACAATCAGTGTACATTCTATAAACCTTCAAATCCATTTCCATCTCCTTTGAACCAGCTGGTTCATAATAATTATAGCCTTACTACGTGTTCTGAGTATACCAATGGCAGGCAGGCACACAGGAGGCTAAAGTCCGTAGACTGCAACACACATGAGCAAGCTGGTGATCTATGCAAAGTGTAAATGTTTGTGCGCCATGCCGATATTGTTAAACTGTTTTGGCCATGCCATAGAAAGTCACCATTTCAGTGGTGCAAATCAAAACTGTCTTCCGTGACATCTTAAAAATTTTCTTGCTTCTGATTTTTTTTCTGCTTGCTGTGATCCTATAAAAATAATCTGCCAGACCAATTCCTCTGCTGCTACAGCCATGGGCTGTGAGAATAGTGTGGAAGACATTGTGTCCTCTTGGTAGAGACAGGCTCTTGACGCTGTCTGTGTCAGGTGGATACCAGGGGTGTTTATCAGAGGACTGTTTATGAACAGACACCCGACAAGGCTGATCTGAAGCTTATCTGAGCAAATATAGACTTCAGCGCGAAAAAATGTCTCAATACACATCACACGCACACACATGCACGCACACGCACACACACTAACACATTGATATGCAAGCACGCACGCTCGCTCGCTCGCAAAACGCATGTACGCTCAAGAGAGAGAGAGAGAGAGAGAGAGAGAGAGAGAGAGAGAGAGAGAGGAGAGAGAGAGAGAGAGAGAGAGAGAGAGAGAGAGAGAGAGAGAGAGAGAGAGACAGAGACAGAGAGAGACAGACAGACAGACAGAGACAGAGACAGAGAGACAGAGACAGACAGACAGACAGACAGACAGAGACAGAGAAGACAGACAGAGAGAGTACCGGAAGACAAAGAAATGAAACGTGCAGTGAGGGAGGGCAGTATAAACAGGGAATGCAGCCCTTCCTTCCTTGCACCTGTCCCCTCACCTATAGCCCTGTATGCTTTAGCAGCGCTGCATGCTGCAGTCATTGTTTTCACAGGTGAAAGACACTAAAGCCTCCCCTCTCACCGCCACGTCTACCTACCTACCTACCAACACATGCCGGATCCGCCACTATCTCTGTCTCCCTGTCTCTGTCTGTGTTTAGCCTGTATGGAGTTTTGTTCTGGGTATGTTTTGAACATCTTTGTAGTTCTTTTTGTTAAATGGAGTCACCAGTATTGTATTGTGTGATTGTGTGTCTCCTCTGCTGCTTTCTCTTTCACTGCCCCCTTCCATGCCCCCCCCCCCCCTCCAACTCTTCATTAAGGATGGATGCCACACTCATTGTATCTGTTCTACAATTTAATTTAACATATTTTCATCATCATCATCATCATCATCATCATCATCATCATCATCATCATAATAATAATAATAATAATAATAATAATATGATATAATAATAATAATAATATAATATAATATAATAATAATATAATAATAATAATAAATGGAATTATATAGCGCTATATCTTGCAAAAACAAATCAAAGCGCTTTTCATTATCAAAATAAAATTATATTTGATACACAAACTTGTGCCTTTTGTAAAAAAACTAAGATAAGATAAAATTGCACTGATATGACTGGCCTCATTCTCATCTGTCTGTCTGTCTGTCTGTCTGGCTGGCTGGCTGGCTATCTGTCTGAAAATCCATCTGATACCCTTTGTATGTCTGTCAAGCATATAGTGGATCAGTGTACATGTGCGTGGACGAGTGTGTATGTGTGTATGTGTGAGCGCGCACGCACGCGGGGGGCCTGTGCACGCATGTACATATGTATGTGTGTATGAAGTCATTCTTTGGCTATGTTGTTTCCATAACAATAAAGAGTAATTGTTATAGATAAATGACTACATATGAGTAGTGCGTAACTGACTTGACCATCCATTTCGGTTTGTTCCCAGTTTTCAGCGACAACAGCCAGTAAAATAGTACCTGATGAGAGAAGAGAACACGGGTAGACACTGTTCTGTCCTTCACGTCTGTCTGTCTTTGTTCGCATCCACTGTGTTTTCTGACATTTTACATTGTCACGCTTTGTTATATTACACGGTGTCATTTTTTTTAATACTACAAACTTGTCAGGCAGGTTTCTGTGGGTTTTTTATTTTAAAATTTTGTGTCTTTACTAGTGTTGTTCCTCCTTGTTGTTGTGCACTGTGTCGTCCCTCTCTCTGTCTATTGTTATAGTCTAGTACCCTAGCCCTTACAACAACCGAGCAGTCAGTCAGCGGTGACGGTGAGTCATGACAGGCAGTCAAGCGTGACGGCGGAGACGGCGCCATCGATCCGTGACTGTCCTGTCAGCAGCCGGCAGCCGACACGCTTCACGGCTCATGCACAATGGCGGACAGGCTACCACACTGTTTGCCTCCTATTGCCCCCATCTCCGGGCCTGCAACACACACACAGAGTTAACAGAAAGACCGGGCTTGTTTTCTCATTAGCGATGCCCATCTGTGTTGTTCTAGTAATGTCCCTCCCTCCTCCCCGGAGTATTGTGGTGGTATTAGCGAATTAGTGGATGGGGAGATAAGTTGGATGTAGTTGCCTCACTGAAGTGTGATTGGTTAGGATGGTGTGACGCAGTACATCTAAAACTGTCATCTCTGTTATCGCTGTCATCTCTCTTTCTGTAATCCTTAAACACATCGGCACACATTTCTTTTCTAGTTACAAGCATCAAAGTAGAAAATCATTAACGTACTTATCAAATCTAGCTTAAACACTGCTGAGTAAGTTGATACCAGGCTTGTCGCTACTTAGATACCTTACTGAAAACACAGCTATGCTACACAATACCAAAAGAACAGCCCCCTCTCAATTTTGATGGAAATCTTTTCTACAAAATTGCTTTAAAAGATTAGAGGGAAGGGGTGTTATTTGCTTAGAACAAGTTAGTTTAGCAGTACAAAGAACTTGAGCGATTACTAAGTGAGAAAAACAGAACTAGTTAGGGGACTAGCCAGGCCTCCTAAAACACATTACTGAACAACATCCAAGGGAAGACTGATCAGAGGAAATGAGCACGCTGTGCTTGACTGCCCGAAGCCTTTGATTTTTATCTGAGAAATCTTGAAGTCTCTGGTGCCAGGGTGGGTGGTGGCTGGCAGATTACTAAGGGTGGAGAGATCTGCCACCCCCCTCCCTCCTTCCTTCCTTCCTTCCTTCCTTCCTTTCTGCATAGACTTGTCGGTGCCCTATTGCCATGTGTGTGTGTGTGTCTGCGTGTGTGTGTATGTGTGTGTGTGTGTGTGTGTGTGTGTCTGTGTGTGTCTGCGTGTGTGTGTGTGTGTGTGTGTGTGTGTGTGTGTGTGTGTGTGTGTGTGTGTGTGTGTGTGTGTGTGTGTGTGTGTGTGTGTGTGTCACTGTGTGTGAGTGTCCCTGTGTGTGTGTGTGTGTGTGTGTGTGTGTGTGTGTGTGTGTGTGTGTGTGTGTGTGTGTATGCATGGTTTACATTGACCCCTTTCAACCTCCACTCTTTAAAGAGCTGTTAGGGCATGCAGGGAATTTTTTCAGGCAGCATGCATGGTTTGAGCCGGTGAAGACTGGTGGAGTCTATCTTTCTCCGCGTCGCAGATTGCATGCTGGACCATTGTATGCACATACCGCTGGCTACATAACAGTCCTAACTTGTGCCAAAGGTGGATAGGTTCTAACGGGTATACAGTGTAGTGTGTGTGAGTTGGCACCCCCTGCTACAGTCCTAACTCTTGTGCCAAAGATGGATAGGTTCTGACTGTGTACAATGTATTTTGTGTGAGTTGGCACCCCCTGCTACAGTCCTAACTCTTGTGCCAAAGATGGATAGGTTCTGACTGTGTACAATGTATTTTGTGTGAGTTGGCACCCCCTTCTACAGTCCTAACTCTTGTGCCAAAGATGGATAGGTTCTGACTGTATACAATGTATTTTGTGTGAGTTGGCACCCCCTGCTACAGTCCTAACTCTTGTGCCGAATGGATAGGTTCTAAAAGGTATACATTGTATTGTGTGTGAGCTGGCACCCCCCCCCATCCCCCCGATACGGATAACGTGTTGTTCTAATGGTGTCCTGGGATTATTGTTGTATCGGTAAATCACTGGGAGGTAGATAGTTTGAATACTAAATGGGTGTGTATTCTAGGGATGGAAATGTGGCTTTCTGGGAGTTTGAATTGATTTTGGTGTGCTTCCTTTGTGTGTGTGTATGTGTGTGTGTGTGTGTGTGCGTGCGTGCGTGCGTGCGTCCGTGCGTGTGTACGTGCGTGTGCATGTGTTGTTTTGATATTGGAAAACTTTCTGTGTGCACTAGTGTTTGATGTGAGCACTGTGCATTGAGTAGCTTTATCATTCTATTGGCATAAAAGCATTTCACCATTATCATTTACTACTGTTATTGTCAAAAAGTGCAAACGTTTCTAGTTTGTTGTAGAAACATGCTACGTGACTTCATGAGAGAAAAAAAATCTCAAGTCCAAGGCCAAAGCAAACCTAAAGGAACCCTCCCCCCAAAAACAGAACAAACAAACAAACTACACCCCCCAAAAAAATATATTGTAGGACTTAGGTCCTAACATTTTCTCTTCCCTATGGAACCCAGCGGCCTTGTTCCAACATGGTGGTCACATTTTCTTCTGACCACGACCTTCCAGAAGACAAAAGCATGGTTTTATCAAGGACCCCAAATTTGTGCTGCTCCAGCCTTCTATAAACTGCATTCATAGCAACCTGCTCTCCACGTGTCTGCACCCTGCTGCTCTCTTCAGTAACACTCCATCCCTGAACTTCACCTTTCCTGCCAACAGTGATGACAGTCGAGAGGAATTATTTCTTTCTCTGCCAGCTAGGCACTTGTCACCTGAGCCTGAAATATTTTCCAACCAGGACTTTTAGGTTAATGCTTGCACTAGACGTGATAGCTCAGATGTTAGAACGCTCGCTTTTCCAAAGCTAAGGTTAAGCAGCGTCGAGCGTGGTTACCAATTGGATGGTTGACCGTTTGCGCGCCTTGGTTTCGGTACGGTCCCCCACTTCACTCAGCTGTAAATGGGCGCCCTCTTTAGGGTCAGTGAAGGTAAAACAGCGAGGGAGAGGAGGTGGGCACTGCTGTCAACATGCTGGCCCCTAGAGAAGCTGAAGTCTCTGACGCCTTGCTCCCCTACGACCACACAGGTTATGGGACACCTTTACGTTTACCTTTTCCTGCACAAGGCAGCTATAGGAGCTACACCATAGACTTCTGAAACACTGTATCTCGGCAATTCGCCTACAAGTAGCTATCTGGAAGTGCAGGAACTGGACTGATCTATCTAAACAAGCCTGCAGACGTAGGTCTGTGACGTCTTAGTTGTATTTTGGATAAGATATCTTATCTGTTGAAAGCAGACAAAAATAACTTACCCCAAAGCTCTTCCTATTAGACTATCCCTAGACTCACCACTACATGTAAGAAATCACTGTCAAAAGGAGTATCCATGATGTTCATCATATCTTACCCTCTGTGCTATGAAGCCAGCTGTACAACTGCTGTCAAGGGGCTCTGAGAATCTATACCTCACACTCAAGGCGAACCAATCAGGAAAACCCATGGTGCTAACGTGATTTGGCTACACAGTTTACATTTTTCTACTGCACTTTCTAACATTTTTACACTTCACTTTTGCTCACATTATCTAAAAACACTCATCTATCTTATTCCCAGTTGATAAAATGTGCCTCAGCAGACACGTTCTGACTTCAGGGCAGCTCATTGGATAGTTCATAAGGAAAAATTCAAATTTGCTTGAAAAAAGGCAGAAAATGGGTTAGGTAAGCAGAAAATCAACGAAAGAGAGAGGAGAGGTAAGGGAAGAGACAAAAGCGAAGCGAGTGATGATAGAAAAGAGGAAATTTCTAGCTCAAAATTTCCAGAAAGTGGAAGAGCTATTTATACTGACCTAGCCCCCGGCATCCTTACGGAGGAAATGCAATATAAACCGAGATCTGTGTGTGACCACACGTAGGTGTAGAGTATTTTTGGCATTCAAGGTTTCACTAACACATTGGATTACACAGTTGATGGGGCATCTGGGAGGAGGCTGATGTGGTGAAGCGAATGCAAAACTTCCCGCCTTCTGTGACACTTCCTTGGGAAAACCCAAAACTGTATCTGAAAAAACAAGAGTTTATTCTGATTCTGATTCTGATTCTGATACTGAGAGAGAGAGAGAGAGAGAGAGAGAGAGAGAGAGAGAGAGAGAGAGAGAGAGAGAGAGAGAAGAGAGAGAGAGAGAGAGAGAGAGAGAGAGAGAGAGAGAGAGAGAGAGAGAGAGACAGACAGACAGACAGACAGACAGACAGACGAACGGACGGAGATCTAGCCCTCATTGTTAGTACAAGCTACAAGCCGACCACATGTAATCAGTGACTCAGCTTTAATTGAATTGAAATCATCCAGGTTGTAACATCCTGTGCATTCTGGTTCCTCCTCCTTTCCCCCTCCAGCTTTGACAAATTGTTTTTGTACATTCAAAATGCATGTGCAAATGATACGAATGGTAGAAGCAGGCCATTTTTAGGTGTAAATTAATGTGTACCCAATCAATGAAGTCCAAATAATTACGAATCCAGTTCTTGGTCACCTAATTCACAGGTTCTAACACGTAAGGTAAACATTTGAGGAACGTCATATGAGCTAAAATACTGAATGATCTTTACAGTGGAGCAAGAGAGAGAGAGAGAGAGAGAGAGAGAGAGAGAGAGAGAGAGAGAGAGAGAGAGAGAGAGAGAGAGAGAGAGAGAGAGAGAGAGAGAGAGAGAGAGAGAAGGCAAGGCAAGGCAAGGCAAGGTCAGGCAAGGCCAGGCAAAATTCTTTTATTCGAGGATAATAGATAAGCACTCGTGTGCTTTTTTACATCCACTCCCCGCCCTTTTCAGGGATAACATCAAGATAAAAAGATAGCCTCAACTAAACAACAATTATAGTGATTCAAATACCAAGAGCAAGAAACCATACCAAGTATCAAACAACAGGTAAGAAATAAGACAGAGATACAATATTAAGGTAATGTTATAAAAAGGCACTCATTCAGAAACGAAAATAGAAATAAGAATCAATGATGACTCTGATCTGAATAAAAAACAAAAAGACCAAAAAACAACAACAACAAACAAACAAACAAAATAAAACAAAAACAAAAAAGGCACAATAATTAAAGATCAAACATGAGAACATGGTGACGTTAAATGACTGAAAACATCAATCTACCACCATCTATCATCAAAATAAGTCAACAACAACAGGTAAGAAATAAGACAGAGATACAATATTAAAGGTAATGTTATAAAAAGGCACTCATTCAGAAACGAAATATGAAGTAAGAATCAATGATGATTTTGATTTGAGTAAGGAAACCAAACAAAAACAAGACAAAGCAACAAAACAAAACAAACAAACAAAACAAAAAAAACCCACCTCAAAACAACAACAACAACAACAAAAATCAACTACATTCAGCACGTGATTATTAAATAGTACAAAATGTGAATAAAGTATTTCTCAATCTTGATGGTAACATGTCTAGACAACAGGTAAGAGAGAGAGAGAGAGAGAGAGAGAGAGAGAGAGAGAGAGAGAGAGAGAGAGAGAGAGAGAGAGAGAGAGAGAGAGAGAGAGAGAGAGAGAGAGTACACAGTACACAGTACATTTTAAGCCAGGTAGTGTTGCGTACAATTATCAACTGACCAATAATATCATCACTTAATACTATCTATCTTTCTAGTTATGCACATATAAAAAATATACCATATGACAAATGTGATACGAAAAATAAAATATCAAAAATATACTCTTTGAAATCAGTTACAACTACACAATGATAAGATATATAAAAAGATATTTACCACACACACACACACACACACACACACACACACACACACACACACACACACACACACAGAGGAAGAGAGAGAAAGGGGGAGAATTATATATAACCAGCAGGGTGAGGACTGGTTCATTAGTTTTGATGCATCAAGTGGATTAGAAGGTGATTTTTGAAGGTCGTCAATGATTGGTGCTGTTTAATTGAATCGGGAAGGGAGTTCCACAGTACAGGGCCTGAGTATAGTAAACTAGATTTGTACAAGTCTATTCTTGGGATTGGGACACTTGGCTTTTCAGTATTTCTGGCATGATTCATTGCGAACTTACCTCTTAAGGATGTGGGGACAGTTCCTGCCATTATCGTAAACATCAGGATGCATTTGTTATATTTTAGCCTTTGTTGTAGGGGGAGAATACTTAACTGAGTATAATCCACTTCGAGTAAGGTTGTTTTCTTCAGGAGGATAAGTTTGAGAGCACGTTTATACAGACTTAATAAGG
>CM060320.1:17762434-17767434 GCA_030674155.1 Stramonita haemastoma
CCCAAGTCCCAATCTGGGATTTACACACATTAGATATCCATCACAATGTGACCATCACTAATTGCCACCACATGTTCAACCTCTATCAGGCTAGAAGGAGAAACTCTGTTGAGTGTCTGGAAGTAATTATAGCTGCTGGTATGTACTAAGAAGGAGGAAAAGGCCAGCCAGCATGTGTGCCTGACCTGATTTCGTGATGGAATGCGAAATCTTGGGGCAGTTTGTGTTCAGAGAGTCCAATGCAAGAGGGTAGTAAACAGAAAGCTCCACTGCCCCTAATTGTCGTTGCAAAGTCCACAGTGCGGTCTGCTGGGCTATCTTGACTATCTGGGCTAACAACACTGTTTCAACTCTGGGTTGTGACTGCAGGGGTCACAGATATCATTGTAATGGCCGAATGTATGCATGCATGCATGTCACAAATCAAGAAGACATCGCCGATTAAAGGGATCGGAAAGAGGGAAGCAAGCAGGAAAATGTTTCAATCGTATTCCTTTTATTTATTTATTTATTTATTTATCTATTTATTTATTTATTTATTTATTTATTTATTTATTTATTTATTTATTTATTTATTTATTTATTTAGAGAGAGAGAGAGAGAGAGAGAGAGAGAGAGAGAGAGAGACAGACAGACAGACAGACAGACAGACAGACACAGACACAGACACAGACAGACAGACAGAGACAGACAGAAACGCAGACACACAGACACACACACAGATAGACTGGATTATAAAAAAAAAGTGAAGAAAACCCCTGATAGACAGACAGTGGGGCTACTATACACAGTCAGTGCCTGAAGAGAGGTACATGTGCAAGAAAAGCGGCACGCGCTGTACTGACTACTGCAGTGAGTTAAGCAATCGACACGTCCTGCTGTTTTGGGGCCGTGAGGATTCTGTGATGCTTGCTCCTGATTGAGAATTCAGAACAGCGATATGGAGGAAGGAAGACTTGGCCATTTTTTTAAAAAAAAGTCTGGAACAAAAAGAGTCCCTCTTTCAGCAACCTGGATCGTTGTGGGAGATGAGCACGTCACTAGCGCACATCGGAAAGTCAGAGATAAGCACCTGGGTGGTGTTTTCCTTGGGAAAGACGCCTTAGCCTACACCCACAAGCCCACCTGTATTATTCCAAAAATAAAAATAACCCTTGCACACATAAAGGACATATTCTCATAGCTTTCCATTCAAGATGCAATCTGTCAATTGACGAGTACTTTGCAGTTTTGTTCTTGTTTCATTTTCGTTTTCGTGTGTTTTTAAAGAAAGTAGTTGTTTATTTCAAGCTATTTTTATTCATAACTAGAATATTTGCTTTAACGATTAATTTTTGGAGAAGAGTTAGAACACAGAATAGTATACTTGATTTTTTTTTTATTTGGGTACGAAGTGTGTGTGTGTTGTGTGTGTGGTTGTGTGTGTGTGTGTGTGTGTGTGTGTGTGTGTGTGTGTGTGTGTGTGTGTGTGTGTGTGTTGTGTGTGTGTGTGTGTGTGTGTGTGTGTGTGTGTGTTGTAAACTACTATACATCACAGCAGATTTTTCTGCGTGAAATTCGGGCTGCTCTCCTCGGGGAGAGCCTGTTGCTACAAGAGCAGTGCCACCCAATTTGTTTCCTTTCCTTTTTTTCAAATTTTTATTTTTATTTCCAGATGGTACATTGAATAAGCATCGATTTGCTTTTTTCCATCAAGCCATCTATCTAAAGAAAGGAAAAAAATCAAAACAACCGCAAAAAACAAAACAAAGCAACACAAAAAACCAACAAAAACCAAAGCAGAAAATCCCCAGCAAACAATAAAACCAACAAAAGAAAGAAAAGGGGAAAAAACAAACAAACAAACAAAACAACAACAACAAACATTTCACCAACATTAATCAGCTAACATGATTTCAACAGCCTCAGAATAAAATAAAATATGCCTATATTCCTGTCTGCATGTGTACTTGTTTCCCTATCATAATGTCGTTTTTTTACAAAATGTTGCGAGGAACGACTCCCTTGTTGCCGTACCGTGGGTTTTTTTAAGTACCTTTTGAACCCAGATCTCAATTAATGGTCCAACCCGAAAGACTAGCACACAGATTAACGCTCAAAGTTTAATAAATGGGGGAAAGTTTCGGGCACAAACGGGACTCGAACCCGGACCCGTATCGAGCCTGGACTTCTTGCTTTCTAGGCAGGTGTGTTTCCTCTAGACAACTGATCCACCATGAGTGTGCGTGCGTGCGAGTGCGCACGCGTGCGCGCGCGTGTGTGTATGTGTGTGTATATGTGTGTGTGTGTGTGTGTGTGTGTGTGTGTGTGTGTGTGTGTGTGTGTGTGTGTGTGTGTGTGTGTGACATGGGGGATAAAGGAGATGATTATATATTGATGCAGCTGCAAATGAGCATATCATTGGCCTGGGACAGGGTTGTGTGATGTGATGGACGGGTAGTGATTGAGTGGGTATAACGTTTCACACGGGACTCCTCCTTCTGTGACGGCATGCTGGAAGATGAAATCAATACGGAATTATTCCTTCATCCCATGCAGATAACAGACCTGGGATAGTGGCGTCTTTGTGTCACAGACTTGTAGTCGTGTTCATCTGATACAAATGACATGGAGTTTGGTGGGCTAAGGTCACGTTGACTGAACTCAATATAGACATATATACATATCTCTATATATAGACATATATACATATATATACATATTGACATACATACATACATACATACATACATACACACACACACACACACACACATATATATATATATATATATATATATATATATATATATATATATATATATATATATATAATATATATATATATATATACAGGCTTTTCGTGTCACAATATTGAACGTTGTAGAGACATGAGTACTGGCTTGACTGTGTCACAGTTGCTGACAGAGATATCAATACTGGCTTGACAGTGGTATGGTGACTGAATACAACACAGATATGGATAGTGGCTGATTGTTACAGTGGCTGAATAAAATATTGCTTACACATTTGTATTTTGTATGTGCATACCTCTTTAAGTCATGACATACTTCTCTATGTGAAATTCGGGCTGCTGTTCCGGGAAAGAGTGCATCGCCACAAGAGCAGCGCTGCACATTAGTTTTTATCTGTCTGCATACGTATTTGTTTCCCTATCAGATTAGCTACTAAATTTTGCCAGGGACAACTCTCTTGTTGCCGCGAGTTCTTTCTTTCTATCTATCTATCTATCTATCTATCTATCTATCTATCTATCTATCTATCTATCTATCTATCTATCTATCTATCTATCTATTTGTAAGTTTGTTTGTCTATCTATCTATCTGCCTATCTATCTATCCCGAAGTCTGGCGACAGTGGGGGCACCCCCAAAGACTTGACAACCAGTTCCCTCCATTCCTCTTTCTGTTCTGCGTATGTCAGGGTTTTGTCGAGTTCTAGGCCTGTCCATTCGCTGATGTTGTCCTTCTATCTCTTCCTTGGTCTGCCTCTTTTTCTTCCTCCTTGGACAGTGCCTTGCAGTATTGCTTTTGCTAGTCCTTTTGATCTTGCGACTTGCCCGTACCATTTAGGAATACGCTTCTTTACAATTATTCAAAGGTTTTTGTAGGGCCCAATGGTTTGCTGGATTCTATTATGCACGCCTTCGTTGATTATGTGGACTTTGTACGAGATACCAAGGAGTCTCCGAAAACATTATGAAGGCAGCCACATTCCAGCTTCGGGGGTGACCGTTGGTGACTTAGCTGAGGTTGGACTTTCTTTTTCTAAAGGCTAGAACCCTATACCCTGTTTATAGGTAAACTTTTCTAAATGTTAGATCAACAACTTTCCCGTTAATAGGTAAGACTGGTATTTGCTGACACTTATCAAAGAATGAACTTTCCTGTTTATAGGCAGGAGAGGTGTCAGCTGACTGTTATCAAAGAATGGAAGTTAATAGTATATGTTAATAGTATAACACAGTGGACATAACACAGTGGACATAACACAGTGGACATAACATAATAGTATAACACAGTGGACATTGGCCCATGTGATGTCCCATCTCTGCACACCTTCTCAGGTGGGTACAGTTAGCCAGTTAGGACATGACCTCTAAAAAGAAGTTGCATCACCATGAACGCAAAGAGCATACAATGGAGGGCTTTCTACCACCACCCAAGGAAACAGAGCATCGCACAATTCGCAGGTGTGTCCGGATTTAGTAACACAACGCTGCAACAGGGCTCTGATCGCATGGGAGGTAATCTACTTACCACCCCATCACAATAGATAAGAGTGGTTTTAGCTAACTATTATCAAAGAATGGAACTTTCCTGTTAATAGACAAGAGTGGTGTTAGCCGACTCTTATCAAAGAATGGAACTTTCCTGTTAATAGATAAGAGTGGTATTTGCCGACTCTATGTCATTGACCGGAACTTTTTCTTTGCAGAAATTTGTTTTTTATTATCTCCCCCGAAACCATTTCCCGTATCATTCAGTTCAATGCTCCTTAATTTGATATTCCTGTTATACACTTATTCTTTTGTTAGTCTTTAATTTGTAGAATTGCCTGTTTCTTTTGGTTTTCCTGTTCCTCTATGTCTATAATGATGTCTTCAATCTGTCTGCCTGTCTGTCTGCTTGCCTGGCTTATTTTCTCTCTCTCTCTCTCTCTCTCTCTCTCTCTCTCTCTCTCTCTCTCTCTCTCTCTCTCTCTCTCTCTCTCTCTCTCTCTCTCTCTCTCCTCCTCTCTCTCTCTCTCTCACACACACACACACACACACACACACGCGCGCGCGCTCGCGCGAGCCCGCGCGCGCGCTCCCTCTCGCGCGCTCTCTCTCTCATACACACACACTCCCTCTCGCTCGCTCATACACACACACACACACACAACACACACACACACACACACACACACACACACACACACACACACACACACACACACACACACACACCTCTCTCTCTCTCTCATTCTCTCTCTCTCTCTGTTTCTCTCTGTTTCTTTCT
>CM060320.1:17772434-17794934 GCA_030674155.1 Stramonita haemastoma
GGGAAAGCAGCCCGAATTTCAGGCAGACTACAATACAATACAATACAATACAATACAATACAATACAATACAATACAATACAATACAATACAATACAATACAATACAATACAATACAATACGAATGTTATGTTGGGATTGTCTCCGTCAAAAACAAGCTCTTAGCATAGCAACACGTATTCTGCTTTAAAGAAAAAAACAAAACAGATACCATGAAGTCAGTGATATGGCTGCCGATATGTCTAGGTACTTGAAAACAACTACACATGCAAAAACTTTCCATCCAGTGTGTGTGTGTGTGTGTGTGTGTGTGTGTGTGTGTGTGTGTGTGGTGTGTGTGTGGTGTGTGTGTGTGTGTGTGTGTCAAAGTCAAAGTCAAAGTCAAACTTTTATTTCCAGATGGTACATTGAGTAAGCAGTGCATTGCTTTTTTTCATCAAGCATCATCTAAGAAAAATAAAGAAGAAAAGAGAATATCATATAGTGTGTGTGTGTGTGTGTGTGTGTGTGTGTGTGTGTGTGTGTGTGTGTGTGTGTGTGGGGTGTGTGTGTTGTGTGTGTGTGTGTGTGTGTGTGTATGGTGGTGGTGGGGGTGGTGTGGTGGTGGTGGTGGTGGTGGGGGTGTGTGTGTGTGGTGTGTGTTGTGTGTGTGTGTGTGTGTGTGTGTGTGTGTGTGTGTGTGTGTGTGTGTGTGTGTGTGTGTGTGTGTGTGTGTGTGTGTTTACAGTCTCGCAGTGATTCCAGGCATGTTGAACGATACAGACAGAGTGCACATTCTGGGTAAACCCTAGGTTGTTGAGCTTGCGAACGCCCAACAACAAGAACAACAACTACAACAACAGCAGCAAGAACAACAATAGCAACAACAACAAGAACAACAACAATGGTCATTGATGATGGATGAAATCAGTTTAGTGAGAATGTGGACGCAAAACAGACTGAAACCTGACTGGATAACAATGGATGCCATTCTGTTGAAGTCAGACTTTTCTCTCCTCCTCCTCCTCCTCCACACTGTCTTCATAGCGTGCAGCTGTCGTGTGCAGTGCAGTGCAGACGTCTGCCAAACTTATTGCTTGGCATTCTGTATCAGACACAACCCGTTTGTTAACGCATCATCTGCTGTTATATCACCACTTTGTAGACTAGCTTAGATCATATTCTTCTGCTGCTTTTGTGTCGTCTCCTTATCGTGATGTATCGTAGTAGTGGAGCTCTTGGCTTTAACATTGAGCCTGTGTAACTTGGTACAGTAAAATGTGGCTGTGAAACTTGGTACAGTAGGAAGACTATATACTTGACTTTATGCTTGCCAGCTAGTTTACAAACAACAATGGTTTCGGTGTCTTTTCTTGGGGCCGTTGTTTCCAGCCAAAGTTAGGTTAGATTTGGTGATGCTTGTTGCAGGTCATGGAATACTCTCTTCTCTGCGTTTCTTTAACGAGTGGGATGCTAGTGCCTAGTCTCTGTGTGTGTGTGTGTGTGTGTGTGTTCCGTGTTGTGTGTGTGTGTGTGTGTGTGTGTGTGTGTGTGTGTGTGTGTGTGTGTGTGTGTGTGTGTGTGTGTGTGTGTGTGTGTGTGTGTGTGTGTGTGTGTGTGTGTGTGTGCTGATAACTCTGCAGAGGTCTGCCATTTGGCCTCTGTCGACTGATCTTCTACAGTACTTTTCTGTGAAAGCATGCATATAATTATGCTGGGAAGTTGTAACAATAGGTCACAATCATGTGACAAGTTTTTGCTATCGGATGTTATGACATATCTGTCGTCACCAACATACATAATCATGTTTGCTGTTATCCAGTGACTGATATCGAATAACAAATTAACACCACAACAACACACACACACACACACACTCACCCACACACACACACACACACACACACACACACACACACACACACACACACACACACACACACAAGATGCAGATATGCAAACGAGCAAAGACAGAAACAGAGACGTGGGAGAGGGGAGGGGGGGAGAGAAAGTAAAAAAAAAAAACAACTGACCACAGAATATTAAGCAATAAAGGATAGACAGAGGGGAGAACAAGCATCAACATCATGTTCACTGGCTTGAAGAAGAGAGACGATGACATGTCCACGGCTTGTGTTGCTTTCCTGTGATACACAGACTGGCCTGTGAACAATGTACACTGTAGGACTGGGGGTCATTAAAAGTGTGTAGACCTTAAGTATGGCACGAGTGGCCCAGCTACCAGCGCTGAAAGCTGACAGTTATGTGAGGACATGAAATATTTATGTAGCGGCATTAAGGACCATGTTGTGACTGCCCTTTTATGGGTGGGAACACTGCACACCTCTCTCGCTCTTGGGAGAGTTTGTGAGTGGTCTTTTGAGTGTGTTTAGGCAACTAAGAAAATAATAATACGGGGTGTTGTAGACATGTTTTGATGCTGTGTGTGTGTTGTGTTGTGTGTTGTGTTGTGTGTGTTGTGTTTGTGTGTGTGTGCAGGGGCGGCGCGTCTGTGCGTGCGTGCGTGCGTGTGTGCATACGTGCGTGCGTGCGTGCGTAAATGATGGGACAGATGAACAATGGTGTATGCCTAGCACGAGTATTATTTGGGGAAATATACCCATGCGCGGTTGCAGGGATGCTAGCTGGGAATTAATGAAGTGGTGATGCTAAGACTGAGGACAGAAGGAGGCAGGAAGGAAGGCGGGCAGGTGTCAGAAGCTGTGTGTGACAACAGTGTGCTGTCTGTTCCCTGTAATTAACGCCAATCACACATCCCAGCCAGTAGTCAGTCTCGCACCTGATTTGTCAGTCTTAGTCTTACAGACTCACTGCCAGACTGGAGACGTTGGCAAGCAAAGGGAGGAGGAGGGGGGGGGTGATAAATGAAAATGGGGAGCAGGGGAGGGAGGGAGGGAGGTTGGCAGCTGTAGTCTTTGATGTGACGGCCGGTGTGGGGGGCTGTGAATAATGTCAGACTGGCGTCAGGTCACTCCCTGCCCTGCTCACAATCTAATCCCCGGCTTCTTGTGTATGACTTCGATCTTCTATCGACCTCATCCTCTTTCACTGCTGTTCAAAATCCTGCTTTTATGGTCCAGGCACAGTGCCTTACACGGTGGCGCTACAGCTTGCAGCTTGTTGTGTAAGGCTGAGTCTGCAGAATGGTGTAACTGCTGGTGAAACTGCTTTTACTTTTTTTTTAAATAAAAGCTTCATTCCTAAGGTCTGCTCGGTCTGGGAAGAGAATATGGTGTCGTTAACTTGTTTTCTGCATTTGATGATGAAAACTCTTTTTTTGCTGAGTGTTTAGTTTGTATGTTTTGCAGCGTTCCTAGCATGGCTAATACAAAAAAAACATAACCAGGGTGTCAGAAGAAACATGACACACTTGTTACTGTAGCAGTTCCCTGCTTATTCTAGTATCAGATCAAGCATCGATGTGTTCCCACATTGATATAAACAACACAAACATAAACCGCAAGTGCTTAAATACTGTGAAAATTAGTCTGGCACATTCGTGATAACTACCTACCTCTATTTTTGCTTAACATAGATCACAATCGTAGCCTTAAAAAAATCCAGGATTCTGTGATGAGATACTGTCAGAAACTCCTGTGTTGTTCTGCCGGGGATCACTTTATCATAAGTTGCCAAAGGAATGAAGGCTGTACGTAACACTTTATGCTAGGCTATTAGCTTGATGCTGCTCCATGTGGATTTGTATACAATGTGCTTCTTTTCTGAATAAACTTTTCTTTAAACCAAAAAAAAAGTAACATTAGTTTATTAAGACCTCTAAGATCCACCAAGAAACACACTCTTGAATGCTAAACACGGTGTGGCTTTGCACATAAAACCTTGCTGGAAAACGTGCCATAAAACACACGAATTCGTACAATAAGAGGGTAGGAAGTCGCTTGATACAGAAAAGAAATTGAATTCTTCAAAAACACATTCATAAGTTTTTAGATATTAGTGTTATTACTCGATATTTCTCCTCCCCAGCTTATTTCAACACAGCAACATCAGCAAGAACTGCCTTATCCCCTAGAGTCAGCAGTGCCCAGGAAGTCATCAGTCAAAAACTGATTTTCTTTGCAGTCGTCATGTTTTGGCCAGATCTCTCTTTAATGGTGCAGTGTTTCCTTTTCTTTTTCAACAAAACTATAAAACAGAACAGTAAGTCAGAAGAAAAGGCTGCTAGTCATGAGTTCAGAGAGAAAAACATTGTTAATGTTGGCATGGCCTTGCCGGAGCAGCTCTGCAGAGAGCAGTTGACAGAGGCAGACTGAGGGGTGACCTGTCCTCTTGGCTTGTCACTCCACCCCTTGGGACGGGATAGCCTAGTGATCAGAACATTGCGCTCGCAATTTGACGACCCGGGTTCGATTCCCGGTCGAGGGGATTTTTCCTCTGGAGTTAACATTAGTGCTGACTCCACACCCCCAAAAGTCCTTCGGATGAGACTATAAACCGAGGTCTCGTGTGCGAACGCACGCAGAATATCTTGCGCACACGTTAAATCCTGTTCCGAGTTTCGTAAGAGTAGGCCATCGTGTGCCTGTGGGAACAGATGACACGATTTATAAAAACTACATACACACGTGGACTGGATGTAAAAAAGCACATGAGTGCTTATTCCATTATCCTCGAAATAAAAGAATAAAATAAAATAAAATAATAAAACCCCTTGAAGAGTCAGGGAACGCTGCTGTGACCTTTTCCCGAAGTGTGTCGTGGCCACGTTAAAGGTGTGGGAGCCTTTCCTTCTGCAGGTAGCACAGTGCATGCTGAGCATGTTGCTGTCTTTCCTGCCACTGGCCATGCCTGGTCCACATTACTTTTCAATGATATACGGATAAAGCTTGATGTGTAATCAGATTGGTCTGTAAACGTTCGCATTCAGGACCTCCACAGCTGTCAGTTTCTCCCACTTTTAGCTCCTCTCAGCTGCTAATTAACCAGTCCCTTCCCAGCCCAGTTGGGGCCAGCTGGTGCTAATTATAGCAGGAGCTGACCACGGCATTTGCTAGGTAAAAGGAAGGAGCATGCTAAATTTAGCACTCTGGACTGAGTGATGTTGGATTTGTTCACTGCGCCTCTATTTACAGTCTCATCTATGGAACTAGGGCGAGTGGATTCAGTACCAAGGTCAGCTTCAGGGTAAAATACACCCCAAATGGACACCTCAGCAAAGAGTCGAACCTGTGCTATCCCTTATCGTTAAATCACGGCTAGGATGCCCTTAACCGCTAGCTTATTTTCGCTTCTTGCTGATCATCTCTTCGAGAAAGAAAACGCATTTAGAACAGACACGTAAAAAGTTCTAAGGTCCTAACCAAAACAGTTCTACAGAGAACTAGGGATGTGTGGAGTATAACGTAACGATGCACAGAACTACAGGTAAACTGCATACTGCGAAATGAAAAAAAGTAAATACGATGCACAGAACTACAACAAGATCTAAGGTCCTAACAAAAACAGTTCCACAGAGAACTAGGGATGGGTGGAGTATAACCTGACAATGCACAGAACTACAGGTACACTGCATACTGCGAAATTGAGAAAAAAAAATCATTCGTAGAAACGCAGGCTTGGATTCACAAACAACATAAATGGGAAAATATGTACCGAACGAGTATAACTTCAGTGACTGGTTCCAAGTTCATCATCATCATCATCATCATCATCATCATCATCATCATCATCATCATCATCTCATCATCCCTCATCATCATCATCAGAGAGGAGGAAGTTTCTGTGTTAATTGACTGTAGGCACTTGCAATTAACTTCAAACAGACGCCACTTGCTGGCCCTACTCAGAGAGAGAGACATCATTTTCATTACGCCTTTCAACTGCTAACTTTCTATTCTAGTTCTTTCTACCAACACACACACAACACACACACCACACACACTAACACTACACATAAACACACACACACACACACACACACACACACACCTACACACACCACCACAACCACACACACACACACACACACACCACACCACACATACACACACACACTACACCAGCACCACGCACGCACGCACGCACACACATATACACACTGACAAGCACGCACACACGCACGTACAAGCCAGAGAGAGAGGAGGGGAGGGGGCGGTCGGTCGGAACGACGGACGGATGGATGGACAGACAGACAAACAGAGAGACATACAGGCAGAAAGACAGACAGACAGACAGAAGCGAGGTAGGTACAGTGAATGAATGTGTTTTAGTTGCTTTTGTATCATTTGATTTGGGGCGTAAATGGTCCATGTTTTTCTTATTTCTGACACTTCAAATATCGTGTAGGGTGTGCTGAGATAGCTTCCTGGTTCGTTCTATTTGCTTGATTTCTACCAATTATGAGCATTATATCTAATGACAACGTCCATGAACATTTCTTTTTATGGTTACATTTTCTGCCTGCAAAATTGTTCTCAGTGACTGTCTGTAGGCGGTAAAATGAAGGTTTTAATAACGCTTCAATGCGTATTGCAAAATGTAATGGCTGTGTAGAGATTTTGAGGCTTTCAAAAAAAAAAAAAAAAACTAAAGAAGAAAAAAATAAAAAAGTAAAAAAAAGAAAGATAAAAAAAAAGAAAAAAAGAAAGAAAGAAAGAAAGACAGAAAAAAAGAAATAAAGAGAGAAAGGCATAAAGAAAGCAGAAATAAATAGATAAATAAAATTTAGAAAGAAGGAAAGAATGAGAGACAGATACAGAGGCAGAGACAGAGAGACAGTGAAGGAAAGAGAGACAGAGCTAGAGAGAAACGGAGAGACAGAGAGACAGAGGGAGACACACAGA
Organism: Stramonita haemastoma; assembly: GCA_030674155.1. Taxonomy (NCBI): domain Eukaryota; kingdom Metazoa; phylum Mollusca; class Gastropoda; order Neogastropoda; family Muricidae; genus Stramonita; species Stramonita haemastoma. The sequence goes on from CM060320.1 coordinate 17,779,237, forward strand.
GAGACAGAGAAGTAAAAGAAAGAAAGAGATGTGAAAAAAGGAAGAAATGAAGGAGAAACGAGGGAAGGTGGGGTAGTATAGAGGGGTGGGGGAAGGCAGAGGAGGATAATCCGTGGAAAGCAAGGTGTGGACGAGGCGTGACTGAGTGATGTGGGCCGGCTATTAATGCTGACATTATTCACAGAGCCCTGATGGCAGCTGTCACATCAAAGGCCTGTCTGCCAGCTCCTTCTAATACCTTCACACTGGCCAGCTCAGGCTGATTGACCCATCCATCATACCCCTCACGGGTCTCATTTTTACATTGCCTTCAATTGTCTTCAGCAGGAAAGTCACAGTCATCAAATGGCTATAAGATTGGCCACCAAAAAAATTGCTTCATTCTTCTTGTCACATTCTTCCTTGTCAGCCCTTGTCCTGTTTCAGAGCTTAGAATATGTTATGGCTGCTATCAGCATGAATACATGTGTTCCGATGATGAAAAAAATATAATCCTATTGTTTGGCTTGGAGGAAACATCAAAAGAAATGATTTGTTTGCTTTCTCATTGTAAAAGACATCCAATTTATTTGTTCATGCATTCAAAGGGTGTTTAAAATAGTTATAATGACATGCTCAATAATGATAACGTCTCTAATATTAAGCACACACACATGCACACACTGTGTGCGTATGTGTGTATGCGCGCATGCACACACACACACACACACACACACACAAACACACACACACACACACACACACACGTGTGCATGTGCATGCACACACTCATACACACACATACACACTCGAAAGATAGGCATACACAAGGTAAAGAACATATGAATGAGAACACATTTAATTTAAACTACTCCTTCATTAACATTTAAACTTTTAAAAGTTGTAAATCCCATATGTGCTGCACGAGGATAAAGTACAAAAGAAGCCAGGTAACAATGGAAGGAGGTCCGAAGGGAGGTGTGGAGTTAACTGTGTCATTACTAACTCATCATGGTCCAGGGTGCTGGTCGGTGTCTTTGATGTTGTGTGAGGCATTGTTCAAAACACATCTTCTGGCTCCCCGCCTGTTTAGTCAGCAAACAGACCACCCTGGGGGAGGCACAGAGCCGTGAAGGAGATGAAAGAAAGACTGTGTGTGACATTGTTCTAATGCTTGAACACAACCACATCAACTGCAAGGTGATGAAAGTTTTGATAGGCTTCTGTTGGGGAAAGTTCTAAGCTCTCACATGATGTGTAAGGTTAGACTTTTATATAAAGTGGGCAACACAAGTGCTTCCATATGCACCAACTTCTATAGACACACACTCACACACACATACACATGCACATGCACATGTGTAATATGCCACAAACACACAACATATCACCAAAACACAAACACAGGCACAGATACACACACACACACACATCACACACACACCACACACACACACACACACACACACACACACACACATGCGCGCACACACACACACAACACACAACTTGCAAAATAAATTACCCATCAAACCGAAATTGTTCAAAAGAATATGATGAGAGATCATTATTTTACTAATTTCATCCTCTGTAATCAATATTAGTACCCTCGCAGATTTGTGCAATATAACACACAGTCTTTCTTTCATCTCCTTCACGGCTCTGTGCCTCCCCCCAGGGTGGTCTGTTTGCTGACTAAACAGGCGGGGAGCCAGAAGATGTGTTTTGAACAATGCCTCACACAACATCAAAGACACCACCGACCAGCACCATGGACCATGAGGGGTCAGTGGGGAGACAGCTGAACTCTCTTGCTTGAGTGGTCCTCTTTCCCTGTCAATTCTTCCCTGATTTTCTTTTGCACTACTTTGTCCTTGGTTTTCGATGTTGGGTTGAGTGTTACTGCAATATAAATTTGATGACCTTTGGTTCTCTGTGCCTGTCCCTAACTTTGTTTTGTCCTTTACTCTGTCTCTATGCTTCATTTATTTCTTTTCTTGTCTTTTTCTTTCTTTTTATTTCTTTCTTTCTTTTTCTTCTCCTTCCTTTCTTCATAAGTAATTTAAACTGAATAGTTAGATAAAATATTGTTATACATACATACATACATACATACATACATACATACATACATACATACATACATACATACATACACATACACACACACACACACATACATACATACATACATACATACATACATACATACATACATACATACATACATACATACATACATACATACATACATACATACATACATACATACATGCACACATGCACACCTACATACATTTATATATGCTTACACACATCCAGACAAACATTATAAGCAAATAAATAAATAAATCATCATCATCATGGCTTGGCTTCGCGAACGAAGATTAAGGGCACTGTCCACGTCTGGTGCAGGCTCGCTGGTGGCTGTTCAGTCCAATGCGTGACAAACAAACCCGGCCGCAGCGGCTGCAGGGGAAAGTCGATTCTGGGGTTGATGTAGAGCGGACGCGGTTCTTCCTCCTCATTCGCCTCTCCTCAAGGGCCGCTCTGCGATTGTCCTCAAAGGAGGAGACCGACTGATGCACAGTGTGTCGCCAGGCCTGCCGGTCAGCAGCAAGGACTGACCACTGGTTATGGTCTATGAGACAGGCTGACAGAGATTTCTTCAGAGAGTCTTTAAATCTCTTCTTTGGTGCGCCTCTGTAGCGGTGTCCGGTGGAAAGTTCACCGTAGAGAACCATCTTCGGTAGGCGATGGTCCTCCATTCTAGAGACATGCCCTGCCCAGCGTAGCTGCGTTTTCAGCAACATGGCCTCAATGCTGGTGATCCCTGCTTGCTCCAGCACCTCAGCATTCGTGGTGAAGTCGCTCCAGTGGATGTCGAGGATGGAGCGGAGACAGCGTTGGTGGAAGCGTTCCAGAATTCGCAGGTGGTGTCTGTATGTGACCCATGACTCAGAGCCGTACAGGAGGGTGGTCAGTACCACGGCTCTGTAGACACTGATCTTGGTGTCTTTCTTCAGGTGTTTGTTTTTCCAGACACGGTGGTAGAGTCTGCCAAAAGCACCGTTTGCCTTTGCCAGTCTGTTGTCTACATCTTTATCAATCTTTGCGTCAGAGGAGATTGTGCATCCCAGGTAGGTAAACTGCTGGACTGTCTTCAGTTCTGTCTCACCAATTGTAATGTGAGGTGGGTGGTACGCTACCTGAGGTGCGGGCTGGTAGAGAACCTCTGTCTTCTTCAGACTGACTTCGAGTCCGAAGAGCTGGGCTGCCTCTGCAAAACAGGATGTTACATGCTGCAGGGCGGTTTCTGTGTGGGCTACAAGGGCAGCATCATCAGCAAAAAGTAGCTCTCGAATTTGTTGCTCCAGGGTTTTGGTGTGGGCCTGAAGACGCCGCAGGTTGAATAGGCTGCCATCTGTGCGGTAGCGTATGAAAACTCCGTCTTCGTCATCAAGATCTTCTGTGGCCCGCTGAAGCATCATGCTGAAGAAGATAGTGAAGAGGGTTGGTGCAAGAACGCAGCCCTGCTTCACCCCGTTTGTGATTGGGAAAGGCTCTGATAGGTCGTTGCTGTTTCTGACCTGGCCACGCTGGTCTTCATGTAGCTGGATCACCATGTTGAGAAACTTTGGGATAAATAAATAAATAAATGTATAATCAAGTTGATGAATGAATAAATAATAAATAAATAAATAAATAAATAAATAAATAAATAAATAAATAAATAAATAAGCAAGCAACTTAGATGAGGAAATCACAACATGAAATTACATGTTAGATAAACAGTTTATAAAAGCTGACGTTCAAAGCAAACAAATTGATTATGTTTGACACGTAATCTGTTTTACATACATAGTGAACAGTTTTTGTATGTGGTTCATTCTATCTATCTATTATTTGATTTAAACAAGCATGCAGGATGTGACGAAAGACAAAGGAAGGAACAAAGTATGATTTTTTTTTTTTTTTTTCTCAGTTCTCATTACACTAAATCGTTTTGTTTTATCTATTCACTTATCGGGAAGTACTGTTTCATTCTTTAGCTGTTATTTAGTTATCAATTCATTCATGTATTAATTCCTTTTTACTGATTTATTTCAGTTCACCTACTTTTTTTTTTTTTTTACTTGCATTCCACATTACCTTCTTACTTGCTTCCTTGCTTACATGCTTACTTTTACATTTCATCTATTTCGTCATTGATTTATATCTGCTTCTTTTTCTTTCTTTCTTTTATACCTTATTTATTCTTTCTTTTTTCTCTTTTCTTTCTTTCTTTCTTTTTCTTTTCTTTCTTTCTTTCTTTCTTTTCTTTCTTTCTTTTCTTTTGTCCATTTATGATTTCCTTCCTTTTTATGGTGTATTTTCCCTTTATCTTTCTTGCTTTTTCTTTCTTTTGAAAAAAAGGTATTATTCACTTATCTGCTTTATGTATGTGCTGTTACAATTTTCCTCCATTTATTTCTTTACTTCTGTAATTGGTTGTTTTTTTGAAGTTTCTTGTTCTTTAGTCCTTGGGGAGTTTACACAATGCTCCTGGTTGGAACATGAATAAAAGCTTGTTGAGGTAAATGCCAGAAGAATGTGGATGAGATAGAAGAAGTAGAAGAAAGAAGAAGTAGAAGAAGAAGAAGAAGAAGTAAAGAAGAAGAAGAAGAAGAAGAAGAAGAAGAAGAAGAAGAAGAAGAAGAAGAAAAGAAAGAAGAAGAAAGAAGAAGCAGGGAGTGGATGAGGACAAGGAGGAGGAGGAGGAGAAGGAGAGGGAGAAAAAGAAGAGAGGGTGGGGGGTAAGGATTGTAAGAAAGAGGGAGAAGAGGTGAGAGGAGAGGTAGAGAGACAGAGAGAACGACAGAGAGACAGAGGCAGAGACATAAAGACAAATTGAAACACAGGGATAGAAAGCACAGAGGTAGAGACAGAACAGAGAGAGACAGAGACAGAGACACAGAGACAAAAAGAGAGAATGACCCAACAAACCAACGAAAAAAAAAGCAAAGATGAAGCAGTGAAAGCAGAAGAGCCCTAAACAAACAAACAGGGGGAAAACAGCTCTGTGGCTGGAGATGTTTGAGTCCTTCAATAGCCTGGTGTGTTGATTGTCAGGCAAATGAAGGGCTAATGGTCCCCCAGGCCTCGAGCACCACATTGTGCTGGTGTGAGGGTTTTATTCCTTACTTGGTAAAGCTTCCCCCCCTTTTTTTTTGGTTTCTGTTTTTCTCCCTACTCGTAGGACAGTGTCGTTCCTCTTAATGCGATGTTCTGCGAAAAAGGAATGTTGTGTTTATTGACGTGATGTGATGTAGTATTTAGTGTAGTGTAGTGTAGTGTAGTGTGTAGTGTAGTGTAGTGTAGTGTAGTGTGTGTGTGTGTGTGTGTGTGTGTGTGTGTGTGTGTGTGTGTGTGTGTGTGTGTGTGGTGTGTGTGTGTGTTGTTCTGTGTGTGTGCATAGGTTTTGTTAAGGTGGAGAGAAGTGGAATGCTATTATTCGGCCAAGTGTGCTGATGGGCAACCCAGTACGATTTGAGTGTTGTGGTGTTAAGAGGAAAATATATGATGATGGGGTGATTCGTGATGTGGTGCTGTGAGACGTGTTATGGGGTAGCATAATGTGGTGTTGTTCTGTGGAGTAGGACCATAACCCTGTGGCTAAGTGGGTGCTGGAGGCTGCGCTTTGTTAGGACATGCTGCTGTGCCATGTGGTAGGATGTGGTGGAATTGTTCAGTGGGGTACAGAGGGTAGTCCTGAAAGGAAGAGTAATGGCATGTTTTGGGATGCCAAATGAACTGGTACAATTTTCTATCCCTTCTCTTCTCTCTCTGTCTGTTTATTGGTCTGTCTGTCTCTGTCTGCCTCTTCTGTCTGTCTGTCTGTCTGTCTGTCTGTCTGTCTGTCTGTCTGTCTGTCTGTCTGTCTGTCTGTCTGTCTGTCTCTCTCTCTCTCTCTCTCTCTCTCTCTCTCTCTCCTCTCTCTCTCTCCTCTCTCTCTCTCTCTCTCTCCTCTCTGGCATTATTTCTTAAAAGGTGACAATAATAACAGTATATACATTTTCATGTATTTAGAAACTAAAGCCCACTAATCAAGCATACTTGCTTCAAGATTTGAAAATATGATCTTGAAAGAAATGGAGAAAAGGCGTTTGTAAGGTCCATGAGCTATCCCTTGCCTTGATAGGGAATGGGATAGCTCAGTGGTTAGAGCACTCGCTTTCACCAGCGTGGTTACCAGTTGGATGGGTGACCGTTTGTGTGCCTTAGCTTCAGTACAGTCCCCCAATTTACCTAGCTGTAAATGGGTACCTGCACCAGTTGGATGGGTGACTGTTTGTGTGCCTTAGCTTCAGTACAGTCCCCCAATTTACCCAGCTGTAAATGGGTACCTGCCTCTTTAGGGTCAAGAAAAGGAAAGCAGTGAGAGGGAGAGGAGATGGGCACTGCCGTTAATATGCTGGCTCCTAGAGAAGCTGAGATCTCTGTCACCTTGCTCCCCTATGACCACATAGTACTGACAGTGGTAGCTCCTTGTGAATGTCTAACAAAAGATGCAATAAGCCTGGGTATGATTGTGGTGGTTGTATCCCATTAAGAAGCAAGAGAATTCCAGGAATGAGAAGCCACATAACTTAAGGCAGTGTTTTTAAATAAATGAACGACTGGTTATCTAAATAGATAGATCATTTGACAATTCCATCCCGTGCTGATACAGTTGTGTTTGCAGATTGAAGTAATGCAACACACAGTCTTTCTTTCATCTTGTTCACGGCTCTGTGCCTCCCCCAGGGTGGTCTGTTTGCTGACTAAACAGGCGGGGAGCCAGAAGATGTGTTTTGAACAATGCCTCACACAACATCAAAGACACCGACACCATGGACCATGATGGGTTAGTAATGACACAGTTCAACTCCACATCTCTGTTCAGACCTCCTTCCATTGTTACCTGGCTTCTCTCTTTCTGCTTCATCATCATTCGTTTTCACTCAGTGCTAGTGTGATATAGATTTTACATTATTTGCATGCTCACACACACACACACACACACACACACACACACACACACACACACACACACACACACACACACACACACAACACGTGCATACCATACCATGCACAGGCTATCTGCCTCTCACACAAAGTGTAGTGTAAATCATGAAACAGAATTAAAGTCCTCAATGTCTTTCCTTTTTTTTTAAGGAATTAAAAAAGTCTCAAAGAAACACAAAACAGAACCACCAACAAGTACAACTGTTCATAAAAGTCCTGCAGCTTTAACACCCAACAGAAGTCTCTGTTAGTAGAACAAAAGCACACACGTAGAGACAGCAGTGTAACCAAAGACATTTGAGTTGCATAAGATTGCTTTTCTCAGTGTATTGCAATGTGGTTTGTATAGAAGTAAAGATATAGAAGTGTAAAAAAAAAAAAAAAAACAACTTTTCTCTATCGAGGAAAATTTGCTTAAACAATGTTTTTACAATTTTGGAATAACTTTTCCTCCCTAAAATTGAAATGCAGCTGCCTTAATGGTGAGCAAAAAAGCTGTCACATAAGCACAAATCTCAGGGTTGGTGAACTTGGGAGCTGTAGCCGAGGACAGAGGAAACAATCTTTCTAGTTTGGTTTCTTTGCTGACGATAAAGCTGATAGGATATGTTAATGGGAAGGTGTTTTAAGCTGTTATAAAAGTTTAGTTCAGTTCAACTTCCCACGTATACAGTTCCACTTTCAAACCACAGCGTGTCTATCGTTTTAATGACAAAGCCTTGTCGGTCTGTTTTTCCAATTGTGTCCAGCACTTTTTTGTGCAGGCAGGTGATTTTGGAATGCAGTTGGTTTTGGCTGTGATGCTGGCTTCTATTCTTGGATTAAAAGATCAAACAAATTGATAAAGATTTTGTTTGTTTGAATAGGGGGAGGGAGTGTCGACGGAAAGGGCATGTTTTAAAGACCACATTTCTAACCAAAAAATGTAAAGATTATGCTAGAGATAACTTTTCCCTCCTGATTTGCACACAAAAAAGCACGAAATGTTCAGATTAAAAAGCTGATTCCAGAAAAAAAGATGGGGATGAATGTGGGGCCTTTAAAAAGAGTTGGTTTGTCACTGTGTCCATTTGTTTTGGATCCCACAAAGCAAAGCTGTGTAAATTGGAACTGCTGTCATCGACAGTTGAGCTGAATGCTGTGTGTGAGTGAGTGAGTATGATGAGTGATTGTCCTGGTTTGTCATTTAGAAGTTGGAGGATACCTTAACTAGCTCTGTGGGTTTCTTCTCCGGTAATTGTACACACGTCTGTTCAGTGTACACTGGTCCTGCATGAGGTAAGTAATAAGCTGTTTGTAGGGAAATGGCGGTTTAAAAAAAATTCGTTTCGTGTTTCATTGTGTGCCAAGCTACAGGGGAAACTTGAAAAAAAGCCAGGTTTTAAAATGTTCCTTTGGCTTGGGAGACAATGTTGTATACAGTTGCATTGAAAGCCTAATGGTTGTTTGTGTGTGTGTGTGTGTGTGTGTGTGTGTGTGTGTGTGTGTGTGTGTGTGTGTGTGTGTGTGTGCGTGTGTGTGTGTGGAGAGAGAGAGAGAGAGAGAGAGAGAGAGAGAGAGAGAGAGAGAGAGAGAGAGAGAGAGAGAGAGAGAGAGAGAGACGGACGGACAGACCGACCGACAGATAAATAGAGGTTAAAAGACACACGAACGTATCTTGGGGGATGGGATATCCTGGTGGTTAGAGCGTTGGGCTCGCAGCGACATGACAGCCCGGGTACGAAATGCCACCGTGACGCCCAGTCAAGGGAAAGTTTCCCATGGAGTTAACATCAGTGCCGACTCCCCTCCCCCGAGAGTCCTCTGGATGACACTATAAACCGAGGTTCTGTGTGAACGCATGCAGAATATCTCACACATGCGTTGAAACCTATTCTGCCTTCTGGAAGAGTAGGCCATTGTGTGCCGGTGGGAAAGGATAAAATACATCTACAAAACCACTTGCTCACGAGGACTAGGTAATGAAAAGCACATTAGAAATGTCCTTATTCGTAATTATCGCAATAAAAGATTAAATCAAAATAGCACTTAGATAAGAGAAATCAACATCTTTTAGGTATATGTTGGTTGTGCATTTCACGAATCTGGTTTAGCCTACTATTCTTCACTGTGAAACTATCCTGTGTTTTGCCTGATATTCGTCCACGTCCAAGCCAAACCTATTTTTATGGCCCCGCCGGCCACAGATGCAAAGGCCATATCAGGGCAGTCCCCTCACTGACAATGCAAGTTGTTAGTCTTCCACCTCTGCATAAAAGGGAAAAGAGCCAGAGAAAAAGAAACTGGGGGGTGGGGAATAGGGAGGAGAGGTACTGGAAGCATCATGTTACTTTTCAGGTAGTCCAGTTCCCATAACACAGGCTTTTGATCAGGTTTGTTTTCGGTGTCTTTTTTTTTAATGCATCTATTGTTTATTGTATATTTAGGTTGGCAAGGAGATAGTACAGCACGCAGAATACTTCATAGAGAAAACGCCATGTCTATCAAGAAATTCACTCAGAGAATGAATGACTGTAACATCAGTCATTGTACTGGTGGAGCCTTTGAAGCTTGCTGAGTATACACCTTGATCCACTAACACTCCACCCCCCTTCCCGCTAAAGTTATGAAAATAAATCAGCCGAAACAGACCAACAAACAGACAAACAAAGAGCAGAATGAAGTATGTTTAGATGGCTGCAGCCACCGATGGTCCTGGTAAATGAGACCGTGTTGTGCCCCCAGGCAGCTGGAGGCTGGAGTTGCTGTGCTGATCGTTACAATGATTTGTTGGGTCCGCCCTCCCCCCTTCTCCACATAGCAGCAATCTCCATTTTTCACTGCTGCTGCTGCTGCTGCCATTTCACACTCTTTTCCTATGAAAGAAATGTAGTATGTATTGATATGGACGTGGTGTGATGTGTGTGGTATGATTCGTAGTCGGGTGATGTGAAAAAGCATTGTATTGTGTTGTATTGTTGTGCCTTATCTGCTCTTGTCTTGTGCTGTCTTGTCTTGTCTTTTATACCACTCACAGCCACAGCCAATGTTTTTTTCTGCGTAGAATTCAATCTGCTCTTCCTTAAGAAAGTGTGCAGTCGATGCAACCCATTAAAGACATACTGTCTGCGTGTCAATATTTCTTTGTGGCAATCGCCTTCTTCCACAGAACTTTGCCAGGCATAACTCTATTGTTGCCAGTATTCTTCAACGTGCTCAAACTGCAATAACGCACACAGAACCTATACTTGACTACATCATCCAGAGGACTAGCACACAAACCCGAATCCGGCTTCAAAGAGGATCAAACTGATTACATCTGGCTTTTCACACAGGTGTCTCACCGCAAGATCATCCATGATCAGACGGAGATGCGAGTGTGAGGTAGTCTGGTGCTGTGTGGTGTGATGGCCTTCAGGCTAAGGTGTTGTGGCCAGTGCTGCGTACTGTGCAGTGATGCTGTAAGTGCTGTAGTGCTGTAGTACTGTGATGCAGTGATGCAGTCAGTGCTGTAGTGCTGTGATGCAGTGATGGTGTAATGCAATCCGCTGCAGTACTGTGCAGCATGACTAGAGTTCAATGCCCTCATCACCGTTATTTCACCTAACCCTTAGAAAATTCCACACAATACAAGGCAACAAAACATGGCCAGGAAAGTAGCTATGCTAGGCCACCACACAGCACAGAAACAAGGCCTACTGTTAGAGGACTGGCAATTTACAGCAGATTTGTTTTTCCTGAATACAAAAGCCACTCAATATTCATACCACAAGTGGCGTGGGAATAGATTTAGTACTTCACTCCTACACTTGAAAACAAGCACGACATCTAGCTGCGCTCAGTGTGTTGGATGAAACAAGACTAGCGGAGGCCCCTGAACACAAGTCTCAGATGAATACCAGGTCTGTCCAGGAACTTGAAGCAATTTTGAGGTACTCAAAAAGTAGAGGTCACGGGTTCAAAATCGCCCCCCCCCCCCCCCCCCCGAAAAACCACACACAAACACAAAACAACAAAAAATCCCAAACAAACAAAAAATAACAAAAACTTCAATAGCAGAAGAGGATGTTACAGTCATTATATGGACTCACAGCCCCTTTGGAAGTGTAGAAAGGAGCTTCTTCTCTCAATAATTTTGACAGTTCAGCAATTCGAAAAGTTGCTGTGAACCGTCATTAGTCACTAATATGATTATTATCATGATGATGATGATGATGATATATATATATATATATATATATATATATAATATATATATATATATTATATATATATATATATATATATATATATAATATACATATATCTCAAATATCGGTATACAAAAACACTTTTGATCATTCCCTTTAGAATCAATACAAGCATGTTTCTACATTTTTGTAAGGAGATGCAGAGACTTTTTCGTTTTCTTCAAGGCCTATTTCCTCCCTGAGGCATTTTGTTTGCAAATGACGGAGAGAGAGAGAGAGAGAGAGAGAGAGAGAGAGAGAGAGAGAGAGAGAGAGAGAGGAGAGAGAGAGAGAGAGAGAGGAGAGAGACAGAGAGAGGAGACAGAGACAGAGACAGAGACAGAGACAGACAGACAGACAGACAGAGACAGCGAGAGACAGAGAGAGACAGAGAGAGACAGAGATAGATACAGAGACAGATAGTGACTCTCTCTCTCTCTCTCTGTCTCTCTCTGTGAGTGTGGGTGTGGGTGTTTCTTTTAGTTTTTGTTTTGTTTGGGGGGGGGGGGGGGGGGGGAGAGAGAATCACATACATACATTTGTTTACTGTGTTCTCCTGCAGCCAGACCTACAACAGGTGAAAGAAGAGAGTGATCTAAAGAAGCTAGTGCAGTGACCGCTGAATCATCTCTGTTCGTTTAGTCTGTCGGCAATGGGCATAGGTTGATGTGGTTACACCGTGTTTACTGTCTGGAAGAATCAGAACAGAGGTGGGGAGTTCAACATGTTAGAGCTGCAGAGGCTCAATGGGAGTCAGATCATCTGGACAAGTTGGCCATTATGTTCATGTATTCTAATCTCATGTGAATTTCTCTATGAGATAATAAAGTATTTTGAATTTGAAGTGTTTACTGTCTGGACGAATCAGAACAGAGGTGGGGAGTTCAACATGTAGAGCTGCAGAGGCTCAATGGGAGTCTGATTATCTGGACACGTTGGTCATTATGTTCATGTATTCTAATCTCATAGTGTTTGTAAGAGCAGCAGTACAGTCAGCACACAGCTGTTGATGTCATGAGTGGCCTGTGATTTTTTCCACCTATGCTGAAGGGCACAATCTTGTAACCTTCTTACCAACACAAAACTTGTCTGTTCAAAGTTAGAGTTGCTTACTCCAGCAACAACATTCCTCCCCCGCCACATCCCCCAAATAACCTCTCAAGGTCTGGTGGAACGAGCCACGAATGCCACTACGACTGTATGCAGTTACACCCACGGACCAGTGATCTTCTCTCCTGCCACAGGATTGTGTTAGCCGCCTGACCGGGCACAGCTGCAGCTATCATACCAGTTTACGTCTGGCATCATGACTGGAGCTGAGGGTAAACAGAGCCCTATCTGGTACAGGCTTAGTAGCCCTGCTGAGGAGTACAGTACAGCGTCCATGCAGGAATGAATGCCACAGTCCGATACACCAGCTATTGCCAGCTGCTGCACCTGTTCTGTCTTCACCTGCAAAGGCCACCAAAGGAAAAGCACATGCTGGCTGTCTTGCAGCCATTACCTGGGCGGCGGGGACTGGCGTGAATCTTTTGATCATCGCTTTATTCCTCCCTCCCACTTCATTGCTCCTTTACCGCTTTAGTAGTGAAGAGAATTGTGCAGAAGGGGAGGGGGGTGGGGGTGGGGGTAGGGAAGATGAGTAAATGACAGGGGTGGGGGAAGGTTATTTCCTAGGTAAAGAGCACTGTGGTGAATGATGGGATTATTGTCAGCGATGTATCTACCAAGCAGTATGTACTCACGGCATGCAATTGTGGTTGTTGCTTTTGTTGCTGTTTTTTTATGATAAAATGTGTATGTAATAAACATATCTGTGGCTATTCAGGGGTGGGTATTTTAATCTGATGGATTTTTGTTCTTTCTTCTTCAGTGTTGACTGGAGAATGAAGGGATGAACTGTTGGCTGTTTCAAGATGGACAACATAGACTGTTAGGTAGTTTTCATGATGAAAAAGTAGTGGAGGAAAAACAAGTGCAGGTACCAACTTCTCAATCATTTTGAAAATGACTTACCAAAGATTCAATATAATTAGGTTATTTTCTGTGAGGACAGAATGGTGCCAGTAACCTATGCTTGGTGACTTAGTCTTTATGTCAGGATCTCTGCAAATGACTCAGCTAGGGACGATGTCAACTTCATTGTCATTGGTCTGCGGCATTGCTTTCGGAAAATCCTCACTTCCAGAAAGAAAAGCTGGGTGACTTACTTGATATGATTACCTATTACAGTGGATATCGTGTTTGTCTCACGCGATTCCTCGCTATTTTGGTTGTCTGTATACAGCCGTGCCCAATTTACTGCGATAAGTCATGAAGTTAACGGTATGAAGAAAGTAAGTCGGTGGATACGAACACCTTCAGTGTTAGTCAGCCGATTCCAGCGTCCGTGAAGGAGATGATACTTAAGCAACAATGTGGCGCTAGATCTGTCCCTGATTCCACAGTACAACCCACTCTTTGGAATCAGCCGCAGTCCTAAGCATCCACAGAACAAACATAATACATCTTGGAGGGAGGGGGTGAGTGGTTCTATTTTCATAGTCCACAGTTCACTGAGTCACCATTGTAGTATCTCCCAACCATTTGTCCCTACATCACATGGGCTGGATCTCACGGTCAGCAAATCGTCTTGCATTAGAAATAGCAGCAATAGTAGGATAAGGACGAGGAGAGAAAGAAAGAAAAGGAGGAAAGAGGAGGAACGGCTGCAGCAGCAGCAACAGCAGTGCGACTGTGGAGGAGTACTATCTCTCCTTTATGGCAAATTTCAAACTTCGATTTCTTCCTCATTATCAAATATGATAAATAAACAGGGCCTGCATATACGTTCCTAGCTAAACACACCTTCTCACACAACACAAATTTGGTTTTATTGTGGTATAACTGTTTCAGTTGCACAACCTGTGTTGTAAACTAGCATAGAATAGGGTTCTTGCAATTCAGATGGTGCAAAAGAACAAGGTCAGCCTATAAATGGTTTGACAATAGACAAGCAGTTTTGATTGGAGATTGCGAAGTAAAGGAAAACAAAAGGGGAGGAGTGTTTGTAAATATTATTTCAATTCTCTCTCTCTCTCTCTCTCTCTCTCTCTCTCTCTCTCTCTCTGCATGTGTACGTGCACGTGAGTGTGTGTGTGCGTGTGTGCTGTTTGTGTGTGTGCTGTTTGTGTTGTAGTGCTTCTGTTGTACTGTGTGTCTGGTGCTTTGTATGTGATTATAATTCTTCAATATTGTCCCAGTGTGCCATTTCTGATTTCTCTTTTGTACCCCCTTGGGGATGGGGGGGGGGGGTGCTCTTTCAATATAAATAACACCCCATATTCTGGAACTTATGTGCTAGAAATTTCCATGTCTCTATCACTTTCTTTGATTCGGTCTTTTTCTTTGCCTCTCTGTTATCTCTCTTGTTTATTTTCTGATTTCCTAGTGTTACAGAGTGGGCATAAAATGGCCCATGTGATGTCTCATCTCTGCACAGCTTCTCGGTGGGTACAGCTAACCAGTTAGGAAATGACCTCTAAAAAGAATTTGCATAAATTCTACCATTCACCATGAAGGCAAAGAGTATGCAATGGAGGGTTTTCAACCACCACCCAAGGAAACAGAGGACCACAATTTCGCAGGTGTGTCTGGATTTAGTAATACAATGCTGTGACAGGGCTTTGATCGGATGGGAGGTAATCTACTTACCACCCAATAACATCCACCCTGGCCAACTTGTACCCCGTCCGAGGTACACTACCTGGCCAGCATATTTGATGCTCGGAACCAGTAGCCTTTAACATCAACCCGCCCGTTGCATTCCAACACATAATGCAACACAGCCTTATGGAACGCATGCAGCCTTACCGGCGCCCAGTTGGGTGGAAAACACTATGGGGAAAGCATCTCACTTCTGACACCATTGTAACAGAGTGGATATAGGGCCCATGTAATGTCCCATCTCTGCACAGCTTCTCAGGTGGGCACAGCTAGCCAGTTAGGAAATGACCTCTAAAAAGTGGTTGCATAAATTCTACCATTCACCATGAAGGCAAAGAGTGTGCAATGGAGGGTTTTCAACCACCACCCAAGGAAACAGAGCATGCACACAATTCGCAGGTGTGTCTGGATTTAGTAACACAACAGCTAGGATAAGGCTCTGACAGCACGGGAGGTAATCTACTTACCACCCTATCACACTAGTTGATTCTTCAGCTTCGTTTCAAGCAAACCTTTTAGATATGCTGTTTTCTTTATATGAGGGTTTGCCTGAATTGTTTTGTTCTGGCAACCAGGTAGTGATATTGAAAAACTGTGATGGGCACAAGATGTTCATTCTCCGTGTCATTTGCTGACATGGCATTTTTAATGAAAATGTTTGTACTTTGAAGTATTTGTTATCTTTCCTTTGCTTTATTATCTTTTTTTTGCTTTTTGTAACTGGGCATGATGAATTAAGCGGAATGACTGGCGTCC
>CM060320.1:17799934-17837434 GCA_030674155.1 Stramonita haemastoma
GAAGACTAACACACATGCAGGAATGGCCATCTACATGTAAGGTAACAATAGCCTTACATGTGGATGGCCACTCCTGGATCAAGATGCTGCAGTAATTGTATGTTTCATGCTAAAACAGCCGACAATCAGAATTATTCTACGCAGGTCACAATGAATGACATCATGTGCCATACATCAGGAACACAGGGGATGCCTACTATATGCATTGTGGAAATCCCATGACTTTGGAAATAATATAAGCGGTTTACTTCCAGTTTCAGAACATTGACAGACACCAGACATGTTTCTCTGATTTTCTCTGTCTCAGTAAACACTCAGTCTACATCTGCCCATCATTATGTTTTGGTTGTTGTTGATGGCAGGGGTTTTGTTTTTGCTTCTGTCTGTCTCCCTGGATCTAATGTCTGGTTCTAACCTTCCTGCTGTCTTATATTGTATGCATATGTGTGTAACTACATACATACACGTGTGTACATGCGTGCTTACACAGACTACTATCTGCGGGGGAGGGTACTGTGTTCTTTACAGTATCACCATCCTTGCATATGACTTTTTATGTTGCGTACCTTCTCACTACGTGCGTTACACGCATCCTGCCTGCAGTCAGGGTTAGCCCAGCAGCTGCAGCGGCCTCTGCCCTCTCCCTTTCATCTCTGCCACGTTTCTTTGACTGCTGCTGGGGGTAGACCACCTATAAATTCCTGACCGTCGTTTTCAGCCATGCCCCCTATATGAAGGGAATGGTTTTGGGTGATGGATGACAGCAGGACTGCTGTCTCCCCAGGCGTTCAGTGGATCAGCCCCCAGTCATGAAGAAGGATTGCCGGTCTGACCGGAGCACCACTGCATATGCATAAGCTAACGTGTTCTGTCAAAGGCTATTAGCGGTAAACTGAGCATTGCCTACAGTCTATGACTTTCCATTCAATTCGCTCTTGTATCATACAAACACTCTGCATTCATTTTAAGTCTACTGCTGAACAATACTACAGGACAATAAGTATGCAGTGCTTTTTGCTCTCTCTCTCTCTCTCTCTCTTCCTCTCTCTCTCTCTCTCTCTCTCTCTCCTCTCTCTCTCTCTCTCTCTCTCTCCTCTCCTCTCTCTCTCTCTCTCTCTCTCTCTCTATCATACATACATAGGCATGCATGCACTTCACATGCACAAAATATACTTTTCATTTCCCTTTATTGTGTGAGGCTGTGTGAGGGGTCACACTGTATTAAAGAGTGATAATACCTACAAATTTTGTTGTTGAAAACTTTATATCTTGAATTCGGTTATAGAGTGATTCATTTAAATTAATGTGGCAATCATCTCAGGTGAATATTTGTTTTGCTTTCAAAAGAAAAAAAAATCAAGTTAAGAATATCAACTTAGAATCTGACGTGGTTATGTTTTGTTTATATGTTTATATCTCATTAGGTAAAACTCTTAACAAGTATACACATGACCCCTCTATTTCAGGTGTTAGCATGGGATAGATCTGAACCAAAACTGAACTGCATCCATCTTTTTTCTGAGAAATGCAGAGATCATTACTTTTCCTGCAGTCCCAGGTGTCACTGGTGTCTGTGTATTTCTCAGGGGAATGGTGACGGTGGAGTATTATTGAGACACACAGCAGCAGCATCTTTGCTTTGATAGACTAAATCAACAACCTCGCTCTCAGCTGACTGGTAAGGTGTTGATTGACCTCTTTGTGAACCCTGACCATTCTGTCACTCTCCTACCTCTCAACAGTGCTCTACCCTTCTCTGTACATCTCCTACTCTCTTCCTCTTTGTACTTTTGCTTTGGCAGGGAAAAGACGAAGAAAGTGAGGAGGAAAAGCACATAACTGTTAACACAAAGACTACTCTTAACATAGGGTAGCCCCGTGCAGACATTACTGATAGCACTGGTAGTAATCCAAGATGTGAACCGTCTTATTTTCTCTGGCTTGTGGCCTGACCAGCGTGTTGTGTTTGCAGGGAAAGAATTGCTTAACCAATTCTCTATGCTGTCAGCACTTTGGATTGCGGGAACAGAAATTGAGGGCAGGCGAGGAAGAAATGAGATTTCCACATTGTGTCTGGGAGGTGTTGGGAGAGGGTGACTGGGTTTGAAGAGGTGAAAGGCGAGGTAGAAAAGGAGTCCAATAGCTTGGGTGAAATGAGTCTTTGGAAATCATGCCATAACAATTGTTTGGTCTGGTCTGAATGGACTAGGTACAGATGGATTCACTATAAATTGTTTGAGTAAGTTGGTATCCATAGTAAGAAAATATTTTTCTGGTTCAATATTTCCATGAAAATCAGTGACTACAGTTACTTATAGGGATAGTTTCTCCTTATGATACTGATGTACAGTTTATGGAATATATAATTATTTATGAAAAACAAATGGAGACACTTCTTGTCACTGCCTTTGCTGTGTATGAATAAACAATGTAAATCAAAACAAAGTTTCATAACAAAGTATGGGTGCTCTTCTGAGCTCTTGCCCAACAATAGCCAATATAAAACACACCCATTGAAACGGTAGATCATCAGAATTTTAGATTTCTAAAATGGTCATAGCTGCGCCTTGGTGGTTTACTTTCAGTATCAAAGTTTCCCCGGTCAGTCCAAAGGACTGTGATTGGCCAATATCACACATCTTTCCTGTCATCATCTCTCTCTAAGGGGCTCTATTCTTTACAGTTTAATATCCAGTCATGATGCAAGTAAATTTTGTATGAATCAAATAAATGTACTTTATGAAAATTCTGAGCAGTCTAATCAGAAAAATCGCTCCTATGTAAATTTCTACTTAGAGCAAGAATCTCTCTCTCTGTCTCTCTCTCTGTCTGTCTGTCTCTGTCTCTCTGTCTCTGTCTGTTTGTCTGTCTGTCTGTCTGTCTGTCTCTCTCTCTCTAATATTATATTTAAATATTGTATTGGGGATATTGTATATCCCCTATACAATATATACAGTATATTAGATATTGTATATCTATTGTATAGGGGAGGAGGAATGTGTAGGAGTGTGACTATGGGTTGCACATGCACACATACTAATGCATACTCACCTTGCAACACCCCCCCCCCCCCCCCCCCCCCTCATATATGTATATGTGTATACCAACAAATTACACACAGAAAAATACACACATCCGTGCATATATCATTGCTTACATGCATGCATGCACAGGCACATGCACAAACATGCATGCACACACACAAACACACAAGCATGCAAGACACTATCATTAACACACTCACGGACACATGATAGTGGGGAGAAGGGTTGGAGAGAGAGAGAGAGAGAGAGAGAGAGAGAGAGAGAGAGAGAGAGAGAGAGAGAGGAGAGAGAGAGAGAGAGAAGAGAAGAGAGAGAGAGAGAGAGAGAGAGAGAGAGAGAGAGAGAGACGGGGTAGATCTAATATGGATTCCAGCTCAAGCCACAGAAGAAATCGATGCCAATCATTTTGCATTCTAGTAAGGCCAGATTTGACAGGTGAATGTAACGCCTCATTTACTGCCTCCTTGTTCTCTTCACTGCTGCACTGTGCTGCTGCCGCCATCTTTCAATGCAGCTGGGATGCAGCAGGCTGTGTAGAGCTCACAGTGTCACCACTGGGGGACTGGTTTGATCTGAAAAAGTCAGTCTGTTGGGAAGAATTGATAGTCTTCTCTGAGTTTTTGAACCAAAATTACCAAGGATCAATAACAATATATATATATAAAGAATAAAAGTCATATCTGAATGAAAACCTGTGCTACTCTGAGCTGCTTAGTTTTGTGTCATATTTTAAAAATACTCGTGACGCAACACATTGTATTTTATTGCATGGCACAACATTATCAATCTATTACACTATTGTGTGTCCCTGTGTGCTTCATTTTTTACTGTGTGGCACTGTGTTGTTAGAAGAGTGTTTATGATGCATTTTCGTGTAGTGTAGTGTAGTGTAGTGTAGTGTAGTGTAGTGTAGTGTAGTGTAGTGTAGTGTAGTGTAGTGTAGTGTAGAGTAGTGTGGTGTGGTGTGGTGTGGTGTGGTTTGTGGGGTGGGGTGGAGTGGGGTGTGGTGTGGTGTGGTGTGGTGTGATGTGATGTGGTGTGGAATGGTGTGGTGTGGTGTGGTGTGATGTGGTGTGGTGTGGTGAAGTGTAATGTAGTGTAGTGTAGCGTAATAAGTTTCGGATCAAGACTTTTAAAATATATTGGTGATAGGCTTCATCTGTCTGTCTGTCTGTCTGTCTGTCTGTTCTCTCTCTCTCTCTCTCTCTCTCTCTCTCTCTCCTCTCTCTCTCTCTCTCTCTCTCTCTCTCTCTCTCTCTCTCTCCTCTCTCTCTCTCTCCTCTCTCTCTCTCTCTCTCTCCATCTTGAGAGAAGCTTCCCTTGCTTGGCAGCGAGCAAGAGTTTCTCTATAGCGGGAAGAGATCACACAATCGTTTTTCACCGCAAGTTCTCAATTATGCTGGAATTTACACCTCACCCCCTTCGTGAATCCGCTAATTGCTTGCACAATAAACCATTCATCCACTCATTTATTCATTCATTCTGTCTGTGTTGCTCTCTGCCTGTCTGTCTGTCTGTCTCTGTCTCTGTCTCTGTCTGTCTGTCTGTCTCTGTCTGTCTGTCTGTCTCTGTGTCTGTCTGTCTGTCTATCTGTCTGCCTGTCTGTCTGTCTGTCTGTCTGTTCCTGTCTGCCTGCCTGTCTGTCTGTCTGTCTGTCTGTCTGTCTGTTCTGTCTGTCTGTCTGTCTGTCTGTCTGTCTGTCTGTCTTCTTCTCTCTCTCTCTCTCTCTCTCTCTCTCTCTCTCTCTCTCTCTCTCTCTCTCTCTCTCTCTCTCTCTCTCTCTCTCCTCTCTCTCTCTCTCTCTCTCTCTCTCTCTCTCTTGACTCTCGGTGTCCGCGAGGAGCTTTTCCTCCTGGAGTTAACATCAGTGCTGACTCCACTCTCCCCAAAAGTCCTTCGGATGAGACTTTAAACCGAGGCCCCGTGTGCAAACGCACGCAGAACATCTTACGCACACGTTAAATCCTGTTCCGCTTTTCGTAAGAGTAGGCCATCGTGTGCCGGTGGGAACAATGACATTTACAAAACTGCATACACACGGGGACTGGATATAAAAAAGCACAAGAGTGCTTATCCCATTATCCTCGATATAAAAGAATAAATCAAAATCAAAATCAAATCAAATCAAATCAAATCAAATCAAATCAAATCAAATCAAATCAAATCAAATCAAATCAAATCTCTCTCTCTCTCTCTCTCCTCTCTCTCTCTCTCTCTCTCTCTCTCTCTCTCTCTCTCTCTCTCTCCTCTCTCTCTCTCTCTCTCTCTCTCTCTCTCTCTCTCTCTCTTCCCTTGCACAAAAAGGTACCAATTAACTATACTGTGCCTGAAACTGAATCGATCGGCTTCCTGCTACATATTCAACTACTGCAGATAAACGTCCCTAGAAATCCTCTTGACAAACTTTAACAAATTAGGAAACAAACCATTGCCTCAGAACAGTTGTCTTAACACTTCATCCTCTCTCCTCCATCCTCTCCCATCTCTCTTATTCCTTGCTTCCTCTGTGTCTCATGCTGACCTACAATTTGAAAATTGGTTTATTAAATGTCCTAATTGGAGCATAACACATTAGCTATCGCAGGCGTCCAACTTCAGCACATAGACAGAAACCATACTCCTGTTTTCTGTTTGATTTGCTTTTAATAAAATAAAAAAAGAACCTGAGGCCACAATCTTCCACCCCTATTCTATCTGCTGTCTGTCCTCTGTATTGTTTCACCTAATTTTAATGCTACACATTTTCTTTACCTTGTCCCACGTTTTTCTAGTCAAGTTCTTGACTCTAATTCTTCCCTTTCTGTGGTAATGTACACGTGTGCGTTTTTCTCTCTAGCTCTGTAGCATTTCGGTATACAGTATTGTTCGTGCTGGTGGAAGACCACTGATAAATCTCTGAGGAACATTGTCGTAACGGAAACAAGTCCATCATTGAAAGTGATGGGTGGGTGTATATGTACTGTCTTCCTAATGTTCACTGAATCTCAAACCGCTGACCAGACCAACTACCCATGTACATAAATCATCATTTTGACCAAGTGCTTCCATAATAGATCAGACAACTCTCTGTGGTCTGCTGTCTTTCCTTCCTACACCACCCATCTATTCCCGCATTGACCCCAATGAGACACCTTAACCTTTACCTTTTACAGCGTCACGAAAGTTAACACACATTAAAATAGTGAAGTTCTTAAAGACATTCTTCCAGAGTTCTCTGTCTCTCTGTCTCTCTGTCTCTCTCAGTCTCTCTCTGTCTCTCTCTGTCTCTGTCTGTCTGTCTCCCCCCCCCCCTCTCTCTCTCTCTTCTGTCTGTCTCTCTTTCTTTCTTTCTTTCACATGCAGGCGTGCACACATACATACACACGCTCACGCACGCACACAAACATGGATGCCCTGCACGCGCGCTCACACACATACACATACACACACATATACTCGCACATACACATATACACACGCGTGTGCGCAATACACAACACTCATCACACACACACACACACACACACACACACACACACACACACACACACACACACACACACACTCACGCGCGCGCGCGCGCGTCGCGCGTATTTCAAGCTTTAAAAAAAAGTATTTACTGATCAAAGGCCATCAAATCGCAGCAAATCAAACTTTGGGTTGTCAGAAGAAATGGCTATAAAATGTTCTTGGAGAGCGAACAGATTTTGTCAATGCAGGGCGCAAGAGATGACAAGGCGACATTACAGTATGAAAAGAGCAAAGATTTTCTAGAAAAAAACAAACAAGTGAATGGACTGGGAAGGCAATTTGTAAAAAAGCTGATCAAATGCACATCGTCATTTTACTTTTATTTCTCTTCTGACTTTATCAAACCTCTTTTGCTGGTTTAAAATAAAGGATATTTTTGTCAAATCCTCTTGACTGTTTCAGCTTAAAAGTCTTTAATTAAAGTGCCTGCCCTCAGTTTCTTTGGTAATTATGTTGGAGCTTCAGAGAAGAGAGAAATATCAATACAGTATCCACTCTGACTCTGAGCTTAAGTGCTGATTGAACTGTGTCTGAATCCAAACCATTCTGCCATTACTCCCTCATGGCACAATCTTTCCCTTACTTCTAACACTACATGCCCTCCCCCCCCCCCCCCCCCCCCCCCCCCCTTCCCCCTCTTTCCTCTTGTGGCTCTTTTGGAAAGAAAAAGGTGAGGGAAAGAACTATACCACAGTATGACCAGTGACTGCTGTTGACATTGCTAGGTGACACAGACATTGCTGATAGATGGGTGTGGTGATTGTGCAAGATGTAAACTTTCTCAGTATCTATGCCCTGTGGTCTGACCGCTGTGTTGTGTTGGCAGGGAAAGGATTGCTTACCCAATCCTTTGCCCTGTCAGCACTTCAGATCTCAGGAGCGGAAATTGAGGGCAAGGGAGGAGGGGAAAATGAGATTTCCACATTGTGTCTGGGAGCTGGAGGTGTCAGAAGGTTGATTGGTTTTGAAGAGGCGAAAGGCGAGGTGGAAAAGAAACCAATAGTTTGGGTGAAAAGGGTCTTGTGAAAAATGCACAATAGCTGTCAGTTGGCCTAAATGAAATATGTTTCAAATTGATGCCAGTGAACAGTGTACGGTTTCACTGATAGGCCACGTGGAGAATCTGTCATATGAAATTTGTTTATTTTCAATTATTATATGAAGAAGTATGTAGCTCAGGGACATAAGGAAAACAATGTTTTTTCTGGTCTTTTTGAAATATAGCTAATTGAAAACATGAATGATGGGAACATGAAAATATCATTTGCAAAATTTCAGTGAGCCTTCTGTTTATAAAGAGCATTCAGTATAATAACAATTCCCAGCTTCTGAAAAATCTGTGCTAGGACTTCCCCTTTTCTAGAGCTGTCTTTGTTTCTGTCCTTTTATCATGTCTCTCAGCTATTTTTTTGCCTTTGCTGTCCATTCATTGTCTTTTTTTCGAGAAAATCCTTGTTGTTTTTGATACTTTAAATGACATTTTGCCTGTATTGCATTGTTCTGGTGACCAGGTGGTTTTATTGTAAGCAGTGAAATGGACATTTTTCTTGTGTTTTTGATTATTGGAATGTGTATTATCCTTTTCTTCGCTCTTTTTTGCAACCTGGGATGAAAAATTAGATAGAATAGCTTCCGTCCTCACTCCAGCCGAATTTATTGGCCTCAAGGAATAAAATGAGTAATACTTTATCTTTTTTTCCACATTGACAGTGTTACATATTTAAACCATTAAATGCTGTTGATTTGAGTTTTTTTTTTATTTGACTACACTTTTTCTAGTTAGTCAAAGGGTTGACACAATGGTGACAAAAACACCTTCATATCTTGATTTATCAATGCCACTGTCATCCTCTGTCATGTTTGAACTAAGTTGTGTGCCTTGTGTTGGGGAAGGGAGTAGGTCTGTGTCGCTATGTAGAGAGTGAAGGTTTAAAAAAAAGAATAATATTGCATGACATATTTCACACAGTTCTAGACCAACATTGATTCCCTAGGAAGCCAAAGAAAAAAACTGATTCCAATCATTGAGCATTTCACTATTGCCAGATTTAAAATCGTGAATGTTACACCTCATTTATTTCCTTCTTGTTCTTTTCACTGCTGCACTGTGGCTCTACTTTCAATCAAGCTGCAATATCGCATGTGTAAAGCCGAAAGTGTGAACAATGGACTAGTTTTATGTAAAAGGTTTGCCTGTTATGAAAAACTATCGATATTCTTCATCATGCAAACAAGTAACAGCACAGGTGCCAATTAAAATCAGTAGACAGTAAAACGTCATATTTTAAATGTAATGATCAGTATTAATTGCTAAATGAATACCTATGCTGTTGCCTTCTACTTTGGGTTGTGCTATTTAGTTTTTTTTTGTTGCACTGCATGATGCAACACATTCAAAATGTACTGCTTAGTATTGTTTCATCAGGGCTTGTACAAAATGTATTGCTTTGTACTATAATGTATTGCTCTGAATCATACTGTACTGCATTGTGCCATACCTCACCTTTCTAATTTGTATTTGACTATGATGGGGAGGGGGTGAAGAGGGGAGGGATAGTGGACTGCAAACCGCTCTCTGAGCTGTACTGGTGGCACTTCTCCCTTAACTTTCTGTCTGGAAACAATCTGTCAAGGGCAAAAGACAACGCAGAGTTATTGGTAGTTCTCTCTTTCTCTCTGTCTCTGTGTCTCTGTGTCTCTGTGTCTTTGTCTCTGTCTCTGTCTCTGTCTCTCTCTCTCTCAATAAACTACAAATGTGCATGTGCTGCTTCTAAATATAAATCCACTGGTTACCTGTAATACCTACCTAATTGCAGATAAGCATCCATCCAAATCTTTCTAAAAATTCATTTGGTATGCTTTGAAAAATAGAACACACTGGCAAAGTGTGTGTGTAGACTTGTACCCTCCCTCCTCTCTCTCCTTTTCAACATTCTCTGTGTGCTGTGTTGGAATAATCAGACAATTGCCATTAATCTGAAAATTTGCTGTGCTAAATACTATAACTGGTGGACAACATATTGCATATGACAGATCCTGCTTTTAGTGTCAGCACATGGACAGAAACCAGGGTCCTCTTTTGTCTTTGATTTGGTTTGTTTGACAATATAGCCTACCCCCCTCTCACCTCTTCCTTCTCCCTGCTCCTGTCTGCATAATGTCATATGCTGTAATGCTTAAAACGTTTCCTCAACATACCCTGCGCATGTACATTGAGGATTTTTTTTCTAATCTATTTTTGTCCAAGAAGGACTTCTTCTGTTGTTGGTAGACCACCAACAAAACCTTGAGTGGCATTGTCATAACCGACAAGATGTCCAACACGAAAGGGGGTCGTTTAAAGTGATGGATGGCTGTCCAAATACTCTCTCCCTGGGTGTTCATTGAATGCCTGAATGGTTGACCAGACCAGCCATACATATACATAAATCACATTTTCCTAAGTGCTACCAGTACAGCTTAGAGAGCCACTGTTCCTTCTTTACTGTTCCCCCCTCCACCATACCCTCATTGATCCACTATCATTTCTTGTGATTCACAGGAAGCAGTCAGCCTTTCTCTGAGCTCGGCAAGTGGACAGTGTGTATACCACAGGAGAGACTGAGTTATTATGGGGACTGCCCAGTACCTCCCACTGCGCTATATCATTGGGGATATGTATACTACAATATATATGCAAGTTACGAAGGCTGTTTAAGGACTTCCACTGACTTTAGCCACAGTACCTAATCCTGTGCAGTAGATGACAAAGTTATAATCACCATGGACCATCTTTCTGCAGGCCCAACTATCTAACGGAATATACTAGATTATTAAACAGTAGTAATCGTTTGCTTGCTCTAAGGAGAAACACAAACAAGTAAGGAGAATATTTTTTATTCAAAAGAGAACAAATGTGTTTAGGGCTATAAACCTTTCAAATCATCTGGAATTGCATTACCTGCATCCCCCCTACCCTGTGGGTTTTCACCTCTGGTATGATGTTTCTCTGTGTAGGATGACTACTGCTGGGGGAGGTTCACCCACACATCGCTCACCATTATTGAGAGTGATCCAAGGTCTCTCTATACGAGAAGATAATTTTGGATAACTTTGAATAACGGAGGAGAGCAGAAATAATTATTGTTCAATGGGCTGTCCTCTCCAACCCTTGTTCCTACCCACCCTTCCTCCATCATATCAAAAACTACTGTAGCTCTGACCGTACTTACAGTACACATAGTACATTAAGTACAAATTAGCTTTTATGTCTAGTTTTATTAATATTGGCAACGTTCTGGTGGCTCCCACGACAGCACTGGAACCCTTCGTATCGGTCATTGCCTTTCCAATGGATCATTCCAGTGGCGTGGAGAGGGGGGGGGGTCTGCTGTATGGGCAACAGTTTGCCCTCCATACTTACTTACACAGGCTTTGCGCTCTAAAGACTAGTAGACGCAACTCCATAGTATTACGAGACTGATGGGTGCCTACTACTACTACTAATTGATAGCCATTTGAGCACACCATACAATTTAAAATTATTCATTTCCCCCTGTGTTTTATCATGCAAAGCCCTTTTATAATTTACCATTAGTATTCTTTGTTTCGAAGTCCTTAACAGCCTCTTTTTAGACCGATTCCATGGGATATACCAGCATGTTTTGCAAGAAACATTTCTTATCGAGACATCAACCCATCATCTTAACATTTTAATGACATAGGTATCTGGCTGTAGCTCAGCGTTTCCAAGCTTAACACCATGGTGATCACATGTAATCTGCATTTTTCCCCACTCATCACACCTGGGAGTGGCGCGCGCATTTCAGCTTTTTTAAAGAAAAGACACAATGCTCCAACGACTTCTAAAAAGGTTCCTAAAAAAAATTCTAGCAAACTCTTTTAGCGTAAGATGGGGATGCAGAACTTGTACTGGTAACACGTACTATCACCTTTGGTTATATCCAATGCCCAAGCAGCACGATGTGTCTGTGTGAAAGGATGCTTGGATGCTTTTGTTGCCTGTCATCAAACAGATTTTTGTCACTTAAAATATGCAGCCTTATACCATCTTTTCTTCAAACTTTCTAAAACGTCTACCTATCATTCAAAAAGACCTACTAAAGGTAAACAGACTTCGCTGAGCATCTCCTGTGGCGTGTGTCACTGGTTTCTTTACCTTGGCCAGATCATGTTTCAGTGTCAACCAAAAGAAGCTTCAGCAGAGTGTTTGCCTTGATAGGCCTGCTAACACCTTGTCCATAGCGGGGCTTGAATGCGTGGATTGAGCTCTGAAACCTGACCTCTCTCTTGCCTCACATCAACGGCTCTCTCTCTCTCCCCCCACTCAGAAAATCTCATGTCCTTTCTCCACCTTCTCCCTACAATCCTCTTACTGCTTTGAAAGAGTAAATCAGAGAGTAAATGGGAATTGTCATGATATAAATACATTGACTAAATCTGACAGAGATGACAGAGACCCCTGATAGTTGTGGTGATCATTTAAGATACGAGATTCCTGAATATTATCTATGGTTTTGTGGCTGAATCACTGTGCTGCTGTGGCAGAAAAAAGACTGCTGCTACATCAGTCCCCAGCCCTGCTAGCACTTCAGATCCCAGGAATGGAAATTGACGGCAAGAGAGGGGAGAGAGAAATGAGATTTCCACATTGTGTCTGGGAGGTGTTGGAGAGGTTGATTGGTTTTGAAGAGGTGAAAGGCGAGGTGAAAAGGAATCCAATAGCTTGGGTGAAAATGGGGTTTGGGGAAATTGTACCATAGTAGTGATTTGGTCTGAATGGAATGAATAAATGCATACCCTGAAAACTGACTTGTTTGGTAAACAATTTTATAGACTTACTTTCAATTCAATATTTGTGGGAGAACCATATGTTTTCAGAGGAATCTGTCGCTCTTTCCTCCTATCATTTTTATATATTGAAGTAGCATATGATTGTATAAAGCATTGTGATTAGCTAAGTTTGCTGCCTTTGTTTCGTATGTGGTTACAAAATGAGGCAAATCAAAATTGTATTTTGAGAATTGAATTTTCTCAGAATAAGATTAAGATGTGGAATAAGTTTCCTTCTAAGCAGTGGCTAAAAGGCAATGAATGCAAAATGCTAAAAGGGTCACTTATGGACAGCTTTCTAGCCCATGGCAAATTTTCTGACTGAACTTTTGGATAAAAACGTATGCACTATAGATACAAACTAAACATACAATTGTGTGGAAAAATTATTACAAATTGAAATGCTAGGCCCCACAAAGTGACAAAATCAGACAATGACAAATTTTGTTTCACAACTGATGGTCAGGGAGAGGGATATGATGCTTTTAAACTCATTTTTAAAGCATAAGGAAAGAAATTGACGTCTTACCACTTCAATACAAGGTACAACAAAGATTACAGTTTTACCATCAGTCAAATCTTAAAAGCCACGACCTGAACCTTTCCTGCCTTAAGTCACTCCCAGCATAAAAGATGGTCAGGTCCAATTGACACATTTTAAGGAAGAGGTTAACATTTCTTGCTTTTATCATTTGTCTCCTTTTTTCCAATCGGTCAAAAGAGACATCTTTCATATCTTCATCCATCAATGCCACATCCATATTCTGTCATGTCAAGGGCCAAGTTTTGTGCCCTGTGTTTGGGGAAGGTAGTAGGCTGTGTAAAGTGTGGGGGGTGTAGATTTATGTTTATTTACCATAACAATTTGTATTACATGAGAAAATTTTACAGTTATTAATCTGATATGGATTCCACAGTAAGCAGAAGAGGGAATCAATTCCAATCATTTAGCATTTTTCACTAATGCCAGATTTGCTGTCTTGAGAAAAGAACACCTCAGCAGAGAGTATAATACTTCGATTTATCTCTTTCCTTTCCCTCTCCCTTTTTCCATTTTTGTGTGTGTGCTGTGTTGGAATAATCAGACAATTGCCCCTTATAGAGAAAAACAGCTACACTTTAATCTGAAAATTAGCTTTGCTGAATAACATAACTGGAGGACAAGTATTGCATCTGACAGACTATGCTTTCAGTGTCAGCACAGAGACACAAACCAGGCTCCCCTTTGTCTTTGTTGGTGGTTGGGTTTGGGTTTTATAC
Source organism: Stramonita haemastoma (assembly GCA_030674155.1). Classification (NCBI taxonomy): domain Eukaryota; kingdom Metazoa; phylum Mollusca; class Gastropoda; order Neogastropoda; family Muricidae; genus Stramonita; species Stramonita haemastoma. The sequence goes on from CM060320.1 coordinate 17,813,581, forward strand.
CTGATAGCCTAATCCCTCCTGTCTCTTCTTTCTGCTGTATGTCTTTTTGTGTACAGTGTCACCTGTTGTAAAGACTCCAAATAAGCCTCAACATACCCAGTGCATGCTTAATGCATGGGGACAGAGATAGCCTGGTGGTTAGAACATTGCACGTTGCACTCACGACCTGCCAACTTGGTTTAAATCCCTGTTCAATGTTATTTTTTCACCTGGAGTTAACATCAGTGCTGACTCCACTCCCGGCAAAAGTCCTTTAGATGAGACTATAAACGGTGGCCCTGTATAAACGCAGGCAGAACATCTTGTGCACACATTATGCTTTTCAGAAAGGTAGGCCATTGTGCACCATGGGGAATGGATAACAAAATTTACAAACCTTACCTGCACTCGGGGACTTAAAATGGTGCATGACTGCTTATTCCATTATACTCAAAATAAAAGAACACAAGAATAGAATGTCATGTCAGTTACCTGTGTGCTTCACTCTTCTTGCTTTCTTTTTTAATCTCCACATTTTTGTCTAGGACACAATCCCTCTGCAGTTGGTAGGCCACAACCAAAACTGTAAGGGGCATTTCCATAACCAACAAGATGTCCAACACGAAAGGGGATCGTTTAAAGTGATGGATGGCTGTCCAAATACTCTCTCCCTGGGTGTTCATTGAATGCCTGAACGGCTGACCAGACCAGCCATACATATACATAAATCAGCATTTTCCTAAGTGCTACCAGTACAGCTTAGAGAGCTGTCTGTCGTCCACTGTTCCCTCCCCCTCCACCATACCCTCATTGATCCACTATCATTTCTTGTGATTCACAGGGAGCAGTCAGCCTTTCTCTGAGCCCTGCAAGTGGACAGTGTGTATACCACAGGAGAGGACTGAGTTATTATGGGGACTACCCAGGACCTCCCACTGCGCTATATCATTGGGAATGCTGTACGCTACATTATATGTGTAAGTTATGATGGTTTTCCTAGCTCTCCTACTGCGTGTTGCCAATGTGTCTTGTGCTCTCTGCAGCAGATCCCAAAGTTATAATGACTTACTGCATAGAGTCCTTTTACAGATACAACTGTCCAGTTGGATATACACTGGATGATTAAGAAGTAATGATCACACATTCTAATTAAGAACAAATGAAAAAATATTGATAAACCTTTTTTTTGCAAACCAGAAAACAATATATGTAGTTGGTTAAACATTTCAAATTGTCTAGATGTGCAATCTGTTTCCATCAAAAAGGTCTGTGTAGCTTCCAAATTATCTGAAACCAAGCAATAATTGTTGCCTCAAAATGTTTTTCCTGTCATTTTTTAAATCAGTCTTTCAGCTGAGTTTTCTTTATGCTTTTGTCCATCTCTGTCTGCCTGTCTGTATGTCTGTCTCTCTCTATGTGTGCACATGTTCGTGTGTGTGTGAGTGTACATGTAACAAAGTGGACATATGGCCCATATCATGTCCTATCTCTACACAGCTTCTCGGGAGGATACAGTTAGCCAGTTACAGAATGTGACCTCTAAAAAGAAGTTGCATAAATTCTACCCTTCCCCATGAAGGCAAAGAGTATGCAATGGAGGGCTTTCGACCACCACCCAAGGAAACAGAGCATTGCACAATTCGCAGGTGTGTCGGTATTTAGTAACACAATGCTGCGACAGGGCTCTGGTCGCATGGGAGGTAATCTACTAACCACCCCGGCCAACTTGTACCGCGTCCCGAGGTACACTACTTGGTCAGCATATTTGGTGCTCAGAACCAGTAGCCTCTAACATCATCACCCAGCCAGTTGGTTCCAACGCAACCTTACCGGCGCCTGGGTGGCAAACACTGTGGGAAAAGCATCTCACTTCTGACACCATTGTAACAGAGTGGACATATGGCCCATATCATGTCCTATCTTTGCACAGCTTCTCAGGTGGGTATAGCTAGTCAGTTAGGAAGTGACCTCTAGAAAGAAGTTGCATAAATTCTACCGTTCACCATAAAGGCAAAGTACATGCAATGGAGGGCTTTCGACCACCACCCAAGGAAACAGAGCATCGCACAATTTGCAGGTGTGTCGGGATTTAGCAACACAACGTTGCAACAGGGCTCTGATTGCATGGGAGGTAATCTACTAACCACCCCATCACATACATATGTGTATTCTGCATGCAGAGCTCTGTATGTGCGTGCATGCGTGCGTGCATGTATGTATGCGTGCTTGCGCGTGCGTGTGTGTGTGTGTGTGTGTGTGTGTGTGTGTGTGTGTGTGTGTTTGTGTGTGTGTGTTTATTTTATTTTATTTTATTTTTATTTTTTATTTTATTCTTTTATATCGAGGATAATGGAATAAGCACTCATGTGCTTTTTTACATCCAGTCCCCGTGTGTAAGCAGTTTTGTAAATCTTGTCATCTGTTCCCACCGGCACGCAATGGCCTACACTTACGAAAAGCGGAACAGGATTTAGTATGTGCGCAAGATGTTTTGTGTGTGTGTGTGTGTGTGTGTGTGTGTGTGTGTGTGTGTGTGTGTGTGTGTGTGTGTATGTGTGTGTGTGCGTGCGTCCCTGTGTGTGTGTGTATGTGTGTATGGATGAATGCAAGCAAGTATTTGTTCACAGCATTACCATGTATTTAAAATAGTACTGTACAATGATGATGTTCCAGACTTTTATACCTGATACTTTACACACATGTTAAAAGTATACACACACCAGTCATCAGCTGCATGTACCCCCTCCCTACCATCTGCTAGCCTTATTTCAGTTATGTGATGGGTTTTTTCCTGAATAGGCCGACTTCTGCTGGGAGTTAACTAGCGATAAATCCCCTGACTGCCCTGTCCAGTACTGCCACCGGGGGATGACTGAGGTAATGGATGAGAGCAGAAATAGTGTCTCCCCAGGCGTGCAATGGATCATCTCTTCAATTCCATCTACCCTGCCTGCCCCCCTCCTACACCGTATAATGTAGAGAATGATTGTGGACTGACCAGACCGGCTCTGCGTATCCACAAGGTAAGCTTTTCTGTCTAGTGATATTGATAGCTATTTTAAGCACTGTCCGAATTCCAAGGTTTTCCATTCCGCTGTGTATTTTATGACAAAACTTCTTTCTAATTCTGGACCAGTATTCTTTAGTGCTTTGAAGTGTATAGGTAGCTATGCTTGGGCTTTTTGTGGCTTTTCTCCTTTCACACAGATAACGAATTGTTGTGGTAATGTCTTGTCATGAAAGCAAAACATTTTAAACAGCATATCAAGCATAACAATTGAGCGGAGCTTTTGGCCTGGACCACATAAGGATATTTTATACATGCTTTTTGGCATCTCTCTCTCCACATGCACACGCACATACATGCATACACACACAAACACACTCACACGCGCGCGCGCGCGCACACACACACACGCGCGCGCGCGCGCACACACACACACACACCACACACACACACACACACGACACAGTGCTCTAATGACTCTTCAGGGAGTAAAGGGAGACCAAGAATGAGGGCAAAAACAAACTCTCTCTTTAGCATGACAAGAAAAGGCAGCAAAACACCTTCCACAACTTGCGCTTGCATGTTTTATCCTCCTGGCCAAATGAAATAAGGAGTCACAATATATTCTCATACATCCATGCCTTGGCTGGCAAATATCAAGCATACATTCAGTCATATACCGTCTTTTCTCATAACTTTGCGAAGTAATTTCTTATCAAATTACAAAGAACCTTATTGAAGGTACACATATTTTTTGCCTAGCATCTCCCACGTCACTGATTTCTTTACCTTGGCCAGGAGATCATGTTACAGTGTCAAACAAAAAGAAACATCCATGGTATCTTTGCGCTGACAGGCCAAGCTAACACCTTAGTCCATAGCAAGCTGAAAGCGCTGACTGAGCTCTGAAACCTGACCACTCTCCTTCCTTCCTTCCACAACAGTTCTTCCTCACTTTTCACATTCCCTGTCCTGTCTCCCTGTCTTTTTCCTGCATTGGCAGAGAAAACAAAGAAAGCGAATAGAACCTGCACGACATGAAGACAAAGCCTGCAGTTGGTGATGGAAGGTGAACCTCTGATAGTACTGGTAATAGTTCATGATACAAACTTTCTTATCATCCCATGCTTGTGGCCTGAGCTGGTCGATATGGTGTTGGGACAGAAAAAAGACTGCTTGCTACCTCCATTCCCTCCCCCTGTCAGCACTTTGGATCCCAGGAACGGAAATTGAGGGCAAGAGAGGGGAGAGAGAAATGAGATTTCCACATTGTGTCTGGGAGGTGTAGGAGAGGTTGATTGGTTTTGAAGAGGTGAAAGGCGAGGTAGAAAAGGAATCCAATAGCTTGGGTGAAAATGGGGTTTGGGGAAATTGTACCATAGCAGTGATTTGGTCTGAATGGATTGCGTAAACACACACACACACACACGTACGCACCACGCACGCACGCGCGCGCACATACACACACGCACGCACACATACACACACTCACACGCGCGCGCGCGCGCGCGCACGCACGCACGCACACACACACAGAGTATGAAATGTAGTTTTCTTGTGTTTTTCGAGATTATCAGTGTGCCTGTCAGTATTGTAATTGCCTTTCATGAGATGATTAAAGTGTTTTTGACTTGACCACACACACACCACACGCACACGCACACGCACACGCGCGCGTGCGTGCGTGCGCACACACACACACACACACACATAAAGGACTACAGACAAAGAAGGAAAGCGAGATAGAGACACACACACACACAGAGTTCCTTTCATACAGCTTTTCCAATGTAATAGATTCCAGATCAAGCCGCAGAAGAAATCGATGCCAATCATTTTGCATTCTAGTAAGGCCAGATTTGACAGGTGAATGTAACGCCTCATTTACTGCCTCCTTGTTCTCTTCACTGCTGCACTGTGCTGCTGCCGCCATCTTTCAATGCAGCTGGGATGCAGGCTGTGTGGAGCTCACAGTGTCACCACTGGGGGACTGGTTTGATCTGAAAAAGTCAGCCTGTTGGGAAGAATTGATAGTCTCCATCATGCAACAAAAGCGAAAGGTGAACGAGAATCAATGATGAAATAAATCAGTTCCGTGAAAGATTCATTCCTTACGAGCAATAAATGAATAAGCCTGATGCTGGGTGAATGTCTATGTTGTAGCATTGTGCTTTGTGTTAGGCTCTGTTTAGTGGTCCGTTGTTTTGTAGTGCATCATGCAATACGTTTTCCTTCTATTGCGTAGCTTTGAATTATCATTATACAAGGTTGTATGCTACTGCACTGTGTTGTGCTGTGCTGTTCAATATTGTGTACTGTAGTGCTATGTTGCATTGCATTGCATTCAAATGTGTTAGTGTGAGTGTAGTGTAGTTTATTAGTGTTTGTGGTCGTGTCTCGTGTACTAAGGGAAAGGTTTTATGTTGAAACTTAGCATATATGTGTGCCACACAATACAAATAATAAAGGTTTCTGGACGTATCACACACACACACACACACGCACGCACGCACGCACGCACGCACACGCACGCACACACGCACGCACACGCACGCACCACGCACGCACTCTCTCTCTCTCTCTCTCTCTCTCTCTCTCTCTCTCCTCCTCTCTCTCCTCTCTCTCTCTCTCTCTCCTCTCTCTCTCTCCTCTCTCTCTCTCTCTCTCTCTCTCTCTCTCTCTCCACCCTTTGTGATATGTCTAAACCTAACACTTCCATACTATATTTTGATAAACCCATCTGCACTTTTTTTCTTTTCGCTTGGGTTTTTTTGTTGCTCTGTTGTGTTTTGTTTGTATGGGTTATTTTTTGTTGGGGGGTACAGCCTCATTTTCTGTGACGTTTATGTCTTTGCTTCCCAGGCTGCTCATTTCAATCTCCCCGCCACAGCCATACCCAGATTTGTTGTATCTCATCTTCAGGGTCGGAAGTCCACAAGAGCCCATCAATGTCAGGCCACCGTAGGGCCACCAGCCAGGGGCGTCCTGCTCTGCTGCTGGGTCATTTTGGTGGTGTTCAGTGGTACCTGTGCTGAGTTAATATATGCAGGACACCACCTACTAAGCCCTCTACTAAAGACAGTATTAGCTCAGTCGCGAAGCCAGACTGAGTGAGTCACCCATCTGAAGTGGCGACCACCACAACGTCCCTCCAACGACCTTCCCCCGTGCGTCCAATCCAAAGGCTTTCACACAATATCACTACAGGCTCAGAAGTGTATGGGGAAACCGAACATGGGGTCACCATGAGACCAGAGCAACAGGGACCACCAAATCAGAGGCAACAATATATCCCGGCATCAACCGTGCCCGAGAGATACAGACGGACCCTGGCAGTTTTGGTCAAGTAATTCGAGCAACACTCTCAAACTCGCATCCGTACAATGATGAAGCTCGACTGTGTGGTCCCAGTCTCCCCACTGAGCCCGCAGCACACCACTCTGGATACAATTCGGCTCGAGTCTGAAAAATCCCTATAATTGACCAGATTCGAACCCGTGACCTTCGAGTCCGTAACCCGAGGTGCTAACCACTGCGCCATGGCAGCTGGTGTTAGACAGCACTCTTCCCTGTTTCCATGCATAGGTGACTTAAAGATGAGACTATAAACCGAGGCCCCGTGTGAGAAAGCACGCAGAACATCTTGCGCACACGTTAAATCCTGCTCCGCCTTTCGTGAGAGCAGGCCATTGTGTGTCGGTGGGAACAGAGGACAATGTTTACAAAACTGCACACACGCGGAGACTGGATAAAAAAGCACATGAATGCTTATTCCATTATCTTCGATATAAAAGATTTTTTTTTAAATTAAAGCAGATGGGGTCTTTTTTACCGCCTTCCTTAGTCTCTTCTTGAGTGTAGCCTTTCTCGGTGTTGTCAAGCAAGACCCCCCCCCCCCCCCCCCCCTTATGTCATCCTGTCACCCCCACAACTACTGAGCTGTCTGTCCATGGTGAAACCGGTGGGGGTCAGTCAGAGGCGATAGATGACTCCTGTGAACCAACACTGACCTGGTCATTCCACCCTCCACCACCCTGATAGTACTGGATCCGCTAGCTACTGTCTGTGCCAAATAAAGGGCTAGTCGTTTACTTAACCACCAAGACACATGCATAAATCCCCCACTTCTTTTCATCGCTGTCTGCTACGGTGTAAAGGCTGTCTGGGGCTGTTGCCCCCCTCCCCCATTCCCCGTTTATCTTTCTCTTACTCTGGGAATCCTGCTGGTGTGGAAATATTCGTGTTTAGCTCGTCAGTAAGGTGGATTGCTTCTGTATGATCAATGATTTTTTTCTTTTATTCTTTTATTGAAAATCGTCTATGTTAGTTCCTCATTAGTCTGTTTATTTGTTTGTTTGTTTGTTTGTGTGTGTGTGTATCTGTGTGTCTGTGTCCTCTTCTCTCTCCTCTCTCTCTCTCTCTCTCTCTCTCTCTCTCTCTCTCTCTCTCTCTCTCTCTCTCTCTCTCTCTCTCTCTCTCTCTCTCTCTCTCCCTCTCCTCCTCTCTCTTCTCTCTCTCTCTCTCTCTCTCTCTCTCTCCTCTCTCTCTCTCTTCTCTCTCTCTTCTCTCTCTCTCTCTCTCTCTCTCTTCTTCTCTCTCTTTCTTCTTCTTTCTAATCTTTTTTATTCTATTCTCTATAGTTTCTGTGTCTGTTTTTGGAATTTTTTTAAAATTTCTTAGTGGTAGTTTTGTGATTTTTTTTTCGCACAAAATATTCTTAATCATCGTTGATGTCGTTGTCAGCATCATCCATTCCGTAGGAGTATCATATTCATCCAATCAATTTGTCATCATCATCATCGTCATTTTCTAATTTGAGAAATATTTTCTTCGCTTTTTCCTCTAATGTTGTTTATTTATTTTATCAATTTATATCGCCATTCTTATTTTGTTGCAATTTGCCTTTAATTTCTTCCTTTATTTATTTTTGTACAGCTTTCTGGCTGTGAAATCTTCAATGGTGCCCCAGCCATCTTCTAGGCTACAGAACAGGGGACGGTGAAGGTGTCATTTGCACTTCTGCCTAGCTGTTCAAAATGTTGTTTGGTGAAACAGGGAACTTTACCAGGTTGACAGCATCCGACCAAAACAGTTCCAGAGAGGTCTTTTGGCTGTGCAATGTGTCAGTCGTGACTGGTTTCAATGACTTTCCCTGGGGAAGATGTCTGGGTGTCAGAGGCAAGGAACACTAATGGTCTCTCGCGCTGACAGTACAGCCTGGCTCCTGTGCTGTGTTCAAAAGCGGGGCTGCAAAGTCTTGGCTGAACTGTGTCTAAAAGCTGACGTCTCTGATTTCTGCCTTCTTATCAGACCACACTCTGCTCTTTCTTACCATCTCAGGTACACGCACGCACGCGCCCCGGCACACACACACACATACATACACACTAACACAGATATATATATATATATATATATATATATATATATACATATATATATATATATATATACATATAACACACACACACAAACACACACACACACACACACACACACACACACACACACACACACACACACACACACACACACACACAACACACTTATTCAAACTAAAGCACTTCCTGAATAACATTTCCTCTATTTTTTTTCTCGTCATATTTTGCTGATCCTTTACAATGGATCAACTCTTTGGAATAATTGCAGGGAAATTTGAAATTCATTCACCGTATTTTTACAAGAGCAGTAAGACTTGTTTCGTTAAAACAGATTTCGACTATTGATGATTATTATCAAAGAAAAAACCTGACATTTGGTAGCTGACTTGTATTGGATAAAACTGTTTTTGTGCAAAATGTTAAACATAATACTCCGCGAAGATCACTAAAACTTTTTTTTAAACCAACCTAGGCACAATCATTCGCTTACATTTCCATGATGCAGAAATAATCTTTAAAGCTTCTTGTATTCAGGAAGCTTTTATCAAATAAGATCCTGAGAAATTTAAAATGTACCTTTATCGACTCCTCCTCCTCTTCATCCTCCTCCTCCTCTTCCTCCTTTTCTATCTTTTCTTGTTGTTGTTGCTGTTGTTATTGTTGTTGTTGTTGTTGTTGTTGTTGTTGTTGTTCTTCTTCTTCTTCTTCTTCTTCTTCTTCTTCTTCTTCTTCCTTCTCCTCTTTGTCCTTGTCCTTGTCCTTGTCCTCCTCCTCCTCCTCCTCCTCCTCCTCCTCCTCCTCCTCCCTCCTCCTCTTTCTTTGTTATGCAATGTCTAGTAGCTTTCATGTGGTCCAGACCCCATATTGGAGGCGATCAATCCAATCACTTTCCATATCAGTGTCGCTAAATTTGACCAAAAGCTCGGTTGAGACTTTCGCCTCATTTACTGCGTTCTTGTTTTCTTCGCTGCGGGACTGCTGTTCTGCCGCCATATTTCAATCAAGCTGTGATGAAAGGCTCTGGAGCTGCTGAGAGTGCAACCACCAAACTGGTTTTACCTGAATAGGTCACCTGGCTGTAACAGATCGATATTGATTTTTTCGATCAAAGGAAAATTAAATGAGATTAACGCTTAGTAAAACCAATCAGTTAATTTCCGGGAAACAGCGAGTTTTATACCAAAGTAGCTTTTTCAGCTGCTACAGTAATGTGTATCAATATTGTGTTCCTTAACTTTTTTTTTTTATCGAATCGCCTTGCCAACATTGTTTAACATGGTACTGTCCTTCATAACATCAAATAATGGCATTACGTTTACTATCATGTACTCTATTGTTTTGTATTGTAATGCATTGATTTTAACGCACCAAACTGCTTTGCTTGGCACTAAATGGCATTGTGTTCATTACTGTTACAGTTTTAGACTTTGCAGCATGACGACTAATATGTGCATCTAAAAGCCTTTCAATTTGGTAAGGACGTTTTACATATGACATCGTTTGCTTAGTAATGAATGATAATAAAGTGTCATAAAAGTTCTGAGATCATGAAGTGTGTAGAATGTTAAGATGTTTCTGGAATGTTCTGTGGTAATCTATCAAGTTCGTATTCTAAGAAGTTTTAGAAGTTCCCAAAATGCTCTAAGGTATTTGGGAGAATTTCTCAAGTTTCTGGAATCTTCTACGGTGTTCTGTGGAGTTCATCAAGTTCCCAGAGTACTCTGAAGAGTTTCTGAAATTTCTGGAATCTGCCAGTCTCTACCAGTGGCGAGCACGAGGTATCTGTTATTGTATATAAGAGGCTGTTACTGCGGCAGAAGAGGAGAAGGAGAAGGAAAGCAGAATGTGAATGGAACGTATATGCAGGGAAGAGGAGAATGAATGGAGAATGTGAAAAGTAGTAGTTAACTGATTCTGCTTGGGGTTAGTGAATGTAGTCAGAGAGTTTTAGTTATTGGTATAGAATGTTTATTAAAAGATTTCTTTTGGACAATGAAACTACATTTGTTGTGAAACTACTGTTCAGAGATGATACAGTAAAAATAATCCAACTTAATTCCTGAGCCAGCTTGAGTTCTACATCCACTGGAGTGGAGTTTGGGGGATGGTTTTCTCGTCATTTTTAAGGAAAAGAGGGTGGTCGTCAAGAACCACATAAGAATTGTGTTGAAACTACTGGATTCACGTGCACCAATGTATGCAGATTACATATTGTGCCTCTGTTGATACTGTCATGGCAATGTACCTCATGGACTTATTCTCAATCCCTTTCATTTCTTGTATACTAGACAGCTCTTTATTTTTATTGAGAGCTATGACCATCATGATTGTTTTAGTCGTTAACTATTCCTGAAGTCTTCTTGAACAGGGTGCAGCACTTGGGACCATGAAACATGTTAAAGTGTGCTGTTCAAAACTTTAAAAAATGGATGTAATTTAACAAATTAAACATTGAAAAAAAATCCTGATGTCATAATTATTTACCCAGACATCTGTCATAGTTAATGTTGTTTTTTTATATCTTACCACTCTCCCCCTTTTCCTGTATTCTGACCCTGTATTTTTTTCTTGGTGCTTAATGGCCAAGACTAAGTTCCTAACTCTTCACCCTCACAACTGTAATGCTGTCTATAATGAAGGTGGGGGTGGAAAAGTGTTGGGGTGATGGACTAGTAGTACACCTTGCTCCTTAACAGGAGCAGCTGTCACTGCCTTCAGGAAGGACAGGCTGTCCACCTCACAACTACAACGCATGCATCAGCCCCTCCTTCTCTCCTGTGCCATTTGCTGTGGTATGAGGGCACTTCAGGGCTGTCTACCCAACTAACCACCTCATCAAATGACCATCTTCTTGTTTCCTAACCCTTGTAGCTTGGACGCTTTAGCTCGCCATTTGGCTGTGAACTTCTGATATGATGTTTGTGTGTTTATGGGTTGCATAGTAGTTATTTTCATCTCTACTATGTTGTTGTCATAAGCCTTTGTCATTACTAACAGCACTAAACTTCTTCTTTTACGACTTATTATTCTTCTCGTCCTCCTCCCTCTTCTTCTTGACTGCCACTGCCACCATTACCACTACAACCACATCACCATCATCTCTTCTTCTTTCTTCTTTCTTCTTCTTTCTTCTTGTTCTTGTTCTTGTTCTTGTTCTTGTTCTTCTTCTTCTTCTTCTTTCTTCTTCTTCTTCTTCTTCTTCTTCTTCTTCTTCTTCTTCTTCTTCGCAATTCTTCTTCGCAATTCTTCTTCGCAATTCTTCTTCTCAATTCTTCGCAATTCTTCTTCTACCTCTGCAATTCTTCTCCTTCTGTTTCTGCTGCTACTGTTTCTTTTTCTTCCCCTCCCTCTTTCCTCCTTGTCCTCTACTTCTCCTTCGCCACCACTACAAGAGGTAGAATTCTCCTGGCTGCTCATTCTAAGGGTCTTTATTCAACTTTGCTGAAATGTCATGTTGGTTCTGATCGTCGTTTTTAAAGTTCTGGAGACAGACAGTTTCCACTTTTCCCGAGTAGCTGAATAGCCTCTTGTGGCAAAGAAGTGAACCTCACAAAGTTTATCGTGGGAGACCAAAATAATTCCTGAGAGGCTTTTTTAGTGGTGCACTGTCAGCAGTTGTTGGTTTCAATGACTTTCCCTGGGGAAGATGTCTGGGTGTCAGAGGCAAGCAACACTAATGGCCTCTCGCTCTGACAGTACAGCCTAGCTCCGGTGATGTATTCAAAAGCGGGGCTGCAAAGTCTTGGCTGAACTGTGCCTGAAAGCTAACCTCTCTATCCCATTTCCCCTTCCCAAAGCAAACTACCTTGCAATCCTTTCCACCACCTCACAAATCATACCTTCAACTGCATCTACCATCTTTGTTTTGCATTTTTTATTGATTTGTTTTGAGAGAGAGAGAGAAGGAGAGAATCTTTATCTTTATTTTTCAAGGGTAACAGAGTAAGTAAGCATTACAAACTTTTTTCAGAGAGAGAGATGAGAGAGAGAGAGAGAGAGAGAGAGAGAGAGAGAGAGAGAGAGAGAGAGAGAGAGAGAGAGAGAGAGAGAGAGAGAGAGAGAGAGAGAGAGAGAGAGAAAAGCTAGCTCTGAATGCAACGATGACTATTGATATCACAGACATAGGGATCTGTGCTATCTGTGTGGAGGGTGAGTTGTGTCCTAGGTGCTGTGTTGTGTTGACAGCTCTCATCTCTCACTCTGTCATCAACTCGAATCCAGAGAGTAAAGACATAGTAACAAATCGCACATATCAACGGAATCTTTGCACTGTATAGTATTGGTAAGATCGATTTTATTCGTAAACACAGTGAGTGGGCTAGAAAGAAAAGGAAGAACCTGAATAAAGTGGCACCATTTTGTTTGTTGTTGTTGGTTTGTTTTTTAGGGGGATGGTATTTAGAACTTTGAAAGCATTTGTAAAAGTATACATTAACAAGGACAAAAGAAATATCTGGAAATTGTTTTATTTATATGCTGCATTTGTTTGAGCAAAATTCTACATATCTTAATACATATGTCTTGTGTTCATAAACTAACTGATTTTAAGTGGACTGTGCGATTTTTTTATGCCTAGTTCGCAAGAAAATATGTTGGGTTTTTCTCCTTCCTTCGATTATATTAACTGTAATGGATTTTGCTTCATGATAGACAGGATGCTAACTTTACTAGTTATTTAGATTTGCTATAAGGTTTGGAATATCCCAGTCATTGTTTTCACAGCATTTTGGACTGCAAATGGAAAATTGGTGACAAAGAATGAAGGTTAACAAAATGTATATCTAACTTTCTGTCTGTCTTTCTTTCTGTCCCTCAATCTTTCTTTCTCCTGTTCCATTTTCTCCTTATTGTGCAATGTTTATTCATTGTTGTGCGGTCCAGAACCAGTGAAAGAGGCGATCAATCCAATCACTTTCCATATCAGTGTCGCTAAATTTGACCAAAACTCGGTTGAGTCTTCCGCCTCATTTACCGCGTCCTGGTTTTCTTCACTGCGGGACTGCTGTTCTGCCGCCATATTTCAATCAAGCTGTGATGAAAGGCTCTGGAGCTGCTAAGGGTGCAACCACCAAACTGGCTTTACCTGAAAAGGTCACCTGGCTGTAACAGATCGATACTGGCTTTCTGATCAAAGGAACATGTGGCTGGCCTAGAGGCAAAGTGAAAATGAATTATTCAGTGAATGTGAAGAAAAAAGGCCAGTTGTTAAAGTTTCAATTTTTATAAAAGTGTGAAGCTAGTTTCATGGAATAGTTTTCAGAAGCTGCACCATCGTGTGTTACATTGTGTTCAATATGTCAAGTTCGCCTTTCAACATTGTATCATACACTGCCCCCCTATAATGCATCGCATACGTTTCTTTGTACTGCGTTGTATTTGCTTATTGTGTTATCCTGTGTCACATGGCATAGAAGGGCATTGGACAGTTTCAAACCATACTGTGCTCTATTGTGTTTTATTGTGTTTGATGGTGCTTGTGTAGTGTATTGTAGTGTATTGAAGTGTAGTGTACTATACATATATATTGTATATATATATATATATATATATATATATATATATATATATATAATATATACATATATCTAAGAATGCCTTTTATATTGCATAAAAAGGTAAAGGTGTCCCATAGCCTGTATGGTCGTAGAGGAGCTAGGCGTCAGAGGGGGGCGGATAGCCTAGTGGTCAGAACATTGCGCTGGCAATTTGAAGACCCGGGTTCGAGTCCGGTCGAGGAAATTTTCTTCCTGGAGTTAACATCAGTGCCGACTCCACTCTCCCCAAAAGTCCTTCGGATGAGACTTTAAACCGAGGCCCCGTGTGCGAACGCACGCAGAACATCTTGCGCACAAGTTAAATCCTGTTCCGCTTTTCGTAAGAGTAGGCCATCGTGTGCCGGTGGGAACAGATGACAATATTTACAAAACTGCATACACACGGGGACCGGATGAAAAAAAGCACATGATTGCTTATTCTGTTATCCTCGATATAAAAGAATAAAAAAATAAATAAAAAAAGACCTCAGCTTCTCTAGGGGCCAGCATGTTGAGGGTGGCACCTATCTCCTTTCCCTTGCTGCTTTACCTTCCCTGACCCTAAAGAGGGCAGGTACCCATTTACAGCTGGGGGAACGGGGGGAACTGTACTGTAGCCAATGCACGCAAACGGTCACCCATCCAATCGGCAATCACGCTGGATGATGCTTAACAATGGCTGGGGGAAAGCGAGCACTCTGACCACTATATTGCATACTGCTTCATTTCACGTTCTATCATGTTCTGCTGTTCTGTTGTTGGGGTTTTTGGTCTTATATCATATCGTGATGTAGGTACTGTCTTCCTTTGTCATAAAAGATTTTTATGAATTAAGCTGCTCTCCCCGGGGAAAATGAGCCACAGCCAGTTGTCCTCTTTTTGTCATATTAAATGTTGCTTGAATTTGTTGCCCTAAACTTACCAGAGATATACTTTTTGTTGCTGTAGGCTCACTTACACGCATCGTGTGGTGTCCTGGATGGGGAGGACTTTGGTTTATCTTCAAAGACTAGAACCAAGATCACTGTAGATCTATTCAGTCTAACAGAAAGAGAGAAAGAGAAGGGATGCACAAATCTGTCCTGAAAACAGCCTCTAACTCTAAAACCCTCTGGCTTCTGATGCTTGTTGCTGTGGGTGCTTTTACATGCGTGATACTACTATACTGCTGACTAGCAGACCTCAAGTTTATCATCAAAGACTATATATAATAACCAAAACCACTTTACCAAGTCTAGAACAGAGAGAGAGAGAGAGAGAGAGAGAGAGAGAGAGAGAGAGAGAGAGAGAGAGAGAGATTGGGGAGGGGGAAGATGTGTTCTGGAACCAGAGCTCTGACTTGACTTGTGCAATAGCCTACTAGTACATGGGTGGCCTCCCTCCTCCCCAGGGCAGCGTGATAGCTACCAAACCTCAGTTTGTCTTCAAAGATTCTATAACAACCAAAGCCTCTTTACCAAGTCTAGAAAATAGAGAGAGAAAGAGATGGAGGAGGGGGAGAGAGGGGAAGATG
The DNA here is from genome assembly GCA_030674155.1 of Stramonita haemastoma. Lineage (NCBI taxonomy): Eukaryota > Metazoa > Mollusca > Gastropoda > Neogastropoda > Muricidae > Stramonita > Stramonita haemastoma. Next base: position 17,828,995 of record CM060320.1, read on the forward strand.
TGTCCTAGAACCAAAGCTCTGGCTTGTCTGGTGCTGTACTAGTACAGGGGTGGCCTCTCTCCACTCCAGGGCAGCGTGGCAGTAGGCTAGAGCAGGGAAAGGAGTTTCCGCTGAGGGGAAGCGCTGAACATTTCCGTCTGCTCCCCGCTGCCTCAGGAACTGCCTCTTGTCTGTGCACAGGATGCCACACTGCGCTACACCGGAACACGGGGAGATAGAGCTACTGATTCCTGTAGTGTTTTTTAGCGTCTACGATGTGTGTGTATGTGTGTGTGTATGTGTGTGTGTGTGTGTGTGTGAGAGAGAGAGAGAGAGAGAGAGAGAGAGAGAGAGAGAGAGAGAGAGAGAGAGAGAGAGAGAGAGAGAGAGAGAGAGAGAGAAGAATAAAGGTACGTCACAATATTACTTATGTTTAGGTTTTTTTGGGTCTGTATGCTTAATTTGATGCAGCAATATGTAGTTGTTTTATGGGTGTTCTTTTGTTGTTTTTTGTTTGGTTTTTTGTTTTGCTTTTTTGTTGTTGTTTTTTGGGGTTGTGTTTTTTTTTGTTTTTTTTTTTTTGGGGGGGGGCGTTGCATTACACATTGTTATATTTTTGCTTATTAAAGTCCCTTTATCAGAGGAGGATACCCCCGTTTACTGCACACTTAAAAAATAAATCTGGTTTGGGGATGTTAAAGTTTTCTTGTTGTTTCCAGTTCGAGATATGAAGTACTGTCCGCGTTCTTCACTTTCAAAAAACATCGTTTTTCTCTTTGATAAGTAAAGAGCACCTTCATTTTGAAAGCTTCAGAATGTTTGATTCCCCTGTACTGTTCTAATAACCGAACAAACAGAAGAGAAATAAATACCCCTCCTGAGAGCTGGCTGAGTGTGAAGAACTGATCTTCCCCATCACTGTGTCAACGTCTGTGTCAGGTGAAGAAGGTGTCAAGGTGTCAGACACAGGGACCATTAATGACCAGTCTCTGGCTGTGATGGCTGGCCGGCTGGCTGGCTAACCCCGTCACTCGGAAGGCAGCTGGGCGGGAAGGAAGGAAGGCAGGCGGTCATCAAAGCCTGTCTGAAAGCTGACGTCTCTGTCCCCCATCTTCCTCCCCTCCTCTGCCTGTCTGTCTGTCTTCTATCCCCCTATCCCATTATCTTCTCTGATCTTTCCTGCTATTTTTTTGTGTCTGTTACCAGATAATTAACGAAGAAAAGACAGGAAAACTGGTTCACATGTGATCACAGTTGTTCGGGTTGGCACCGACGGATGAGGGGGATCCTCGATAGCTTTGCTGATAGCCTTCCTTCAGTAGGAGTTGTCCATGAGGTGAGAGTTTGTTGAGGTCTGAGGACTGGCTGTGTATTGTGCCGTGTGAAGGATTGCTGACGCTGCTCTCTACTCCGTCAACGATTTAAAGTCAGAAAACTGAAATCAGGTAGGGCATTGGAGGAGGTGAAATAGATTCCCTTATGAATGATGCACCTGATGTATAAAATGCACACGCTTATGCCTGCATACCAAACCTACTGGAATTTCTCTGTTTTAGAGATAATAAAGTATTTTGAATTGAACCTGTGTGTGTGTGTGTAATTTTACCTGGAGTACATCAAACAGGAGTTAATGCAGGACTAAATCTGCATGAAAAATATACAAAAAAACATTTGAAGATGCTTTAACAGATTTCGGTCGAAATGATCCAGACCTGTGGGTGGAGTATATTCCAGTGGAGAACACCCATGGGGACTCCATGTTGGCCTACCCTTTGGGATCGCGGGCTCTCCTCAACCTGCCCAAGGGTGCATGCCAAGACCGCTTCCTGCAACATCAGTCAGGACTGGCTGAGTCTGATGGCTTGAATAAAGTAGTCTGCCTGCATACATGATAGATAGATAGATATAGATAGATAGATAGATAGATAGATAGATAGATAGATAGATAGATAGATAGATAGATAGATAGATAGATAGATAGATAGATAGATAGATAGATAGATAGATAGATAGATATGCAACAGAGTGCGGATATTTGATCTGGCGCGACTCTGTACAACTTCTCGGCAACAACTGCATGGTCAGACAGTGGGAATGTGGCCTCTAAAAAAGAGGCTACAATAATAGTACATTTTACCACTACGGGCAAAGTGCGTGCGACGGTCCGTTTTCAACCACCCCCCAACGATACAGAACGTTGCACAATTCACAGTTGTGGATCTAAATTTAGAACTAGGACGCTGCGATTGGCAGTTCCGATCGCATGGGAAGTAATCTAATTACCGCCCCGTCACAGATAGATAGATAGATAGATAGATAGATAGATAGATAGATAGATAGATAGATAGATAGATAGATAGATAGATAGATAGATAGATAGATAGATAGATGTGTATGTGTGTTTGAGTGTGTGTTTTATTTTTAAAAAATATTATATCCAGGACAATGGGAGATAATGTGATAATGTGTGTGTGTGTGTGTGTGTGTGTGTGTGCGTGTGGTGTGTGTGTGTGTGTGTGTGTGTGTGTGTGTGTGTGTGTGGTGTAAAGTAAAAATGTACAAAATACAAAAATTGTCACAACACGTTAACTCTGGGGTACATGAACTATACAGACTTGATTGGAAGTAAAATATCCTTCGCTTTTTATTCTAGTCGTGAAAACGAATGATCATTTTGATATTCTTTTTCTTCATCATCGAACGCTCAGACAGCTACTTTTGTTGTCTGTCATATGAGCAAAATCGCATCGTGCTGCCGTTAAGCGCCTGACAAGTCAGGCTTCATCCGACTTCAGTGTGGAAGATAATTTTTATCTTTCAAGTCTTTCTGGGAAAAAAAATGGGGAGGATAGACCAAGAAAACCGAGAATAGACAAGAAGGGGGTGACAGAAATTAAAGGAGCAGGACAGAAACAAAGAGAGGGATAGAAAAGAGGGAATTCCTTGCACATAATTTCCAAAAGATGGGGGTGATGCTTTTTATACTGGAAGGTCCCCAGCATGCCCACCAGAGGACTTTCTATAATAAGAAGAAGAAGAAAAGAAGAAGAAGAAGAAGAAAGAAGAAGAAGAAGAAGAAGAAGAAGAAGAAGAAGAAGAAGAAGAAGAAGAAGAAGAAGAAGAAGAAGAATTGCAAAGAAGAAGAAGAAGAAGAATTGCAAAGAAGAAGAAGAAGAAGAATTGCAAAGAAGAAGAAGAAGAAGAAGAAGAAGAAGAAGAAAAAGAAGAAAAAGAAGAAGAAAAACAACAACAGCAACAACAACAACAACAACGACATCAATAATAAAAACAATAATAATGGTGATTATAATAAGGAGGAGGAGGAAGAGGAGGAGAACAGGAACATGACTTTTTCATGTCACTTTGAAAAAAAAAATCTGCAAAAAAGACATTACTCTAATAACCAAAATAACACACCTCTCGTTATAATTGCCGTGACATGACTGCTGTCACCCTTTCGAAATCAAATTGGAAAGGAGACAAAAATGTCAAACTATAAATACTTCACAAGAGGATACCATTTAATGGCCTCTGAAGGAGTGTGTGGGCCAGAGAGGCCAGCCAGAGAGGCCAGAAAGGCCAGGCAGAGAAGGATGCTTGTTAGTGTCCTTCACATATTGTGTGACCTTGGAGGAGGCCTGTAAAGACTTCTGCCACGTGTCTCAGGCAATTAGCACACTGTCCAAATGGGGCATTGGGGCCCGGTACGGTCCGCAAGCAGGGTTATTGATGGACTGAGAGAGAGAGAGAGAGAGAGAGAGAGAGAAGAGAGAGAGAGAGAGAGAGAGAGAGAGAGAGAGAGAGAGAGAGAGAGAGACAGACAGACAGACAGAAGACAGACAGACGACAGACAGACAGACAGAAGAAGACAGACAGACAAGACAGACAGACAAAGACTGACAAAGACAAAGCGAGACATAAAGAGAGACAAACGATAGACACACAACAAACACATAGAAACAGATCGAGACAGACAGAAAGACAGAGGAAAGACAGACAGATAGACCGATTGATTGAGAGAGTCTTGAAGGCAGAGAGAGAGAGAGAGACAAAGACGAAGAGACAGTACAACAGACAGACGGACAAACAGAAGCAGGGTGGGCGGGCGGATGGAAAGATAAACAGAGACGGACAGACCGACAGACACAAAAACTAGAGAAAGAAATAGAAACGGAGAGTAGGAGGAAACAAGGCAGACGGGACTCTGTGTGTGTGTGCGTGCGTGCGTGCGTGCGTGCATGCGTGCGTGCGTGCGTGGCGTGCGTGTGGCGTGGGTGTGTATGTGTGCGTGCGTGCGTGCACGCACGTGCGTGTGTTTGTGGTGTGTGTGTTGTGTGTGTGGTGTGTGTGTGGTTGTGTGCGATCTGTGATTTCCATTTTCGTTTAGACTGACTTCAGCACGAATCTCATCCCAAGTTTCCAGTGTTCCCATTAACAGCGTGCAATTACAGCTAGCAGCCAGGGAGGAGGGCCTGTAGGGAAAAATCAACACAAAGCGCATTGAATAGGTAAGACGATTTTGAAACACATACTGTAGGTCACTCACACATACCATGGCAAGGAAAAACTTAGAAGTATCCAAATACAAAAAAGCATAGAAAAAAAAAGACATTTGAGAAAAAAAAAAAAAAGCTAGAGGGAAATTAAACGAAGCTTTCATGAGTCTATCCTATACGTACAGGTAAGCTTTTTTACGCTAAGAGGCAAGCAACACACGGGGCCCTAAAAACTGCTCGGATTTTTTTCTTTCTTTTTTTTTTTTTCTCTTGAGCTGTTGTGTTGGGGGTAAAGAGAGAGGCTGAGGTGTAGTGTGTGGAGGTGAAATGGGATCTAGGGGGGCTGTTGAAGAGGTGCAGCTGCTGTTGTCATTCCCCTGATCCCTCTGTCTGTCTGTCTGTCTGTCTGTCTTCCTTGTCTCCTCCTTCCTCCTCTGTCTGTTTTTTGTTTGTCTTCTGCGCAAAAACCCAGATGAAGGGAGAGGAGAAAACAGGAAAAGGGTGGGGGGTGGGTGCGGGGTAAGACGAAAAAAGCACACACGTACACGTGCACAACACAAACACACACAGACACGCACAGCATAAACTCAGACACACACAACACACACACACACTCACACACACACATGATGAACAGATGATGAACAGATGACATTTACAAAACTGCATACACACGGGGACTGGATGTAAAACAGCACATGAGTGTTTATTCCATTATCCTCGATATAAAAGAATAAATAAAAAAAATGATTATAATAATCACACACACACACACACACACACACACACACACACACACACCCCACACACAATATATATATATATATATATATATATATATATATATATATATATATATATATATATATATATATATATGTATATATATATATATATATGTATATTATATATATATAGTTATTATATTATATATATATATATGCTCGCGCACCAGGGGCCAGCCATACCTACCGTGGACGGACAAACAAACGGGGTAAGCAGGTACAGGTAGACAGACTACAGGTTCTGAAGGAGTAGTACATGAGGTGTGTAATCCGAAAGAGTGAAAGGGTGATCTGATTAGTCTTTTTTTCTCTCTTTCTTGCTACAAAAGAGCTTCATCAACGGTGAAATTTTGCGTATGCGACCGTTTTTTGCCCACCATTAAGGAAGTCACATTCCGACTTGGGGATTTCTAAGTACGACACCAGTGCGCATGCATTTTCTTTTTGTTGATGTTTCTTTTTAAGTGTTTTTTTTCTTAAAATTGTCATCTGTTCCTACCGCACACAATAGCCTGCACTTCCGAAAGGCAGAACGGGTTGTTAACGTGTGCGCAATATGCTCTGCACACGTTGGAATTCGGGATTTCACATTAAAACCTCATACCAAAGACTTTTAGGGGAGTGGAGTCAGTGCTGATGTTAACCCAGAACGGAAATTCCTTTGAACGGGTGCCTCAGCGATGAGTCAAACCCGGGCCTTCAGATCACTAGCTGAACACTCTTACCACGAAGCTATTGCACCCTCGTCTGAGAATATCAATTTCCGTGTGACATAACTATTTCGAAATGCATTTTTCTTACTTCGGAAATGCTGTAAATTCAATATAAGTAAAAATCAGATAAATTTCCACCTTGTCCTACTACTTCAGTCTCTCTCTGTTCTCTCTCTGTCTCTCTGTCTCCTGTCTCTGTCTCTCTCTGTCTCTCTGTCTCTGTCTCTGTCTCTGTCTCTCTCTCTCTCTCTCCCTCTCTCTCTCTCTCGTGTGTGTGTAGGCACCGTTTCATTCCCAGTCTTAACAGAAAGAAAAAACTACAAAGATGAATAGTGTGACAGCACTGAACAGTTGACAGCAAGTCAAGTTGGGGACTGGAACTGTGACCTGCAGGGGTAAAGGAAGAGAAGAGAGAGAGAGAGAGAGAGAGAGAGAGAGAGAGAGAGAGAGAGAGAGAGAGAGAGAGAGAGAGAGAGAGAGAGAGAGAGAGAGAGAGAGAGAGACAGAGACAGACAGACAGACAGACAGACAGACAGACAGACAGACAGACAGAGAGCTGGGTGGGGAGAGAGAGAGAGGACAGGAGAAGAACAAAGCGGGGACACACGAGGCATGGTGTGAGGGAGGAAGATGGGGAGAGAGGGGGGGTTTGGGAGGGGGGAGGGGGGAGCGACCCCAGGCAAAAGGGCCTGTGGCCACTTTTGTGTCTGCCACTCCATCCTTCTCCAGTCTTAATAAGGACCTTGGTCCTCCTCCCCCCCCTACTCTCTCTCTCTCCTCCTCCCTCCCTCCCTGATCGAGGGGAAAAAATAATAAAGGGTGCAATTCAAAATCAACTGTTCTTTGTTTGTCTGCCTGTCTGTCTGTTTTTCTGTCGTCTGTTGTCAGCTATTTCCTCATTCCCCCCATCTCTGCCTAGCCTGCCTGCCTGCCTGTCTGTTTATCTGCCTGTCTCTAATCTGTCTGGCTGGCTGTCTTTGCTCTCTTTTCTCTCTGTCTCTCTCTGTCTTTCTCTGTCTCTCTCTGTCTCTCTGTCTCTCTGTCTCTCTCTCTGTGTCTCTGTCTCTGTCTCTCTCTCTCTCTGTCTCTCTGTCTCTCTCCCCCCTCTCTCTCTCACGCGCACAAACACATACACACACACATCCAACAAAATATGCTTATGCTAAAAAGTCCCAATAAAAGAAAAGATACTGCCAGGTCATCTGCTCCAAGCCTGAGAGTTGATCACAGGGTGTTGGCAGCCATGGGCCTTACAGATGGGCTGTTAGTATTGACGGCCTATTGAACACACGCTGAAACTAACAGTCAGGGTACACTTCCTTAAGTTCTGGAACAAGTCTTGATGAGTTCAGAGTGATATTTAGAGATCCACAGCCATGAGGCATGCACATAGTTTCACTCCCACACTGGCACATAGCTACACCAACGGCACATAGTTTCACTCCCACACTGGCACATAGTACACCACAACACTGCACATAGCTACACTAAAATACTGGCACACAGTGCACATAGCTACACTAAAACACTCGTACATAGCTACACCACAACACTGGCACATAGCTACACTAAAATACTGGCACATAGCTACACCACAACACTGGCACATAGCTACACCACAACACTGCACATGCTACACCACAACACTGGCACATAGCTACACCACAACACTGGCACATAGCTACACCACAACACTGCACATAGCTCACTAAAACACTGGCACATAGCACCCACAACACTGGCACATAGCTACACTAAAACACTGGCACATAGCTACACCCAACACTGGCACATAACTACACTACAACACTGGCACATAGCTACACCACAACACTGCACATAGCTACACTAAACACTGGCACATAGCTACACTAAACACTGGCACATAGCTACACAAAACACTGGCACATAGCTCACAAAACACTGGACATAGCTACGCCACAACACTGGTACATAGCTACACCATAACACTGGCACATAGCTACACCACAACACTGGCACATAGCTACACTAAAATACTGGCATATGGCTACACCACAACACTGGCACATAGCTACACCACAACACTGGCACATAGCTACACCACAACACTGATGCACATAGCATAGCACACCATAACACTGGCACATAGCTACACCACAACACTGGCACATAGCTACTACACACTACAAACTGCTGGCACAAGCACACTACAGTGCACATGAAGCTACACTCCCACACTGGCACATAGCTACAGCACAGTAGTAGGCACCCATCAGTCTCGGAAGACTATGGAGTTGCACTCTAGTCTTTAGAGCGCAAAGCCTGGGTAAGTAAATATGGAGGGCAAGCTGCTACCCACTCCACTGGAATGATCCATGGGAAAGACAATGGCCGATACGAATGGTTCCAGTACCGTCGCAGGAGCCACCAGAACGTTGCCATATACAGCTGATACACCACAGCACTGGTGCATAGTATGGCTTGA
>CM060320.1:17844934-17867434 GCA_030674155.1 Stramonita haemastoma
CAAATAATATTTAGAAGTAATTCAATACATAATGAAATAAGCCACCTACTCTTCTGGTCCCTTTTCTTTCCTGTTTCAACTGTGGAGGGTTCAGGGGTATGGTATGTTTTGCTTTTTTTGTCTTCAGTTTTCTTTGCTTTTTTCTATATAGATCCCTTTCGTGTTTTTCTCCAAAACTTAAAACAACATTTTAAAGTTCTTTCTCGTTTCCAACCCAGACGGAATAACTGAACTGCTCCATGCATGAAGTGTGATGGAGTGATTGCCGTTTGTCTGCAGCCTGTATTGCCTTTAGAAAAGGGCAGCCAGTTGGAGGAGGGAGAGCTTTTCTCCAGACATCAGGCAAGGAGACAGTGCTGCACTCCTTTCCCTACCAGCAAGCACTGCAGTGTTTGCTCACAGTAGACGCCAGTTCTCATCATGCCGCATGGGTTTGTATTTACCAGACTGTCCCTTCAGGCCAAGTGATGAGGTCCAGCTCCGTGTTATGGAGATGCATTCATCAGAAGCACGCTACCGTGTCTATATCACCTGCTTCCTATACCAGCAGTACTGCAAATGGTTGGCTCATGGCTGATTGCACTCTTTTGTCATGCTGCACCCTATCTATGGGCAGTTGGGTGTGTGGTTGGTTTTTTGTGCATTGTTGTTTCGTGATTGGTTTGGTCCTAGATGGGTTGGTTACTGCTGTAAAGCAGGTTTGCATGTACTGCAGATACTTACATGGATGCACACTCACAGGCGCATGTTTGTGTATGCTTGGATGCATCTCTCTCTCTGTCTCTTTGTCTCTCTGTCTCTTTGTCTCTCTGTCTCTGTCTCTGTCTCTGTCTCTGTCTGTCTGTCTGTCTCCCTCTGTCTGTCTGTCTGTCTGTCTGTCTGTCTGTCTGTCTGTCTGTCTGTCTCTCTCTCTCTCTCTCCTCTCTCTCTCTCTCTCTCCTCTCTCTCTCTCTCTCTCTCTCTCTCTCTCTCTCTCTCTCTCTCTCTCTCTCTCTGGGTTGGTTGATGGATGGATGGATGGATGATTGGCTGGCTGGCTGGCTCTGGCTGGCTGGCTGGCTGGCTGGCTGGCTGGCTGGCTTGCTGGCTGGCTGGCCGGCTTATGTTATTGTTTTTATTGATTTGTCTATTAACCTCTGATATCATTCTCTGTGTGGGGGTTGCTTTGTCTATTTCTTGTTTGTTTGTTTTTACTTTGGAAATTGGGTGGGATGTTTGATTTCTTTTATGAGAGCCTGGAGTCAAGAAACCTCTGGCTTATCCAATTAACCTTTGTAGAAAAAATAATCCAGTTCGACTCTCTCTCTCTCTCTCTCTCTCTCTCTCTCTCTCTCTCTCTCTCTTCTCTCTCTGTCTCTCTCTCTCTCTGTCTCTGTCTCCTGTCTCTGTCTCTGTCTGTCTGTCTGTCTGTCTGTCTGTCTTCTGTCTCTGTCTCTGTCTGTCTGTCTGTCTCTGTCTGTCTGTCCGTCTCTCGTCTCTCTCTCTCTCTCTCTCTCCTCTCTCTCTCTCTCTCTCTCTCTCTCTCCTCTCTCTCCTCTCTCTCTCTCTGTGCAACATTAATTAGATGGCAAAGGTGGCGGGCGGCGGAGCGCGATGGTAGGGGGTTAATAGGAGGATGCAGGGGAGAGAGACTGAAGAGAGTGGAAGAGCAGTTGACCGTGATAGATGAGGGGAGGACAAGGGGGCTCCCATGTCAGACATGCCTCTCCAAGACAGGGAGAGGGAGGAGGAGGTGGGTGGAGGGGGGGAGGGGTTTGGCACTAGCAATTTGACATGGGGGGGAGGGCAAGGTGGGGGTGTGGGTAGAGTGAGATATGAGGGTGGTGATACTCCATGTTGTGATGGTTTGGAGGATGGGGGCTCAACAAATCAGGTGTGTATCTCTCTCTCTAACAAAACTTGTGTCTGCTAGATGTGGACATTTTCTCGACAGATGTAGATATTATTATTTATCAAATGTGGATATAAAAAACCCCTCAAGGGGATGATGGAAGCTAAGGGAAAGGAGAAAGAGTTACGAAAGGTTTCGTATGAAGTAAAGATGTAGAAGTGTATTCCAGTGTATTGCAGTGTTGTCTGAAATAATGATGTAGAAGTGTGTTGCAGTGTGTTTGCAGAGTGGTCTGAAATAAAGATGTAGAAGTGTATTGCAGTGTGTTGCATGTGTGGTCTGAAATAAAGATGTAGAAGTGTATTGCAGTGTTTGCAGTGTGCTGAAATAAAGATGCGAGTGTATTAGCAGTGTATTGAGTGGTAATGAAGTTAAAGATGTAGAGATGTACTTGCAGTGTATTGCAGTGTGGTCTTGAAATAAATGTAGAATGTGTTGCAGTGTAATTGTCATGTGGTCTGAAGTATAGATGTAGAAATGTGATTAAAAACCAGTGTATTGCAGTGTGTTCTGAAGTAAAGGTGTAAAGTGTATTGCAGAGTATTGCAAGTTGGTCTGAAGTAAAGGTGTAGAAGTGTATTGCAGTGTATTGCAGTGTGGTCTGAAGTAAAGTGTAGAAGCGTATTGCAGTGTATTGCAGTGTGGTCTGAAGTAAAGATGTAGAAGTGTATTGCAGTGTATTGCAGTGTGGTATGAAGTAAAGATGTAGAAGTGTATTGCAGTGTGCATGTGATTTAAAGTAAAGACGTAAAGTGTATTGCAGTGTGGTATGAAATAAACATGTAAAATCGTAAAAAAATGTGCCTGTTCTTCTTCTTCCTATAAACACTATCAGAAAGGGGGCTACTGTTGTTCTAAACAAGAAAACAAAACTGAGGCCATTGCAGCTTGTCATTCTAAATAATGCAGCTTACATGTAGGTGAAGGACTTTTGGTTGAAACTGAAAACTGTTTCCAACAAGGAAGCTCTCCCGTTATTCACCTACCCTCCATCTGACATGTACACTCAGAGAGGAAAACAGACATATGCCAGCAGAGAGAGAGAGAGAGAGAGAGAGAGAGAGAGAGAGAGAGAGAGAGGAGAGAGAGAGAGAGAGAGAGAGAGAGAGAGAGAGAGAGAGAGAGAGAGAGAGAGAGAGATTTGCATGTGCATGTGTGTGTGTGTGCATGTGTGTGTTGTGGTGCATGCGTGCGCAGACACGTGTGGTATCACTCTGAACCCTTTTCTTCTTTGAATTCAAACTGGGTTTAACCTTCCCTCTTGCAACACATCACAAAACAGATATTCCAATGTATTCAAGTGTGATTTGCTTCTACAGTCCAGCATATAGAGTTCTCATTATCAAAACAACACAAAAACAGATTAAAGAGGGACATAGCTTAACTTGCCCTATACAGGGAAAGGCAGGCAGAAACGAAAATGGAATACTCAGGTACATGTCTTAACATAGGATTCAAACGCCCAGACAGAGAAAAACACTAAGTAATATTCAAGACATGCAACATCATGTTTTGCTGATAGACAGTCTAGAAGTATTGATTTTTCCTCATGTATAGCATATGATCTGGCTCTTAACTGAGCAACACATTCAAAGAATTTATAAGAAGAAAAAGGTTTAGAGTAATATTACTCTCTGTGTTGGTCTGTCTGTCTCTCTTTCTCTCTCTGTTTCTCTCTGTTTCTCTCTGCCTCTCTCTCTGTCTCTCTCTGTCTCTCTCTGTCTCTCTGTCTCTGTCTCTGTCTCTGTCCTCTCTCTCTCTCTCTCTCTCTCTCTGAAAAGAACATTGCTTTGGTTTTTAAGACAAGAAAACTAGAGAGAGTGAGAGGGGGGGGGGGGGCGATGAGAGACAGAGAGAGACAGAGACAGACAGACCAACAGACAAACAGAGACAGAGACAGACTCAGACAGACACACAGACAGACAGACACAGACAGACAGACAGACACAGACAGACAAAGACTGATAGACAAACAGATAGACAGACAGACAGACAGACAGGCAAATAGATAGATAGATAGATAGATAGATAGATAGATAGATAGATAGATAGATAGATAGATAGATAGATAGATAGATAGATAGATAGATAGATAGAGACAGAGACAGAGACAGAGACAGAGACAGAGACAGAGAGATAAAGACACCATTGGTGTCAACTGTGCTTCAAAAGACACCATCAGCTAAAGAATCTGACCCTTATTTATTTTACCAGGTTTTGTTTTGGTTAGACCCATCATCAGCTGCCACTGGGAAAATCTGCTTTTGCTAGACAAAATTACCAAGCGATAGATTCACCACTTTTCAAGTTTTATAAGGCTGTTTTACGCTACTTATTTCCTTATTTATTATTCAATTTGTTATGTATTTGTTTATTTATTCATCTCTCTAACTACCCAAATTTCAAGCTCAGAATTGCAAATTATTTAGCAGATAACTTCAATATTCATGCTTTTTAACTGACTTGGGGATTTTGAGGTAGTTGTTCTTTTTAGAACCACTGATGTTTGTGTTTTTTTGTCAACAGACTTTCGATTGAGAGGAGCACAACAGAAAGAAGGGTTTCAATATGTTAGTGTCATTTCTTTTTCAAGCAAACACCATTTGGCTTCAATTCTGGTTGACAGACATGTATTTCTGCCACTTGACTTCCACTTCTCCAATCGCTCCTTCCAGAACTTAGGCTCAGGCACCACACCAACTTGACAGGCAGTGTGATGTAGACACGCTGTGCCTGGTAGATCCACCCCTCCACACCACCACCTTCACAGAGCCTGTTTTTTGGATGATGGATGAATGAATTTTTCATGTGTGCATAGCATGGTCTGCGTGTGTTCGTACACAGGACCACTCTTCCTTGTATCGGCCAGGTAAGGGGTCTTTTGGTGGAGTGGAGTCATTAGTGCCACTTTGAACTCTTAAAGAAATGAATAACTCAGTGGAGACTCAAACCTGAGCTGTCAGTAACTTCAGAAGATCATTTTGATGATCAAACCACTCAGCTATCCCACCCCTTACATCAGCTATGGGAGAGATTTAACAAACTTCATAGTTATGCCTGCTGTTTTTAAACGATATTATTCCTTATTCACCACAATGATATTAGAAATTGGGCAGTAGGGGGAAAACAGACACTGCAACAGGAAAAGCCTGGGACAAATTGAACTCATCAGCCATGACAAGAGCTGGCAGGCCTCCAACACTACCTCCTTTCTCCCCTCACTCCTGCTGCTCAGATCTGTTGCACCTCCAAGACCATAACTGGATTACCAGGAATCACATTGTCAGCTAGAGCCTGTCCCTTTTGTAGCGTAACGTCTGCCATGGTCGCATTCAGGCCAGATTTACAGGAGATTGGTCTTACCGCTGAGTGTGCAGAGGGGGGGGGGGACATTGCTGCCCGCTGAGGGGGGGAGGGAGGAGGGTGTTCGTTGCTGACTGCTGAGGGAGGGAGGACATTGATGACTGCTGGGGGAGGGACAGAGGGAGGGAGGGCTTCCCAGCAAATGGCTGCTGGCAATGGCTGGCAAGTGGCCAACAGGGTGAGGATGATGGCTGCCTAATCAGATCTGCTCTGAGAATGTGTGTCTAGGTTTTTTGGCTGATCTTGCTTTACTTCATGGACATTTGATTAGAGGGGCTTGGTGTGAAAACCATTGATCTATTAACATCACTCTTTATTTTCTAACCGGGAGACAGTCTTCGTGCTGGCTGTGAACTTAAATGGATTTCAAAATCTTCTCTCCTTTCTTTTCTACACTCCTTTTTAGCCACACTGGACATCCTGACAGACACCTGGCAGACACCTGGAAGTTTGGATATCCAGTCAGGTGTGTGTAGAGAACAGTCATTTCAATCCTTGTTCTAGATAGCAGCAAACATGATCATATCTGTATATTTCCATTTTTCTGTGAATTTACCTTGCAAAATCCTGTTACAATGATGTCCTCCTCCTTTCTTTGTTAAGTATTGATTCAACGTTGACATTCGCTTCTATGTTTGTATAATACCACAGCTCACACTGAGATACTGGGAAGATAGAGAAGAGATCTGCCTTACACTGCAGTTCACCACTTGAACAATGATGGATTGGAGAGAGGATCTTATACAGGGTGATGAGAACTGAACACCATGGATGCAGTGCGTGCACAAAAGCTGGGGCCTACCTAACTCCGCACAGCTGCTAGGGGCCCACAGCAACTAGGGGAAGCCCCAACTTATCTCCTTTACCCTCTGAAAACATTCCCTGGTTTGTAAACTGGTGATTATGTGCTTTTGAAAACCAAGGATTCTTTTTGCAGAAAAGATATTGGGTGTAATGATGCTAAGGAGGGTTTTTTTTAATAGGACAGAGTAAATGTTTCCATTAAACTGATTAAAAACATGATCAGTGATTCCGTTTTGCGTTTTCTCATTCTGTAATGTAAGGTCACCATTACACGAAGCCAAAGCAAGCTTGGTTTCACTTACTGTTCAACAGTGAAAGGACTCCAAAGGGCAACAACTTGTGCAAACATCTAACGTTCTTAGTGTGCCTGATTCAATAGGAGCTGTGGCGTCATGCATATTTGAACATTTCTGTGTCTGGAGCCTCCAGAAACATTGTTTTGAAACACTACTTTTCCATCTGCAAAATGACTTCAGTTCTCTTTCAAAGTGGCAGAATACATGAACCAACGAAAAGGTTTGTTTGCTTTTTTTGTCCTAGCACTTCAATTCAAACAGCAAAACAGCCAAATTCATACTACTTTACTCTACTCAATTGACTACGGATAAAATAAGCAAACTTGGATATCTCCTGTGCTGCTTTATAAACAGAGTAGTTTTGAAAAAAATTATCAACCTAAAATGGATCACAGTATTGTGCAGTTCTCTCTCTCTCCTTTTCTCTCTCTCTCTCTCTCTCTCTCTCTCTCTCTCTCTCTCTCTCTCTCTCTCTCTCTCTCTCTCTCTCTTCTCTCTCTCTCTCTCTCTCTCTCTCTCTCTCTCTCTCTCTCTCTCTCTCTCTCTCTCTGTACATGCATCTGTAACCCTAGAAAACTACTTTCTCTCATGTTTATACACACACCACACACACACATACACCACACACACACACACACACACACACACACACACACACACACACACACACACACACACACACACACACACACACACACACACTCAACACCTTAAAAGCTTAACACCGTTAGGTGGCCACAACATGCACTCTAGCTCACTCATCCTACCTGGAAATCATTTTGAAACCTAAGTACACACTAGATGCGAAGTTTGTGTGTGACTGATTTCAAGAGCTTCACCATTATACACAGCCCTACTGGTACTTCATGGGATTCTCTAATTCATTGCATGAGAATGCAGATTGTTATTGTAAGAGCTTGTTATGAATGAAAGCAACCTCAACATGATATATTAAAACATAACAACATTTAAATGGAGCCTTGGCACCTGGCTTATACCAATAACTAACAAAGCTTTTTTGGCCTGAGCCAAACACACTTTATGAAAGAGAGGGAATAGTGGGTGGACAAAGGGGCTGTACAGTTGACGTGTGATGGGGGACAGAGTTCTTTGTGTGAAGGACAGGCTGAAGACATCTAAGAACAGTTACCACCCCCTCCAACCCCCCACCCCTATGATGGATGATGGCAGGGTCTGTGTCCCTAACTGAAAGACTGTCGTTATCAGGAAAGATATTAAACCGCGCTAAATCTGATGAGAAAATATGGTAGACCGCCGATAACATTTTAGAATGAACAGATAAACTATTTCGCAGAGATAGAGTTTTGCACACAGCTTAGAGCTATGTAGTAGAGGAATGTAGACAGTAACTTTTCTCTATGGTATTTCAATAATTATCTCCTCACGAAGTGAAAGAAGATGGAGAATAAAAAGCAAAAGGGAGGAAGATGATGGAGAAAGGCGAGGAAAGGGAGAAGTAAAGGAGGAGGAGAAGTAAGTAGGAATAGAAGAAGAAAGAGGAGAAGGAGGAAGAGGAGGAAAATGAGGAGGAGCATAAGGAGGAGGAGGAGGAGGAGGGGGGAGGAGGAGGAGAAAAACAAACAAAAAGAGAAGAAGAAGAAGAAGAAGAAGAAGAAGAAGAAGAAGAAGATGATGATGGAAGAAGAGGAGGGGTTGTGGAAGTGGAAAAGGAAGAGAAAAAAGAAAACTAATGCCAAATTCAATTTAAATCAATCTGAAATGGATCGTCATGTCTGTTTTCTGTAACAAAAACCGGTGTAAAAGTGACCTGATACAAATAGATTAAAATTGACAAAATCTGTCATTTACTTTGCAGAGGGGGGGGGGGGGATTAGGAAGATGACGTATGTTTTAGGCATTTCTGGTTTTAGGCATTTCCAATTACCCACAGTGTTTAAGTTATTCTCACTATGCTTATGTGATGGGGTAGTAATTAGATTACCTCCCATGCGATCAGAGCCCTGTCGCAGCATTGTGTTACCGGACACACCTGCGAATTGTGCGATGCTCTATTTCCTTGGGTGGTGGTCGAAAGCCCTCCATTGCATGCTCTTTGCCTTCATGATGAACGGTAGAATTTATGCAACCTCTTTTTAGAGGTCACTTCCGAACTGGCTAACTGTACCCACCCGAGAAGCTGTGCAGAGATGGGGCATCACATGGGCCAATGTCCACTCTGTTACAATGGTGTCAGAAGTGGATGTTTTCCCCACATTGTTTGCCACCGACTGGGCGCTGTAAGGCTGCGTGTGTTCCATAAGGCTGTGTTGGAATGCAACCGGCGGGTGATAATGTTAGAGGCTACTGGTCGAGCATCAATATATACTGGCCAGTAGTGTACCTCGGGACGCAGTACAAGTTGGCTGGGGTGGATGTGATGGGGTGGTAATTAGATTACCTCCCATGCAATCAGAGCCCTGTCGCAGCATTGTGTTACCGGACACACCTGCGAATTGTGCGATGCTCTGTTTCCTTGGGTGGTGGTCGGAAGCCCTCCATTGAATACTCTTTGCCTTCATGGTGAACCGTAGAATTTATGCAACCTCTTTTTAGAGGTCACTTTCTCCTGACCGGCTAACTGTACCCACCCGAGAAGCTGTGCAGAGATGGGACATCACATGGGCCAATGTCCACTCTGTTACACTTATATCAATTTTCATCGAATATGACAAAAGAAAAAGTTATCTATGGACATTTCTTTCATGATCAATTTGACTTCAGCTACGCACAGTGTAGTACATGTAGCGTACATGCTTAGTGTAGTGTAATGTAGAGTATCATAGTGTAGTGTAGTGTAGTGTAGTGTAGTGTAGTGTAGTGTAGTGTAGTGAAGTGCAATACAATGTGGTGCAGTACAAGGCAGGGCAGGGCAGGGCAGGGAAGGGAAGGGCAGTATGGAGTGTGGAGTGGAAAGTATGTAGTGTAGAGTGTAGTATGCACTGCAGTGCAGTGCAGTGCAATGCAATGCAACAAAGTAAAGTGAAGAAAAGTGCAGTGCAGTGCAGTTAGACAGGAATGGAATCCACGAGCTTTCTAATTCTAGACGGGTGTGTTGCCGTTAGACCACCTACACATCCATTTTAAACGCCATCCTTCCGGTAAAAGACACCAAACTGAGGTCACGTCCTTACGTGGTGTTGATACAATAGCGTCGGCAAAAAAAGGAGAGAGAGAGAGAGAGAAGAGAGAGAGAGAGAGAGAGAGAGAGAGAGAGAGAGAGAGAGAGAGTGTGTGTAAAGGGGGCATGGGGGAGGGCAGGGTGTGTGTGTTGTGATGGCTGTGTGAATGGAGACTCAACAAGGCAGGTCCAGGTATAATAGCTCAGTAGATCATCTTACTGTCTCCTTCCCCTGCCCCCTTTCCCCATTAAAAGGTAGGTATGTAATGGGAGGAAGGCCAAGGGTAAATGGAAGTAGGGAGGAAGGACTTGGGACTTGATATAGAGGAGATGGATGTAGGGGGGTGGGGGAGGGAGTGGTAACTTAAGTCTGGTTACTTAATGATAAAGAAAATGTGCCATCCGTGTGTTTGCCTCTGCTGGCTGTCTTATTTGTGTCTGCCTGTCAATCTCTCTGTATCTCTCTGTAACTGCCCCTGTCTCTGAGTTTCTGTCTTTGTGATTCTTTTTATCCTGTCTCCCTGTATGTCTGCATGTCTGTTTAATTGTCTGTCTGTCTGTCTGTCTGTCTCTCTTTCTCTTTCTCTTTCTCTGTCTCTCTGTCTCCCGTCTGTCTGTCTGTCTGTCTGTCTGTCTGTCTGTCTGTCTGTCTGTCTGTCTGTCTGTCTGTCTGTCTCTCTCTCTCTCTCTCTCTCTCTCTCTCTCTCTCTCTCCTCTCTCTCTCTCTCTCTCTCTCTCTCTCTCCTCTCCCTTCCATACATTACTATATGTATGTACCATGTTCCTCCATTTTGAAATGCATCCTCGGCACAGCCATCAGGATAAACACGGATGAAGGCATCTTTTGGGTAGTGGGTATGAAGGACGTGATACTTTGCCCCAGGGCCACTCTGAGAGTCGTTGTGTTCAACACGAGGGATGCTGCACTGAATGAAGATATCCCCCCCCCCCCCCCCCCCCGTCACTCCAGACTGACACAGCGAGACACCAATAGATCTCTTTAGGGGCATGGCCAGAGATATCCCGATGGCGTAATTATTTAGGCATTCCACTCTCGACAGCAAAGCTTCCTCTCTGCAGTGCTTCCTTTGCTGGCTGAGAGTCTGCCTTTACCTGGATGGTCTTGAAACCTCTTTTTCTTTGTTGTCGAACGCTCAGACAGCAACTATTATTGTAAGAGGGTAAACCAGTTGCGCTGCCTTTCAGTGCCTAACAAGTTCAGGCCCAGCGCATCTCTCTTCGACGTGGAGAGAATTGTTATCTTTGAGTCTCTCTGTATACAAAAGAAAGGAGCAAAATGGACCAGAAAAGCAGAACAATAGACAAGGATGGGGTGACAGGAAAAGGAACCAGGCAGAAACAAAGAAAGGGATAGAAAAGAGGGAATTTCAAGCACATAATTTGCAGAAGGTGGAAATGCTATCTATACTGATATGCTCCCGGCATCCCCACAGGAGACTGAAGCCTCTTGATTTTGACAGCCTGGGTGAGAAGCTGATTACCTTGTTTATTCTGAGGAGGTCTTCATCTAATTGTGGGTTCATTTTGTGACTTGTTCGAATATCGTAGTTTTCTTTTATCATGTTTATTTTTTATGACAACCGGGAAATTTTTTGGGACATTGTTCTTGTCATAATTGCACTCTTTTGTGCATGATTACATTTCTTTGTAATCAGAACTGAGTATAAAAAAGCATATTACATTTTACTCCACAATGTCGGGCTCTTGAAATAAATTAGTTCTCTCTGCATGTCTGTCTGTATGTCTGTCTGTTTCTCTGTTTGTCAGTCTGTCTCTCTGACTGTCTCAATGTCTGTCTCTGTGTTTCTGTTTCTGTCTCTATCTCTTGTGTCTCTGTCTCTGTCTCTCTCCCCCCTCCCCTAATCACATGCATGCGCACACACACGCTTACTCACGCTGTGCTTATGCAAAAGCTTTTTAAAAGTTCTTTTATTTCGAGAATAATGAAATAAACACTGGATGCTTTTTTTTTTTACATCTAGTCCCAATGTGTATGCAGTTTCTGTCAAATTTGTCATCCGTTCCCACCGGCACACAATGGCCTATTTCGTCCCCACAAAAGGACCAAAGGCAGAGGGGAGCACAGAAAATAACTTGTAAATTCCATTTACTCACACGTAATGCACAGCCACCATCCAGACCCAGGGAGTTGTTCCACTGCCTCTGTTTGCAAATTGGTCCATAACAAACACAAATTATATTTCAAAACTCGTGGCAAAATTTGACAGACAAAAGCAAGGTCCACAGGTTTTCGTTGATTTGTTGTTGTTGTTTGCTGCTGTTGTTGTTATTGTTAATTTCAGCGGGGATGTTTTTCTTTCGAGAATTGTTCAAGGAGGAAAAATGTGTAATTTGCCACTTCTGGGTGAAATTCAGCTTTTTATTTTGTTGCCTCAAGTCAAAACTTGTCAAGTTTTGATGCAGGTTCAAGTGCCGAGGCCTACATCAACGTGTTGTTTTGCTTTGTTAGTGTTTTGTTGAGAATGCATTCAGCAAACTGACTGTTGACACACTCTCAGTCACATAGCTAACCTGCAATTTTCTTTAAAGGAGAACAATATCCTCTGAAGTCGGTGTACAGCTGCCTACATGGCGAGGTACCTGAAAAAATCCATACTTGCATACTTCTCATCCATTGTGTAAAGATACAATCTCCTAGGTGGGATGAGTGAAGTAAGAACATGAGGTGGATAACCCCCCTACGTGTTAAGCTGGGGAACGCGCGATACCAACATACAGTTCTGGCCCAGGTCAAAAAACTTTTCCCAGCCAATGAGCCACGCAAAATGCCCAGGTCTACATCAGAATATTCTCATGCTTTGAAACGCAGTGTGGAGATGGACTTCAACTAATGGCAAGGCCTTGACAAGCCTGAGTGTGGCTACCTATATGGCGAGGTACTGGAAAATAGCCGTACACTTACTCACGTCTCACACAGGGTGTACTTTGGGTCCCAAAGATTACCAGATGTGATGTGTGAGGACGAATGACCCCAGGTCCCCGGGGGGGGGGGGAGGTCCATAACCAAACTGTAACAATGTACTTTTGATGGTATGTTGTTGTTGTTCCCCAGCCTAACACTCTGGGGGTTAACCAGAATGTGCTCTCTGACTCACTCATCCCACCTGGGAATCACTGTGAGATTGAAATTGCACACTGAATGAGAGGTTTGCGTGTATGACTGTTTTCAAGTACCTCGCCATATAGGCAGCCATACTCCGACTTCAGAGGATTTTTTCTCCTTTAAAGGAGAGTGCAAGTTGTTTTGTTAAGAGCTTGTCATGGCTGAAGGCAATCTCAAACAACATTTTACAACATCACAACATTTTAGTGTAGGCCTTGGCAATGAGCTGACATCAATAACTGACACAGCTTTTGGCCTAAGCCAATTTTTAACAGTATGAAATCACTTCTTTCTTCCTGAGCACTGACACCAAGCAGGCAACAACAAATCAGTGGACACAAAGGTAGGAAACTGGGTTGTAAAATGTAGTCTGATGTGTTTGTAGAAAAGAGCTCCTAACTCTTTCGCACAATTTCAACTTTCTTTTGTCTCCTAGAGGAAATATTGATTTTTTTTTCGCCCCCAAAATAGATTTCCTCTCCACTTCCTGTCAACTATTCAAAACCTGGCATTGTCTTGGACTAGTTTATGGGGAGAAAGGGGTGTGACAGATGTCCTTTGCTTTAGTTTTTCGTTTGTTGTTTTTTCCGTCTCTTGTTGGTTCTTTCTCTCTCTGTCTTCTCTCGTTCCTGTCTTCTGTCTGTCTGTCTTCTGTTTCTGTCGTCTCTGTCTGCTTACTCGTCTGTCTGTCTCTGTCTGGTCTGGTCTGGCTCTGTTCTGTTGTCTGTCTCTCTCTCTCTCCTCTTCTCTCTCCTCTCTCTCTCTCTCTCTCTCCTCTCTTCTCTTCTCTCTCTCTCTCTCTCTCTCTCTCTCTCTCTCTGCCTGCATATATAGAATATGGCTGACAACTAAAAAATCAGAAAAACACTTCCAAACTGCATGATTTTTGCCATTGTGTTTGGTCCTTAAGTTTGATTTTCTCCTGTCGAAAAATTGTTTTAGATGCTGCTAGATATGAAGTACTGAGCAGAGATAGAGATAAAGCAACAGGCCTTTTCTGTAAAGACCGGTGTGTGTGTTTTCTCTGTTCTCCTCTGTGCCTTCCCTTTATTAGAAGGGATACATAGTACTTGACGTTTTCCTGTGAATATATGTATATTATATATATATATTATAATATATATTATTATACGATAGATAGATAGATAGATAGATAGATAGATAGATAGAAGATAGATAGATAGATAGATAGATAGATAACAGATATATAAATATATATATATATATATATATATAATATATAATATATATATATATAATAATAAACACTATGCTGGAGGTCTGCCCATCTGGCCTCAGCCGTTACATTTCTACTTCAAAGCAGCTCACTTTTCTACATAATGCATGCTGGGTACGTTTGTGTTTCTGCAATCCACCGAACACCGACATGAATTACAGGATCACTGCCGTTCATATTCAATTTTCTTCATATGTGTAATACACGAAGAGAATGAAGGTACTGACAGAGGTGTACTTGAAGTTGACCGAGGAAATTGTAAAATGAAAAAGTGCCCACTCCTAGTTCTCCAGATGTTGCTTCTGAGATTCGAACCCACGACTTCATAGATCTCTGGGATGAAACTCATTCTTATCAACTCAGCTGTAGCGTAGGTGTGTGTGTGTGTGTGTGTGTGTGTGTGTGTGTGTGTGTGTGTGTGTGTGTGTGTGTGTGTGTGTGTGGTGCGTGTGCGTGCGTGCGTCGTTGCGTGGTGTGTTGTGTTGTGTGTGTGTCTGTGTGTGTATGTGTGTCTGTGTGTCTGTGTCTGTGTCTGTGTATGTGTGTTTGTGTGTGTGTGTGTGTGTGTGCATGTTTGCATCACCTGAAGTAGATAGTCCACTAAGTGACCTGATGACATCCATTCAATAGAGGGCTGTGTAGCTGTCAATGGCTTCCTGCCCTCTTTAGGGTCAGGGGAGGTAAAGCAGCGAGGTAGATGAGATGGGCGCCGCCCTCAATATGCCGGCCCCTAGAGAAGGTGAGGTCTCTGATGCCCAGTTCCTCTACGGACACATAGGTTATGGGACATATTTACCTTTACCTTTTTTATGAGTCCAAGTCCTGCCCCATGTCTCTGTGTGTGCGTCAGCTACACTACAGGGCCTGCTGTGCCAGGACACCTGACCCTTACCTCAACTCTATTGTCAGTATTGTTTCAATAGCACTAAGAATTTTCGACAGAGAGAGAGAGAGAGAGAGAGAGAGAGAGAGAGAGAGAGAGAGAGAGAGAGAGAGAGAGAGAGAGAGAGAGAGAGAGAGAGAGAGAGAGAGAGAGATAGCATGGATGCATTCTGCAGACACACAAACAACAATAGCATGAAAATAATGGGCTGCAAAGGCATGGTGACAAAGTTTAGGATACCGAAGTTTGCACAAAACAGCTACTAACAAAGTTTATTGTGATCAAATTCCTCCTAGAAGCTAAACATTTTTGTGTTCCAAAAGAAGTATTGATTTTTACCTTAAATAGAATTTCCCTCAGCTTTATTGTAACTTTTTGCAACACTGATCTGAAGAATTTTTTTTATAATCAAGCTGTGCAAGATGTTGCTTGCTGTATTCTTTGTCTATCTATCGATTGGAATCCTCTGTCTCTGCCCCCCTCTCTGTCTCTGTCTCTCTCTGTCTCTGTCTGTCTGTCTGTCTGTCATCAGTATGTCTGTCTGTCTGTGTCCTCTGTTCTCTGTCTTTCTGTCTCTCTCTTCTCTCTCTGTCTCTGTCTCTCTTTCTCTCTCTCTCTCTCTCTCTCTCTCTCTCTCTCTCTCTCTCTCTCTCTCTCTCTCTCTCTCTCCTCTCTCTCTCTCTCTCTCTCTCTCTCTCTCTCTCTCTCTCTCTCTTCTCTCTCTCTCGTCTTCTTCTCCTCTTCTCGTCTTCTGTCTCTCTGTCTCGTCTGTCTGCTCTGTCTGTCTGTCTCTTCTTCTGTCTGTCTCTTCTCTCTCTCTCTCTCTCTCCTCTCTCTCTCTCCCCTCTCTCTCTCTCTCTCTCTCTCTCTCTGTCTCTCTCTCCTTCCCCCCCTCTCTCTAGCACAAACTTACACACACACACACACACACACACACACAAACAAACACACACACACACATACACGCGCGCGCGCTCGCGCACACGTTTAAGCGCATCTGAAGAAAAAATAAGAGAAAACAACAAAGGCAAAAAAAAAAACCCTTCTGGTGGTTTAGAAGTAGCAGTAACGGTGCTAATACAGAGATGATAAAGTTATGCTTTCAGAAAGTACCACACTGCGGATGGGGAGACAGAACAGAGAAATGACTCATTAGTAGTGACTTCCCTGTCCTTTGTCTGCCTTCATCTGTACAATCTGCTACAGAAACACACAAAGAGAGAGGGGGGGGAGAGAGAGAGGGAGAGAGAGGGGGAGAGAGGTAGAGAGAGAGTTAGAGAGGGAGAGAGGGGAGTGAGAGAAGGAGAAAACGGTGGGAGAGAGGGGAGAGAGAGAGGGGGAGAATGAGAGAGAGGGAGAGGAGAAGGGGAGAGAGAGAGAAGGGGAGAGAGAGAGGGGGGACAAAGAAAGAGGAGAGAGAGGGGGTAGAGAGCGAGAGAAAGAAGAGAGAAGAGAGAGATAGAGAGCAGGGTAGAGAGAGAGAGAGAGATCGAGGGGAGGGGGGGGGAGAAGAGAGAGAAAGTCGGGAGAAACAGAGAAAGAGAAAGAGACATGATAGAGACAAAAGAGAGACAGAGGGAGGCTGATACCTGAGAGACAGAGACAATGTGAATTCCACAAAAAAAATGTGCCAGTATTTACCCCTGTCACACTTGTCAGTCACCAAAAACAAAACAAAAAATCAAAGACAGCATATGTCTAAAACTAAAAAATCTGGTGCCTCCCTCAGACCATAACATCCATGTCTCTGGCACTGTCACAGAGCTGGGCCACCACCAGAGGTGTGCCTGACCCTGGAAAGGAGGCTGGGAACACATAAGAACACAGCAACACCAGAAATCCTCACCGTCTGTCAGTCACAGGAAACACTGTTAGTTAGTAAGCACCCATCAGTCTCGGAAGACTATGGAGTTGCGCTCTAGTCTTTAGAGCGCAAACCTGGTAAGTATGTATGGAGGGCAAGCTGTTACCCATGCAGCAGACCCCTCTCTCCATGCCACTGGAATGATCCATTGGAAAGGCAAGACCGATACGAATGGTTCCAGTACGTCGCAGGAGCAACCAGAACGTTGCCATATACAGCCCCGAGCCGCCCTGGGGACTCCAACTCCCCGATTTTTCCTCAGGGATGGTGTCTAAACACGACACCTGTGTGCATGCTGGGTGTTTTTTTAATATATAAATTTTGTCATCCGCTCCTACCGACACACGATGGCCTGGTCTTCCGAAAGGGGAAACACTGACAGTTTGCAGAATATGTGGATCGGTGGTGGTCTAGGAGGCAATGCACCTGCCTAGATAGCAAACAGTCTGGATCGAAGTGTGTGGTGGTTCAAATCCCGTTTGGGCCCAAAACTTTTCCCCCATCCATTAGACTAGAGTGTTGGTCTGGGTGCTAGTCTTTCGGATGAGACGATAAACCGAGGTCCGTGTGTTACACATCATTATTTGGCGCACGTAAAAGAACCCACGGCAACAAGAGGGTTGTCCATGGCAAAATTATGTAGAAAAAAGCCACTATGATAGGGAAACAAATACAGTTGCAGATAGACAAAACAATGGTAGGCGTTGCACTTGTGGCGACGCGCCTCCCCGGGGAGAGCAGCCCGAATTTCACACAGAGAAATCTGTTGTGACATAAAGTGGTATAAAATTAAATAACAATAGTGAGCAGATGTGTGTGTGTGGTGTGTGTGTGTGTGTGTGTGTGTGTGTCATGTAATGATGTGTGTGCGTGTCACTGCACTGTGTTCTGTCTTCTGTTGTCTTGCTGGTGTGTGTGTCTGTGTTTCTACTTCGCTGTCACTCTGCTACATTGCTCGTTCGTATCTGTCATCTGCCCCTTATGTCTGCCATGCCTTCTGTCTTTGTCTGTTCCCGTCACATTTTGTCTGTTGTCTGCCTCTGTGTTTTTCTTCCTGTCTGTCTCTGTCTCTGTTGTATCTGTTGTCGTCTTCCGTCTGTCTCTCTCTGTCTCTGTCTTCTTCTTCAGTCTGTCTGTCCTTCTGCTGTCTTTTTGTCTGTTCTTCTCTCGTCCTCTTACTATGTCTTTGTCGTCTGTCGTGTCTGTTGTCTGACTGTCTTCTGACTCTGTCTCTCTTCTTCTCTCTTCTCTTCTCTGTCTCTCTGTCTCTTCTCTCTCTCTCTTATCTGTAACCCTAGGAAATGACTATCTCTCATTGTTTTTTTTTACACAACCACCACACACACTCACACACACACACACATACACACACACATAACATATAATACAATTAACTACTACAATATATAACTTATACACAACACACAACTGCACATGTATACACACAAACGCATACATGCATAAGGCACCCACCCTCCTGCATGCTCACGCTTATGCACTATACACCATAGCTTTATACATACATAGTCACACACATATACAGCCTTGAGCTACAGTCATAGCCTTAAAATTTTGTAAACTGCCATCATTTTTTAAATAATTTGTTTGAAAGGAAACTACAAATTCCATTTTAAAATCCGTTGTGAATCTTGGCCAAGAAAAATGAAGTTCAAGGTTGTTGAAGAAATGTTTGCTTGCTTGTAGGTCAGAATTGCTTGGATTTGTTTTTCGCAACAGGCAGTATTCTTGTTCTGAATCCAAATTTATTGTGAACTGTGTGTTACCACTTCCGTATTTAGCAACCTAGTAAGCAAACATATAGACAAACCAGTAAACAGAAATGGGCTGCTAGGGTAAACTGACAGATTTAGGATACCAAGGAGATACTAACAAAGTTTATTAAGATCAAGTTCTTCCCAGAAGCTGACCTCCTTGGTCTTGTGAAGTTAAGTATCGATTTTTGCTTAAAATAGAACTGCTCCCCACTTCGTTTCAACTGTTTCAAAACTGATCAGACTTGAGAAGCATTTCCAGAAAATAGGTTTACGCAACATATTGGTTGGTATATGGTTTGTGTATCTTGAAGACAATACTCTCTCTCTCTCTCTCTCTCTCTCTCTCTCTCTCTCTCTCTCTCTCTCTCTCTCTCTCTCTCTCTCTCTCTCTCTCTCTCTCTCTCTCTCTCTCTCTCTCTCTCTCTCGTATACACGAGCGGCGCCTGGTGCATACACTTACACACGCATGCACGAACGCACACGTGCACATCCACATCCACCCATTCACCCACACACACACCCTCACACACACACAGACATACACACACACCATATACATACTCACACACACACATGCATACATACACACACACTCACGTACACAGAGACATATGAGTGTTTGCGTGCTAAAATGCACATACATACATGGGCAAAAAGTATCAGACACTCAAACACATAAATGCACCTGTAGAAAAATAAACAGTTTGAGAGGGTACTGACAAAGTAAGTCTACCAAAGTTTTCACAGAAGAGCTACTAACAAAGTTTATTGCGATCAAATTTTTCCCAGAAGCTAAACATTTTTGTGTTCCCAAAGAAGTATTGATTTCTACCCTAAATAGAATTCCCCTCAGCTTCATTGTAACTTTTTTAAACACTGATCTGAGGAAATTTTTAAAAATCAAGTTGTGCAAGATGTTGCTTGCTCTATTGTTTGTTTATCTATGGATTAGAACTCTTTCTGTCTGTCTCTGTGTCCCTCTCTTCTGCTACTGTTTGTCTTCCTCTCTCTGTCTCTTTGTCCTTTGTCTTCATTCTCTTCATTCTTTCTTCATTCATTCATTCATTCATTCTTCTTCATTCATATCTTCTTCTTCTTCTCTCTTCCCTCTTCTCTCCTCTCTCTCTCTTTCTCTCTCTCTCTCTCTCTCTCTCTCTCCTCTCTCTCTCTCTCTCTCTCTCTTTCTCTCCTCTCTCTCTCTTCTCTGTAAATACAAAGCAAACACACAACACCACACACACACACACAACACACACACACACAACACACACACACACACACACACACACAACGCACCGCACACACACACACACACACACACACACACACACACACACACACACACACACACACACACACACACACACACACACACATACACACAAGGACGGGATAGCCTGATGGTTAAAGTGATGCACTCGTGATCTGCTGACCCGGGTTCGAATCTCCTCTTTTTCCTCTGGAGTTACCGGCGGTGCGGACTCCACTCCTCCCAAAAGTCCTTGGGATGAAACTATATACCAAGGTCCCGAGTGCGAACACACGCAGAACATCTTGCGCACACGTTAAAACCCGTTCCACTTTTCAAAAGAGATAGGCCATTGTGTGCTGGGGGGAACGGATGACAAAACTGCATATAAACGGGGACTGTATGTATAATAGCTCATGAGTGCTTATTCCCTTATCCTCGAAATGAAAAAAAAGATTTTTTTAAAGTAGATAAACAAACACACACACACACACACACACACACACACACACACACACACACACACACACACACACACACACACACACACACAAACACACACACACACATGTAGCCGTGTATACACGCGCATGGAGAAGTGCACTTGACCAAATTGAACAAAGAACACTTGACCAAGTGTGTTAATGTGAAAAATTAGAAAGGATTGTGCTAATAGAGATAGGGTAATAATCAGGACAGTTTGAAGGCAGTGCTGCACTGAGGATGGGAACAGAGGCCAGGAGAAGGACTCTGTAAATGCCCTCCTTTCTTCTGTCCTCTGTAACATGTCATCTTTTGGACTATCGTCCAGAAAAAGAGAAAGAGAGACACAGAGAGAGAGAGAGAGAGAGAGAGAGAGAGAGAGAGAGAGAGAGAGAGAGAGAGAGAGAGAGAGAGAGAGAGAGAGAGAGAGAGAGAAGAGAGAGAATGAATGAATGAATGAATGAATGAATGAATGAATGAATGAATGAATGAATGAATGAATGAATGAATGAATGAATGATCCAATAGAGAGAGACAGAGACAGAAGACAGACAGACAGAGATAGAGAGAAGGTGATGTGGGAGAATGAGGAAGGAAGGGAGACATTTTGAGGCAGAGAACGACATGACATAAGCATCAAAAGGCAAAGACATAAAACACTGCTATCTCTATTTGGTCTTGCCTTCAGGCTAAAGAAATGTTACACTCTGTGTATTATGTATGTATACATAACATTCTCTCCCTGTACCCAACCCTATCTTCTTTCCCCCTCCATTCCTCCCCTCCCTCACTTCGATTGTCGTCCTGTTATTATGTGTATACATACTACAGACTGTCCTGTCCTCACCAGGTTAGGCCCACTCGCCATGTTTGGCCATGAAGTTGTCATGTCACGTCCTAACAGGCCACCACCACTAACTCTCTTTCTTGTCAGATAACCCCCCTCAACTCCCACCCCCCACACGACCCCACCCCCACCCCTTCACCCTCCTTACCCCCGCGCGGCTACATGTCAAGGCGTCACATCCTGTCATGCGTGGTGACTCCTTTCCGCCCCAACGCATTCATCAGGAGTCCTCCCTCCCCGACCTGCTGTGTCTGAGGCCTTTGCGGTCTGCCCATTGAAGGCTATCGGGTTTCCAGACCACTTGGTGTAAGGCTGGGGCGGCAGATCAGATAGCTCTCCCAGTTAAATCTCCCAATCCGCCCGCTGACATTATTAAGGCCTCCCCTGACTTGACTAGGCTACGTAGTACGTACAGCGGTGACCGAAGCCAATAGGGAGGGATTGATGGCTTTTGTCTGGCAGTAGGGTTGGGTGGCTGGATGGTTGTAGGTGAGGTTAAAATCAGTATTTGGATACACTGCCTGTTTAACCTACTGCCTTCTACAGTCAGAAAGAAGGGAGTGTGATTGTCAACCACGAAATAAGAGGGGAGAAAACCTCATATATGTCGATATGATTATATATATATATAGACATGCTAAATTGCTGTTTCCAAATTCCCTCTTTTGTTTTCAATTTTGTCTCTCTCTGTCTCTCTCTGTCTCTCGTCTTCTGTCTCTCTGCTGTCTTCTTCTTCTCTCTGTCTCTTTCTCTCCTCTCTCTTCGTCTCCTCTCTCTCTTCTCTCTCTCTCTTTCTCTCTTCTTCTCCTTCTCTCTGTTCTCTGTCACCTGTCTACTTCCGTTTTCTCTTCCTCCTGCTCTCTTCTCTCTCTCTCTCTCTCTCTCTCTCTCTCTCTCTCTCTCTCTCTCTCTCTCTCTCTCTCTCCTCTCTCTCTCTCTCTCTCTCTTCTCTCTCTTCTCTCCTTCCAATCAAACACATACACATACACATCAAAGATACAGAAAGAGATGGGGAATAAAGAAAGACAGAGACAGAAAAACAGAAAGAGAGGCAGACAGAAAGACAGAGACAGACAAACAGAGAACATGCTCGTATCAACCTATTCAAAAGAAAACATGGGCCTACACTCTATCCAGTCCAAGTCAGGTAGGAATACATACATTTCCAGGTGAAAGTGGAGCAGACACTGTGTGTGTGTGTATGTATAGATAGACAGACTAGAGCAAACGGGCCGGCCCAACAGAGCACAAAGCGTCTTCTATCACAGCTAGCAACAAACACACCACTCTGTTTTTGATTGTCACCAGCGGACGTTCACTTCTCCTTTCACACTCTTAGGGCCATTGTCGCTTTCTTTTCTTTTTCTTATCACTTTTTCTTTCTTTGTTTCTTTTCTTTTTTTTTCTTTTTTTTGGTGTCTTTCCTTTTTTTCTATTACGGTGTCTTCTCTCTTTTTTGGACTCTTTTTTTTTAAAAGGTCGTGTAATATTACGCTTTTTTTCCCCTTCTTTTTATTGCATCCT
>CM060320.1:17872434-17904934 GCA_030674155.1 Stramonita haemastoma
CATCAGTGCTGACTCCACTCTCCCCAAAAGTCCTTCGGATGAGACTTTAAACCGAGGCCCCGTGTGCGAACGCACGCAGAACATCTTGCGCATACGTTAAATCCTGTTCCGCTTTTCGTAAGAGTAGGCCATCGTGTGCCGGTGGGAACAGATGACAATATTTACAAAAACTGCATACACACGGGGACCGGATGAAAAAAAAGCACATGATTGCTTATTCTGTTATCCTCGATATAAAAGAATAAATAAATAAATAAATAAATAAATAAATAAAACATTACGCTTACCACACCACCACCACCACCACCCCCTTCGTCCCTTTTCTCACCCCCAGCCTTCCCCTCCCTCCCCCCCCCCCCCCCCCCCCCCCCCCCCCCCACACACACGCACATACAAACACTCCTGAAATAGCAGGCAATAGGAGTAAGGTGGTGACTTTTTTTCAAACCTTCAACTGGAAACATTTGCATTTCTCGCTTCTTTTCTTTCGGTCTTTGCTTTATCTCATTTGTTTTATAGTCAGTATTGCAGTGAGGCAACCAAAACAAAAAAAGTTGTTCACACTTCATTGTCGTCGTCGTGTCGTTCGTCGTCGTCGTCGTGGGGTGTTGTGTGTGTGTGTGGTGTTGTGTTGTGTGTGTGTGTGTGTGGTGTTTGTGTGTTGTGGTGTGTGTGTGTGTGTGTGTGTGTGTGTGTGTGTGTGTGTGTGTTTGTGTGTGTGTGTGGTGTGGTGTGTGTTGTGTGTGTTGGTGTGTGTGTGTGTGTGTGTGTGGTGTCTTAGAGAAAGAGAGAGAGAGGGAGAGAGAGAGAGTGTGTATGTGTATTGTTTGCGTGTGTGCATGCGTGCGTGTTATGTGCGTGCACACACAAACACACACACAAGGAACACACACACACACACAAGCACCACACACGCCCCCCCCCCCCCCCCCCCCCCCCCCACACACACTTATATTTACATTTTCACACACACTATCAAACTCTCTGCATTATGTTCCATTTATTTCTGTCCCCTTTATGTATGTCTACATGCCCGTTCACCTGTCAGATAGGTGCAGTGTTGCTTTCTGCTGTCTGTGTGCTGATATGTCAATCAGATTATCTCCCATCCATCTCTATCTATCTGACATGTGTCTGTTTTCAGGTTTTCTGTCATTGTGTGAGTCTATCTGCCTGTCTGCCTGCCTGCCTGTCTGCCTGCCTGCCTGCCTGTCTGCCTGTCTGCCTATCTGCCTGTTTGCCTGTCTGCCTAGCTCGCATTTCGCATTCCTTCAATGTTCTTGTATCTCCATTTTACCTTTCTGTGTTTAATTCAATTTGTTCTTTACTTTCTTTGCTGATCTCTCTCTGGGGTTATTTTTTTCTTCCCTCTCCTCATTTCTCTAACTACTCTTTTATGTCTTGTTTCTTTTTACATCTTTTTTTTTCTCCTCCCCTTTTCCTTTTCTTTCTTTTTTTTGTTAGTTTTTCTTTCCTTCTTTCTGTCTATCTTTCCTCTCACTCACGTGCATGTCTTTCCGCTGTGGGGAGTGTTGAACTTGGATGAAAGGAAATGCAGAGCACAGTGTAATGGACGTGCGACATCTAAAAAAAAAAATCGCAATAATCATCCAGCCTGCAAGGGACTGCACCGGCCTCCCCTCCCTGCTTTTTTTTTTTTTTATCTCCCTTCCCACATTCCGCGTCTGCTCTCCTGGGTGATGCTTATGCATGCGCACCCGCGCACACGCGCATGTATGTGTTCAAATTCTTTTTTTTTTCACATGTTGTGATATTAAATGGCAAAAAAGGAAGGGGGATCGGGAGGGTAGTTGGAGTGTCTGGAGGAAGGAATTCCATCTAATTTATGAACATTAATTGATAAAACAAAAATGTGCTTGGTTTGACTACTGAGCTGCACTGCACTACACTGCACTGCACTGCTCTACACTGCACTACACTACACTACACTACACTACACTACACTACACTACACTACACTACCTACACTGCACTGCACTGCACTGCACTGCACTGCACTGCACTGCACTGCACTTCACTTCACTGCACTGCACTGCACTGCACTGCACTGCACTGCACTGCACTGCACCACTCTACACTACACTACACTAAACTAAACTACACTACACTACACTATTCTACGTGCTAGCGCACGCCCAGGCGTGTGTGTGTGTGTGTGTGTGTGTGTGTGTGTGTGTGTGTGTGTGTCTGTGTCTGTGTCTGTGTGTGTGTGTGTCTGTGTCGGTGTGTGTGTCTGTGTCTGTGTGTGTCTGTGTCTTTGTCTTCATTTTAACGTCTATCAACTAGTAAGGGATATTAGACAGTACCGTGTGTGTGTGTGTGTGTGTGTGTGTGTGTGTGTGTGTGTGTGTGTGTGTGTGTGTGTGTGTGTGTGTGTGTGTGTGTTGTGTGTGTGTGTGTTTTGCCAGTTTGTTTGGATAGTTTGTTATGTAACAGAGTGGAGATATTTGATGTGCCGCAACTCTGCAACTTATCAGCTACAACAGCACGGTCAGACAGTAAAGATGTGATGGAGGGTAAGTAGATTACCTCCCATGCCATCAGGGCCCTGTCATACAGTCGTGTTTCTAAATCGAGACACACCTGCGAATTATCTGCCGCTCTGTTTCCTTGGGTAGTGGTCGAAAACGAGGGTGGTTAAAGCAAAAGAAAATCGTTACTATTCTTTTGATTGCACTTATGTCTGTAGAATTTGTTTCTTTTGTGTCAGAGAATCTGACTATAGAGTGTTCTCTCTCTATTTTTTGTGCTTCAGCTACAGCGTGGATGTTTACCAATGGAAAGCATTTTGTGTATGTGACCATTTATGCCCACTGTTAAGGTAGTTGCATTCAGACTTCAGGGATGTTCTTTCTGTCTAAAGCACTCCTGTCTACAAGGTGATGACAGCGTGGTTTAGTTTTGAAATGTTAAGCCGACTTCTCTCTTTTCATGCTAGGTTGTGTTCAGGTTGAGGATAGGCTGTACATAGGTGGATGTGTTGTGCAGATAGCACTGATATCATTGCGCTAGTAGTCGCCAATAGCAATGCTGACTGGATTGACTGCCATGTAATGAGTTGGTCACACACACAATATATGAATATATTATATATATATATATATGTTATATATATATATATATATATATAGTGTGTGTGTGTGTGTGTAGTGTATTTGAAAGCACTAAACGAAAACCACACAGCCTAAAGCCTCTGTTATTGAAGACAAAGAAGGAAATCTTTTAACGGAAAACAATGCCATCCTCCAACGCTGGACAGAATACTGTGAGGGATTGTATAAATACCCACTACGCCCAGATACCAATATAGTTTCTGACAAACCCCTGAACACCAAGATAAAGACCCACCAATACTAAGGTGTGAAGTAGATGCAGCTATTAAACAATTGAAGAAGGGGAAGTCCCCTGGAATCGATAACGTCCCAGCTGAACTCATAAAAAATGGAGGGAATGAAACAGCGAGGCGATTCACAGAACTTTGTCAGAAGATCCACGACACCAAAGAATGGCCAAAAGAATGGACACAGTCTCTTGTAATACCCCTGCCAAAGAAAGGAAACCTCACGCAATGCCAGAACTACAGAACCATCAGTCTCATAAGTCATCCTAGCAAGATCATGCTGCAGGTAGTCCTCAACAGACTGAAAAACCAAGCGGAAAAACTCCTGGCAGAAGAACAAGCGGGCTTTAGACCAAAACGCAGCACAATGGAACAATTTTTAATCTGAGAATTCTGATAGGGAAGCATCTCCAACATCAAAAAGACTTGTACCACAATTTCATAGACTTCAAAAAGGCCTTTGACAGGGTATGGCATGACGGCCTCTGGCAAGTACTCAGGCACTTCAACATTGACAGCTGCCTAATTGAAGTCATCAAGCTCTGTACGAGAACGCAAAAAGTGCAGTTTTCATGAACAATCACGTGGGCGAGTTCTTCAAGACCACGGTTGGGGTTCGCCAGGGCTGCCTTCTCTCACCTGTACTCTTCAACCTCTTCCTCGAAAACATCATGACAGAGACACTGCAAAACCACCACACTTCCATCTCCATTGGTGGAAGACCCCTTTGCAACCTCAGATTTGCAGATGACATTGACCTCATGGGCAGCAGCAAACAAGAACTGCAAATCCTCACAGACAATTTAACAGATCGAGCGAGTGCATACGGCATGGAGGTCAGTACAGAGAAATAAAGATCATGGTCAACAGCGCGAGTAATGACATCACGGAAATAAAGATGAATGGAGAAATACTAGAAGAGGTGAGCCAATTCAAATACTTAGGCTCTATACTAACAAAAGATGGCACATCAAACAATGAAGTGAAAGCTCGCATTGCAACAGCAACATCTGCTCTAGTCAGACTCGAGAGGATCATCAGAAGCAACAACATCAGCTTCTGCACCAAATACCACCTTTACAAATCCCTCGTGATATCTATCCTCCTATATGGCTGTGAATCATGGACTCTGACTGCAGAGTTAGAGAGGAGAATCCAAGCATTCGAGAACAAGTGCCACAGAAGACTTCTCAAAATATCATACAAAGAACACAAGACCAATAACTATGAAAAGCTGTGGGCCCCAAGAGCCTTTGCTCTCCACCATAAAGAGGAGGAAAGCTGATGTGGTTTGGTCACACCACAAGACACAACACCCTAGCAAAAACCATCCTGCAAGGAACAGTCGAGGGCAAGAGGCCGCCAAAAGAAATCATGGGTTGACAACATCAAAGACTGGACCACCCAACCCCTGCAACACCTCCTACTAGCCACACAGGATCGTGAAGCATGGAAAAAGATCTTTGTTGCGTCTTCTCTCATGTCCCCCCTACGTCCTTTGGGACATGGGACTGAGTGAGTGAGTGATATATACATGTATTATATATTTTTTATATATATATATATTATGTTATAATATATATATATATATGTGTTGTATATACATATATATATATATATATATATATATATATATATATATATATATTTATTTATGTGATGGGGTGGAAAGTAGATTGCCTCCCATGCGATCAGAGCACTGTCGCAGCGTTCTGTTGCTAAATCGGGACACACCTGCGAACTGTGCGATGCTCTGTTTCCTTGGGTGGTGGTCGAAAACCCTCCATTGCATACACTTTGCCTTCATGGTGAACAGTAGAATTTATGCAACCTTTTTTTAAGGTCATGGTCTAATTGGCTAGCTGTACCCACCCAAGAAGCTGAGCAGAGATGGGACATCACATGGGTAAAGGACCACTCTGTTACATATATGTATGTATATGTATATTATGTATCATGATTTTTTTATAGTCCTATTTAGTGATAGTATCTGTGTTTTGAGGGGAGGGGTAGGCCTCTCTCACACGTGAATGTTGTCAGGAGGTTTTAGATCATAAAGCGAGTGTTGGTTATTCAACAGCCTAGCGAGCATGCACAAGTATTGAAAAAAAAAAAACGTTCCTGATTTGTTTCCTTCACATAGTTATGTTTGTGGTGTGGGCAGGGTATTATGAATGAGTCACTGGTGAGAATTTATGCTTCTCTCTGTGATGATTATGCACGGATTCATCAGTGCTCTCTGTGATGATTATGTACGGATTCCTCACTGCTCTCTCTCTCTCTCTCTCTCTTCTCTTCTTCTCTTCCTCTCTCTCTCTTCTTCTCTCCTCTCTCTTCTCTACGCCCCATTTCTTCTGCCTATCAGGAACGAAATAGCTGTCTTTGACTGTTGCACTCTGCTATCCCACATTCCATCTGCTACATTGGGGTGTCTGTTATCAGTCAGTGCATCAGAAGTGGCCGGATTCCCTGGTTCCGCTCTGTCCCTGTGTGTGTGTGTGTCAAGGTTTTCTTCCAGTTTGTGGGATCCTCACTTATCAGCGCCGCATCTTTCTACGCTCGGAGTATTTGTAGGGTGTGCGTTATGAGTTGTTAGGCTGTTCAGAGAGGGGAGAGTTGCTAACTGTCAGATACTATCAGGCAGGATCTTCCCTATAACCTAGCCTAGCCTCCTCTCTCCGCTGTCCTCTTGCTGCCTGCCTAGGTTTGTCTAGGCCTAGGCCTAGTCATTTTATTTGCCTGCCATGCCTCATTTCACAGGGTGTGGGGAAAATTGCGACTGCAGAGATAATTGAGAAGATTTTTTAAACTGATATTTATTTCCTTTTTTTATGCTTGATAATGTAAGGAGAACGATAATAGACGAAGGTGGATAGAAAAATAGATGGAAGATAGATAGATAGATAGATAGATAGATAGATAGATAGATAGATAGATAGATAGATAGATAGATAGATAGACAGACAGATACGAAGACAGACAGACAGAAACGAAGACAGGATGAGAGATGAAAAGAGATGAAAAGTAGAGAGAGAGAAGAGACTTGAGAGAACGGAGAGAGAGAGAGAGAGAGTGAGAGAGAGAGAGAGAGAGAGAGTGGTGTGTGATGTGAGGTGTGTGTGGTGTGCGTGTGGTGTGTGTGTGTTATCATGATTCCGTCCATAGCCCAGACAAGACAAGACAGACACGACAAAAGACGATAAGAGCTGTAAGCTATGAGCGGTCACGTCTGTATTAAAGAACCAAGAAAACGCAGCCTTACATTGATCGTGTGAAGGCAGAGGACAGAAGGTGTTGCTCAAATTACCTGACGGACACTGCCGTGTCTGTATCTCTCGGGCCTGTTGACGCCAGAAATTTTTGATAGGAAGCGTAGTGCATAGCCCTGTCATGTAGTCTCAAAGCACATGCACTTCCATAGCAGCATCACTACTAAGTCCCATCCCCATTGTAATTAGCAATAAAAGAAAATTGTCTCATATGACCTCAGTTTCGTTTTCTGTACACATATGTGTCTTTAGTGAGTTTGTGCCAAACTCTTCTGAGTCGGAGGTTCACGGAGGGAAAGGTCATTAGACACTCCCTCTGGCTCCCGACTAAGCTATTTATTTACGTTAGAAGGGGCTTAGTATTTGGTGTCCAGCGTTATGGTAGCCCAGAACGGTCACTACACACTACCAAAATGTCCCAGCAGCAACGCAGGGCCCACTCGGGTTGGTGGCTCTTACAGCGGCTCCTAATATTGATGGACTCCCTGTAAACTTCCGACCCTGAGGATCGAACATAATATTGGGTATGGTTGGGGGGAGAGGTTGAAATGAGCGGTGGGGAATAGCAGAACTTCTTAAGATAGATAAAGTGAGGCATTAGGTTAAAAAATCAAATCTCGTAGAGGCAATAATGGTAATAGGCATGTACATTCAGCAACACTCCATAAGAATTGGATGACATGGTAAATCTGTTCGCATCCTTCATTAGGAAAGCTTGCGAAGAAGACAGGGATTCACTCGTGCCGTCGTGTGTCTTGAAGTAGGAAGGCTGAAGATTGCCAGTGGAGTTGTTGTGGTTGCAGGATGCAGAGACTGGAGCTGTTCGTACCCAGTCACTGTCTTCCCCTCTCCGCTCTACAAACCAAGTGCCATTCATTCACAGCAAAGCAATCAGGCCTTTTGAACGCCTTATGGCGTTTACTTAGGTTTCATAATGACTTCACTTAACTTTTCTTGTTGCTGTTTTTTGTGTTTTGTTTGGAGCTTTTTTGGGGGGGAGGGGGGTTGTTATGATAGACAGCTATATTAAGTAACACGAGAAAGAGATACAGAGAGAGAAACAAAGACAGAGAGAGACAGAGAGAAAGAGATTGATGATAAAGGAAAAGGCATGAAAATACAAAAAGAGGCAATTACATTAGTATTCAGGGGATGGGGAGATGCACTGATAGAGACAGAACCATGTGTGCTTTTTGTGTATAATTACTATCCTCAGACATAAGTTATTGTTTTTACTGATCATTTGGATTGGCACTCACATGCATTTCAAACATAAAACAGCGATAATATTGTCATCACGGTAGCTCAGTAGTTCTATGCAATAGACATTCAGAGGCAAAGTGTTACACATCACTAGGTCTCGTCTCTACTGCAAAGACAGGTTCTATACATTACGTATACAATTGTACTAATATTTTAGATTCGTGCTTAAATTGTTGTTTTTTGTTGTTGGTTTTTTTTAAACAACTTTATAGCTGGGGAACGTTTTCTTTCTGAACATGAATAAACAGCATTTGTTTGCAGGGCTCAAACTTTTCCGTGCCTATACTTACTTCAGACCTCA
Organism: Stramonita haemastoma; assembly: GCA_030674155.1. NCBI lineage: Eukaryota > Metazoa > Mollusca > Gastropoda > Neogastropoda > Muricidae > Stramonita > Stramonita haemastoma. The sequence continues at coordinate 17,880,629 of CM060320.1, forward strand.
TTTCTCTAAACACATTTTTCTTCCAGCGCAAAATACAAATGAATTTCACAACAAGTTTGGATTAGACAGGTACTAGTATAAAGTCCTGTCACAAAGAAGTCAGTCTGTAAAGGATACTGAACAATCTGTAATCCAGTGGACAGGGGCTGTATTTTCAGAGAAAAAAAGCAAGTAATAATTTTTATCATTCCTCCGCTTGAGCTCCGAGGTTCACCAATGTGAGATTTTTGCACATGCGGCATACAGTTTTTGCCCACCATGAAGGTAGCCGCATTTCGACATCGGGGATGTATGCTGGGTATGTTTGTGTTTCCGTAACCCACCGAACGCAGACATTAATCACGGGATCTTTAACGTGCATGTTTGAACTTCTGCATGTATATGCACACGGAAAAAATAAAGGCACTGGCAGGTCTGCAGTCGAAAATCATCTGGGAGATCGTAACAATCTCCACCCTTAATTAATCAAGAGATGCCACTGAGATTCAAACCACGACTTTATGAACCCATGGGGTTGAAGTCAAACGATTTTCACCACTCGGCTATAGGCCTAGCCTCCCTTGCAAGTAATGATTAAATCAGTGTGTATACTAGGGGGGGGGGGGGGGGTGTAAGAAGAATGGCATGATGAAGAGAAGAGATAGATCAGAAATAGGTGGGGGGGGAGTAAGGAAAGAAGGTTGGGTATAGGTCGATAGATAGGTGTACCAAAAGGCACACACACATTACGGGCTATGCTTCATTCACCTGCTAAGGAGGCAACTGGGCATACACAAAGACGCCCTGTAGCGTGAGCGATAAAGAAGAAAGTCATAAAATATCAGGACATGGTAGACTCACAAAAGAATCACTCACCCACTACCTGAAAAAGACACATCATAGGAAATGCATCAGCAAACACACAAAAGGCAGCAGAAGAAGCGGTAACAAGCCACACTCTTTATATATACTGCATGGAGAGACAACCAAAAAAAAAAAACCCCAAACCCAGCACAGTATTCTGTTTTTAACAAAATAAATCTTTAACGTTTCAAACATGTCAAAATTTGGTGGTGTCCATTCCAGCAAATTTCCTCTTGGTGTCCATTTGCTGGGCAGTGTTTGGAGTGGGCAGCAGGGGATAGAGACGGCGTGCTGGTCAGTTTTGGACAAGTGGCAGCTATCAACACTCGGCGCCTCGTGCCTGTCAGCGCTAAAGTTCAGTTTCAAAGGGGCCAGTTTTCAGTGTCGATAAACACGAACGGAGCGATTGACATGACATGCTATAGTGTCTCTTGGCGCCATAGACTGAGAGAGAGAGGGGGGAGGGGAGGGGAGGTGAAGAAAGAGAGAGAGAGAGAGGGGGAGAGAGAGAGACAAGGCAAGGCAAGGCAAAATTATTTTATTCGAGGATAATAGATAAGCACTCATGTGCTTTTTTTACATCCAGTCCCAGAGAGAGAGAGAGAGGAGAGAGAGAGAGAGAGAGAGAGAGAGAGGAGAGAGAGAGAGAGAGAGAGACAGACAGACAGACAGACAGACAGACAGACAGACAGACAGACAGACAGACAGATAGATAGATAGATAGATAGATAGATAGATAGATAGATAGATAGATAGATAGATAGATAGATAAATAGATAGATAGAGACAGACAGACAGACAGAGAGAGACACAGATACGCACATAGAGACACAGAGAGTGACAGAGAGAGACAGACAGACAGAGAGAGAGACAGAGACAGAGATGTCGGCTGGCCAATAGCGACAATCTTCGCCTAGCTGACAGGAAGGCAGTTTAAAAGCCAAGTACACACAGCTATCAGAAATGGACTCTCAGATTTGTTCTGAATTTGCGAATCATTTTGATCTCAACGGGAATTCTGCTAAGAACCGACGGAATGAACACCATAGTGCAGGACTCTTCAAGTCTCCCAAGTGTCGGAGAAAGCACTAGCAGTATTTGCTTAGGGATGGTTGTGGTTTTTGCTTCCTTCTTGCTTCCTTCTCCACCACCTATGGCCCAAACCTCGATAAGAGTTGGCATTAGGTTTTGTTACTAAAGGAGATCACTTCTGATAGTGAACTTTTACAATTGGTATAAGGGGAGAAAATGAGTAGAGGGGTGGGGGGAGCAGAGAGAGTGTGTGTGTGTGTGTGTGTGGGGGGGGGGGTGGCAAGGAAAGAGGAGAGGTAGAAAACAGTGAGAAAGAGGAGAAAGACGATGTAGAAGTGGAAGAAGAGACTGAGGTATAGCCTGTAACCATTCTGTTTATTGGATGTGAGATAGTCAAGTGACCAGGCTAAGATACAGCCTGTGACCTGAACGTCTCTTTAGGCCTACTGGAGGCACAGTGGTCAGAGGTTCAAACCTATGATAACGGACGGAGTAGGCTTAATCAAATCTCGGCTAAGGTGTCTGTCTTTTGCGGGAGACGTTTGCCCTGGAATCACACACACACACACACACACACACACACACACACACACACACACACACATACGCACGCACACGCACATACACACACACGTGCGCGTACACACACACACACACACACACACACACACACACACACACACACACACACACCTACCTTTGGATAAGACTACAAACCGAAGTCCTGTGTGAACACACAGAACACCTTGCGTACACCTTAAACCTCGTTCCGCTTTTCAGAATAGTAGGCCATTATGTGCCGTGTGAACGGATGACAAAATTGACAAAACTGCGTACATACGAGGACTGGATGTAAAAATGCACGTGAGTGCTTCCTCCATAATCTTTGCTATAAAAAATAAATAAACAAATAAATAAATGATAAGCACGCACACACATTCCCCCAATCACGAACACACGCACACGCGACACACACACACACACACACACACACACACACACAACACACACACACACACGCACACACACACACACATACACACACACACACACACACACACACACACACACACACACACACACACACACACACACACACACACACACACTGTATACATATATACACTTACACACACACACACACACCACACACACACACACACACACACACACACACACACACACACACACACACACACATTGATGATACACCCCGGACCAAACAAGAAGACAACAATTGTGAGATTGTTCACCAGATAAAACCTAGAGCCAGGAAGAGTAGGCCCTAGTATAGAGATCGGCGTGTAGTGGAGGATTCCTAGATTCAGGAGGGACTGACGGAGGCACGAACTGTCAACAGCGGGTGTCCACAGTGTGTCAACACGCTCAGTGTGTCCACACGGCCCCCAGTCAGACCCCACGCTGACAACACAACAGAGAATACAGACAGTGACCCTAGTTGGGCGGCAGCTATACTACCCCAAAGAAGCCCACAAAGGCTGGTATAGCTGCCCAGACCACCCAGCTTCCTTCCCTGCCTGCCTGCCTGCCTCTCTCCTGCCTCCCCGCCTGCCTCTCTTTGTTCACATGTTTTCGGGCTCAAAAGGGATTGTAGGGGAAGTTTGCTGTTTGGGTTAGGGTGTTGGTGTCTCTTGTGATGATGGAAGAGAATAGGAGCTGGGGAGTGGGGGGTGGGGGTGGAGAGCGAGCGAGCGTGCGTGCGCACGCGCGCGCGCGCGCGAGCGCGCGCGCGCGCGTGTGTGTGTGTGTGTGTGTGAATGGGATATATAGAAAGTGTGTGCGTGTGGTGTGTGCGTGTGTGCGTGTGTGTGTATGCGCGCGCGTACACATGCGCGCGTGCGTCTACCTATCTGTCAACCTGCCCAGCCCTTGCTTTTCGCTCTTTAGTCTGTGTGTGTATAATAATTGTGTGGAGAGTGCATTCTCTTCAGCAGCCACCAGTTTTGTCTAGTAGACAGTTCACTCAGCAATGCCACCAGTCTCTGAGGTCTGGCGTTTATTTTCCATTTCTGCTGTCCTTTGACAATCTTTGCTGACAACTGCACAGCTTTTACAACATGCGTGTAGCATATGTAAATACTTCAATGTAGAGGTGAGACTGACTGACCCTTGTTTAGTGGTGGCTTTGTCAAAGTGACCCCTGCTTCAAATGAAGAGGAACTGCCTCCAGATCACGCCCTTGTGATCACCTGCGTTCTTGGCATTATTTGATTAACAGTAGACCCACCTGTTGTTTTTAACACCACTTGTTTGTCTCCCTTTCGGCATGTGCTCTTTAATTAGTCCTCCACACTGAAGTCGAGCTACACTGTTTGATTTAATTAATTTCGGAAGAAATGATATGACACATCAGAAAATATGTATGTGATTATGCCACTTTTGAAGAGGAAAGGATGGTCTTAATTGCACTGGGAGAAACAATTTTAAAGTACGGCACTTCAGGCTAAATGACATGACACTCTAAGGGAAAAAGGAGGTCATTTTGACACTACCACTAGGGCACAGCGCGTCAGACGAGCTTTTCTGACAACTGTTAGGGCTGTGTGAGTGATGGTGAAGATGCCTGTGTGGACTGTGCTTTTTTTTTTCTTCAGTCACCCCTCTGTCTGCTGCACTATGGACCCATTCCTGTCATACTGAAGGCAGTGTTACTGATACTGGTCTCCTCATGATCTTGCCATAATTATTTTCTTTTCATTGTTTTCTTTTTGTGACTTACAGCTGTGTTTTGTTGCTTGTGAAGAAATCTGTCTGGTTGATTGGATCCATGAAATTGTGCAAAAAGGTATAACTGTCTGTAACCTTGTTTGTAGAATTTGCTTGTTGCTGAGCAGCTAGTGTCGGTGATGTGTTTCACAGGAGGAGCTAAAGTACACCATGTTCCTCTTCTACTATGTTGTTGTCCACGTGTTTTTTCTGTCTTGTCCATCACTGAAGAAAGTTGTTAGAATACTCGGGCATAAGTTTTTCAAGCCTCAAAGCCTAAATGAACTTTTTCGTCAATTTTGTTTCTGAAACAAAGACACAAAACAAAAACAAAAAAGCAGAGGAGCAAGCCAGCAAGCAAAAAGATGAGACGGTACATATAACACTGGAGTTCGGCCATTGCTTATACACCCTGCCATAGATGAAGAAGCTTGTTGTTGGGAATGAAATGATCGCCATTAAACATCTTTTCCTGGACTATTGGGTCAGACATCACCACACACTGTTTGATGCAGGGTTCATTGAAGTTTGTGTTCCATAATGTTCAGCCTGACACCAATTCGGAATTGGAAAAGGATTGTGTTTACCTGATGTTCACAAAGAAAAGGTGTTTGTGTTTATGTTTTCGTAGATATAACGGCGGTGCTATAAAGATGGTTGGATTGGTTTGTAAATATACATAAGCTTTTGGGGATTTTTACCGAAATATTCTTGTCACACGAACGTTTTCAAGGAAAAGATGTTTCCAATGACTTTTATTTTTAGCAAATGCACATTAGTCTAGTTGGAGTTATTATTTTCGATTTCAAACTGTCACTGTCTTGATGATGTAAGGAGTCTGGCGGCCTGTATAGTTAGCGTGGCAGTGCAGAAGAGGAATATGACTAGTGATGATGGGCTCCAGGTAACTACCTCGTGAAACTGTAGGCTAAATTCGATTACTTACCTTTGTAACATGTTCTAGAGAGGGGGGACAGGGAAAGGGCGGAGACAGGGTGGAGAGGAACAGAAGAAAGGAGAAAGAGAGGAGGTGGAGGAATGAGAGAGAGAGAGAGAGAGGGGGGGGGGGGGGGCGGAGACAGATAGCCAGACAGACAGAAGGTGGGGCTGGGGTCGAAACCAGTGCAGTAGGCAGGAAGGTGAAGCCATAATTAATCAGCACCGGCTTCATCGCTGCTATTGAATGACTTTGTACGGGGGGCAAGCACAGTTAATGAGCTCAGGTGTAGACGAAATTAATCAGTACCATTTCTTTGATGTTTATGAATGGGTTTGTACCAATTACATACCTGCCTGTACTGTATTGCTATACTGCCCCGGGCCCATTTCTCATCTCTCCTGTCTCTTCTCCCCTTCTATTCCATGCTGGGCATGAGGAGGAGGAGTGGGAAAAGGAGGAGGAGGAGGAAGAGCAAGATCCTTATCTGCTTGCTGCGTTCATCAGCGAGGTGCCAGATTCTGATGAGTTGTGTGACCAGCCTGCCTGCCATGCCGCATGTGCCGCCGCAAAGTAATTAATTCTGGAGAGCTGTACTGGCGGAGAGCGATGTAATTATGGGGGTACAGGGTAATAGAAGTCCATACAGTTTAACCACCTAGAGTGATGTATCGTTTGATCGGTGCCTTCTACACAAGGATGGTGGTGGTGGTGGGGGGGGGGGGGGTGACAGATCGGGGCAGGGAGATGAGGTGTGACAAAGAGGAAGATGTGGTCAGATGAAGGTTTAGTCAGGGATGATTCAGTCAGGGGAGGCTTGAATGAGATGAGCATCCAGTGATGGAGATGAGGATTTATTCAAGTGAGGATTTAATGAGATGATGATCCAGTGAAATGAGTATTTAATGAAACGATGATTCATTCAAGTCAGGATTTAATGAGATGACAATCCGGTGAGGGAGACGAGGATTCATTCAACTGAGGATTTAATGAGATGAGGATCTGGTGATGGAGACGAGGATTTATTCAAATGAGGATTAATGAGATGAGGATCCCGTGTGATGAAAATTTAATGAGATAAAGATCAAATCATATGATACTCTGATGTTGTCTACAGCTGATCTCTGGACAATAAAAGGCTGGGACAGAGAAATAGTGGCCTTGATAATGAATGAATCAGAAAGACAAACATAGAGCATGAACCAAAGAGATAAACATAGAAAATGAATCAGAGAGACAAATATAGAAAATAAATCAGAAAGAAACACTGAAAATGAACCAGAGAGACAAACGCTGAAAATGAACCAAAAAGACAAACATAGGGAATGAACTAGAGAGACAAACATAGAGAATGAACCAAAGAGACAAACATAGAGAACAAACCAAAGAGACAAACATAGAGAATGAATCAAAGAGAGAAGTACGGAGAATAAACCAGAGAGGCAAACGTATGTATTAACACAATAATACCAATATTCCTATTCACAAACTGGATGACTTACACAAATATTGATTCGCACAATACTGATAGGTGTTATTCAACGCGGGAAACTTAGCCTAAGCATCTCTTTACAAGCAAAAAATGATGTGAGCTTTGTCTTTAGACAGAAAACTTTATATGGGTAATGGTTCAGCAAAAAAAGGAGCTCCATACACACAACAGGCATTGATTTTCAGACATTAAGGCTCGTACATGTGTTGATTGATGAAATGCCCATACACACAACAGGCATTGATTTTCAGACATTAAGGCTCGTACATGTGTTGATTGATGAAATGAGGATTCATATAGGCATTCCTTCAACATTTTCATTCATATTGGCACTTGTTCATCGACAGAAGTTTCTGTCATGACAATTATTTTCAGTATAGAAGAAATTACTCGAGCAGTGGTTCATAAACTCTGGACGCTAGACTAGTAGATCTCAATTACTTAGTTCAAGAGTCACGAAGAAATTAATGTACAAACTTAAAAAAAGTATCTGTACAATGATTAATAAAACACAATTCACAAATATATCAATTCATTAAATCACCATTAACCAGGGCATTGATTCCCACATCAGATGCATTTACTACATAGACACTGAATCACATCAGAAGTATCCCTAAAGAAACGGATATACAGACGGATATACACGAAAATTCATTCCCTAACATAAAAGACCAACACACAGGGACAAGGGTTTACATAAACCCCAGAGGACCAAAGAGAAGTAGCCACAAAAACATAACACTACACAGATAAAAACGGCCACAGGCCAAATACATTCAGAAGAAGACACATAAAACCCAACACTTACCCCTGGAGATGGCGATGATTCTCACAGAAGAGGAATCAAACGGACCAGAAAAGGCACAGCAAGAGCAATATGCCTTTTATGGTTTCTTTTAAGCTCTCTTACTTCCAACCACTTTACAATGCACAGTAAAAGCTTATACAGCCCAAGGCCAGTGTCGACCAAACTCCACAGTTACCAGTGGCAAAGGTGAGGGCAGGTTTTGACATTGAAAAGGTTTATACAGGTCAGCACTCACCAGGGAGAGAACACATTAAAAATACGTGCTATAAATTGCGCAGGTAAGCATTCCCAGATTGGGCTGATGTACATAAAGGTTTATACTCGAGCATTTAGGAGATGAAGACCAACATTGGTAAGGATTTGACTGGCCCAAGATTTACATTTCAGGATGGGACGTATGCATAGACAGATACACAGACAAAAACTGATCTACCTTTTTTAGGAAAAAGTACAAACAGGGATTACTTCAAATTGTCGTTAACAGTGTCTCTCAGGGACAATAGGTTATAACCTATAACCTATTCTGGGCGATGACCCCCGAGAGTGTTAAGCTAGGAAACAACAACAACACCACAAACAACAACAGACCTCTTATCTTAAACCTTTGTCGATAAAGGACACAGCAAAAAACAGGAAAGGAGAGGGAAAATATAACAGCCATTCACATTCAGGAGATGAGAGCCCTGCTGCTATTGTGTGGAATTGAAGGCAGGCAATATTGGCTCCTGTTCTCCTGGTTTTTTGTCTTCTTCATTTTCTCCATTCCTTTTCTTCATCTCTTTCCTTTCTCTGGTCCCTTTCCTTTCACAACAAGAGTGATTGGAGATCAGTGCAGGCATGATAAAATCGATGAAGGCAAAGAAATAAAAGGTAAAAATTGAGAGGCAAGGAAAGCAACAAAGTCTGATTAAAATGTAGACAGACACAAGGTTTGTTTACTTCACAGTTTTAAGACCTATAGAGGTGTTTTTTCTTTATAACAACATTCTCAGTGTCATTTTATAAAAGTCATCATAATTACAAGCAGAACGCTACATCAATTTCTCTAATTTGTGAGATAATAATCTTTGAATTGTGAGACTAAAAGAACCTTTTCCATTTTCAACCAACCCTAGACCTAACAGCAATGGTCATCAACACAACTAACACAACACAGGGCCCCAAACGACCCACTTGTGGTTAGAATGAAACCTTACGAAGAAATTCTCAAATGTCACCATGATGTGTGGTATTCTTAAAACGCTTGAAACGCAACAGTAACTGTACACAGAGATCGAAGTGTTGAAGAGTAAGATCAAGTTAAAACATAGATTGCCACTTACAAAGTATAGACAACCCTAAAATTCATCCGAATGATGAAATTTTCAGTATGCGACGTTTTTGCCCATCATGAAAGTAGGCACACTCCAACTTCAGGTTTATATTATGGGTATATGTGTGTATTAGTAACCACCAAAAGCTGACATAATCATGGAATTTTTAACATGCATATTAATTTGATAATCAGCATGGCCATATACATGGAGGTAATAAAGGCACTGGCAGGTCTGCACTTGAAGTTAGCTTGAGATCATAAAAAAAACTACATTTCAATAACCAGTCGCCACCAGGATTCAAACCATGGACTCCATGGACCCAAAGATTGAAGTTCAAAACGGTTTTAACTACTCAGTTATAGAGTCACATGGGCTAAGTCTTAAAAGTCAGGGACAGGGTCCCTATATCTATGTGTGTTGCGGTGGTGTGTACTCAGCAACTTGCAAGTCAGCAGTGTCCAAAAGCCAAGAAGACAGACAGACAACCAGACATGACAGCAGGTAACGCTGCCATTCAATCTCCTGACCCATACTTGATTTGACATGACGTCACCCCCACACCCCCGCCTATCCTTATAGTGCTGTCACACATGACCCAACATGGCCTGCTGACAAGCTCTTCATCCGCTTTGTCTCAGCTCTGTCAGCTGCCAGACATGTGTCTGTCTCTGAGCTCCCTAATCCCATTCATCAGGCTGCTTGAACCCCTGTCGAATAAAGGCACCAGCAAAAAACAGCAAAGGACAGGGAAAAAGATCAGTCATTCATATGCAAGAGATGAGAGCTCTGCTGCTATTGTGTGCAGAATTGAGGGCAGGCAAAATTGGCTCCATTTTTGTTTTGTTTTTTGTTTTCTTAACTTTCTCTCTCTTGTAATTGTTTTTCTTGTCCTGTTCCCCTCTCCTTTAAAATTTACAACAAGCCAAACCACTATGGTGCAGGGTTCAGCACCTTGGGTTATGGACTGAAAGGTCACAGGTTGAATTCCATTATATGATTTGGATTTTTTTCCCTAGTTTTTGGACAATGCTGGGGTTTGTGACCTGAAGACAAAATGGAGCTGACTGTTGGTAAAGAAGAAGAAACACTCCTAATCTACTCTGGTTTCACCCATTGCCAGCAGTGCCAGGCTTTAAAGAGGCATCATCCTGGCCCCCTATACTCTGCTGCTGCTGCTGTTGATGCTTTGTGGCGTAAGGTCCCAGCAGGTTGAGGGGATGTAAACCTCATCCCACCTTAACAATGTACGCCTTCTGAACACCACAACTGCTGGTGTTCTGTTGTTTCTGTGCTGGCTGGCTGATGCTGTAGGTCTTTATAGTGTTGACAGAGTTTACTAACAGATGGCTCTCTCTCTCTCTCTACTCTCTCTACTACTCTTCTCTCCTCTCTCTCCTCTCATTCTCTCTCTCTCTCAATTCTACTCTCTCTCTTTGATCTCTGCTATCTTCACTCAACCGCTGAATTCTATGCACAGGATCATGTTACGCAAGGCGGTGTAAATGGAGACAGGGATGTCTGTTAAAGAGTATGGACAGATTATGAGGATAGTGACACACTGACATTGATCTCCTGACCCATACTGACATCAACAGCCCCTCCCTCTCCTCCATCTAATGACTACTGTCCCTACTGACCCCAACATGCCTGCTGACAAGGTTTTCATCCGCTTTGTCTCAGCTCTGTCAGCTGCCAGACATGTGTCTGTCTGTTGGCGTCCTAATCCCATTCATCAGGCCTGCTTAAACCCCTGTCGATAAAGGACACAGCAAAAACAGCAAAGGACAGGGGAAATAGAACAGCCATTCACATGCAGGAGATGAGAACTATGCTGCTATTGTGTGCGGAATTGAAGGCGGGCAATATTGGCTCCTTTTTACCCCCAGTTTTTCTGCATTGCTCTCTTCTTTATTCTTATTATTCTTCTCCCTCTTTCCTTTTCCATTGACATTGAAAGCAAAGGTAAACAGAGGAAGATAGAAGCCCTCAAAAATAGATGAAGATCTTAAGGAGACAGTTAATGTAGAAATACTGATAACAGAAAATGTAAAAAATAGGGCATAGTAGATGGAAAAGTAAGATTGCAGTTTCAAAGGCAGGAATACTATTATGCAAAATATGGCTGGCTGTTATATAGCAAGTGAAAGGTTTGTAGAAAAAAAATTAAACAAACTTTCATTGTAGCTATAAATGCATGAACCAGTTAGTTGTGATGTGGATATCATGCAGTTAAAAAAATCTTCCAGTGCATTGAGACTTGCACCTGATTTTACCATGTTCTGTGTTTCCTTTTTGTGTTTTTGACATTTCGTATGCTGCTTGTTTCAACTTTTGGTTGAAGCTAGATATACTGACATCAGTGTTCATTTTACAGGCAGTAATCTGGCACAAGTTTTTAATTTAAAAAATTGCCCAATGGAAGCGCAGGAGCATTGTGATTCTGCTGGTCCTGTTGTTGCTGTTGTAGCTATTGTTGTTGTTGTCATTGTTGTTGTTGTTGTTGCTCTTCTTCTTTTTTTTCTTCTTCTTCTTCTTCTGTCTGTCTGTCTGTCTGTCTGTCTGCCTGCCTGTCTGTCTGTCTGTCTGTCTCTCTGTGTCTCTCTGTCTCTGTCTCAGTCTGTCTCTCTCTCTCTCACACACACACACACACACCACCACCACCACCACCACACCTCCAGCCAGCAATCCAATCAGTGCAGGGGAGCTCCCCATGGGGGCAGGACCTATCACCCAGGGCTGATCACACTCCCTCCACTGTCCACCACCACACACAGTCTCCTCCACACTTCTTTTACCACACACACGCATGCACAATCGCACGCACGCGCACACACACACACACACGCACACACACACTCACACTCACACAGACACAGACACACACACACACACACACACACACATGGTTATTCCCACATCAATTGTGCACAGACAGATACAGGTAAACAGTTCCTTGCAGGAAAAGGAAGAAAGCATTTATTGTGTTAAGTTCGTCAACAGTAGACCTAACAGTAGCTCCAGACAGGACCAACAAGACGCAGAGTTTGAAGTTACAATGATTTCCTGGCAGGGCATTTTCGAGATTCATGATAAAATGTGTGTAACGGGAATGCCCTAAAATATAGCAGCATTATTGAGCATGGATAAACAAGTGTTGTAAAATAAGAACAGTTCACAAAGATGGTACATAAAAAGAAGGGCTACATAATTATTGAAACACCAGTTTTGCTGTAGCTTATCCTTCAAACTTCTGCCGCTGATGTGCCTTTACTCTTGTGGTATTCATTACTTCCCTATGAAGCAAAGTGTGTCCTTTAAGTCCATGGACTCTGTTTTACACCAAGCACAGACCCATTGGCAAAGGTTGGCATTAATGACATGCGGGACTATTCACAGAAAGTACTGAAGTAGTCAAGGAATCTGTGTCTTGTATACACAGTATTCACACAAGATGATTCAGCTTGAAAAGAACTAGGCGAAGTCACAGATAGTGACATAGAGAACACGCGTGTACTGTGGCTGACTAGTACTACACAGACCGAAAAGATGGAGCCTTCTTTTTTCATCTCATGCCCAGACAGTAACTAGGCCCTATTGTTGTCTGTCAAATGGGTGAAAATGCGTTGCACTACAGTTAAGCACCTGACAAGTCAGGCCCAGTGCAACCAACTTCAGTGTGGGAGAGAAGTGTCAAAGGTTAGGTTTTACTGGAAAAAGGGAAGGAGAATAGACCAAGAAGGCAGAAAATAGACATAAAAGAGTTGTCAGAAAGAAAAAAAAAGATCAAGGCAGAAAAAAGAGAGCAACAGAAAAGAGGGAAACCCTGGCACATAATTTCCAGCAGGTTGAGGATGTTATTTATACTAACAAACCCCAGGCATCCCCACAGGGAACAAGATGGAGCAATGAAATTTACACTCTGAGACACTGAAGTCTTGACAGGGTCACAATACCGGATCAACAGCAAGAAAAGGCAACATCTTCTCACTGATGTAACAAACAAAACAAAAAAACAGTCAAACAGCAGCTGACACAGGCTAAGATTACGTGACACTGACATTGACCCCTTGGCCCACAATTAAACCCCCCACACCACCCCAGCCCATTCCCCCACCCCAATCTGATGACTGCTGTTCACACTGACCCCCAACATGCCTGCTGACAAGCTCTTCATCCGCTTTGTCTCAGCTCTGTCAGCTGCCAGACATGTGTCTGTCTGTTGGCTTCCTAATCCCAGCCATCAGGCCTGCTTGAACCCTTGTTGATAAAGGACACAGCAAAAACAGCAAAGGACAGGGGAAATATAACAGCCATTCACATGCAAGAGATGAGAGCCCTGCTGCTATTGTGTGAAATTGAGGCAGCCAATATTGGCCCTTGTTCTCCTCCCACTAACTTTATTTTTGTTGTTATTTTCCATCATCACCCCCCCTTGAAAGTCCGAAAAATTTCGTAATTATGATTGGTGTACTAAACGTTGAAATAGTTTGTGTCTTTGAAAAATCCCTCTTGACAATGCCAACATTATTTATGTTTGTTGTACTGTTTTTGTTTGCAGTTTCTTTTGTCAAAATGCCTACCCCCTTGTATACAGGAGGGTGGCCTTATAATTAAAATCCGAGTTCCGAGTTCTCTCTCTCCTCTCTCTCTCTCCTCTCTCCTCCTCCTCTCTCTCTCTCTCTCTCTCTCTCTCTCTCTCTCTCTCTCTCTCTCTCTCTCTCTCACCACCACCACCAGCTCCAGCCAGCAATCTAATCAGTGCAGGGGAGCTCCCTATGGGGGCAGGACCTATCACCCAGGGCTGATCACACTCCCTCCACTTTCGCCAGTAACACAGTCTCCTCCATACTTCCTTTAACACACACACACACACACCATACATACATACATACACGTGCATACACACATATACACACACCATACTCCCACATACACTCGCATACACACCATTAATACACTCACACACACACACACACACACACACACACGCCCGCACGAGTATGCGTGCACGCACACACACACCAACACACACACACACACACACACACACACACACACACACACACACACACACACACACACACACATGGATAGCCTAGCTGTCATAGTGATGCACTGGTGATCTGCTGAGTCTGGTTGGATTCTTGTTCAAGAGGATTTTTACCTCTGGGTTAACTCTGGGGTTGCCGACTCCACTCCTCCAAAAGTCCTTCGGATGAGACTATAAACCAAGGTCCCATGTTTGAACGCACGCAGAACGTCTTGAGCACACGTTAAAACCTGTTCAACTTTTAAGAAGAGTAAGTCATTGTGTGTCCTTAGGAATGGGTGAAAAAATTTACAAAACTGCATACACATGGGGACTGGATGTAAAAAGCGCATGAGTGCTTATTCCATTTTCTTTGAAATAAAAGAATGAAATAATAAAAAGAAAAGAAAAGAAAAGAAAACACACACACACACACACACACAACACACACACACACACACACACACACACACACACACACACACACACACACACACACACAGATGAGGGGGAAGGAAAATGAAATGGCAAATTCAATAGGAGATACCTTTTTTTTTTGCTGGACAAGATTCAACTTCCGACTTGCTCTTTGAAGTACCAACAGATGACCCCAAAGCAGATTTCTTGTCCATATAACTGGACAGCTGACCCTAAAGCAGATTCCTTGTTAATCTAAATGAACAGAGAACTGACCCCAAAGCAGATTCCTTGTTCATATAAATGAACAGAGAACTGACCCCAAAGTAGATTCCCTGTTCATAAAATGAACAGAAAACTGACCCCAAAGCAGAACCATTGGAAATATATATTTTTTTCGTTCCTCGCCTAGAGCTCCGAGGTTCACCAATGCTGAGATTTTGTGTATGCTAACATTTTTACCATGCATGAAGATAGCAGTATTCTGACTTCGAGCTCATTGTCAGTAAAAGTGAACAGACAATGATGATTCATAAAGAACATAAGGGAGTGTATATAATGCATTCCTTGTCGACCATCTGTCAAAGGTGAAGAAAACAATGTAGTGTATTACTGTTTTTCCATTATTTTTATGAGCTCACCTATGAACCTGCATTCCTGCCAATTTTTTTTTGTCATGATATGGTCTTAGAAAAGGTCAGGACAAAGGCTGCCATGTAGTGCTGTGAGATAGGTGTGTCAGGAAAAAAGGAAAGGGGGGGGGGGGGGGGCAGTAAACAGGAGGTAAGTCAGTAACAATCAGTAACAACCTTTCTCTCCGTCCCTCCCCTCCCCTCTCCTCCTATCCTACCTTTCTTTGAAGGCTCAAGTGGCCTGGAGATGCCTGGATGATGATAGCTGTGGGAACAGAAAGCCTGAGAGATGAAGGAAGGTCTGCCTCTCAGACACTCTGAATACTCATCCCTAATGATGAAGACTGCTGGTGTCTTTTAAAGTTTATCATCTTCACTTTTTTTCCTCTTAAGAAATGCGTCTTCTTCTGTCTGTCTGTCTGTCTGTGTGATGTGTCTGTCTGCCTGTCTCTCTGTTGTTTGGTTGTTTGGTTGTTTGTCTGTCTGTCTATCTGTCTGTCTGTCTGTCTGTCTGTCTGTCCTCCCTCCTCTCCTCGCCTCTCTCTCTTCCTCTCTCTCTCTCTCTTCTCCTCTCTCTCTCCCTCTCTCTCTCTCTCTCTCTCTCTCTCTCTCTCTCTCCTCTCTCTCTCCTCTTCTTCTCCTCTCCTTCTCTTCATCTTCTCTTCCTCTCATTTCCTTCTTGATTTATCTTCCTATGTCTCTCTTCTCCCTGCGATTCCTCCTTTCTCTCTCCTTCACCCACACACACACACACACACACACACACACACATATACGCACGCGCGCGCGCGCGGACGGATCGACGGAGCTTGTCTTCGAGCTTTGACCAAAAACAAAAACCCCAGACAGACAGGCAGGCAGTTTTTTCACTGAAGTGTAAGAAGTCGCATGCTAAAGCCTAGTTGAAAAGCCCTGCCTGGTCTGATAGCAGGTAAAAACCAAATCTTATTGAAGGTGCAGCCACATAACTGTGAGAGGTGCCACACATCGAAAGGAAAACAGCAAGAGGATGGATGCCTGAAGTGGTTTCCAAGAGAGAGAGAGGGGGGTTGGGGGACTTATCGTTCAGTAGAACAGCCTTTTCTTTACCTGTTATACTTTTTGCGTCACATTTAAATATCTACAAGCTACCACGAAACTGGAATGGCTGGAGACACTGCTGCTGTGATATTTATAGAAAAAACTGTGAGCGACTGGCTTAACAATACTGTTATGTGTCTGTTGTTCTCCAACTGCCCCCCATTTCTGTTCCCTGAATATCACAATTATGCTTTTGGGTAGAGCCTGACCTTTACCTGTAGAATACCAGCAACACTCTCATTCAGTCTGAATTATCTAGACTACTTCCTTATAATAAAGACTTGTACCGCTGCTGCTAGTGTTCTTTTGAGTTCACTCTCTCTGTCTGTCTCTCACTCTGTCTCTGTCTCTCTGTCTTTGTCTGTCTCTGTCTCTATGCCTCTCTGTCTCCCTGTGTTTCTATCTCTGTCTGCCTGTCTGTCTCTGTCTCTGTCTCTTTCTCAAATATCATTGTATTTAGAAAGGAAGGATATTGGAGTGCAAGAGAGCACTGATCAATTGAAAGTAATCAGATAGCAGTTGTTAATGTATATAGACATTTGGGGATATATATTTCACCTAGGCTTAGTTTCACTGCTACCTGCAGAGATTTAGCAAGCCATGTAAAAAAGGGGCTTCTTACTATCATGTGAGGGTCAAATGCTTTGAGTAGCAGTACTAGTTGGGTTAGACTTTTTTTTTTTAATTGTTTGAATGCACAGAGACAAGACGCGTGCATACACACACACACACACACACCACACACACACACACACACACACACACAAAAGCGTGTGCACACGTACACACATGCTCAGGTGTGTGACACACCTAAGAACACGCACACAAGCACGAACACGCAAGGTCACGTGTCATACACACCTAAGCTCGTGCATAGACACATTCAGAGAGAGAGAGAAGAGAGAGAGAGAGTTTGCATACACCCCACTTTAAATATATAAAACAAAGCTATGAATTTAATTTGAAATAAGGAGAGAGAGAGAGAGAAAAAAAAAATCAGCACACATCCTTTTTAATCACCATCACCTCAGCTGAGGGAACATAGAGCTGACCCTGTCCACACCTGTTAGTTAGAAGTTCAGTTATATTGATTGGACCATTAACCTGGTTCCTAAAGAAACGGACAGGAAGGGGGAAGGAAGGAGGGAAAGGGGGAGCAGGTGGTGCGCTGGCCTCACAGCAGGGTGACCACTGAGGGAAGGTGGGTGGGTGTGGGTGGCTGGGCCTACTGTGTGGTGTTGTCTTCACAGGCTGACAGATGTGGCTGTTGTGAAGGAAGGGTCCTGTGTTTGTTCCTGTTTCCCCCCTGTTATGTGTGTCTACCCTGGCCTTGCCTTTCTGTGCCTGCCACCCACCCTTACACACACACAGACAGGTGAAACACACACACACACACATACACACACACACACACACACAGTCACACACACACACACACAGGAAACACACACACACACACACACACACACACACACACACAAACACACACACACACACACGCATGCGCGCGCGTGCGCATGCGATCTCTCTGGCTCTGTTTCTCTAGGGGCCTATGTCTCTCTGTCTCCCTCCCTCCCTCCCTGTGTCTCTGTCTCTGTCTTTGCCTCTGTCTGTCTGTCTGTCTGTCTATCTATCTATCTATCTATCTATCTATCTATCTATCTATCTATCTATCTATCTATCTATCTATCTATCTATCTATCTGTCTATTCTATCTGTCTGTCTGTCTTCTCTTCTCTCTGTTTCTCTGTCCTCTCTTCTGTCTGTCTTCTGTCTGTCTTCTCTGTCTGTCTTCTCTCTTCTCTCTCTCTCTCTCTCTCTCTCTCTCTCTCTCTCTCTCTCTCTCTCTCTCTCTCTCTCTCTCTCTCTCTCTCTCTCTCTCTCTCTTGGATGAAATAAAAGTCTGTAAATGCTACTCTGTTACCCTTGAAAAATAAAGATTATTCATTCATTCATTCATTCATTCTCTCTCTCTTGATGGAAAATGATCTTTAGGGATAGGTATAGCCCCTATAGAGGAAAATACAGGCAGACAATTTAACAGGAGGGGTGACACAGATTTCAATGACCTTTACACCTTTTCTCCTTCCACCCTGCCCCCCTCCCCACCTTCCACCTCCAAGCCTCTGCTAGATCTAATGCCTGTTGGTGGAGTAGTAATAGAGATGGAGAGGTCGATGGAGGGAAGGAGTGAGGGAGATAGATATACAGGGAGATGAGGGGTGAAGTCTTCCAGACCAGTGAGGATGGGGGTGATCTCCCACTGCTGCTCTCCCAGGCGTGACAGGCCACCCCGGTAGGGTACAGGGTACCCGGGTTCTGCCGGTGTAACACGCTCCAAACACTACCGTGCAATAAAGACTACTGTAGTGGTTTTGGCGTAAGGCTTTCCTCATGCCATAACCACTACCGTAGTGCTTTTTTGCACATGCTGTAAACACTATCTTAGTGACTTTGGCGTATGCTATGAACATTATGAACACTTATCTCTAAGCTTAAAACACTACCGCTTACAAACTCTTTTTTTATATATTACATCAAATACTAAAGAAGGAGGGTGGCAGGATTTTAATTGAGGCTTCGCTTGCCAACAAGTAAATCATGAGGTCCTGGGTTCGATTCCCAACCTCGCGTTCCCAGGAGGCGGTAGCCAGAAATAGTGTTTTTGGCGTGTAGGCCTGTGCTATAAAACAACTGCTGACAGTACTTTCAGCGTTGCCAAGATGACTATGGTAGTGGTTGCTGCATAGAGTGATTTTGGCTAATTACACCGGCTGTAGAGTGTTCACTACTGATAGTACTTTCAGCATTGCCAAAATGACTATGGTAGTGTTTCTTGCATAGAGTGATTTTGGCTTATTACACCGGCTGTACTGAACAGACTGTTCTCAGGTTGCCAGCCATTCACTACCGGACTAGGCCTACTGGGCTGGTGCAGCCACCCCTCTTATTGAGGAAAGAGAAGGGAGGATGAGAGGGAGAGTGAGGGGGAGAAAGGCTGGTGGTGTCTTTGTGGCCGACTTTCACTGTCTCCCCCCCCCCCCCCCCCCCCCACACACACACCCATTACACTGAGCCCTCATTGTTCACATGCTGCTGAAACTTTTTAGGGAAGGAGGAAATGGGGGTGGTGGGTGAAGGTAGGGAAGGACACAAAATGATTAGGTTTGTTCTGTCCCTATCCCTCTCCTTCCCCCCTTCTTCCGTTGTATAATGTATTTCACATGAACATGATTTTTCCCTCTTTGAGTTAAGCATTAGTGCTGGCTCCTTCCACTGCAAATCTTTCGATAAGACTTTTAACAAGGTGTTGTGTGTGAACGCACGTATAACCTTTTTCACATATTATTATTTTTTAATCCACCCTTTTTTGAAGCAGAGTAGGCCAGATATGTGCAATAGCGTGGATGGCACGAACATAGATCTATACCTAGAATGCAGGGAATACAATCTGCCAGCTTCAACTTGTCAAAGACAACAAACAACAACAACACAAATAACAAAAGACAATCAATAACTGATGTCAAAGAGTGTGAAGAGAACTTCAACCCCACACACCTCCCCTTATCCTACAAGGCCTACCCAAATACAAGCCAATCAAAACGAAAAGGCCCAGTCAGGCACTGATTTTTAAAACACAGCTGGTTTGTTTTGTTAAAAGCAGCAGATACATAATTTATAGCCCTCGCCTTTTTTTCTTTTTGCCACCCATGCTGCCAGACAAAAGTCAACAACAGCAGAGCGACAGTGACAGTAGTATAGGTGGGTAGGTGGCAGGCAGGTCTTAGAGAACACCTGCCGACAAATTGCTCCACTGACACTGTCAGCACAGGGCTGGTTTGTGAGTTCAGCTAAGATTTATTCCAGCTGCCATTGTTGTTTTCTTGCCTGCCTGCTGTTCAAGCCATACCCTGGCTGACAAATGAACGTACCAGGGGTGGCAAGACCTGTTTAAATGAATTGTTGTTGTTACTACTACTAGCCTGCTAGAAACTGACAGAGAGAGAGAGAGGAAGAATGAATTTATTTAGGTGGTGGTGTGTGTGTGTGTGTGTGTGTGTGTGTGTGTGTGTGTGTGTGTGTGTGTGTGTGTGTGTGTGTGTGGTGTGTGTTTTGTGTGTTGTGTTGTGTGTGAAGTCAAGTCAAAATTATCTTTATTAAAGGTAAAAGATTAATTTATACAACTTTTCTTTTAATCATGCCGTCACCAAAAAAAAATCAAAGAAACTGACGCGTGTGTGTGTGCGCGCGTGCTCTCTCGCATACTTATGCATACGCGGCAGCAGGCCGGCATATGCCTGCAACAAGTGAAGACGCTGACTCAAAAAGACACCAACAGCATGCAGCCTTTCTCATCAAAGCCCTAGACGGTTTCCGATAAATAAGTGGTATACACTCCTGCATTTATTTACAATGAACGAGAGGTAGACATTCCTTCATCCCTGGGGCTTTCCGTTTCCCACAGCTATCATCAGCAGCACATCTCCAGGCCACTTGAGCCTTCAAAGGCAGGAAGGATGGATAGGAGGAGAGAGAGAGAGGGAGGGATTGTGACTGACTGACTCACCTCCTGTCTGCTGCTCCCCGCCCCCCTCCCTTTCCTGGCACACCTCTCTCCCCCACACCTATCTCACACAGCATTGCATGGCAGCCCTTGTCCTGACCTTTTATTTCTCTGGAACCATATCACAGACAAAGAGTTGTTACACACACACACACACACACACACACACACCACACACACACACACACACACACACACACACACACACCACACACCACAGGGGAGGGCAGGGTGAGGATCTCCTGCTTGTGTGTGTGTGTGTGTGTGGTGTGTGTGTGTGTGTGTGTGTGTGTGTGTGTGTGTGTGTGTTGTGAAAACACTGACACACTGGTTCATTCAGTGATTTCTGATGCTGATGCTGCTGTACTAGTGTCAGGGAATCTGTTCCACTCACAGTTCATCAGTTGTGGAAATCAAGAAGCTGCATCCTCTGTTGGGTCATTGGCCTATAGTGGTTGTTGTCTTAATAGTGGATTGGCTCAAGGAGATAAGAACCCCACCCCCACCCCACCCTACTCCACCCCCCCCCCTCCCCATCTAGGAAAGTTCCTATGAAAGCTTACCTTCTCTTTTCCTTCACCAGGTGGGCTGCCAATGCACAGACTGCAAACCGCTAAACAAATCATTCCAAAGCTGACACTTCCTACCGTCTTGGTGAATGTTCCAATCAGTAAATGAGCGGATTTTCCAGGTTAAAGTTAGGGAATACTCGTTTAATCAACGCTTACAGTTTCGATTGAGATATTACTTGTCTATATCTTCTTTTTTGAGGGCCATAACTTTGGGTCGTGTTTTCATGCTTGTTGATATAATTATAAAGATGTGCTTAGCAGTTTAATAATAAATTAATGTCCACTTAGGTTTGGGCCACGGTCACGATGATGAACATCTGAACCCGATGTAGCCACAAGGAATCCACTGAACCACAACACCACAAACCGAATTTAATGATCTGTCGGGTAGAAGGAGCCGAGGATAGAATAATTATCGTCTACAGACACAATTTATTGTGAAATTATGTCAAATAAAAGATAAAACGATCCAAATTCCCCATCTTCACAGATGACATGGAGAGCAGAAAGTGGATAAATCGTAGTGGGGTAGGCCTATTTATATTAGGAGAGCAGCTAAGAGACATTAATTATGTCCTCAAATCGTTCGTTTCTTAGTAGAAGTGTGAAATTTGGTATGTGGGTACCTGAATCGATCACTTCACCTCACAGAGGGTGCTGAGATCGTGTTTCCCCTTTCTAGAAATAATCGTCATGGTCCATAGTATCATTGTGCAAGAGGAAATATTTCTACTAAAATCTGACCATTCATGGCAGTTGGCCTCTAGGCTGTATCTCTTTCACATCACACGTCTTTCTCTCCCAAGTGTCCTCTCAGGCGTTGTCAGTCAGTCGTGATCATCCCAGTATAGCCTGCCTTCTTCTAGCCTAGCCAATAGGCCTACCCCCTGTCCCCCGCTCTCACCTTCCTCCCATCATCTTGTCCTCTCAGTGTGACGTGGACAGGTAAAACAGTGTGCGGTCATTGCCTTGGAGGGCAGAGAAACCACACTAGGCTATTTATCTACCCAGCTATCTGTGATCTGTGGAAGGGAACAGAATGGGGTGGACAGAATTATGGTGGATCGGTGGTCTCGAGGTAACCCACCTGCCTAGAAAGCGAATAGCCTGAGTCGGAAGTGTGCGGTGGTTATCTCCTCGTTCGGGTCAAAAACTTTCCCCCATCCATTAGACCACGAGTTGTGGTCTGGTTGATAGTCTTTCAGATGAGACGATAAACCGAAGTCCCGTGTTTACACAAAATTACTAAGCGCGCGTAAAAGAACCCACGGCAGCAAGAGAGTGGTACCTGGCAAAATTCTCTGGAAAAACGCCACTGTGATAGGGAAACAAATATAGTTGCAGACATGAAAAGAAAAAAAAAATGGGTAGGCCTGCTCTTGTGGCACCAGGCTCCTCCCAGGCATAGCAGCCTGAATTCCACACAGGAAATCTGCTGTGATATGAATTTCAAAATAAAAATGAAGGGGAGAGGGAGAAATAGGAGCTTGCAGCCTTGTTCTGATGTCTGTGTGGTGCCTGTGCTGTGCTGCTTGCCGAAGTCTATCATTACACACCATCGCCACATTCCCCTCCACTGGCGTAATATAACAGCACAGCAGCAATCAGGAGTACTAGCCTACATGGTGGTGTAATAAGCCAAAATCACTCTATGCAACAAAACACTACCATAGTCACTTTGGCAACGCTGAAAGCACTATCAGTAGTGTTTATAGCACAGGCCTACACGCTAAAAACACTATTTCTGGCTACGCCTCCTACAAGAGGCTGGGAATCGAACCAAGGACCTCATGATTTACTTGTTGGCGAAACAACGCCTTAAACATCCTGTCACCCTCCTTCTTAGTAGTTGATATATAAAAAGTGTGTGTAATTGGTAGTCTTTTAGCTTAAAGATAGTGTTCATAGCGTACGCCAAAGTTACTAAGGTAGTGTTTACAGCATGTGCAAAAGTCACTAGGTAGTGGTTATGGCATGAAAGCCTTATGCCAAAACCAGATAGTAGTCTTTATTGCACGGTAGTGGTTTGAGCGTGTTACACAGCGCCTTGCTATGCTTTACTTGCTATGCTTACTTGCTTGCTTTGCCAGTGCTATACAGCCAGATGAGGCCGTTGATAGAGCAAACTATTTGACACCGCAGATGTGACAGGATAGTTTGCTAACCTGTTGGGGAGGAAAAAAACTAGAAAAGCCCTCTTATTAAATGTAATGTGTGTGTGTCTGTGTGTGTGTCTGTGTGTGTGTGTTTGTGTGTGTGTGTGTGTGTGTGTGTGTGTGTGTGTGTGTGTGTGTGTTGTGTGTTGTGTGTCTGTGTGTGTCTGTGTGTGTCTCATGTGCGTGTGCGTGTGCGTTGGGAGGAGCGGAGGGGGTGGTTTTAGTTTGTTGAGGGAGAGGGCGTTGGGAGGCCAGTGTTGTTGTTGTTGGTTTTTTTTACTCTATTTTGTTTAGTCATGAGCACGTGCAAAATCTGGAACCTGATCGCAAATTCAGCCAAAGTAGCCCAGAGACAGCAGAAAGAAGAAGATAAGGCTGAATGGCATCGCCTGAGGCCAAACTGACACTACGTCGCTTCTCTTTCAGCTGCCGTGACGCATCCAGTTTATCAATGGCAGGAAGCCCACAGTACAGTGACTTGTGTAGGCATGCCAAATTCACACACACACACACACACACACACACACACACACACACACACACACACACACACACACACACACACACACACACATACACACACATATTCACACACACACATACACACATACCACATACACACACACACATACATACACACACGCACGCACACCACACACACACACACAACACACACATATATACACACACACAAACAC
>CM060320.1:17917434-17924934 GCA_030674155.1 Stramonita haemastoma
CGTCAAATCGTGACCATAATGCTCTAACCCTTAGGCGATCCCACCCCCTAATCCACTACATCAATTTGCTACAAGGCAAGGTAAAATCATTACATGATTGTCGCAACATGCAGCATGGAAAAATCAGATTCTATAATGCACTAGAGTCAATAAACGAAAGCAACTATGCACACTGAGAGAGAGAGTGAGAGAGACAGAGACAGAGAGACAGAGAGAGACTCATTATTACAAAGCACACCTCAGAACAGGCTGAAAACAGGTGAAGAGGAGAAAGAAAGAAAGAGAAGGCCCAAAACAGGAAAAGCCTCCGCTATCCCCACAAAAGAGCCCCAGGGGGAAGGAAAGGAAAGCAGGCCCCCAGATCAGTACAGCTGTATTACTAGCGGGTGGCTGCCTTTCCTGGGTCACTGGCGGGACAGTCCGGCGCTCCACCCCAGTCACTCAAGCGGGTAGCTGCCACCCCAAGTGGGCTACAGGCCTCGTAAAACTCACCCACCCGTGCTTGTGCGCAAGGGCCGTGGCGTACATACAGCCTTCAAGTTCTCACCTGAGTTAGAGGGAAGGTAGGGTGGGTGGGCGATGGGGGGGGGGGGAGAAAGAATAGAGGCAGGGCTTTGTGCAAGACACCCGGGGTGGGAGTTCTAGCAGAAGTAAGGCCGCTGAAGTCAGAGTTAGGATTGTGTATGAGGGGAAGTGAAGGAAGCCCTACTGAATGGAGGGAGAAAGGGGGGAGGGAGGGAGTGTTGTTTTGGGGATTGTTAGGTGTCGTTGCTGGTTGGTGTTAAGGCTAGACTAGATGTCTGTGAGCATTTGAAGTCAGGGTGGTTGGTGTCAGTGTGGTGTTTTAGAGGTCTGCCTGGAATTAGTGCTGTCTCTACTGCTGGTGCTGGTGGTGGATACCTTGATCTGTGCCTTTCTGCCATCAACCTGTGTTTCTTTCTGTGGCTGCAGTGCAGTCAAACCCAACTGCAGTGCAGTTGTGAATCACCAACACCAAGCAGTCACAGGATGGTAGTGCAATTGGATCCATGCCACCAGATAGAAATGGTGATTTTTTTTCTCCATCCTCTGTTTGGAGCATGAACGCAGTGACGTCATCCCATGTTGGTGACGTCACTGGTTTCAGGATTCCCTTTGTCTGACGTCACATCACAGCGTTATGACGTGTTGTTGGCTTATTTTTTGTTGGTGAGCTGTTCTGCCCAGTGTGGTGTTTGGTCTGTGCTCTCTGTGATGTAACTAGGGATGTTATGATTTTAGAGTTTGTTGGTTTTTATTTTATAGTGTGTGTGTGTGTGTGTGTGTGTGTGTGTGTGTGTGTGTGTGTGTGTGTGTGTGTGTGTGTGCGTGCATGCGTGTGCATGTGTATGTGTGCGCCTGCGTGCGTGTGCATGTGTGTCTGATAGTTGTGTGTGCATGTGTATGTGTTTGCATATGCATGTGTGAGGGGGAAGGGGGCGAGACGAAGGAGATGAGGACAAAGAGGTGAGAAATGTGTGAAGTGTGTGTTGGGGGACCATGGCTACAGGAGCGTGCATGTGTCAGTCACTATTATCATCATCAGACAGGCCTGTACTGTGCTGTCCTGTGCTGGCTGTGCTGACCTGAACAGACATGCTGGCCATGCAGACAGACAGACAGACAGACAGACAGACTGACACACAGGCTGGGCTGTTCTGTGCTCTCAGGGGGACGGATAGCCTAGTGGTCAGAACATTGCGCTGGCAATTTGACGACCGGGTTCGAGTCTGGTCGAGGAGATTTTTCTCCTGGAGTTAACCTCAGTGCTGACTTCACTCTCCCCAACAGTCCTTCGGATGAGACTTTAAACCGAGGCCCCGTGTGCGAACGCACGCAGAACATCTTGCGCACACGTTAAATCCTGTTCCGCTTTTCGTAAGAGTAGGCCATCGTGTGCCGGTGGGAACAGATGACATTTACAAAACTGCATACACACGGGGACTGGACGTAAAAAAGCACAAGAGTGCTTATTCCATTATCCTCGATATAAAAAAATAAATCAAATCAAATCAAATCTCTATGTGTGTGTCTGTGTCTGTGTGTCTGTGTGTCTGTGTGCGTCTGTGTGTGTCTGTGTGTCGGTGTGTATGTGTCTGTGTGTGTGTCTGTGTCTGTGTGTGTCTGTTGGCTGTGGCTGTAGCTGTAGGCCTAGCTGTCAGTGATCCCGCTATACTGTTGTCATAGGATTGAGGGCTTTAACATAGCGGGGGTTGTTGGGGTTATCCAGGCCCTGGGTTCTGGAGACAGGGGCATGTGGCTGCATCTTGATCTCTGTTCCCTTTAGTTTTTCTCTCTCTGTCGCCCGCCGTCTCTGCGTTTTTATGCAGACATTATCAGAAAGAAAGAAAGAAAGAAAGAAAGAAAGAAAGACAGAAAGAAAGAAAGAAAGAAAGAAAGACAGAAAGAAAGAAAGAAAGAAAGAAAGAAAGAAAGAAAGAAAGAGAGACAGACAGACAGACAGACAGACAGACAGACAGACAGAAAGAAGACAGAAAGAAAGAAAGAAAGAAAGACAGACAGACAGAAAGAAAGAAAGAAAAAACGAAAGAAAGAAAAAACGAAAGAAAGAAAAACAGAAAGAAAGAAAGAAAGTTTAAGGAACAAAGAAACGAAAGAAAGAAAGTTTAAGGAACAAACGAACGAAAGAAAGACACTCGGAGAGACAGCAAGAAAGAAAGACAGTTTCTATTATTTCATGTTGTTTACAGCCATGCTGACCATGAATGACATACTTATCAGACTGTTACCTTGTTTGAAGCCAAAACGCACATGAACAGTCACAACGTTTTTAGCCAAAACTGAACAAATACTAGTGAAATATCCAAATGAGAAA
This sequence comes from Stramonita haemastoma, assembly GCA_030674155.1. Lineage (NCBI taxonomy): Eukaryota > Metazoa > Mollusca > Gastropoda > Neogastropoda > Muricidae > Stramonita > Stramonita haemastoma. The sequence continues at coordinate 17,920,289 of CM060320.1, forward strand.
AGAAAGAATGAAAGAAAGAAGAAAGAAAGAGAGAAAGAAAGAAAGAAAGAAAAAAGAAAGAAAGAAAGAAAGAAAGAAAGAAAGAAAGAAAGAAAAGAAAGAAAAGAAAGAAAGAAAGAAAGAAAGATAGACAGAAAGGAGAAAAGAAAGAACGACAGAAATAAGGCAGACAGGAAGACAGACAAACAGACATACAGAGCGATAAAGGTTTTGCTTCAAGCAAATCATTCTGATCAGTGACTACATAAAGACTTTCAGCCCCTGAGGCACAGATCTTTCAGCATGTGCACAATGTCGTGGTTTCTTCTTCTTCTTCTTCTTCTTCTTCTTCTTCTTCTTCTTCTTCTTCTTCTTCTTCTTCTTCTTCTTCATGGAACAATCAGACACCACCTCCTGAGGCCCTCCCGCATGACAAAAAATACTGCTGTGCACTGAAGGCCCTCCGGGGTTCAAAGAGTTTGTCCCTCATGGGCTAGTCGGTAGGCCAGATATTGGCCCTCAGGTTTGGTGTGTTTCTTTACCCAAGACAATTCCCCGTCCCCCCCCTCCCCCCACGCCCCTTTGTAGATGTCCTTTCCTCATTTCCTGGTGTGCTATCTTCAGTTTAACGTTTATTCATATTTAGTGATTTTAGAAGGGAAAAAAAGAAGAGAGAATCTAACAAGAAAGAGTAAACAATAAACTGAAAAATGTTATTTAACAGTGCTGAATAAAAATAAAAAAACTACCCCCTAACATACTACAAAAACTGGATTATTGGACTTCTTTTCACCGCTAATACAATGTCCAACAGTAACGATGGTTTAGACAAAATCTGACCCAGTGACAAACTAGGTGTGTGGTCTTCAGTATGCCTGTCTGCTGTTCTCAGTTGGCGCCCTTCACTACATGATTCATTGACTTGACTAACTGCCTGCCCTGTCTACACATACACACACAGCAGCCACTGCACTTCATACGCATTGCCTTGACAATCTTTCTTTCTTTATTTTTTTTTTCTTTGATTCTTTTATGTCGAGGATAATGGAATAATCACTCATGTAGGGTTTCATTACATGCAGTCCCCTTAAGCATGCAGTTTGTAAATGTTGTCTTGTCATCTCTGTTCCTACTGGCACTTAATGGCCTACTGCGGGGAGTGGAGTCGACACTGATGTTAACTCCAGGAGAAAATCCCCATGAAAGAGAGTCTCGGTGGCGACTCGAACCTGAGCTCGAACCCCAGCAGGCCTTGGGATCGCGAGTACAACACTTGGACACTCTGTCTGTAGCCTGAGGCACCTTGCAAAGGTTGTCTTTAACCATAAAGTAAGAGGTGGGGGTAGGGGGGTTAGCATCAGACAGACAGAAAGAAGAAAAGAAGAAAGATACACAGACTCAGTGACAGAGACACAAAGATATATGTATACGTGTATGTGATGGGGTGAGATTGCCTCCCATGCGATCAGAGCCCTGTCACAGCGTTGTGTTACTAAATCCGGACACACCTGCGAATGTGCGATGCTCTGTTTCCTTGGGTGGTGGTTGAAAGCCTTCCATTGCATACTCTTTGCCTTCATGATGAAAGGTAGAATTTATGCAACCTCTTTTTAGAGATCACATCCTAAATGGCTAGCTGTACCCACCCGAGAAGGTGTGCAGATGGGACATCACATGGGCGTATGTCCATTCTGTTATAATATATATATATATATATATATATATAATATATATATATATATATATATATATATATATATATATATATATATATACAAAATTTCAGATTTTAAAGTCATGTTTTAATTTTGATCATTCATTGAAACAAAAAGTTAATGGTTATTGGTAAAACAATGTTGTTGTTGCATTTCTAATAAAATCGTGATGCATTTCTAATAAAATCGTGACTGACATCAAAGTAGTTAATTCATAGCGCCAACAACAACAAAAAACTTGTGACACACCTGAGACACTTGAAGATTTGTTATGTACCGTCCTACTTTGAAACCAGAATATCTCATTCAAATATCAGTGACGGCCATAAATTCAATGTGACTGACAAGGGAAGTACAGCAACCTTAAACAACACGACTTTGTTCTCAAATCTTTGGATGGATGAATGGGATTCTCACGTCGTGAAGAAGAAACTAAAAGCACAGTATGTCATGAAATCTGTCTCCATCAGTCCCAAAACTGACAGTGAGGATACATCATTGTGTCAACTCTTCCTTTGCCCTATCGGTACCGGTAACACGCAACGACAGATACAGTACAGAGAGCCAACTGGTTTGGGTGTTGTTTTTTTTTGGGGGGTTATCCACTCTGCATAAAAAGTGATTCATAACAAATTTCAGTTCAAGTATGAGAGAGACAGACAGACAGACAGACAGACAGACAGACAGACAGACAAACACAGACACAAAGAGAGAGAGTAGTATTGTTTTAGTTTTGTTATTTCTTCACATGAATTTGAATTTAAGTGTATCATATATTAAAAAAATAAATGGAGAATGCTTTTTTTTTATAATAGTGTGGTACATAGTTATTTATAAGTCCTTTAAGTGTCTCAGTACTGTTAGTTTTCCTCTTTTTTAAACTTAATTTTGAATGCATATATATAATGCTGTGTTACATTATTGCTTGATCAGACAGACAGACTTACAAACGAACAGGAAGACAAACAGATAAAGACAGCTCCAGAAATTGAAATTAAAAAACAGAGAATGTCATAGACTTAGAACCAAAAAAAAAGGTTTCGTTGTTTGAGGGGTTTTTAAGTCGCAAAAAGTCTGTTTAAAAAAAAACATACAAGCCCGACTCGTCTCTCAACAACTAAAGGCCATACTCATACATCCACCCCCCCCCCCCCCCCCCCCCACCACACACACACACACACGCGCGCACTTCTTTTATCTTCCAACAAGGGGCAGCTAATTTGTTACATGACCAATGAAGGGGTTAAGTGTTTCTGCCTGTGGGAGAGAAATGAAATAAGAAACAGGATAATCATATCTGCTCTCCGAGGACATCACTGGAACAGGCTGAACAACAATGACCTATTTGCTGCAAAGACGAGAGAGACAATGACAATGACAATTGTTTATTGTTTGTGATAAGCATCAACGCCTATTCACAAGGGGACAGTGGGATGGGGACTGGGCACAAAACATAGAATCAATGAAAAGCATAACTAATGACAGCCCAATCAGTCTCCATGACATGGTTTCCATATCATTGTTCTAAAAATATTTATAACAGATATATTGTAATTCATCAGACTACATTTCCTTCCACAGAGAGAGAGAGACAGAGACAGACAGACAGACAGACAGACAGACAGACAGACAGACAGGGCCACAATAATAAGATTTCTCTGTAAACTGGACGGGAATGGGATTAACTATGACAGTTTTCAAGCAGAGTGGTACAGGGAAAGAGGGAGCTTAGAGCATACTTACATGCAGGTATACATGTATACTCAGATCTGTAGTATGTCAGCTCAGGAGAAAGAGAGAAAGACCTGTATTGATTGCCTGTCTGTTTTCTGCCTGTCTATATGTTTGTCTGTCTGTCTGTCTGTCTGTCTGCTGGTTTACAGTCATCCTGAATGCCCAGACCAAATGTCAGTCAGCCAGCCAGTGGCAGAGTCAGACGTGCTTTTTGTGTCCAAGTTTTACCGTAATGGGGTATTAGACCAGACGTCCCCTCCCTCCCCCCCTCCCCCACCCCACCTCTGATATCATCTTGTTCCCCCCGCCGCCGCTTCCTATACTACCTTTCTCCCTGTTCAAAGCACAGAGGGAGGTTGGGGATGGGAGGGAGACAGGGATGGATCATTGTCACTGAACTGTTGACAGCCGCAAGCACTCAGGTAAGTTTCCCTTCTACTAGTCTCTGAAAGTAGAGAGAGAGGCAGACTAGACAGAAAACAGCAAGCCAGGGTTTTGGCTCTTCAGTTGAGAGAGTTTTGCATTCAACTCTGTCCTCCAAACTGATTGGTTTTGGATGAAGGTTTGAAAAGTGTACCTGGTTGGAATGATTTTAACCATCTGTTCATTGAACTGAAAAGCGGATTATGTTCTCAGGGGGAAAAGGGGAAAGGGGAAAGCTTACAGGCAGAAGGACTGAAAAACAATCCGCTGGAAAGTGAAAGAAGCCGCAGAGATCGCTTGGCTTCCTGATGTGCAGGGCATTCCGGGAAAGCGTTCAGTGCTGGGGAATTAGGACAATGAAGCAGGGGTGGCGGAGTGTTCCTTCCGTCACGTTACACTTGGCCAGTGCCCACCACGTAACGTTCAACTTGGCAACTGATCTGCTGACGACTGCACAAACACCACACACAAGCACACACACATACACGCCCACACAACACACACACAACATACACGCACACACACCACAACACACACACACAACACACAGCACACACAACCACACACACACACACACACACACACAACCACAACCACACACACACACACACACACACACACACACCACACAAGCTATGAATACACACACAGCAAGCAAGAGTCCATCCCGAGGAGTAGTAGGATCTACGAAGGAGACCAAAGAGCGCAGTATCAGCGAGGCTAAGTGGAGTGTTACTCAAGGCTTAGTGCCCTCTCTCATCAACAGCCGGCGTGGGCTCAGTCACTACCCTGGGC
>CM060320.1:17929934-17969934 GCA_030674155.1 Stramonita haemastoma
ACCACCACCCAAGGAAACAGAGCATTTCACAATTCACAGGTGTGTCCGGATTTAGTAACACAATGCTTCGACAGGGCTCTGATCGCATGGGAGGTAATCTATTTACCATCCCATCACACTTAAGATCCCCAAATGTATTGCCACCAATCATAGCAAATCTACTTCACATAATCTGTTTATATTGCAACAATAGTTTGCATATATTCTCCATTGTTTACTTGATATCAGGTTTTCATGACGGCAAGGCATAGGCAGGATTATCTATCAGTTTATTCTTGTGACTGCAAGGACACCTCTGTTTTTCAAAGAAATGTTTCTAGTTAAGCTAATATGGATGCTAGAGCAAAGACTGTAATTCTATTGAAACAAACAAAAGCAAACCTACTGTTCTGACTTCTAATGATGGCTCATCCAAGAGTCAATACTCATGAGTCACGTTGAGCAAATCAAAATTAATGGTCCCTACTGCAAGATAGGCTTCCAAAGTCTTCACTAAAATTGTTCATATTTATGAAGATTTGTTTGGGAATCTTTGGAAATCATTCTTAGAATGACGAAGGAGTTGTGATGGTTACCTGCACTTGTTTTTCATCACTAAGTTTATTATAACAATTATATACATATATGGTAATATACGAGAGCACCTAGTTTCTGCTGAAGATGGCGAATAGGTAGTCAAAATTTTGGATATGAAAACAGGTTAAACTTTGTTGCCTTTGTTGTTTTCAACTTTTATGCGGTTCCACGTGTCTAGAAAAGGATGTGTGCAAGTTTAACAAAATCACGCGCGCACGTATGTGTGCTTTTTATCCTCACTCCCCCCCCCCTTCCCCAAACACACTTGTTCCCATCTTTCAACATTGCTTTCTTTTTATACTATATACGTTAATATGAGCTTCAGATGTGCTCTTGCTTGTGGAATAAATGCTTTGAGAGAGAGAGAGAGAGAGAGAGAGAGAGAGAGAGAGAGAGACATGAGGGAGGGGGAAGGCCGGCAGACAGGCAGACCAAGACAGAGGCAGGTAGGGTGGAGGTAGAAGTGTGTGTGGAAAGGTCAAGATGAAGAGAAAGAGTGTTGTACAATCTACTTACCAGATACTTTGCCAACCATCGATGACCCACTGACTGACTGACTGGTCAGACCCAAAGCCTCTCTGTCTGTCTGGAAATGATCGTTGGCTTGTGTGTGTGTGTGTGTGTGTGTGTGTGTGTGTGTGTGTATGTGTGCACGAGAGTGTTTGCCAGCATTGATATGTCAAAGTCAAAGTCAATATGTTCGCAAGTGTGCAGTGTTAGCATGAGGGTGTGTACGCCCTTGAAAATGTTTTGTGTCATGTGGTGTGTGTGTGTGTGTGTGTGTGTGTGTGTGTGTGTGTGTGTGTGTGTGTGTGTGTGTGTGAAAATAAAGTCAATCGAAATAAATTGAAGCTGATGTCAGAAACAATTTCTAGCACAACAGAAACATTTAGAAAGAAAGGATGGGTGCTTAGTGGCGAATTCTATATGCTATAATGCATTGCAGACATTGAGAGCGAAAGAGCTCAAAGAAGTTGGCCAATTATCATTTCCAATGTCCATTGGGAACTTGGGGTATTAGCAGAGAAGTGATGAAATCTGATCAGTGTGCATGTCTGACCTGAGAATTGGAATATGATCATAGCACAACTGTTATTATTCCAATTTCGTTTGAAGTTTCATTTTCAAAGAAAACTGTGTAATCCTATTGAAGACAATGCTATTGTTGTGATGAATTCCAAGCTATTCCTGCTAAATAGTGGCTGGTTTTACATAGTAGTTTAATGTAACTTCAAGACTATTTGGTTCAACTGTAATCCAAAGACCTTTTTTGATGTCTTGAATATGTTGTCGTGGCTTATTAGGGAACAAGCCATTTTTGCGAGTTTTGAAAACAAATGTTTATGTGATTATAGTAATAACCAGCTTTACAAAACCTGATAATTTATCTATATTTATGCCAAAGATCTGCCAGACGTTTAAATGGCGGACATCCTGCTTTTCAAAGGAACCTTACTAATTACTTACTAAATTTCAAATGACTGATATATGTATAGATATATAGATTATATATTTCGTATCTATCTATCTATCTATCTATCTATCTATCTATCTATCTATCTATCTATCTATCTATCTATCTATCTATCTATCTATCTATCTATCTATCTATCTATCTATCTATCTATCTATCTATTTATCCATCTATCTATCTATCTATCTATCTATCTATCTATCTATCTATCTATCTATCTATCTATTTGTATAATATATATATATATATAATATATATATATATATATATATATATATATATAATATTTATACATATACATATTTAAAAAATAGATTCTAATGATCTCTAAACAGTGCGTGAACTAGCTTTTCCCCATAGTTCAACTTGTAATCTTCTTTGTCAAATACTTTAATGAAGACGTATAGATTTTTAAATAGGCAGTCTAAGGCTTTCTGTATTGTTTTGAATGATTACAGAAATTAAAAAAAAAAACACCCTAAATGATTTACTGAATATAAGGTAAGAATGTCTCGTGTTGCTGCTGTTAGCAGAGGCAGTTACAGTGAGAAAACCACGTTATGAAGGCAGACAAGTGGTCATGTAGGCTCGAAGTCTGGTATTGACCTAGAAGTTCTGAAAGACTCTCGGTAGGCTAGTCTGCAGCAAAGTATGGAGCACTATCTTTTTCTGTGGTAGTGGAGTGCTCTCTGTCTCTGTCTGTCTGTCTGTCTGTCTGTCTGTCTGTCTGTCTGTCTTTGTGTGTGTGTGTGTGTCTGTCTGTCTGTGTGTCTGTCTGTCTCTGTCTGTGTGTCTGTCTGTGTGTCTGTGTCTGTCTGTCTGTCTGTCTCTGTCTCTGTCTGTCTGTCTGTCTGTCTGTCTGTCTGTCTGTCTCTGTCTGTCTGTCTGTCTGTCTTCTCTCTCTCTCTCTCTCTCTCTCTCTCTCTCTCTCTCTCTCTCTCTCTCTCTCTCTCTCTCTCTCCTCTCTCTCTCTCTCTCTCTCTCTCTCTCTCTCTCTCTCTCTCTCCTCTCTCTCAAAATGTTGTTATATTGAAAGTTAGTAAAGAGCTGTTGAACACAAAGAAAGATGTTATTTACATATCTGCATACCTTCCACCATACGACTCACCATTTTGGAGCAAAACAGACAATGGTTATGGATTGGAATTAATAGATAAATGTGTTATAGACCTTTATGAAACACTTGATGATTTCTATCTGATGGTGTGTGGTGACTTTAATGCGCGAACTGCTTCCAAAAATTATGATGACTTGTGTTCTGATGACATTCAGCCTTTTGATCTACATAACACAAATCATTATTTTCTTTCTAGAAAATCGCATGACAAGATGTTAATTTATTTGGTAAACAACTTTTGGAGTTTTGTAATGTGACTGATTGTGCAATTTTGAATGGTATGTCTGATTATGGTTATGATGGCAGTTGCACCTATATTGGTAGCTCAGGTGCTAGTGTTGTTGATTATTTTATTGTCTCTTGTGATTTGTTTTCCTGTGTGGAGATAGAACATTTGAAAGTGCTAGATGCAATAGACTCGGACCACTTACCTGTAGAATTAGTTGTTAAGCTCTGTATAAAACAGAACAGTGAGGACAATGTTGGTACTGCTGACAAGGAAGAAAGAAAATTGTATGTGAGGGAGAAAATCATTTGGGAAAAAGAAAAGGAGGGGGATTTCAAAAAGGCAATTAATGAAAATGCTATCAGAATTAAGATAGAAGAGGCTATTTCATACACTAACAATGATGTAGACAAGGCCCTTGAGTTATTTGTTGATGGCTTACTAACGGCAAGTAAGTGCATGGTTAAGCAGTATAACCTTGGTAAGAAGCATAGGCGATCACCTTGGTTTGACGCTGAGTGTCGCAGAGCAAAACAACTAACAAAGAAGCAGTTAAGAACATTTAGAAGAACGGGGAAGGATTTTGACAGGAAAACGTATTTAGAAGGGAAAAAGCAGTATAAACTGTTGCTAAAACAAAAGAAGAAATGGTTCAGGAGAGATCTTGCTGAGTTGTTGACAAAGAAAAGCAACGATTCAGTATCATTTTGGAAAGAACTAAACAAGATTGGAGGGAGTGAAAGTATTGGCATCAGTGATAGAATAAAACTTGAAGAGTGGCATGAACACTTCAAGAACGTGCACAATACTGGAAAAATACAGCCCATAGATAATGCTGATTTAGATAGTAGTTTGGAAGAAGACATAGATCATGTACTGAATATGCCCATACTAAAAGAAGAAATTGAAAGTGCATTAAAAAAACTGAAATGTGGCAAAGCCCCAGGAATAGATGGTGTTACAGCAGAGATGTTAAAGGCTGGTAATGGAATTGTGATAAAATTTTTGGAAAAATTCTTTAATCATATATTCAGTCACGGTATTTATCCTAAAGAATGGGCAAAAGCAATTGTAGTTCCTATCTTCAAGAAGGGTAATGCAGACAACCCAGACAATTACAGAGGTGTTTCATTAATTAGCATATTATGTAAATGTTATACATCAATTCTCAACACACGACTGTACTTGTGGTTGGAAGACACGCATAGCATTGTGGAAAACCAGGCTGGTTTTAGGAGAAGCCGTTCCACGGTTGACCATATCTTTACATTGTATTCTGTTATACAGAAATGTCTTAATAGCGGGAAAAGAAAACTGTACGTGGCTTTTATTGATATTAAAAAAGCTTTTGACTCTGTACATCACCAAAAATTACTTGAAGCTCTTATTAATGAAGGGGTCAGAGGGAAGTTCTTTTGCTCCCTCAAAGCTATGTATAGCTCACTTCTATCCTGTGTCAGAATTAATAACGAATATACCGATTTTTTTCATTGTCCTACAGGAGTTCGCCAAGGCTGTGTTCTTAGTCCTACTCTTTTTTCACTGTTTATAAATAATTTAGCTCAGCATATTAATGAAGTTGGTGTTCATGGTATTCAGCTTCTCCCAACTGTGACAGAATTGTTTATTCTATTATTTGCGGATGACGTGGTTTTGTTATCAACCACTCCAAGAGGACTGCAGACTCAATTAAACCTTTTAAAGACTTGTTGTGATAAACTAAAGCTTAGAGTTAATAAAGAGAAGACTAAGGTTATGGTTTTTAGAAAAGGTGGACACCTATCAAAAAATGAAAAATGGTTTTATGATGGTGATCTTGTGGAAGTTGTAAATAGTTACACGTACCTCGGATTCACATTTACTACAAGACTAAGCTGTAAACTTGGAACTGCTGCTTTTGTCACTAAAGGAAAAAGAGCGGTGCATATCTTAAGTAGAGCCTATTCAAAATGCAAAGAAATGACACAAAAAACTTTTTTCAAGATATTTGACGCGAAAGTTCAGTCCATATTGATGTATTCCTCGGAAGTCTGGGGAGTTAATAGACTAGATAACCTTGAAAAAGTACACCTCTTAGCTTGCAAGCGATATCTGGGGGTACCTTTGAAAACACCGAATAAACTAGTGTACGGTGAGCTAGGAAGATATCCTCTTTTTATTAACACAACAGTCAGATCTGTTAAGTACTGGCTTCGTATACTGCAGATGGAAGCAGACAGACTTCCAAAACAATGCTATCAAATGTTGTTGTCTTTGGATGATCGGGGGAAAAAATGCTGGGTGACAGATATTAAAGACATTCTATGTAAAACAGGTTTTCAGTTTGTATGGACAAATCAGGGTACCAGTAACGTACGTAGTTTTATTAATGCTTTCAAACAAAGATTAGTTGATGTATACATGCAGGAATGGTCATCGACCATATGTGAAGGGAGTAGATATGAAATGTACAGAACTTTTAAAGATTCCTTTGGCAAAGAAAGATATCTCGGATGCATTGACATAGTATGTTTTAGGGTCGCTTTCTCACATATAAGGCTAGGCGTGTTACCAATAAACTGCAACATGTATAGGTACAGTGAAAATCCGATGGATAAGCAATGTGCATGTGGTTATCAAGAAGAAAATGAACAACATTTCTTACTTGCTTGTCCATTATATAATGATATGAGAGAAAAGTTCCTTCAAGATTTTCTTCATTTACCTCTGTCAAGACTGCTAGCTGGAAAGAGTGAAGAGCTCTGTCGCCATGTTGGTAAATATGTATTTCATGCCATTAAAAGAAGACAGGCAATTTGTGAAAGTTAGTTCATCTTCAGTTTTGACACTCCCACCCCCACCCCCAGCCTTTTCGGAAGTTAACATGAGGTTTGCCCAGCGATTGTCTTTTTTATTTATGGTGTTATTTGGTGTTGTTTTTGTTGCTGTTGTTTAACAGAAATAGTTGTGAGTTTGGAGTATCTAAATGCTTTTTTGTACAACCAAAAATGTGTGGTACCTTTGTATGTTGATTGGGAATATGTTACATTTCAGTGTTATAAATTACATTAATGGACGACCCAACCCCTACCCTCCCACAATGTGTATGTATGCCTATGGCCAAAGCACATTAAACATTTGAATCATTTGAATCTCTTCTCTCTCTCTCTCTCTCTCTCTCTCTCTCTCTCTCTCTCTCTCTCTCTCTCTCTCTCTCTCTCTCTCTCTCTCTCTCTCTCTCTCCATGGAACAGCTTTCACTCGCTCATTGCTTTGTGTCTGAAATGATTATTGCTGCTTCGTAAAGAGCTGAGTGTGTTTGATAAACATGTAGCGAATGTTTACAAACATCTGGGGTTGTTTGGTTTGTTCTTTTTTTTTTTTTCTTTTCTTTTTTTTTGGGGGGGGGGTTGCTTGTTTGTTGTCTGTAAATGCTTTTTTTAATTGTTGTTTGTAGTTGTTCTTGTTTTGTTAGGGTTTTTTTTTTTTGGGGGGGGGGGGGGGGGGGGGGGGGTTTTTTTGTTTGTTTTATGTTGTTGGTTTTGGTTGTTGTTGTTGCTGTTGTTGCTGTTTTGTTTTGATGCTGTTGTTTTGTTGTTTTTCTGGTTGTTTTTGTTGTGGGGTTTTTTGGTGCTTTTTTGGTTTTTGGTTTTGTTTTTTTGGGGGCGGGGGCTGTATTGTAGCGTGCGTTCATAAAATGTGTAATGACTGACAGTTTCAGTCAGAGTTTATTTTTGCTCTAGTGTGTGGTTATGTGTTTACCTTTTTTTCTTTCGTTTTTTTTTTAAAAAGCTTTTCTCACGTTGAACCTGGATTTGCTATAATAATTACCTTTGCTACCCCCTTCCTACTGCTCCCTTCCACCTCTCCGATTTACATTCTTTAGGCGGCATTCATCTTTGCAGTTTTTTTTTATTATTTGTTTTTGGTTTAGTTTGTTATTCATCTTTGATCCATTATCTTAACATAACTTTTCATATCATCAAACAGTATGCTATTAGGAGAAAAAAAACAGAGGGAGGGGGGAGGGGAGAGGAAGGATGGCTGCACACGTTTCGCGCGTGAGTGGCTTATGTTTTTGTGTTTGTAGTGTTTGTTTTGAAAAAGGAATGGCGTGTGTTTACATCTCTCTGCGCTTGTTATTGTTCATACTGGCTTTTTTAGGTTTGAACCATTCGCTGTTTACCTGTCTGGGTTTCTTTTAATGCTGCTCTGGAGAGTGCATTATGTCACTAAACGCCGCTCAGAATCCAAACACGCTCAGTTATTTATCAATAATTTAACAGAGTCGAGTGGCATAAATATGTGTTCGTGTGTGTGTGTGTGTGTGTGTGTGTGTGTGTGTGTGTGTGTGTGTGTGTGTGTGTGTGTGTGTGTGTGTGTGTGTGTGTGGTGTGTGTGTGTGTCTGTTTGTCTGTCTGTCTGTCTGTCTGTCTGTCTGTTTAAAATTTGTCCGTCTTTTCATTTTCCATCGACAAGGCTCTCTCTCTCTCTCTCTCTCTCTCTCTCTCTCTCTCTCTCTCTCTCTCTCTCTCTCTCTCTCTCTCTCTCTCTCTCTCTCTCTCTCTCTCTCTCTCTCTCTCTCTCTTGATTTTGAAAAAGCGTTTGATACTGTAAATAGACATTTGTTATGGCCTATCCTGTTGAAAAATGGAGTTAAAGGTAAACTATACAAATGTGTGCAAAGCATGTATGACACTGTGAAATGTAGAGTTAGAAGTGGCGCACAACTGACAGACTGTATCAATTGTACAACTGGTGTAAAACAAGGTGATGTATGTAGTCCTGTGTTGTTTTCTCTTTTTATTGATGAACTTGTTGTGAATGTTATTGCTAATGGAAGACACGGTGCCACATTATCTAATGATTGCTTAGAGTTGTTTATTCTTTTGTTGGCAGATGATGTTGTTTTGTTATCTGAAACTGTTATCGGTTTACAGACCCAACTGAATAACTTGCAGCATGCTGCCACTTCTCTTCAACTAAAAGTAAATATGCGTAAAAGCAATATCATTGTGTTCAGGAAAGGGGGATATTTGAGTGCAAGAGAAAGATGGTTATATGGTAATACTGTAATGCCAGTTGTCAATGCTTATAAGTATTTAGGAATATATTTTAGCACACGTTTAAGTTTTGTTTCTGCTTGTAAAGATCTCGTAAGTAAAGCAAAACATGCATTGATATGTATCACGAAAAGGCTGACTTCTTTACAAAATACATCTTTGAGGTTGTTCCTGAAATTATTTGATGCTCAGGTACAACCTATTGCTCAGTATGGTTCTGAACTATGGGGGTTAAGTAATGCAGCTAGTCATTGTGAGTCCTTACACTTGTTTGCTTTAAAGAGATTTTTTGTGTGTTGATAGGCGAACTCCTAATGATTTTGTTTACCGTGAAACAAATAGATACCCAATTTACATAAATTCTGTTGTACAAACCATACGTTATTGGCTTAAACTTCTGCAAATGGACGAAACAAGAATTCCTTTTAAGGCTTATAAAATGTTGTATGAACTAGATATTAGAGGAAAAAATAACTGGGTTACAGATGTACGTGTCTGTCTAAATAAACATGGCTTTGGTGATGTATGGCTAAATCAAGGTGTTGGTAGTATAAACGTGTTCATTAAAGCTTTCCGTCAACGTCTGATTGATAGCAGATGGCAAGACTGGGATGACCACATTCAAAATAGTGAACGATTTTGCCTGTATAGAACATTTTCCAGTTCGCATGAATTGAAATTGTATTTGACAATTGATATGGATTTGCACTTGAAATATATTTTGACCAGATTCAGGTTAGGTGTGTCTGATTTAGCCACGCACTACTTTAGATACAGAGACTTCAGTGAAAATGATTTGATTTGTCCATTGTGTAGAACAGATAAAGAAGATGAAGTACACTTTGTGCTATGTTGTCCAGCCTATCAAGACATTAGAGAAAGATATATACTGCCAAAATATTATCAAGAGCCTTGTCTTTTCAAACTAAGCTTACTAATGGCATCTGTTAGACATAAAGAGTTACGGAATTTGTCTCTTTTTTTGTTTAAATCGTTTAGATTAAGAGAAATTGCTATGTCATAGTCATGCTGTTCTGTTACTTAATATAAAGGCAAAATTTGCTTGTTTATTTCATTTGTTTTACAGTTTTCATGATATATGTTTTGTTCACTATCCCCTTCATGAGGGGCCATGGCCTAATGAATAAACTATCCGAATCCGAATCCGAATCTCTCTCTCTCCCCCTCCCTCCCTCCCTCCCTCCCTCCCTATCCTTCTCCCTCTCTCCCCATTCTTCTCTCTCTCTCTCTCTCTCTCTCTCTCTCTCTCTCTCTCTCTCTCTCTCTCTCTCTCTCTCTCTCTTCTCTCTCTCTCTCTCTCTCTCTCTCTCCATCCTCCTATCTCATCTCTCGACCTCCAAATTAAATACTATAACTCTCTGCGTGAATTGTGGCGTGGGTGGCTGGTTACCTGATGTACAGTATAGTGGTCTGATAGTTGTGATGTGTATAGGTAGGTAGGTAGGTAGGTAGGTAGACACTGTGAAGTGGAGGAAGGAGCCCTGTACTGTAATGGTGTCTGTCTGACTGCTGTACCTGCCTGCACCTGCCGTATAGGTTTTGCCCCTGTCTGTCGGGCCCCTTTCTCCTCCTTTGCTTTTGAAGGTCTGGGCAAATCAAAGAGCCAAGTACTGACTTCCTCTGCCGTCACCGCTGAAGCAGCTCATCGTCTGCTAGCCGTCATTTCAAACAGGAAGTCCTTTACACTGATGAACCAGCGTGGGAGGAGAGAGAGGGGGGGGAGGAGGAGAGAGAGAGGGGGAGAGAGGGGGGGAGAGAGAGAGAGAGGGGGGAGGGGGGAGGAGAGAGGGGGCAGGGGAGAGAGAGAGAGAGAGAGGGGGGGGGAGGAGAGAGGGGGCGTGAGAGGAAGATGGGAAGAAAACGGATTTTTTTTAAGGAAAAAAATAAGATATACAGACAAAAGTAACATTGAAAAAAAAAACAACTATAAATGAGATAGATAGATAGATAGATAGATAGATAGATAGATAGATAGATAGATAGATAGATAGATAGATAGATAGATAGATAGATAGATAGATAGATAGATATTAAAGAAAAAAGGTTAATGCGGATGAGGAGAGAGAAAGAGAGGAGAGGAGAAGATGGGGGAGGGGAGGAAAATTGAGATCAAGTAAAAGAGGAAAAACATGTATAAAAAAAAAAGAAAAAAAAAAAGAAAAAAAAGAACAAGGAGAGAGAGAGAGAGAGAGAGAGAGAGAGAGAGAGAGAGAGACAGAGACAGAGACAGAGAGACAGAGAGACAGAGAGAGAGAGAGAGAGAAGAGAGAGAGAGAGAGAGGTCGATCTTAGACAGTCAGGCTCTTTCGTTAGGGTATTGTGGTGGCTCAAGAATTTATTGTCCATTTTCTTAGACACGAGACAGTGTGGACGTGGTTTTTGTTGTTGTTTGGGGCTTTACTTTTTTATGGCTTTTCCCTCCTTTTTCTTCGCCTTTCTAGTTTCTGTTTTGTTTTTCTTGGCTTTTTAAGTCTGTGGGAGTCTTTTTATGTTTTTGTTTTTCCGTCCTATTTTTTTGTTGTTTCTTTATTTCTTCTGCTCTTTTTTTCTCTCTCGTCTTGTGTCTACTTTTCATTTTTTTTTTCTTTTCTTCCCCATTTTTTCGTTGCTTGGCTCTCGTTATAACCTCCGTTATGTTTCCTGTCTAGTGCAGAAAGATGCTGGCAGATTTAGTGATAATAGCTGACGTTGAGCTGGGCATGTAATATCAAACCAGGATGGTATGCATCTAGGTTAACATCTTTATAGACTGTGGTTATTGCGTAACCAATAAATCAATCAATCAATCTATCTATCTATCTATCTATCTATCTATCTATCTATCTATCTATCTATCTATCTATCTATCTATCTATCTATCTATCTATCTATCTATCTATCTATCTATTCCATTTATCTATCTATCTATCTTTCTTTCTATCTGTCTGTCTGTCTGTCTGTCTGTCTGTCTGTCTGTCTGTCTGTCTGTCTGTCTATCTATCTATCTATCTATCTATCCATCTATCTATTCCATTTATCTATCTATCTATCTATCTATCTATCTTTCTATCTGTCTGTCTGTCTGTCTATCTATCTATCTATCTATCTATCTATCTATCTATCTATCTATCTATCTATCTATCTATCTATCTATCTATCTATCTATCAATCCAAGCATTGACTATTACACTACAGGTACACGGTGAAGTGCTTGACAGAACTCCAAGAGCACCTAATGGTCACTGCAACAACACTGATAGTACGAGATCATCTGATGTAATGACAGTTTTTCTTCACGTCATGTATGTCCTTCGTGTCAATCAGAGGCCAAAGCCCAAAGACAACTGGTCGTGGGTTTGAATCCCAGCTTTTCCCATGGGGATACCGGGGACCTGTCAGCTATAGCTAGCATCTCCATCTTCTGGAAATTCTGTGCTAGGAATTCCCTCTTTTCTATCTCTCTCTTCGTTTCTGCTTTGTTGTTTGTCTTCCTATCACCTCATTCTTGTCTGCTGTCTGCCTTCCTGGTCCATTTTCCTGCCTTTTTTATTTACAGAAAGACTCAAAAGATAACAATTATCTCCTATGCCGAAGTCAGATAGGCTGGGCCTGACTTATCAAGCGCTTAACAGTAGCGCGACTAGTTTTTGCTCAGATCACAGACAACAATGCCTGCTGTATGAATGTTCGACGACGAAGAAGAAGAATCTCAGGGTCACCTGATATATTTGAAATGGGGAATTTTTGCTTTTCCTAGATCAGATTTTGTGCAGGCATACAGGTGCCTTCATTGATCTACTTCGTGTGTACAGATAAGCTCCAGATCAAATATACACGCTGATGATCCCGTGATTAAAGTCATCATTTAGGGAATTGCAGAGGCAGGAAAATACCCCACATGTACCCAAGGCATGACCAGCACATTCTGTGGTGTAGTTGGTCCATAGTCATCGTGAGAAACGTTCCACTCACGATGACGTCTCTTGAGGAAAACTGAAAACTGGAACTGTATTTCCCATAGCATCACAGTCACCTAAGTACAGGCTCTCATCTGTGATGACTTTGCACTAGGAAGCCATAACTCGCTAGCTTGCTTTATAAGGATCTTACCAGCTGTTCTGTTCCGCTTTTCGTAAGAGTAGGCTATTGTGTGCCGGTGGGAACAAATGACAATATATACACAACTGCATACATACGGGGACTGGATTAAAAAAAAAGCACGTGAGTGCTTATTTTATTATCCTCGATATAAAAGAATATAAATGAATACAATATAAACAAAATTAAAAATTAAAATAGAAAACTTGTTTCCGCAACTTGTGTTTATTGACAGTCAAAATGTTCGCATTGTATTTTGCTAGAGTTATCCGTGGTTCCCTTCCAATACCAAAAGAGTTAGCGTATAGTTCATTCCAATTGTAGATCGAAAACTTTTTTTCTGGTCATAAATCTCAGACATGGATAAAGCTTACGAGACATGTGTTAATGTAGGTTAAAAAAATGTTAAGTGAAGTTTTTCTAAAGAAAAAAAAGGCTATAAACTGATAAAACACCACTGGATCCCTGTCTTGTAAAGAACTGTTAGGCCTATTTACCAGAAAAGAAGGTTGTAGCTCTGTGACTGCTGACTACCACAGGCGTAAACAATGGTGTGGTTTCCCTGTTGACGGTCAATGTGCTCGCCTTTATCGTTGAGATTAATAATGCAGGCTGTTTTCTTCTGCCGGTTCTATACAGGGCAGTCGAATTCATTGATTTTTTATGCTGTTCGTATAGTTGACCTAGTTGGCCGACGAAAATCACTGTTTTCCTCGGGGTTTTTTTCCTAATCATCCTGTTCTCTCCCCATGTCTTCAAATGAGCTGAGCTGACTTAGTGCCTGCCAGCTGTGGTTGTCTGTGCTGTTTGACCATAGCTGGCCACTGACTGTGTTGTGAACTGTGCAATATGCCGGCATGTCATTTTATAATATTTATCATCCGCAACATCTTTTTCCTGAGCTGATGAGTAACAGGATGGATTGTGTGTGACTCGCAAAGTCGTAACAATTTGCTCCACTACCTCCTATGGGGATATGTTTTGTTTTGTTTCGGTTATATTATGGTCCCAGTGGAACTATCCGATTTAGGAACTGGGGTAATCCCAGTTCTTTCACTTTGGCGCCGTGGGCCACCCTAAAAAGTAAGGCCCAATATTGGGCAGGTTACAGTTCTAAAGCAATGCAGTGCCATCATGGGGATGCTGAAGGCCTGTTGGTAATAGCATCCTCGCTTCTGGGAAATCTGTGCTGGAAATTCCCTCTTTTCTCTCCCTATCTTTCTTTGTTTCTGCCTTGTCCCCTTTCTTTCAGTAACTCTAATGCATTTTCGCTTAATAATGGATAATAATAGTTGCTGTCCAAGCCTATGACGACGACGCCAACGATGACGTAACAAACTGTAAACATTACGAAACTATCTTCTCATTCCATTCAATTCAAACGATACTGGTTTTTTTTCTCTCTTTTTATTACGGTATTCCGTTCCAACATGTGGTCTATTTGTGTGTGTGTGCATGAGTGTGTTTATACAAGTGCTTACGAATGCAATGAACTGAAAACCTGGTGGCTTACAAGAACAGCTCCCTATTGATTGTTTTCACCACGCGACCCAGTGTCCGTTAGGCAGGTATTGATTGCTGGCAGCCAGGTTGATCTGAAGTCTTTAGGCAAAGTGAGCTTTGATAGCCCGCCACATTGACTTTCCATTGGCTAGCACGGCGCTTGATGCAAGATTGATGGCACAACAGGCAGGGAGGGAGTAGGGAGGGAGGGAGGGAGTTCGATACAGGAACACTGTCCCTCCCTTTCTATTCTCTGGGGAGGTCGGTGACGCCACCAGTATAGGTAGACAGGCAGGGGGGTGGGGGGGGGGGTTGTGGAGAGGAGATGTTAGGACAGCAGCCTCTGGGTGGCAGAACAGGTGTCCTGTCAAGGGAGGTGGAGGGGAGGGAGGTTTGTGCAGACTGGTTAGTGACAGCATTGTGGCAGCAGTGGCAGGTGGGGGGCCTTGCGTCACAGGGGCTGTGTGAAGGCGTGAAGGGGGCGGTAATCCGGCAGGCTGAGGACCTACACCGTCAGGGCGTGTCAAGACTGGTGTTTACAGCTTGGTGGGCCTCTTCAGCGGATTGTGCGCCTTAAGAGCCTGACGATAAAGTAACGATGTTTGTGCTGGGGCCCTTTCCCCCAGGCTGTTGACAGTGGACAGGCCTGAGGAAGTCTGTATCAGCGGCTTTGGCCAAACAGCGGCAGGCAAACACACACTACAGGGTGTACCACTGCCTGTGGTGTGAAGGGCGGTGAGAGTCTCCACTGACCTGTTGAGGGGTGCTTAAGGACTGGCCGGGCTGTCCACACACTGGTCCCCACCTGACCACGCCGAGGACTGTTGGCTTAATTGTTTGCCTTGTGTTGGAGTCATGCCTGGGAACACACTGCAAGCTGTTGGTCTGTGTTGCCGGGGAGTTCACACGGAAGCCGGGTGTCTGATGCAGTGTTATCAGAGCACTATACCACAAAGCTTTCTCCTTCTGTGAGGGCTGTATCAGAATTGGGGGGTGTGGGGGGTGATTAGGTGATACTGTGTCAAACTGGCCAACAGTATCCATGTTCTCCACGGCAGATAAAAGCAGAAGTGTCCACAAGTATGTAACAGGGAGATACACCCGGGTGATGTTTGCTAACTGTTTGGCGTTGATAGTGCCTTGACAAATACCAGTCTGAGAAGGATGTTGTCGGCATTTGACAATCTTCCTGCCATGTTACCTGCCGAGTTTCCAGCAAAGCGTTGAGGGGTGTGTCTATAGCAACGCAATAAGATATGTAGAGTTGACACCGGCCTTGACATGTCTGATGCAATCAGTTTAAATACGCTATGCCTGTAGACTAAAGCCTTCAGTCCCTAAATCGGAAATCTCCGCTGGGACGTTAATTTAACCACAACAACGACTACAGCCTAACAAAAGGCAGACACCTGTCAGGTGTGTCCTCAGATCTGCCACCTCGGATTGTTTTGTCAGTGTGCAGATTTAGAGTTCTCCTGTACCCGCTGACAAAGTGCAGCGACGTGAGTTCTGGCTGAGGTGAGAAAGTCTGGCATCAGCGGCTGTTGGCAGGTGAGAGAGGTGACAGGCAGGGGTGGGTGGGGTGGGATGGGGGTAGGCCTGCCACACATACATCAAGCTTCACACCTGCAGCAGAGCAGCACTGGCGGTGCCAGACAGAGCGTGGTGCTGTGCTGGGAAAGGTGCTGGTGGCGGATTAACCCGCCCTGTCTCCCTCCCTCCCTCCGCTGATCTGTGATTGACTCTCTGCCAGTGTGGCCCTGAAAGCTGTAGTAGCCCTGCACTTCCAGTGCTGGTATTCCAGCTATGTGGCGCGGAGACATTTCCCTGCAGGCACTTTTCACCTGGCGGGGTACTGGCCTTGTGTTGTCACAGACTGGCCTGGCCTTGGGGGGCTGGGTTCTGACGTGTGCATGTAGTACGAGACTTGTAAACAAGTGACACCTAGGGCGCTATTCGGGGGTCGTTTTCTTTTGGGGTTTTTATCAGGGGCAAGGACGTTTTACGGCAACAGGAAAATCTCATTATTTCCGCTACGCTGTTTTTGCCACGTGGCTCACGTGGATGCTTTGCAAGCTGTTTTAACCCAGTGGGCTGGAAAAGCTGCGGGTGACTGCTGGCTGTTTTCATGTTATCCATAGCGCAGGCCGTAACTGACTCGCTCTTGGACAACACAGGGAAGTGATGGGTTTGATTAACTATGCGTAGGATCGTTCTCTGTGTATTTGCACTGCACATCTGAGCTTTTAGTATCACTAAATCCCATATGGATGCCGGGTGCTTGTTAGTATAAATAGCGCCCCCACCTTCTTCAAATTCTGTGCTGGGGATTCCCTCTTTCCTATCCCTCTCTGCGTTTTTGCCTTGTTCTTTTTCTTCCTGTCACCTCCTTCTTGTCCATTTTCTGTCCTCCTGGTCCATTCTTCTGTCTTTTTACCCCAGAAACATGTTTCTCCCATGCCGAAGTCGGATGTACTGGGCCTGACTTGTCAGGCACTTAACGGCATCAGAATACAGTTTCTCTGATATAAAATACAATAGCTGCTGCCAGGTGGACAGGAGGAAGCGGGGAGGGACCTGAAATTTTCCTACTTCCAAAATGTCCCCTTCAACCTTAGGACAGGCTTTGTCATGGATCAAACCCATACCTTCAAGTCACTAGTTCCACGCTCAAACTGCAGAGCGACCCTCCCCCCTCCCCTCCTCCCCGCTGGAAATGAACGCTGACATAGCTGGCTAAAGAAATCTTGCTACAGGTATACCATACTAGCAAGTCATCACTACACGTATAATAATTATCGTTTAGCAAGCTGATATTTCGTGTTCTGCTATTTTTATCGACAGTGAGGTCATTGTATGTTTTGCTGTGATGTCATGGTCGATGACGTCATAGTGTCAATATTAGGGGTGACACTATTTAGAGCAGGAAATTATGTCTCTCAAGCATGACAAAAATATCAACATTACTTTCGATGGAGTTCACTTTTAGAGTCCAGAGCCGAAGAAATGGTGAGATGTGTACATACGAGCATGCCATTTAGGATACGTTTTAAATATCTGATTTTTTTTTTCAAATGACAAGGTGACAGCCTTGGTATATCCTCTGTGGTCCACGGGGCTATAAACAACAAGCTTGGGTTTGGTTGGACATTGTCCTTTATAATATTATGATGATGTGTAGGTTTCACTGTTCTACCTATTTTCAGATACCCTTCAGTAGGGCTAATCTAGCTGTTCTGTGATCGTATGGATGAGTGGTAAAGGTAAAGGTAACAGTGTCCCATAACCTGTGTGGTCGTAGGGGAATCAGGCATCAGAGACCTGAGCTTCTCTATGGGGCCAGCATATGGAGGGCAGCACCCATCTCCTCTCTCTTGCTGCGTCACCTTCCATGACCTTAACGAGAGCAGGTACCTATTTACAGCTAGGTGAACTGGGGGACTGTACTGAAGCCAAGGCGCGCAAACGGTCACCCATCCAGTTGGTAACTATGCTCGATGCTGCTTAACCTTAGCTTGATGAAAGCGAGTGCTCTGACCACTGAGCTATCCCTCCCCCTATTCATGAGTGGGGAGGTATTTTGTACACTTTAAGAACTATACACTTGTTCATTCATTCATTCATTCATTCATTTATTCATTCATTCATTTACTCTTTCATCCTTTTATTTCCTCATTCGTTCGTTCTTTCGTTCGTTCGGTCGTTCGTTCGTTCGTTCGTGCGTTGTTTCTGTCAAAATTCAAATCCAAATTTGAGAAACCAAATGTAGACACACACACTCTCTCTCTCTCTCTCTCTCTCTCTCTCTCTCTCTCTCTCTCTCTCTCTCTCTCTCTCTCTCTCTCTCTCTCTCTCTCTCTCTCTCTCTCTCTCTCTCACGCACTCATACACACTCAAACACGCAACACACATACACACACACACCACACACACACCACACACAACAAAACACACACAACGCACACACAACACACACAACACACACACACACACACACACACACACAACACACAACACACGCAACACACACACACATACACACAACACACACAACACACACACACACACACACACACACACACACACACACACACACACACACACACACACACACACACACACCACACACTCCCCTCCCCCTCCCCCTCTGTGCTAGCGCTATCAGGTGGCAGAGAGTAGCAGGTGTTGGGGTAAGAAAGCATTGAGGAAGAGACGTAAACTACAGGTGAGAGGAGAGAAGAGAGGGCTGGAGAAGAGAAAGAAGTGGTAGGCTATGGGGCTATTTATGTCCCTACCGCTTCCTCATCAAACCCACCCACCCCTTCACCCCTTCACCCCCCTCCCTTCTTTATTGCAGCTTGAGGTTGGCAATTAGACACCCACCCTTCTCCCTCCCCCTTCCCGTTCTCCTTCCCCATCCCGTTCTCCTTCTCCTTCCCATTCTCCTTCCCCTTCCATTCTCCTTCCCTTTCCATTCTCCTTCCCATCCCATTCTCCTTCCCCTTCCTATTCTGCTTTCCCATCCCATTCTCATTCTCCTTCCCATTCTCCTTCCCCTTCCCATTCTCCTTCCCATTCCCATTCTCCTTCCCATTCCCATTCCTATTCTTCTTCCCATCCCCATTCTCCTTCCCCTTCCCATTCTCCTTCCCCTTCCCATTATCCTTCCCATTCACATTCTCCTTCCCATTCCCATTCCAGTTCTCCTTCCCATCCCCATTCTCCTTCCCCTTCCTATTCTGCTTTCCCTTCCCATTCTCCTTCTCCTTCCCATTCTCCTTCCCCTTCCCATTCTCCTTCCCATTCCCATTCTCCTTCCCATTCCCATTCCTATTCTCCTTCCCATCCCCATTCTCCTTCCCCTTCCCATTCTCCTTCCCCTTCCCATTCTCCTTCCCATCCCCATTCTCCTTCCCATTCTCCTTCCCATTCCCATTCCCATTCTCCTTCCCATTCCCATTCCTATTCTCCTTCCCATTCCCATTCCTATTCTCCTTCCCATTCCCATTCTCCTTCCCCTTCCCATTCTCCTTCCCCTTCCCATTCTCCTTCCCATTCCCATTCTCCTTCCCATTCCCATTCTCCTTCCCATTCCCATTCCTATTCTCCTTCCCCTTCCTATTCTCCTTCCCATTCCTATTCTGCTTTCCATTCCCTTTCTCCTTCCCCTTCCTATTCTCCTTCCCCTTCCCATTCTCCTTCCCCTTCTCCTTCACCTGCCCCACACGAGGAAAAAGGTAGACTGGCACTGTGTCAGAATGTATAATGTACATTAAAAAGGGTTTTTTAGTCTTTTATTTCGAGGTTGATGGAATAAGCACTCGTGTGCTTTTTTATATCAAGTCCCAGTGTGTATGCAGTTTTTTTCAGTTTTTTCATTCGTTCCCACCAGCACACAATAGCCTACTCTTCCGCAAAGGGGAACGGGTTTTAACGTGTGCGCAAGAAATTCTGCGTGCGTTCGCACACGGAACTTCGATTTATAGTCTTATCTGAAGGATGAGAGAGTAAGACAAAAGAGAGAGAGAGAGAGAGAGAGAGAGAGAGAAGAGAGAGAGAGAGAGAGAGAGAGAGAGAGAGAGAGAGAGAGAGAGAGAGAGAGAGAGAGAGAGAGAGAGAGAGTTTCTTTCAGACAGACGAACAGACAAAAAGAAAACAGAAAGAGATAGATGATTGTGTGTGCAAGTATGAGCGTGCATTCAAGTACCTCCAAAATGAGTGTATGTATGTATGTATGTATGTATGTATGTATGTATGTATGTATGTATGTATGTATGTATGTGTGTCTGTGTGTCTGTGTGTCTGTGTGTCTGTGTGTCTGTGTAGGTACGTGTGTCTGCATTGCGCCACAATGTTGTGCGTTGTAATGCATTGTATTGTATTGTAGTAGACCCGTTACCAACATCTCTCTCTCTCTCTCTCTCTCTCTCCTCTCTCTCTCTCTCTCTCTCTCTCTCTCTCTCTCTCTCTCTCTCTCTCTCTCTCTCTCTCTCTCTCTCTCTCTCTCTCTCTCTCCCTCCCTCCTGCTCCCTCCCTCCCCAACCCCACCCTCCCCCCCACCCCCACCCCACCCTCTTTCCCTCCCTCTTGTCTAAGGCAGGAGGAGGGTAGTGGAACAATCTGTGAAGAAGAAGAAGAAGAAGAAGAAGGAAGACCAGTGTGTGCGTGCATGCCTACTACTCTGCCTATCAGCAGTTTCCATAATAGGACTGGGGGTATAGGTAGCTGGCTATAGGTCTGGTATGAGTCCTCTGCATATTACGTGTACAGGGCCCGGGCTGGGCGGGCCGCAGTCTATATCGTGACGGTCACTCACAAAGACTTCAAAGTACTGTCACCGTCTGCCTGCCAATGACTTTGTCAATAAGGACTCCCAGACTGAAGTTTACCGGCTATTAGTATGATATGTCGGGCTGGTGTAGGGCTGTCTGTAGGGCTGGTTGGCTGGCTGGTTGATTCTCTTGTCTGGTTTGTCTTGTTGGCTGACTTATCTCGATGTGTGTGTGTGTGTGTGTGTGTGTGTGTGTGTGTGTGTGTGTGTGTGTGGTGTGTGTGTGTGTCTGTGTGTGTGTGTGTGTGTGGTGTGTGTGAGTGTGTGGTGTGTGTGTGTGTGTGTGTGTGTGTGTGTGTGTGTGTGTGTGTGTGTGTGTGTGTGTGTGTTTAGTTTTCGGTATGTGCTTTCTTGAATAATTATGTTTTTCTTTCTCTCTCCCTGTCTATCTGTGTTTCTCATAAGCCCTACCTCTCTGTTTGACTGACTGGCTGCCTATGTTTATCTGTCTGTGTCTGTCTGTCTGTCTGTCTGTCTCTGTCTGTCTGTCTGTCTCTGTCTGTCTGTTCTGTCTCTGTCTTTCTGTTCTGTCTCTCTCTGTTCTGTTCTCTCTGTCTCTCTCTGTCTCTCTCTGTTTCTTGTCTCTGTCTGTGTCTCTGTCTGTGTCTCTCTCTGTCTCTGTCTCTGTCTCTCTCTCTCTCTCTCTCTCTCTCTCTCTCTCTCTCTCTCTCTCTCTCTCTCTCTCTCTCTCTCTCTCAAATAAACCCAAGCAACATTCCAGAGTCTTTGGGTTCGTTGCTCCTGTTGCGCTTCACTGTGATATTTGCTAATAATGTGTGCTTCTCAGAAGTATTTGGAAAAAGTGGTTGAAGTCTTACTTGCCAGAATGTAAGCATGTTATATCATATGACTGATGTTAAAACTGTCAGAATATGTTACAACATAGGCGTACTAAGGGTAGGCAAAGGTCTGAAACAAAGGCGAAATCATGGGGCTTTTATAGAATATAAATTACTTATGCAAAATATATGGAGATTTCCCTGTGTGAATTTAAAGAATTTAGGTTGTAGAACATGTATGTAGAAACAGTTTTCATATCCTGTTATAGACAGAAAGCTTTAGAAGTTTTCAATATCTAGTTTCGGCGGTCATGTTGGATTGTTTCCATGGCAAGAATGCAAAAAAAAATTAGTAATTAGGTGATGGCTAAGATGGTTGCCGTGTAGTAAGCTGAACGTAATGTGCAGAGGTTTGTTGCCTGAGCAAGCAACATAGATCTAGAGGCAGACTATCCAAAACTCTTGTATGAAATCCTGGCAACCTTAGGCTGCTATGTTATGGAACCACGAGATAAACCACTGAACACGTATAGATCTACTATTCTAGTTTGGTTCATCAGGACAGATCTTCTCTACGCAAACTAGACTAGAAAAAAACCCACCAAGGCCAAAGTGTTGGATTGCAGTTCATTCTAGAAACTTCAGCTTTAAGCCTAATATTTGACCTATGGCACAAGACCAGGTATCTATCTGCTCCCCATCAGTCCCAATGCCACACACATGGCTATTTCAATATCCAGCATGACTGTGCCAGAGAAAGGTCAGAGGATCAACGAACATTTGCAATTACATTCCGTTCAAGTGAAAACCATTGACGTGTAGTACACAAATTCCAATCTGGCTTCAGTGCGCTATCAAATTTTGCTAGCTTTGAATCACAAACACAAGGTTTTTTTTTTTTTTTAAACAGCTACAAACGGACGTCTGAAGCCCACGAGACGCTGACTTCACACACCAGTGTTTGTGTTGTCAAGACCTAAACATCCACTGAATCTGTTTTACTTTTTTTTTGTCAGTCTGTCTGCCTGCCTGTCCACCAATCTGTCCGCCTGTCTGTCTGTCCGCCTGTCTGTCCACCTGTCTGTCTGTCCGCCTGTCTGTCCACCTGTATGTCTGTCTGCCTGCCTGTCCACGTACCTGTCTGTCCACCTGTCTGTCCGCCTGTCTGTCTGTCTGCCTGTCTTATCTCCTTACCAGTAGCCTAGCCTCTCCGTGGTGTAATCTGGCGTGGCAGGGGATGGCAGCCTGCTTGACTGGCTCCTTCTTCAATGGAGGCTTTGTATTGTCCACGTTGACACTGTCCGGAATGTATGCCGGCAATGTGCCACTGTACTGTACTGTACTGTACTGTACTGTACAGCTGGAAAGGCGAGGAAAGAGTAGGGAAAAGGCAAAGAAGGTAGGCTATTGTACAGCTGGATCGAACACTACAAGGGAAAGGTGAGGAAAGAAGGGTGAAAGGCAAAGTAGGTAAGCTAGCCTATTGTGTAGTGTTTTGAGACCATGGCCTTGTATTGCTCTTATGTGCCGCGGGACTGGAATAGCTTGGCGCTGTGGTGTTCTCCTCTCTCTTCCTCTCCTCTCTCTCTTCTCTTCTCTTCTCCTAGGCTAATATATATTACCCCAGTCTGACGGACTGGGGTGGGTGGAAGTGGTGCCAGTCTGCTAAGTGGATAAGTTGGGGCAGGTCTACCTGGAGTCGGCTTCTGAAATTGGTCGGGCAGAAAGGGAAGTGCCGATTTCTGCTGTTAGAGAAAAAAAACAGTTGTTGTTTTTAAAAGAGAGAGAGAGAGAGAGAGAGAGAGAGAGAGGAGAGAGAGAGAGAGACAGACAGACAGACAGACAGACAGACAGACAGACAGACAGACAGACAGACAGACAGACAGACAGACAGAGACAGACAGATAGACAGACAGAGACAGACAGATAGAGAAGAGAGAGATGTAGAGACAGCGACAGAGGAGAGAGACACAGAGAGAGAGAGACAGAGAGAGAGACAGACAGACAGACAGAGACAGACAGAGAGATACAGAGGAGAGAGACAGAGAGAGAGATGGGGTTAGGGTGGGAGTGAAATAACCAAGCGAAATGGATCATGTTTAATTTTCAAGGGCGAGTAGTAAAACTGACCATGCAGACACTAAACAGACTTACCGTCCCGGCAATAGTTAATTAATCAATTAGCGCTTTCTTTTCATGTCCTCCTGTTTATGTACTTGTTGTATTCGTTCGTTAATATGTTATGTTTATACGTTCAGTTTTGTTTTCATCCTTCATTATTACTATCTTACATATATTTTGAGCAGTGAGGGAGGGGAGAGGGGGAGTCCCTTTCTATCTCACCTTTTTTTGTCGATTCTTTCTTAACGTGTTTCTTTACTCTGGAAGTTTTGACTGACTAATTTTGGCTGGCTGAAAAGAGGCTGAAGGATTAAAAAAATAAAATAGCATGTGATGTGATTGAACTGAACAGTAATCCCCTTTTCTTTATGCTCCTGTCTTCAGCCCCCCTCATCAGCTTAAAACACTTTGTCAGCCAACACTCATTAGTCGCCCACACCTCGCTCTTCAACATTGGCTGGCCTCTGTCCTGTTCGTCTGTTGTGGGTGTGTCTGTCGCTCTGTCGATCTGTCTGTCTGTCTGTCTGTTCAGTCTTTCTGTCTCTCTCAGTTTCTCAGTTTCTCTCTTTCTCTTTCTCTCTGTCTCTCTGTCTCTGTCTGTCTGTCTGTATCTCTCTGTCTCTGTCTCTCTCTCTGTCTCTCTTTCTCTCTGTCTCTCTGTATCTGTTTATCTGTCTGTCTGTCTGTCTCTGTCTCTCTCTGTGCCTAGCCCTCTCTTTTTCCATCGAAGTAGGACTGTTGTATGTCTACGCTTGCTCGGATCTATGTGCTGTGTGTGTGCGCGTGTGTGTGCGTGAGTGCGTGCGTGCGTGCGTGCGTGCGTGTCTGTCTCTCTCTGTCTCTGTCTTTCAGTCTCTGCTTCTCTATGTCTGTCTGTTTGTGTCTCTGTCTGTCTGTCTGTCCCTGTCTCTGTCTCTGTCTGTCTGTCTGTCTGTCTGTCTCTGTCTGTCTCTGTCTGTCTGTCTGTCTGTCTGTCTGTCTGTCTGTCTGTCTCTCTCTCTCTCTCTCTCTCTCTCTCTCTCTCTCTCTCTCTCGCTCTCTCTCTCTCTCTCTCTCTCTGTCTCTCTCTCTCTCTCTCTTAAAGATGTATGTGTGTGTGTTGTGTGTGTTGTTTGCGCGCACGCGTCCGCAATGCTAGCGCACGCGCGTATGTAAATGTGTAGAGTGTATTTGTGGGTGGTGTTAATGAAAAGCTGAGAGTGAATGGAGCTGGCTGTTTGATGGGGGGCTCCTTTCGTGGGCTGCATTGGGAATAAACTCTGTCTTGACGGCCCCTTCCCCGTCAATTGCCTTTGAGACAAAAAGAGGAAGAGGGCGGAGGGGAGACCATAGAAAGAGAGGAAGGTGGTTAGAAGGAGAGGGAGAGGGGGGGTTGAGAGAGAGAGAGTGAGAGAGAGAGAGAGAGAGGAGAGAGAGAGAGAGAGAGAGAGAGAGGAGAGAGAGAGAGAGAGAGAGGAGAGAGAGAGAGAGAGAGAGAGAGAGAGAGAGAGAGAGAGAGAAGAGAGAGAGATGATTTGAGTTGATTTATTCTTTTATATCAAGGATAATGGAATAAGCACTCTTGTGCTTTTTTACATCCAGTCCCGTGTGAATGTAGTTTTGTAAATATCATCTGTTCCCACGGCACACGATGGCCTACTCTTACGAAAAGCGGAACCGGATTTAACGTGTGCGCAAGATTTTCTGCGTGCGTTCGCACACGGGGCCTCGGTTTATAGTTTCATCCGAAAGACTTTCGGGGAGAGTAGAGTCAGCACTGATGTTAAATCCAGGGGAAAAATCCCCTCCAACGGGAATCGAACTCGGGTCGAGAGGGAGAGAGAGAGGGAGAGGGAGAGAGGAAGAGAGAGAGGGAGAGAGAGAGGGAGAGAGAGAGAGAGAGGGAGAGAGAGAGAGAGAGGAGAGAGAGAGAGAGGGAGAGAGAGAGGAGAGAGGGAGAGAGAGGGAGAGAGAGAGAGAGAGAACACTGAACACTGAACACTGAAATGGTTTAATGGTACCTTGGCCTTGGACCACAATACACCAGGTGAGAGAGAGAGAGAGAGGAGAGAGAGAGAGAGAGAGAGAGAGAGAGAGAGAGAGAGAGAGAGAGAGAGAGAGAGAGAGAGAGAGAGAGAGAGAGAGAGAGGGGGAGAGAGAAGGGTGAAACGAAGACATTTACAAGAAATAAAAGACATTTTTATGTAGGAAAGAGAAAATCAGGTCACATTGTTTCATTTTGTTTCGGTGTGCTTGAACTTCTTTCTAGTATACAAGTACTTGAAAAAACATATCCCCGATCAGTAGATGCGTACAGCTTAGATTCTTGCTTAGTACTTATTGTGTTGCGTTTTAATCACAAAAGTTTTTTTTTTCTTTTTTTCTTTTTCATTTTCTTTTCTGCTGTTGTTGTTAGAGGAGGTGGTTGTGATGAGGCTGGTGGTGATATTTGACAGAAGAAGTATCCTATTTCGTTTTTTCCTATGCAGCAGTTTATTTTGTTTGTTTGCCACTGCGATGAGGTTTTTTTTGTCCTTGTTGTGGGTCTCTCGTGTATGTTCAATGCGCGCTATACTTTCATTTAAAAGACTGTATGGTGTTTGTTTGGGGTTTTTGGTTGTTGTTTTTTTACATAACTTGTATTCAAATGTGTGCTTCAGACTGATCAAGTCTTCTCCAAGAGGATATGACATGACAAATCTGGGTATCTATTCTGGAAGTTATTTTTTGATACACCTGTGTTTGTTTGGCTACGTATCTTTAGAGTTTTGAATTTTGTTTTTACTTTAACTAAAGTAAAAGGATTTCAGAAACTTTTTAACACTTTAACTGACTGAACATATACATTACTTCATTCAATTGTCAGACAATAAGAGACTGGGATTCATGTCTTTTCAGCAAACAACCGCTTTACTTTTTAGTATTTTATCTACATTTTATACTACTTTAAGTAACGGCATATTTCCCTGCGTGAAATTCGGGCTGCTCTCCCTGGAGAGAGCTCGTCGCCACAAGAGCAGCGCTATCCATTATTTTTCTTCTTTTTTTCCTTAATCTGCAACTGTATTTGTTTCCCTATCAGAGTGGCTTTTTTCTACAAAATTTTGCCAGGGACAACTCTCTTGTTGCTGTGGGTTCTTTTACATGATGATACACTACATAATTATGTTGAACACAGGGGACCTTGGTTTATCGTCTCATCCGAAAGACTAGCACCCAAGACACCACTCATGGTCTAATGGTTGGGGGGGAAAGT
Organism: Stramonita haemastoma; assembly: GCA_030674155.1. NCBI lineage: Eukaryota > Metazoa > Mollusca > Gastropoda > Neogastropoda > Muricidae > Stramonita > Stramonita haemastoma. The sequence continues at coordinate 17,956,436 of CM060320.1, forward strand.
TTTGGGCCCAAAATGGGATTCGAACCATCGCACACTTTGACCAGAATTTGTGCTTTCTAGACAGGCACATTACCTCTAGACCACCGATTCAGTATGCTTTCTGAATACTTCTTCCACAGCTGCTAAGTTGACATGTCACAAAAAAGGCTAGAGGACACATCTTTCTGGGTCATCAGGTAAGAGGCAGGAATGAACCACAATGTTAATCTGCCCTCACACACACAACACACACGGACTGGAGCCTGTTGCAGATTAGCTACAGGATTAAAAAGGATTAGCCCAAAATGGCTTTCTGTCACACAGCTCAAAGCACTGTAGTAGTAGTCGTCTGCTCAAGTTCTAAGAGAACGAACGCCTTGAGTCAGACACGGGTAACGTGTACGTTGACTCCTTTGTTCCTTTGTGAGGAGAAGGTCTGAATGGCTACTGTCGTACCCTGACACCCAAGTTTGCCATGCACCAAAGAGCAGTCAGTGTAGGTATTCATGTATGGAGCAGTGACGCCGCCATCAAAGACTGGCTGAATTGTCCACTGTATGGCCAGGGGCAGTCGTGCGTAACGCCGTCATGACCTCGAGTCCTGCTCGGATGATGAATCTGCCCATTGTCCAGTTGCAGCTTGGCTGACCCTGTCTTCGCTGATCATCTTTTTGCTGTCAGTGACTACCAGTAGAGGTGTCGGGTCACTTTGTCGGTAGTTTTGGAGGCGGGGAGTTTTGTTTTGAAGAGGTGGTGGTGGTGGTGGTTAGGGGTGGGGGGTGGGGTGGGGGGCTTTTCTTGGTGATGTCTCTTTTTGTGCCACGAATGGTCAGGATTTGGGGGTTTAAGTCTCGTGTCCATGAAGGTATAAGAACAACGAGGGGAGGGTCGGGGTTGTGGTGGGCACTGTTCGTGTGTGGACATGCTTTGTTTTTCTGTGTGTGTGTGTGTGTGTGTGTGTGTGTGTGTGTGTGTGTGTGTGTGTGTGTGTGTGTGTGTGTGCACGTGTGTGTGTGTATGCATATGTGCGTATATATATATATATATATATATATATATATATATATATATATGTATGTATGTATGTATGTATAGATGTGTGTGTGTGTGCGTGTGTGCGCGCGCGCGCGCGTGTGTTGTGTGTGGTGTGTGTGTGTGTGTGTGTGTGTGTGTGTGTGTGTGTGTGTGTGTGTGTGTGCATGTGACATAGAGGAAGACGAAGGAGAATAGAAAAAGGAAGGAAGGCAGAGAGAGATGACACTTTCTTGCTTTGTCAAAAAGTTGAAAGTATACGTCTCTCGCGTGCACACTTAAATACCTTCCCACATGTTTCTTCAGACCTTAAATCAAACATTCAATATCACTAGCTTTCTAGCATTCATCCCAGAAAAAAGAATCACCCAAGTAAACTAATAACAGCACCCTATCACCTCTCTCCCTCTTACACACCCTCAAACACACTGCATGACCCTAGAGGTGGAGAACACATAATTATATGTGTTATATCACATCACATCACAGGCTGGAAGCGGCTACACCCAGTGTCTTGTTATGACACCATGGACACTGACCATCCCAACCCTCAGATCTGTCTATTACACCACTCCAAAGTGGACATCAGAGGGTGACGACGACGCAGCCTAGTGACCTTTCAACCTCTTCTTAGCTGTCAGGATGTCCTGGCCGGCCTCTCCTAAGCCCCTGTAATGAAGGGGATAGGAGGACAGGACAGGATAGGGACAGGACAGGGCTGGACTGTCAGGGCGTGGTTTTCGCTCTCCATGTTTTCACGTGTGATTGGACAAGCACGTGCAGCTCGATGAGCAGGCTTGTGTCAGTGTCATTAGGCTTAGTCTGGTCAGCCAGGAGTTAATTTCTGGCTGCTTGGCTGGTTGGTTGGGCTAACTGGCTTGCTCTTTGGCTAGCAGTCTGGTTGGCTGTCTAGCTGTGTGTTTGTCCTGTCTGTCTGTTGGTTTGCTACTTTCTTTGTCTCCGTGTCTCTGTTCCTTTTCTCTTTTTTGTCTGTCTCGGTCTGTCTGCCTGCCTGTCTGATGCTGCTGTCTGTTGTCTGTCTGTCTGTCTGTCTGTCTGTCTGTCTGTCTGTTCTGTCTGTCTGTTCTGTCTTCTCTCTTCTCTCTCTCTCTCTCTCTCTCTCTCTCTCTCTCTCTCTCTCTCTCTCTCTCTCTCTCTCTCTCTCTCCTCTCCTCTCTCTCTCTCTCTCTCTCTCTCTCCACACACACACACACACACACACACACACACACACACACACAAACACACACACACACACAACACAAACATCAAAAAACGTTTGCACTTCTTAAAGAGAAAACAAGTAAATCAAGAGTGGCTATTGTTCAGTCGTTTATATTTTGACAGTAGTTATTCTTTTTCTTAAATCCTACTGGGACAAAAAAACGTATATGTTAAGAACATTTATCAAAGAGGAAAAGTATGGCTTGTTCATGACGGACACTAAAAATATTGGCTTGGTTGTGGACGTACAGACAGGTAGACAGACAGATAGACAGACAGACAGATAGACAGACAGACAGACATCACAGGTAGGTAGATAGTGAGTGGCAGAGAAAGACACACAGACAGAAACAGAGACAGAGGGGGCGTACACACTAAACCTTGTCAGATGAATCTCTTATATCTACGGTAATTGGTGGCTGACATTTTGACAGCACTAGGCCGGCAGTTTCTTGGCGTGCTATGGGGATTGTGTGCTGTGTATCGCGTGATGGAACAGATTGCACAGGCAAACAGACAGGAACCGTCTGCCACACTTCGGCCTGGCCTGCAGCCCTGCCTGTCTCTTTAGAGAGAGGCTGATGCCAGATGATCGGATAGGCTGAATGACGGCCTGATCTTTGGCTATGTATGAGGAGAACACGGGACCCACGCTTCTGCTTTGACTGCCGCCTTGTGTGCACAGGAAATCTCCAGAGTGAAATGCTATTGTCTGGCACTAATATTGGCACTAATATTAATATCATCACATAAACTGAAACTTTGTAAGAAAAAAAAAAAACACCTGAAACTTTGATATTGCCATTAGAGAGATTTTGCATCTTTGCCGCAGTAACACCAAGATCTTTTCTGCATTATTTTTATCTGCATTATCTTTTGGAGCATACATTCTTGTGAATCCCAAACTTGTTGTGGGTCTCTATCTGTATTTTTTTCCATCCTTGATCTTGCGTTTATGTCAAAATATTTTTTTAAATGTAACATTTCCTTCTGCCTTTCTGCTTCTTGCACCTGTAGTGTGTGTGTGGTGTGTGTGTGTGTGTGTGTGTGTGTGTGTGTGTGTGTGTGTGTGTGTGTGTGTGTGTGTGGTGTGTGTGTGTGTGTGTGTGTGTGTTTCAGTTATTCATCCACTGTTTTATTCATCAAATTCGAGGATAATGGAATAAGCACTCATGTGCTTCTTTACATTCAGTCCCCGTTTGTATGCAGTTTTGTAAATGTTGTTATCTGTCCCCACTGGCACACAGTGGCCTACTCTTCCGAAAAGCGGAACGGGTGTGGTGTGTGTTTGTGTGTGTTTGTTTGCGTGCGTCCGTGAATGTATGTGTGTGCGTGCGCGCGCGCACGCGTGCATGCACACCTGTGTGCACAAGCTCAAAGTTTCAGTAGGGTATTGCCCTAAAAACAGACCAACAAAATGAAGTGCTGGACAAACAGGCAGTCCGTGGTAGGCCAGACGGGTGTGATGGTAGCAACAGCAGGACCAGCCTATAAACACCCACCAGCCTCTGTGTAATGAAGGGGATAAAACAGCAGCCTTCTGTGCACTCCCAGGCACATTTGCATTCCCAGGGATCCCGACACAAAGACAAGGGTAGGCTAGTTGTAGTGGCGGAGTGGACTAGAGCAGTTAGACCTTATAGGGGAAGGTGCCGTGCGCTCTGTGCTGATCAATTCACAGGGGACGGGATTAGCCTAGTGGTCAGAACACTGCGCACGCAATTTGACGACCCGGGTTCGATTCCCGGACGAGGGTAATTTTTCCCTGGAGTTAAAATCAGTGCTGACTCCATCCTCCCCAGAAGTCTTTCGGATGAGACTATAAACCGAGGCCCCGTGTGCGAACGCACGCAGATCATCTCGCGCACGCGTTAAATCCTGTTCCGCTTTTCGTAAGAGTAGGCCATCGTATGCCGGTGGGAACAGATGACAAGATTAACAAAACTGCATATACACTGGTACTGGATGTAAAAAAAAAAAAAAAAAAGCACACGAGTGCTTATTCCATTATCCTCGATATAACAGAATAAAATATATTTAAAAAAATAATAATACAGAGTTATCGGCATGGTGGTAACAAAGTCGTCTTTTGTTCTTCTGAGAAAGGAATGAAGTAACCCCGACTTTCTATTTGTGCCTCGCTAGTTTTTTTTTTTTTTTTTTTTTAGGAAGATGGTTGATGTGTAAGATAAACAGGCAAAGTATGATTAGAGCTTGTGTTTGTGCAAGTGTTTGTGCCAAAGCGTTTGTGCCAAAGTGTGTCACCTTTTCAACAGCAAACAAATAAAACATTTACATCTTTGTGGTATGATGTCAGATGAATAGTATTAATCCTATAGCAGACTCACACAATCATCAGGGCTCTTATTTTAGATGGTGATCCTAAGTAAGATGCACATGTTTGAAGTCTGATAGGTAGTTTAACAATGATATGAAAAAGGCACACACGTTGTCATGTATAAAGTAAAAGTTATTTCCCAAAGGAAGCGGGGAAAAGTCACAGTGTGGTACCATCTGTGAGGCATGGGAGATGAAGTGTGGTAATTAGATTGGTGTCTGGGGCAGGGGAGAACTGAGAGAACTTTTATCTTTACTGTCTCGCTGAATTCTGTCTCCGTGTCTCTGTCTGTCCCTCTGTCTTTCTGGTCTTCTAGTTTTGCCTCCCTAGTTCTGTGTGTCTCTGTCTCCCTTTTTCTGGTTCCCTGTCCCCTCCACCTTTCTGTTTCTCCATGTCTCTATGCCTCTCCCTGTCTCTCTGTTAACTGTTTTATTCTTTCTGTCTCCCTGTCTCTGTCTATACCTCTTTCTCTCTCTCTCTCTCTCTCTCTCTCTCTCTCTCTCTCTCTCTCTCTCTCTCCTCTCCTCTCTCTCTCTCTCTCTCTCTCTCTCTCTCCTCTCTCTCTCTCTCTCTCTCTCTCTCTCTCCTCTCCCTCTCTCTCTCTCTCCCTCTCTCTTTCATTCTTTCTTTCTTTCTTTCTTTCTTTTTTATTTCTTTCTTCTGCATTAGAAATATGTCCCAGATTAGAGAAGACTAAACGAAAAATGCCCACAGATTTTGGTTCAATAATCTGTTGTTTCATTAGCTTTCAAAAGACTGAAATATTGCACTGGAACCAACTGTTCTCACAGGATTTGTTCTGTACCATTTCCGCTGCTACAGGTATTAACAAGGATTGTCTGCCAGTGGTGTCAGCATACACAACTAAGACAGCAAGGCTTAAGTGGAATAGAGAAGAGAGCAGAGGAAAGAGAACCGTGTTAATGACCTGTGAGTAAAGATGAGGGGGAGGAGGGAAAGTAAGTGAAGAAGACGTGGGGGGGGGGGGGGGCAAAAAAGCAAAGAATGTAATCCATTTATCCCTAGCGTCCAGGGCTTATGATGGTCCTGCTAACGTCTGCTAGAACCACTGGTGATGGGGGTGGGAAAGAAGGGGGGGTGGGGGGGTAAGGCAGAGGAAGTTGAAATGAGTGTGGATGATAGTGGTAGAGCCTTGGCTCAAGTTCTTCCTAAACTCCTTGGGAAGTTCCTGCTCGTGCCACTGCATTGACCTTTTCTGGCAGTCTGTCTGGAGCAAGTTGGGCGTGGCGGAGTCTATCTCTTTAAAGTTGCCGGCTGCATGCTGGGTAAGTTTTTATCAGCCATGTCACCATCCATGACTGCTCTTCTTTAATTAATTAATTAATTAATACATGGAATTTGTATAGCGCTATCTCTTGTAAAGACAAATCAAAGCGCTTACATTTGACCTACAGAGCCACAGATCATGCTGCCACCAGGCGCAAAGATCCCCGACTCCAACTCCCCGATTTTTCTTCAGGGATGGTGTCTAAACACGACACCTGTGTGCATGCTGGTTTGTTATAATTTTGTCATCCGCTCCTACCGGCACACGATGGCCTACTCTTCCGAAAGGTGGAACGGGGTTTTAACGTGTGCGCAAGATGTTCTGCGTGCATTCGCACACGGGGCCTCGGTTTCGAGTCTCATCCGAATGACTTTGACATTCAGTTCGATTTTAAAAGATGGGTGCAGTCACATGATGGAATACCTACGTTTATATTTATAAACAGGATCTGGTTTAAAGTTTAATCCAAAGAATTCGACCCTGGTAATGCGAGAGAACAGCACCATGAGCAGTGAGCAGTAGTGTTGTGGATTCTTTGACAGAGAGAGAGAGAGAGAAAGAGAGAGAGAGAGAGAGAGAGAGAGAGAGAGAGAGAGAGAGAGAGAGAGAGAGAGAGAGAGAGAGAGAGACAGAGACAGAGACAGAGACAGACAGAGAGACAGAGAGAGACAGAGAGAGAGACAGAGAGAGAGGCAGAGAGAGAGAGAGGGAGATGCCTGAAGCAACAATTTAATAAAAAGTAGGGAGAGTATAACCCAGTAGTGCTCCATGATCTGCAAGCAACCGAGGCCCATAAAACAGTGGCGTGTGTACACACGGGTCAGTGTAGCACAGGCCTGTGTGATGATAGCAGCAGTGGCAGGAATAGCCTGTAAACACTTCCAGACTTTGTGTAATGAAGATGATAAAATAGCAACAGTCTGTGCAATTGGCTAGAGGCAAGACTTGCATTCCCGCCACGAAATGACACGGGTAGCGGTGGCAGAGTGGATTGGAGCAGTTTTAGACCTTAAGGGAAGGTGCTGTGTATTCTGTGTGCTGATCAATACACAGTTATTGGAATGATGGTGACCACGTCATCTTTTGTCCCTCTCAAAATGGAGGAAGTGGCCTTAACCATTCACTTTTGTTGCACTAGATTTACAGGGGAAATGAAAAGGGGAGGGAGAGGCAAATGGGTCTAGGTTGTTTTTTTTCAAATTTCTGAGCATTTCTGTGTGTCTTGTTGCAAGCGACATGCATGCATGCATTCAGAGAAAAAAATACAAATCATCCATTAACATTTCATATAGGTGACACAATTGTGCATACGTTTTCCCTTTCTGTAAGAGTTTCACTTCTTTGAAGTACTATTTGGTGAATTAAGGATAATAGAACAGATTCACTCTTTTCTGTTACATTGAAGTCAGATGATTAACAACAACAACAACCAAAAAAACCCTGGTTATGGGTTGTGATAGGTTTGATGGGTGGTTTAGCACTGACATGAAACATTCACACGATGTTGTCATTGAGGGGGGAGACCAGGGCAGGGTTATATGGCGTGTTAATGTCAGACAAATGGCACTACTTATTTTTTTTGTATTTCCCAGGGGAAGTGGGGAGAGTCACAGGACTGTGTCACTGACCAGACGCAGGAGATAAAGTCAGGTAATTAGACTGGTGTCTGGGGAAGGTCAGAACTGAGAGAAAGAGCTTTATCTCGGCGTTTTAGCTGAACACTCACTCTATCTCTGTCTATGTGTATGTGCTGTGTGTGTGTGTGTGTGTGTGTGTGTGTGTGTGTGTGTGTGTGTGTGTGTGTGTGTGTGTGTGTCTGTGTGTCTGTGTGTCTGTGTGTCTGTGTGTGTATGTCTGTGTCTATGTGTGTGTGTGCGTGTGCGTGTGCGTGTGCGTGTGTGTGTATGTCTGTGTGTCTCTGTGTGTCTCTGTGTGTTCTGTGTGTCTCTGTGTCTGCATATCTGTCTCTATTTCTATCTCTGTCTGTCTGTCTGTCTGTCTGTCTCTGTCTCTGTCTCTCTGTCTCTCTGTCTCTGTCTCTCTCTCCCTCTCTCATTTGAAATTGTAACAGATAAAAACAGAAATATCCTCCAATCTTTATTTGATAATTTGTTGTCTCATTCACTTGTTTTGTTGTGTGTTTTTTTGAAATACTGGTTTGACCTCCATAGTCAGCAAGGCTGTAAACAGCCTCATTTGGATTGGATTAGATTGTTTGGGTTTTTTGGTGACTTATGCTCTATGAATTCCCTGGGGAGCAAAGGGCCGTAAGAACAACTCTCCAACGGACACGGTTCTGGGAGATCCTCTTCAGCTCGGCCCACGTCATTCCGGCTGCCTTCGTCTCTGCTTCAATGCTTCTGCGCCAGGTCTGTTTTAGTCGACCACTTTCCGCTTCCCTTTGGGTTCCAGTCAAGGGCCTGGTGACATTGGAGCAGGCTTGCGGAGCGTATGGCCGATCCATCCCCATTTCCTTTTCTTGATCTCAGACTCGATTGGGGCGTGTCTGGTCCTTTCTCACAGTTGTTGGTTGGAGATGACTTCTGGCCACCTGATACCGAGAATGTTCCTGAGACATCTATTGGTAAATGTCTGGAGTTTGTGGGTGTTGATATTTGTTACCTGCCAGGTTTCTGAGCCGTACAGTAGGACCGACGTGACATTGGTGTTGAAGATTAAGATCATGTTATGGAGTGAGAGGGCTGTTAATCTCCAAATTGGGCGATGGGTGTTGAAGGCGTCACGGGCTTTATTGATTCGGAACTTTATGTCTTCGTCTGTTCCCCCATCTTTACTGACGACACTGCCCAGGTAAGGTAAACTTGTCGACTTCCTTGATGTTTTCTTGATGTAGTTTTCTTTTTTAGTGTTAGAGGAATATTGTTTGAGGAAGACAAGGATCGTTTGCCAATGGTGTTGGCATAGATAGCTCACTCAACAGGCTTAGGTGAGAGAAAAGAGCCAAACCGTGGGTGAGGAAATGGCCGTGATCTGTGAATGAAGGGTGATGTGAGCAGAACAAAAGTAGCAGAAGAAGAAAAAGAAAAAGAGAAACATGGGAGAAGGTAATCCAGTCTCCCCCCCTCCCCCCTCCCCCAAGCTTATGTTGAGCCAACAACTGACATCTGGTGATCTTATGGCCTGCTTTGCTTTCCTTTGCTCCCCATAAAGACGGACGATGGTGGTAGTGATGGTGGTGGGAAAGAAATGGAGGTAAGACCTAGGGATCCAGAAATGGGTGTGGATGATACGGGCACTGGCTTGACCTTACTGGACTTTTTTCACTACTCCTTGAGAAGTGCCAAGTGCACTGCGCTGAACTTTTCGTGTCGTGTGTCCTCAACAAGTTGAAAGTGGCAGAGACCATCTCTGTTCAGTTGCAGACGGTATGCTGGGTATGTTTTTATCATCCATGCCACAAGCCATAGGTGGCCTGCTCCTCTTTAACAGACCCAGTAGGGTTTTGACTTATTCCACAATTTAATGCATAGATTCTCTCTCACATGGGATCTAGTCTACAGTCTGAGCCAAAGCGGTAGTGCACGATAGCAGCATAGAGAGCAAGAAGCAATGATGTAAAGGATTCCTAAATGAATGAGGAAAAGAGGAGAAGACTGATTTCCACAGGTATGGTCAGCTTTCTTCAAAAGACCTATTCAGATTGTTTTTATTTTTAATTTTCATTTTCAGTCATGGAAATTTCACCTTTGGTGATTTTATGAATCTTTACCGTTGTATGTTGATAATAGCTATCAGAAAAAAAAATCTATGTATTTTTAAGATCCCATAATATCATGTCAGCATTTCATAGGCTACGGAAACATGAATACACCCAGTACGGAAACCTATACAATGGATTAAGCTGCTCTGAAGTCGGAATGTGTCAGCTGAGGCCAGCAGGCAGACCTCCTGCGAAGTCATAAGCACGGGAGAAGACTAAGCACTACCCCCCTCCCCCTCCCCGTAATAGAATGCAGAAGAGAGAGAGAGGGGGGGGGGAAGAGGGGCGAGGAGAGAGGAGGATGACAGACAGAGAGAGAGGCAGAGACAGAGACAGAGAGACAGACATACAGAGTGAGGACACAGACAGAAAAAGAGCACGGACAGACAGACATACAGAGTGAGGACACAGACAGAAATAAAGACAGACAGACAGAGAGACAGAGACAGAGATATCAGCAGCAGGAGTGGGAGTGTGGTGCCTGTGACAGAGACAGATGAAATGCCATCTCATCACACACACACACAGCCAACAGAGGAGAGAAATATCAAGACAGCTCAGCACAATGGCCTCGTGGATAATCAACATCATTTTATTTGCATTTTTTGCAGGAACTACCTAAAGCACTTGAGCTATTTCTGTCAAGAGCATCTCTAGGGTTTTTTTGGCATCAAAGATCTAAATACTGATTCTGTTGCTGCTATTGGGGTTTCTTTCTTTGTTAATCTTCTTGTTGTTGCCATTGTCGTCACACTATCAAGATGGCAGAAGATACTCCAGATTTGTTTGTTTGTTTGTTGTTGGTTTGTTTGTTTGGTTGTTTTTGTTGTTGTTGCTGAACACGTGGTGTAAAAATGAAAAAAATAATCGGTTGATGACTCAAATAAAGGTCAAAGATATTAGCAAAGACTTCTCTCTGCAGAAAATCTTCTGTCTGATCCAATTTGAGATAAGTGCACGGCATATAAAAATGTTGGAGATTTTGCAATGTTGCACCTACAGATTACATTACATTTTCCTCCCCCCCCCTCTCTCTCTCTCTCTCTCTCTCTCTCTTACTCTCTCTCTCTCACTCTCTCTCTCTCACTCTCTCTCTCTGTCTCTCGCTCTCTCTCTCCTCCATAGTTCTCTACTTTACCTCGGATTTCTTTTTATTTTGTTACCCTTTTCCTTTATTTATTCTGGCATGGTTTAAAATGAATTTTGTTTGGGTTTTCCCTTTCTCTTTCAAAGAATACAATCTCTCTCCTCTCTCTCTCTCTCTCTCTCTCTCTCTCTCTCTCTCTCTCTCTCTCTCTCTCTCTCTCTCCTCTCTCTCTCTCTTCTCTCTCTCTCCCTCTCTCTCTCTCTCCCTCTCTCTCTCTCTCCCCCCTCCCCCTCTCTGTTTCTGATCTGATATTCAACCAATCAAAGTTACAGCAACGCAAGTTCATGTCCAGTGCAGACAAATAAAACAGGAGTGTTGCTCAAACAGTCACCCAGTTCTGTGCAGCATGGACCTGTATTTCATTTATTCATTTATTCTTTTCCACCGAGGATAATAGAGTAAGCACTCGTGTGCTTTTTTTTACATCCAGTCCCCGTGTGTATGCAGTTTTTGTAAATGTCATCTGTTCCCACCGGCACACGATGGCCTACTCTTACGAAAAGCGGAACAGGATTGAACGAATGAGCAAGATATTTTGCGTGCGTGCGTTCGCACACGGGGCCTCCTCGGTTTACAATCTCATCCAAAAGACTTTTGGGGAGAGTGGAGTCAGCACTGATGTTCACTCCAGGGGAAAATTCCAACGGGAATCGAACTTGGGTCTTCAAATTGCCAGCGCAATGTTCTGACCACTAGGTTATCCCGTCCCCACATGTATGAGGATTACAGCAACAGGCACAGGTCACGAACTTTTCCAGCCTCTGTGTAATGAAGATGATAAAACATCAGCCTTCTGTACACTTTCAAGCAGATTTGCATTCCCTCCACACAAAAGGCAAAGGAGGGGGAATAGTAGGCCTAGTGGCGGAGTGGAAGGGAGCAGTTAGACCTTAGGGGAAGGTCCTGTGCGTTTTGTGCTGATCGATACAGAGTTATTGGCGTGGTGGTGACGATGTCATCCTTTGTCCCTCTAAAAATGAATGGTGCTGTCCTGACCTTTCTGTATTATTGCACTGTATCATTATTATTATTATTATTAAGGAAGAATGGCGCCAGAGATAAGAAGGAAGGGAGAGGAGAGTGAGGTGTGGTTTTTGGCATTCTTTGCATTTCTGTGTATTTCTATGTGTCTTGATAAAAGTGTCTTATGTGCACACCCCCCCCCACACACACACACAACACACGCGCATACACACACACTTGCACACATACACTCACTCACTCACACACACACACACACACACACACACACACACACACACACACACACACACACCACACCACACACACACAACACTACACTACTACACCTACCTCACTACCTACACCTACACAACACTCACACACACTCACACACACACACACAACACACACACACACACACACACAACACCACAAACCTCACCTCACCCTCACCTCACTTCATCTCATGACCCCTCACCTCACCTCATGCATACAAGCAACAATTGACATTACTTGTACACTAATACATTACAGGTCTACACCTACAGCTGGCTTAATTAAGGTTTTAGCTAATCCCGGAAAGCTGGCTGACTTGCAGCATCGATAGCAGGATCAGCAATGGGGGTGCTGCAGCAGGCAGGAGATATCAGCTGAGGCATCAGCTGGCATCAGCAGCTTGGCTAGAGGCTGCAACACCACAGATATACATCTATCTGCCTGTCATCAACAACAGCAGCAACCTGTGCTTCTCTATGTCTTTCTGCCTGTCTGTGTCTGCCTGTCAGTTTCTGTCTCTGTCTCTCTCTGTGTCTCTGTCACTGTCTCTCTGTCTGTCTCAGTCTCTCTCTGTCTGTCTGTCTCTCTCTCTCTGTCTCTGTCTCTGTCTTTCTCTCTCTCTGTCTTTCTCTCTGTCTGTCTGTCTGTCCGTCCGTCTGTCTTCCTGTCTCTGTCTGTCTCTGCCTCTGTCTCTCTCTTTCTCTATTTCTCTCTCTCCCACTCTTTTCCTATTCCATCACTTAAATGGTTATGACCAGGCTTCTAAATTGACACATTCCATAGCAATTTTGTTTTTAAAAAATGAATGGATGTTTTATCACTCTTTCTTTTCTGTTCTTCTATTTTTTTTCTTTGTTTTATTATTGTTTCTGTCGGTTGTTGTATAACGTAGTTAGTTTTGGTTTTTCTTTTTGGTTTATAGATTGATTTGAGGGGGTTCTATTTTTCGTTCCTTGGCTAGAACTCTGAGGTTTACCAATGGTGAGATTTTGCGTATGCAACCGTTTTTTTTCCCACCATTAAGGTAGCCGCATTCTGACTTTGGAGAGACTGATGGATTGGTTAGCTGCTTGATATCTTTCTGTCTTATTTTCTTGCTTTTTTATTTTTGTTGCTTTCTTCCTCTCTGTCTTTCCTGCTTGCATTTTAGCCTGTTAGCTTTTTTTAAATTTTATATTCTTTTTATATCGAGGATAATGGGATAAGCATCCATATGCTTTTTTTACATCCAGTCCCCGTGTGTATGCAGTTTTGTAAATGTCATCTGTTCCCACCAGTACACGAAGGCCTACTCTTGCGAAAAGCAGAACAGGATTTAACGTGTGCGCAAGATGTTCTGCGTGCGTTCGCACACGGGGCCTCGGCCTTGCTTGCATCCTTGTTTGCTTTTTATGCATTTGATGGGTAGTTACACTTGGCCTGAAAACGGGGCACGATTGCATCCTTTGGGAGGAGGGGGGGGGGATTCTAGTGCAGGGGTTACAGGGTGTGCTAATGTCAGAGAAATGGCACTGCTTAAGGTTCTTTTTTT
>CM060320.1:17974934-17977434 GCA_030674155.1 Stramonita haemastoma
CATACATACATACATACATACATACATACATACATACATACATACATACATACATACATACATACATACATACATACATACATACATACATACATACATACATGCACACACAAACACACACACAGTACACACACACAGTACACACACACAGTACACACACACACTACACACACACACATACACACACACACACACACACACACACACACACACACACACACACACACACACACACACACACACACACATACATACACATACACACACACTTAAACACTGGTAGACCTACATAACATCTGGAGCCCTGACCTAAGAGGATGGAGAGAGTGTTTGAAAAGGACATTATCATCTGTACGTCAGTTAGCACAGACAGGGACGCACTACACTAGGCTGGGCCTGAAGGCAGCACAGATAGTATATAATATAGTAGGGCTCCTCACACCACTACAAGGTCAACAACCAAACAGGCTGCGGGATGCCTGTACTGTGGATTCCCCCTCTGATGCTACACCTCTGCCCTTTCCCCCATGCCTCTGCAGGCAACAACACAGGACACTGGGCGTGTCCCCTCATGGAGTGGATTGGTGGTTTGGAGATAATGCACATGCCCAGAAAGCAAAAAGTCCAGGTTCGATTCCCGTTTGTGCCCGAAACTTTTTCCCCCATCCACTAGACTGAGAAAGGTGGTCTGGGTGCTAGTTTTGTTTTTAGATGAGACGATAAACCAAGTTCCCTTGTACAACACATGTCCAGCCCACGTAAAAAAAATCCCACAGAGAGTTGTCTATGTAATCATAATGTAGAAAAAGTCACTCTGATAGGGAAACAAATACACATGTAAACAGAAAAAGAATGGGTGGAGCTGGTCTTGTGGCGACGTGCACTTTCCAGGGAGAGCATCCCGAATTTCATGTAGAGAAATCTGCCGTGATTTAAAGTGGTATACACATACAGCTACAACAGATCTTACCTACTATGTGATGCGTCTGTTCGCATTATTTGTGCCCCTGTTGTCCCGGTTTTTTATTTGTTACTCCGGAATGGTCTGTTTGTCATTGCTCTTGTTGTCTTTCTATTGTAGCAGGTCAAAACTGTGCCATTAAGCTTGTCTTGGGCTGTTGAAAAGCGTTTGATGACTTTGTGTATAAATGACAACTAAAAGAGGAAAAGAAAATAGACAACAACGTCAAAAACAGTAAAGAAGAAAAGGCCATAAACTAGTATGGAATGCTGCTTGTTTTGGTCACATTGTTGTTATATTCTAAATGCTACAGAATCAGTACACTGTAGGTCCTTCAAGACAGCTTCTTGGCCACCGTGATTGGGTCAGACGATAACTTCTTTTGGAGTACTTCGTGCAGTGGGCAGGACTGCAGTACACTTTCTGTCGTCTGACTGCTAGTCTTGCAAGGGCGCTGCTCTGATGGCCTGTGTGGAGTTTCCTGCACATACAGTCATTCAGGCAGCCATGGCCTTTCCTGAACAGAAAGGCAAACCAGTTTTTTCTCCAGTTTTGTCATCTGCCTCTGGATGTTTGCCAGAATTGCTTAACGTAAACTGGTAGACAAACTACTTTCCTCAGGTAGGCTGAAACACTTTGCTGGAAGAAACATTTACATTGGAAAGTGGATTGGATGGGTATAGTGGGATGAGAGCTGTTTGCTCTCAGCATGGCCACAAAGGAGCAGATCCTCTGGTTAAAGTCAAAGTGAAAAGGAAAGAAGGGGTGAAGGAGGGGAGGAGTTTACATCAGACAATGATGAACAGTGGGCAGAGAGAGGGCCTAGGGGTCTGGTCTTTCAGAGCAGAGGACCGGAGGCATATAATGTGATCGCTTGATGTCTTCAGTCTATGGCCTGTGTGGACTAGTGTTGACTTGGATGACTAGGATTCTTCCTTAACTGCCGAGGAACTCCCTGAGGCACAGCACTGCTTTGACACTTTCTGGCAGTGTGGCTTGGGCAATTAAACCTTGCTGATTCTTAATCCTCTCTGGCCACAAATGGTGTACTGGATACGTTTGTGTCTCAGTACCACACCTGGTGCACTCTCTTCTGGAAGACAGGGGTTTTTTTTTGCATGTGTCATAGGCTGTGTTTGCATTTGCACACAAGAATGGAGTTGGAAGCAAGGAAATAACTCACACAAGTGCAGACCTCATCAGTGATTTGAACCCCTGCCTCTGGACTCCAGTAACATCTGCCAGCACTCAGGACTGCCTAGTTTGCACCATGTGGGTTATGAAGGGGATAAAAGTCATGAGAAAGGAGGATGGGCTGTTAACGTTGACTGTGCAAGCAGACAGATGAATGGCCTTGATAGTACAATGGATGGCAACAGTTCAGGTGGCATTAACTGTTGAAACATGAGAACACATAGCCTTCCCTTGTCCGCTGCCCATCTGGTAAAGCGTGTGTACTATAAAACGCCAGACACAAATTCCCTGAGCCCAATGTTATTTAGGAGCCATCATCGTCACTCAGCCTGCCACCCAGTGCCC
>CM060320.1:17982434-17989934 GCA_030674155.1 Stramonita haemastoma
CGCATGCACACGCACGCGCGCGCGCACATACGTGCACGTGAATACAATGGCGCATATATATATACATACGTACATACATGCATGCAATACATAAACATATACATATATACATATACATATACATAATACATACATACATACATACATACAACATACATACATACATACATACATACATACATACATACATACATACATACATACATACACGCACACACATGCGCACACACATACACGTACACGTACTCACTAACACACACACACACACACACACACACACACACACACACACACACACACACACACACACATATATATATATATATATATATATATATATATATATATATATATATATATATATATATATATATATATATATATATATATATATATATTAGTATTATGAAATGTTTGATATCCTTTTCTACAGTTTTAAATTTTTAAAAATCTGGAAATTACAAATTAAACAGAATGGCTGGCGTCCTCAGCACAGCCTGGTTTATTAGCCCTAAGGAATTAAATTATTTAGGTAGTGTCATTAATATAGTTTATTTTCAGATGGACGGTGTCAGATATTTCAAGGTATTAGGAGGTGTTGGTTTTGAACCTGAAGTTGAAAGTTTTTGGATCCACTGAAACTGAATGAGATGACAGCCCTGATATGGCTTTAGTGGTCGGCAGGGCTATAAACATAGATGGATGTCGTATTTAAGGTATAGGAGGTATGGTTATGATGGTATGGTAAGTTGGTATGAGTATGGTATAGCGATATGGTATGGGTCAGGTAAATTGGTAATGGTACCTGCCAAAGAATGAAGCAGAATAAAGCAAAAACAAAAAATACACAAGGCAGTAACCAAATAGCTCCGAAAACTTTGAAAATCAAACAAAGGAAAAGGGGGGGGGGGGGAGGCAGCAACGGAGAACAATATTAAACCAAAAGGAATTTCTGTTTGTAACCGAACATGACGTCCACAGTTTGAAATGGCCATATTGGTTCCTGGAAAATGTTCAAACTTCCGTTTAACCGAATGACGTCATGTTTTCCTGTGCACTCAAGCCTCTTTCGATATTGTAGAAGTAAGCACAACTGAATGACATAATACTTACCCGCGCACACAGACATTTTCCGATATTTTAACCTAAAGTATACAAGAGGCTGAAGATGGTGGATAAGGAGGGGGGGAGAGGGGGGGTGAATGTCGTAATATTTCCCCAAAGCTCACTGGCGATTCTGACATTTTGGGCTGAAGTATATGGAGTGAAGGGGAGAGGGGAGGCGATAAAGGAATGACGGAATGTTTTCCTGTGCACTGAGGTCTTTTGTGATATTTTTGGCTGCATCACTAGGGAAAAAACACTGATTGATGCAAGGTGTGTAATTCATCACTGTAGCAGTTTTCAAAAGCCAAAGAGCCTCTATAGGCTGGATGTATTGATTATAGATCAGTGACCTTGCTGATTTCATTTTCCATCCGGCCAGGCACCATCATCATCATTATCATTATCCCCCCACCACCACCACTCCTATCACCGACAATTACCACAGCCACCACTACCATTATCACCATCGTCATTATGCAATAGTCACTTGGTCTTCCCAGACAACTTTTAGGTAAGTCTGCCATGCAAACTTCTGCTTCAGTAAAGTTTTGCCTTTCTCAGTTCTGTTGTAATTAAAAAATCGATAGAAAAATAGTGCACAGTATAAGAAATTGGAAGTTGTGTAGGTTAAAATGGTGATACCCCTCCCCCCTCCTGATCCTCTACACCCCCACCCACCCCACCAGGAAATGTCGTGAAAACAAGTCTCTGAATGTCTGTTGTATTTTCGCTGACTGTGGGGGTGATATGAAAATGGCTAGACTAGCTGCACTGCTGAAAGCAGCACATAACTAGGCTAGGTCTGTGTATTCTGGCTCAGCTGAGAAAGCCTGGTAAAGCCTGGCTAGCTACATGGAGTCTGTATGGCTGTAGTACCTACTGAAGTCTGAAGTGTTCTTCTGTCTGTTAGGTTTTTTTT
Organism: Stramonita haemastoma; assembly: GCA_030674155.1. Lineage (NCBI taxonomy): Eukaryota > Metazoa > Mollusca > Gastropoda > Neogastropoda > Muricidae > Stramonita > Stramonita haemastoma. Next base: position 17,984,461 of record CM060320.1, read on the forward strand.
CGTTCCTCAGCTGCAGCTTCCAGGTTCATCAATGGTGAGATTTTGTGTAGACAGAGACCCTATGCATGCTTTCCCGGGATTTAGCGACACTTAGAGACCTATTACAGTTCTATCTTGGCTAACAGTGTGTGACAAAGACTGGACACAAGAAAGGCTCGAGATGCCATAACAGATCTGGACAGTAAAGAGTTTCGTGTTTGGCTGTACATTATGAATCAATGCCGTGGTTTCCATGTCATGGAATGGTGTCGCGCTGCAACGTTTCGTTGCTATATGAGCCTACCAGCTTAAAGCAATAAAAATGATCATATTGTTATCTATATTGTAATGGTTATCATTATCATTCTCTCTCTCTCTCTCTCTCTCTCTCTCTCTCTCTCTCTCTCTCTCTCTCTCTCTCTCTCTCTCTCTCTCTCTCTCTCTCTCTCTCTCTCTCTCTCTCTCTCTCTCTTTCTCACCCTTCAACCCCCCCCCCTCTCTCTCTCCTCTAGTTTCTCTCTCTTCTTTCTCTGTGTGTGCCAGGAAAGTTTGAGAGATGATAAAAAAGGATTTAACGACTGCGTGTTTGTTTAAAACCTGAGGAGGAAGGTTGATGGGTAGCTATGTGGAGCAGTGAAAACGAACAGTTTTGTATTGTCATGCTCTTTCTCTTACACATTTCTCTGTAACTGTGAATACAATTTATTTCCCCAGTCCTCGTCATTCCGGCACTTGATCGCGTGTTTTATCTGCTTTCTTCTCCTTTTTTCTGCTTTCCCTCCCCCCCTCTCGTCTCCACTATCCGCTTATTTAACCTCCCTACTCCCCTCTCCCCTCTGTCTACGTTCTTTCTCTCTACTCTCTGTCTCCTGTCTCTCCCACTCCCCTTTCCCTCCCACTCTCACCCCGTTTCTCTCTCTCTCTCTCCCTTCCTCTCATCCCCTCTTCCCTTCAGTATTTAACTGTCTATGTCTATCTGCCTCTGCCTGTCTCTTGTCTCTTTTTCTCTTTCTGTGTGTGTGTGCGTGCGTGTATGTGTGTGTGTGTGTGTGTGTGTGTGTTGTGTGTGTGTGTGTGTTGTTGTGTGTGTGTGTGTGTGTGTGTGTGTGTGTGTGTGTGTGTGTGTGTGTGTGTGTGTGTGTGTGTGTGTGTGTGTGTGTGTGTGTTGTGTGTGTGTGTGTGTGTGTGTGTGTGTGTGTGTGTGTGTGTGTGTGTGTGTTTGTCTATTCTTTTATTTCGATGATAATGGATTAAGCACTGGTGTGCTTTTTTTAAACATCCAGTCCCCGTGTGTGTGTGTGTGTGTGTGTGTGTGTGTGTGTGTGTGTGTGTGTGTGTGTGTGTGTGTCCCTGTCTCTGTCTGAAAGTCTGTTTGTCTGTCTGTCTGCTGTCTGTCGTCTGTCTGTCTGTCTGCTCTGCTCTCTCCTCTCTGTCTCTCTCTCTGTCTCTTCTCTCTCTCTCTCTGTCTCCTCTCTCTCTCTCTCTCTCTCTCTCTCTCTCTCTTCTCTCTCTCTCTCTCTCTCTCTCTCTCTCTCTCTCTCTCTCTCTCTCTCTCCTCTCTCTCTCTCTCTCTCTCTCTCTCCCCTCTCTCCCCCTCTCTCTGTGTGTATATATATATATATATATATATATATGTATGTATGTATTATGTATGTATGTATGTATGTATGTTATGTATGTATGTATGTATGTATGTATATGAGTGAGAGAAAGATATATATATATATATATATATATATATATATATCTCACTCTCCCCACCCCTTTGGTCTTCTCTTCTCAATTCTTTTACCCATCCTTCTTTCTCCCTCCTTCCTTCCTTCCTTGCTTCCCTCTTGCCGTTGTAGGCTATGTGGAGAGACAGACAGACAGAAGGGAGTAAACAAAGATCATCAGGCAGAGGGGTAATGCTGCCTGATTTACTGCTGTGCTACCGGCTTATCTGTGACGTCACCAGTTATGGCGGACCTGGTGGGACACAGGTGAACGATATGTGTGTCAATCTTGTGTGTGTGTGTGTGTGTGTGTGTGTGTGTGTGTGTGTGTGTGTGTGTGTGTGTGTGTGTGTGTGTGTATGTGTGTGAGGAGAGAGAGAGAGAGAGAGAGAAAGAGACAGACAGAGAAAGAGAGAGAGGAGAGAGAAAGAGAGACAGAGACAGAAAGAAACAGAGACAAATCAAATCAAATCAAATTCTTTTATTCGAGGATAATGAATAAGCACTGATGTGCTTTTTCACATCCAGTCAACGCCCTTATCAGGGAGTGCATCAATTTAAGAAACAACTTCAACTAAAAACAATAATAACCAAACAAACAAGGCCCAAAACAAGACAGTAATAAACAGAAGACAGAGAGAGACGCACACAAGAAGACAGACAGACAGACAGACAGACACAGAGAGAGAGACAGAGAGACAGAGAGAGACAGAGACACAGAGAGACAGAGAGACAAAGAGAGAGAAGCGTACACAGATAAAAGATAGACGTGCGTTTGCTTTAAAGAAATTAATAGGTAATAATAATAACTTCAAGGTATGTTAAAGTTTACACAGATAATCCTAACCTCCTCGCAGACACTCAAAGAACACAAACTCCATTCTATCACCATCACAATGATAAAGATGAAAAAAGGGGGGAACAAATTAACGTCTAAGTCAGTACACATTATATCGTAAATCTGACAGATTCTGCGTTTTAATGACGCTGTAAAATCACCCCTGGTTTACTCATTATACGTCTACTCCGCTTCTGAGGATTGGCGGCACTGATATGATAGGAGAGAGAGAGACACACACACACAGAGGATCCAGGATGGCAATGCCCATACACACTCCCCCCCTCACACTTCACCATATTATCGCCCTCCCAGCGCCAGAATTGCGCCAACAAAACGTGACATTGATGACACAGACACTGATATGATAGACAGCCCTCTTCTTCTTCATCCCCCCCCCTCCCCCCCATCCCCCCCCCCCCCCCCCCCCCCACGCACACACACATATCCCTTCCAGCACATAAAGCCGGACAGGTTTATATACCCGGGACTCTGATAGATGTCTATCGCCCATCTCCCAACCCTTGCCTATATAGGCTAGCAGGGCTGTAAAGTGGGATGGGGGGAAGGGGGGGAGTGTGTGTGTGTGGGGGGGGGGGGGAGACAGTGTTGAAGATTTCATTTCCGTGTGGAAATCACTGCGGTAGACGTAAAGGAGGAAAGATGTGGGAAGATGTGGCTGTGATGTGGGACTTTTCAATGCGGTTTAATAACCCGCTGCTTATCGCGGCCAGATTGTAGTCGTTTTCAGATCTTTGTGCCCTGATCGGTAAACAAGGCCACAGGGTTTTCACGTAGGCTACACGCAGGCGGAGCAGCGCATAGGCCTCTACTTGAGTTGTTTGTTGTTGTAGCTGGATTTTTGCGTACACAGACACACAAAGAAACAGACACAGACAGAAAGACAGACAGACAGAAAGACTGACAGACAGACATACACACACACGCACGCACGCACAGCACCTCTCTCCACACACACACACACACACACACACACACACACACACACACACACACACACAACACACACCACTCTCTCTCTCTCTCTCTCTCTCTCTCTCTCTCTCTCTCTCTTTTCTCTCTCTCTCTCTCTCTCTCCTCTCTCTCTCTCTCTCTGACTCACTCACCACACACCATGCACGCACACACACACGCGCGCGCGCGCATACACACACACAAACACACACACATACACACACACACTTTTCAGTTTTTCTTTTGATCGTCTGGTATCACTTTAAGTGGACAGACGTTAAAATTGAAGACTACTGCTACATATACTTCTTAAAATAAAACAATGAATTGATATGTGTGATGTATACAGACGCAGAGACAGACTGACAAAAACGACTGACAATAAGGATTATTTTCCTGTGGCTGAGTAGGCTGACACATGGTCCTCATCGTTTTCGTTATGGCACAGTTTGTATGCAGTACTCATGTCCGCTGGCCTCTTGCCTTTATCTCTGGCTTATCCCTCACCCCTTCCAGTGGTCAGAATGACAGAAATAAAAAAAAAACTAACATTTTTGCATATTGACTGTTTCGCGATCCTTGAGGAAAAACAGTTCATTCTGTCCACAGCTTTTTTTTTTGTTGCCTTTTTTTTATTTTCATGAAATGTAATATTGCTTGACTTCAGCAAATAAAGTTCTACGGCTGAACTTGTTAAAAACCATTTTGTTTCTTTAGCTCTGTGTGTGGATGTGTGTGTGTGTGTGGGGGGGGGGGGTGGGGGTGTGAATCAACATTTTACAGCTATCAATCAATACGTTGTGTTGCAATGTCAAAAACAGTTTTGCAAAACTCCCTAAATCAAAAATGGCAATGTAAAACTAAAGTTAGAAGTAAACGAATTCAGACCTACAAATAGTTCAAGACAGATTTTGGAGAATAGAAATAGATTTCTTGTTTACAAGATGCACATAAATAATCCTCTGTCCCACCTCTTATGGTCTAATCAAGGAGTAACAGCTGAAATGGATTGCCATTTTACCATTCCAAGAGAAGAAAAAATTATGTAATAAATCTTGTATACTTTAAATTGGTGATTTATTTTATTTCATAATAGAATGTTCACTATATGCTATCTTGCAAAACCTAGGTGACAGGTAAAGGTGTCCCGTAACCTATGTGGTCGTAGGGGGTTGAGGCATCAGAGACCTCACCTTCTCTAGGGGCCAGCATATTGAGGGCGGCGCCCATCTCCTCTCCCTCGCTGCTTTACCTTCCCTGACCCCAAAGAGGGCAGGTACCCATTCACAGCTGGGTGAACTGGGGGACTGTACTGAAACCAAGGCGCGCAAACGGTCACCCATCCACTTAGTAACCACGCTCATTGCTGCTTAACCTTAGGTTGGGGAAAGCGAGTGCTCTGACCACTGAGCTATCCTGTCCCCAGACATATTAATTATTGTCAACAGAATTTCCTACTCCAAAGTCAGTTTGTCATTTTTGTCGGATGATGTCTTGTGTCAATCGGAAACAAACGCTCCAGTTCTAAAACTGTCGAAAGTTGTGCAAATCATTAATTCAAGCACTTTGATTTGTTTGCTTTACAAGATTCAGCGTTACAGATATTCTATACAGTGCTGTTGTTGTTGTTGTTTTTATTATTGTTGTTGTTGTTGTTATTATCAATACAATACACTGAATTCTTGTTTGTTATAGTTTTGCATCTCCCTGTTATTTATTACCTGACGTTCATCCTTCCTCCATACTCCAGAAGGGGGAAGAGGAATAACATAGTCTGCGCATTTTGAAATTTTGTCATCCGTTCCCACCGGCACACAATGGCCTACTCTGCCGAAAAGTGGAATGAATTCTAACGTGTACACAAGATGTTCTGCGTGCGTTTGCACACATAACCTCGGTCTAGTGTTATCCGAAGGCCTTTTGGCAGGAGTGAAGTCGGCCCTGATGTTAACTCCAGAGGAAAAAAT
>CM060320.1:17992434-17994934 GCA_030674155.1 Stramonita haemastoma
CTCCTCCCCCCCTCCTCCCCCCACTCCCTCCCTCCCTGCCTCCCTCACAAACCGATAAAGAGATGAATATGGTGTTGTTAGATATATCAGGCAGAGAGAAAACTCCACTCCCAGGACAATGACTCAGCAGGTAAGGAGGGTGCCATGGAAGACTCCCCCAGACAGCAGACAGAGAGAGAGGAGAGAGAGAGAGAGAGAGAGAGAGAGAGAGAGAGAGAGAGAGAGAGAGAGAGAGGAGAGAGAGAGAGAGAGAGAGAGAGAGAGAGAGAGAGGAATGATTTTGCGAATAATTAAATTGTTTGTATGCTAGATCTAGTGTGCGAGGCTGAGCGCGACAGGGGAGTTAATTAGATTATCTCCCATGCAACCTTGTCGCTGCGTAGTGTTACTATTTTCGGATACACCTATAAATTGTAAGACACTCTGTATTTTTACTAGTTATAATTAAATTGGTATCCTCGTGATTACCCTGGTCTTTACCTTTGGTCTCTACTTTTTATATTCTCCGTAGATCCTCACCATTACCTTGTCATCAACATGAACCACCATTGGCATGCTGAGGAGCAGATAAAGAATGACCAGCTGGCTACTGTCTGCCCCTGAGTCTTCTGATGCCCAGTTGCTATGAATTGTTGCTTGAGAATTGTTGTTCCACACTTTCCCTAATCTCTTGGTACCATCACACATATAAACATGACAATTGCCCTGGTGTGTTGTATGTAAACATAATAATTACCAAATTACATGGTCTCTCTCTATATGTGTAATGTGTTGCATCTGAACAGACTAATGTAAAGCACATGCCCCTCGACTGCTCAGCATAAACATGATTCTCTACCTGGCATATCTGTCATGTACCACACCGTAACTCACAATTCGTATTACATGTGTATGCCGCATTATTTTAAACACCGTGATTTATTATCTGCGCAATGTTCACATGTACGACGTGGAGATGTCATGACAAACAGATGATTGTCATATCTTTAACATCCGTAAAGTCGTGTGTTTTTACTCCCACATTGAATAGTCCTCGTTGGAATGCATGCAATGGACCCCTCCACTCCTCACCCATACCGTACCATACCGTTCCATACCCCACCCTCAACCTCTCATTAATAAAAATAAAAATGCAATGGAAGTGTACGTGTCTGTTTTCTACAGGGAAAAAACTGGAAGTTCTTTTTAGTTTTTGATATTTTGGTGGTGGTGTTTTTTTTTAATAACTAATTGCTTCTCATTTCATGACTGTTTTCTTTCTGTCTGTCTTTCTGCAGGTCTGTCCGTCTGTATGTCTTTTAGTCAGGTTCGAAAAAAGTTTAAGTTCAAAAGTGTGTGGTTTCTTTCTCTCTCTGGTTTTCTTTCTGTATTTCTCTATGTCTGTCTGGTTTTTCTTTCTTTCTTTGTTTCTTTCAATCAGCTTCGAAAAAAGTTTAAGTTCAAAAGTGTGTGGTTTCTTTCTGTCTGTCTTTCCTGTCTGTCTTTCTTTCTGTTTGTCTGTCTGGTTTTCTTTCTTTCTTTCTTTGTTTCTTTCAATCAGCTTCGGAAAAAAGGTTAAGTTTAAAAGTGCACAGTGTTGTTATTTATTTATTTATTTATTTGTTTATTTATTTATTTATTTACAGACTGTAAAACGACGCTTCCTTAATCATCAAAGCATTGATAATGCTGGCTCACAGACATCGTCTCCAGTGGCTGGAATGCTTGCTTGCTCTCGTGAGGGGTGTTGCGGAGTGCGTTTTTATCATGTACAACGGCTGTGTGCATCTGAAGTGGTTGGGGTTGGGTTTCTATGACTGAAGCATACGTGTTCCTGTAATCTCAACCTCCCCCCTCCCCCCTCCCCCTCCTCCCTCCCTCTGTAGGCATGCCTGGAGCTCTTTCAGTATATTATCAATAGCATCCCACCTTTTGGGAACTTTTTGGCCATAAATTTCTTTGCCTATCATTCTTTTTTTTTTCTATGCCTCTGTCTGTCTGTCTGTTTATCTGTCTGTCTGTCTGCCTGTTCGTCTGTCTTTCTGGTCGTCTGTCTGTCTGTCTCTGTCTCTCTGTCTCTGTCTGTTCTCTGTCTCTGTCTCTGTCTCTGTCTTCTCTGTCTCTGCTCTGTCTCTCTGTCTCTCTGTCTCTGTCTCTCTCTGCTCTCTCTCTCTCTTCTCTCTCTCTCTCTCTCTCTCTCTCTCTCTCTCTCTCTCTCTCTCTCTCTCTCTCTCTCTCTCTCTCTCTCTCTTCTCTCTCTCTCCTCTCTCCTCCCTCCTCTCCTCCCCTCTCTCTCCCCCCCCTCTCTCTTTCTTGCTTTTCTGCTTTCAAATTCTGTTCTCATACCTGGATAATCGGTAGTCTAGAGGATACGTATACTGCATATATATATATATTAATTTTACTTGACGCACACGTCTAGAAAGCGAAAAGTCCGGGTCGAAGTGTGCGGTGGCTTAGATCCCGTTTGGGCCTCCTGTGTGGTGGTCTAAGTGCTAGTCTTTCGAATGAGACGATAAAC
>CM060320.1:18002434-18009934 GCA_030674155.1 Stramonita haemastoma
CCGTCGTGTGTGTCACTCTGTGTGTGTTGTGTGTGTGTGTGTGTGTGTGTGTGTGTGTGTGTGTGTGTGTGTGTGTTGTGTTTGTGTTTGTGTTTGCTTTGATCTAAACAGTTGGCCGTTATGAGAACAATTCTTTTAGCTTTTCCTTCAATTGTTATGTACCCATAAATCGCCACCGGCTAGATCAAAGGAATTTGTTAGCAATACCAATAAACAGTCTGTGTCATTATTGTAATGTTATCCAATTATCATGATCATTAGTTGTAGAAGTAGTATCATTATTATTATTATCGATCGTCGAGTCGTCACCGTCGTCGTCACCGTCGTCGTCATCGTCGTCGTCGTCGTCGTCGTCATCATTATCATCATCATCATCATCATCATCATCATCATCATCATCATCATCATCATCATCATCATCCCGTTTGGGCCCAGAACTTTTCCCCCATCCATTAGACCACGAGTAGTGGTCTGGGCACTAGTCTTTCGGATGAGACGATAAACCGAGGTCCTGTGTGCTACACATAATTATTAGCGCACGTTAGAGAACCCACGGCAACAAGAGGGTTGTCCCTGGAAAAAATCCGTAGAAAAAAGTCACTCTGATAGGGAAAGAGATACAGTTACAGACAGGAAAAAGAAAAAAAAATGGGTGGCGCTGCTCTTGTGGCGACACGCTATCCCCGGGGAGAGCAGCCCGAATTTCGCGGAGAGAAATCTGCTGTGGCATAAAGTGGTATAAACATAAATATATATAAATCATCACGTCACTACTTCTACTTCTTGATAATTACTGCATGTTGTAATGTAAAGTTTATTTTACAGATCATACATGTAGAACTGTACACTGTAATGTGGTGATAGATGGCTGGCTGACTGCTGGCTGGCTGGATGGATGGATGGTGGATGGAGTGATGGATGGATCGATGATCGATGGATCGATGGATCGTGTTAGCTAGGTACTATTAAATAGAGTAATAGATGTAAACATATAACATTTAAAAATGCAGTGGGGTTATTTTTCTTGGGTGGCTGTGAGGAATCCTCTTTTGCCATGTTGCTGTTTTTCTGTGTTTAAATTCAAGTTTTTGTTATGTCATAGATATAAAATATATGCTTTGGTGGTGTTCACTGATCATCTCAAGAAGAAGTCTATGACGTGGGTATCGATTTCAGCCTGCCTTCCACAAATGCCTCTCTGCACAATCGCTGTGTGTGGTAGACCTTGGCCAAAACTGCGTCATAACAGCTGTTTTAGGGACTGGACTGAACAAAAGAAGTGGTTTCAACTAGCAGCATCTTTCTAGGAATGCATGTTGCCATAGCTGGGTCAACCCGTTGGAGTTTGTTTTCAATTTAGGGTTTGTGTTGTTTTTTTCTGTCATTAGTTTCTTTTTTTCATTTTATTTAATTTTATTTCAAGGATAATGGAATAATCACATGTCATTTTCTAGATCTACATCCAATTTCCTTGTGTATTCAGTTTTGTCAGTTTTATCATCTGTTCCCACCGACACACAATGGCCTACTGTTCCGAAAAGCGGAACGGGTTTTAACGAGTGTGCAAGATGTACTGCGTGCGTTCGCACTCGGGGCCTTGGTACATAGTCTCATCCGAAGGACTTTTAGGGGAAGTGGAGTCAGCACTGAGTGATATTAACTCCAGAGGAGAAATCCTCTTGAACGAGATTCGAACCCGAGCCAGCAGAATTACAAGCGCAATGCACATCACTCTAACCACCAGGATATTCCGTCCCTTCTGTGCATGTGTGGCTTTGAACCTTTTTTGTAAACTTGTGTGGATATATACACTTTTTTCTCGGTAAAATTTGGATTTCAGTGTTGTTGCTTTTTTTTCGCGTGCAGACACTGCAGTGAAATCACACTGTAGAAAACGATAAATCGAATTATCTCAACTGAAAGACTTGCAAATTAAATATGAATACCCATCCTTCCTGCCTACCCCTCCCCTTCCCTATCTCTCCCCCCTCTCATCGCTTGATCAGAAAAAGAAAGAAGAGACACACAGAGAGAGAGAGAGAGAGAGAGAGAGAGAGAGAGAGAGAGAGAGAGAGAGAGAGAGAGAGAGAGAGAGACAGAGACAGACAGACAGACAGACAGACAGACAGACAGACAGACAGACAGACAGACAGAGACAGACAGACAGACAGACAGACAGAAGACAAGAGAGAGAGAGAGAGAGAGAGAGAGAAGAGAGAGAGAGAGAGAGAGAGAGAGAGAGAGAGAGAGAGAGAGAGAGAGATGAACGACTGATTTGTAAACGTCTAAACTCCACTGAACTGTGTACGGCTCTTGAGGGGAAGAGAGGCCTTAGTCTACTAGTACTCTACCTTTCCTGCTCAGGGTGTGTGTGTACACGTATGACTTCAAAGGCTAGTTCAGCGAGTCCGTCACTCCGTCTGTCCCTCTGTTGGTCCCTCCGTCAGTCCCTCCCTCCGTCCGTTCAGTCTGTGAGTCTGTCAGTCCGTCAGTGTGTGAATATATCAGTCCGTCAGTCTGTGAGTCTGTCAGTCCGTCAGTCTGTCAGTCAGGCCCTGAAAGACATTCCTGGGTGAGGCCTGCTTTACGTGTGTCTGCTCAGGCAGTAGGCCTAGTGGTCAGTATGTACAGCGACTAGCCTAGACGTGATGAGGTAAAGACAGCCTGTCCGTTGTATACCAGCCGCCCAGTCAGCCAGCCAGCCAGCTTTTTTTTATTCTATGTTCTCTTTCACTGCAAAACGCTTTGCATTCTTTTTTTTCCCCCCCTTGGGCATCTTTTTTCCTCCCCTAACCCCCCCCCCCCCCTGCCCTCCCCCCCCCCACCCCCCCCGTTTTCCCCTTTACTGCTTCTCCCCCCCCCCTCCGCCTGTGTCCTGTTCAAATTTTACGTCTTATGTTTTAAAAAGGTTTGAGGGACACGCGTTTCTTTCAATAGCCCGGGTCTCCTCGCCTTGTCTGTCTGTCTCTGTCTTTGTCTGTCTGTCTGCCTGTCTTTTTTGTCTCTGTCTCTGTCCTGTCTCTTCTCCTCTCCTCTCCCCCCTCCTCCCCCTCCCCCATCCCCTCTCTCTCCCCCCTTCTCCCATTCTCCCCCCTCTCCCCCCTTTTCTCTTCCCTTTTCTTTTTTTTCCCAAAAAAAAAATTTTTTTAACACTTTTCTTTTTTAATTTCCTCCCCAATCAAAAAAATTTTTTTCCCCCAAAAACTCTTTTTTCTTTTTCTTTTTACCCCTTTTTTTTTTCTTTTCTCTTTTTTTTATTTTCTTTACCCTTAAATTTTTTTGATTTTTTATTAAATTTTTTTTTTTCACCCCACCAAAAAAAAAACAAAAAACAAAAAAAAAAACATTTTATTTAAAAACTCTTCATCCCCCTCCCCTTCTCCCTTGGGGCCCCCTCTCCAAACTTTTTCCTACTTTTTTCTTCCTCCTTCCCTTTTCCCCCTTACTTTTGGGTTTTTGGGGGTTTTTTTTTTTTTTTTTTTTTTTTTTTTTTTGTTTTTCTTTTTCTCTTTTTTCCCTTTTGTCCCCTTCTCTTTCTTTTTTTTTTTTATTTTTTAAAATTTTTTCCTTTTTTTCTTTTTTTTTTTTTTTAACTTTTTTTTTTTCTCATTTTCTTTTTTTTTTTTCCGAACCCTTCCCCCCCCCGCACAAAAAAATTAAAAAAAAAAAAAAAACCAAAAAAACCAAACAAAAAAACCCAACAACAAAAAATTAAAGTCCCCCTCTCGCCCCTCCACTTTTTTTCCCTTTTTCCCTTTCTCCTTTCTTCCTTTTTCCCTTTTTTCCCTTTTTTCCTTCCCCCCCCTCTCCCCCCCTTCACCCCCCTCCCCCCCCCTTCTCTCCCCTCCCCCCTCCCCCCTCCCCTCCCCTTTCACCCCCTCCCCCTCCCCCCTCCCCTCCCCTCCCTCTCCCCCTCCCTTCCTCTTCTCCCTCTCCCTTCTCCTCTCTCCCCCCTCTCCCCCCCCTCTCCTCTTCCCTCTTTTTTCGCTCACTCACCAAAGTGTAGTGGTACAGGAGCAGGTCAGAAGGGGGTTAAGGGTTTTTTAAAGGTGAAGAACTGGGACGCCCGGGGAATTAAAAACGGATAATCGCTGCAAAAAAAATCCCTTGTGTAACACACTGGCCTCCTCAGCCTTTTCTGTTTTGTCTGTTTTTTGTACCTAATGAAAGGGTTTGGGGGAGGGGGAGGGGCTGGGGGGATTGGGGGGGAGTGGGGGGGCGGGGGGGGGGGGGGGGGAGGGGTAGAGCAATTTTATAATGCCTGGGAGTGTGGGTGGTGGTCAGTTGGTGGTTGTGCCCCCTGTGTTGTGTGTATGAAGTTTTGGTATGTGTGTGTGCGTTTTTGTGTTTTGTTGTGTGGTGGTGTGGGGGGTGGTGTGGTGTGTGTTTGGGTGTGTGTGTGGGTGTGTGGCGTGTGTGGTTTTATGTTATGTTGGCCTCCCCCTGCCTGCCCCGCCTGGTGCCTCCGTGTCCTTGTGCCTCCTGTGTGCCTTTTGTGTGGGGTGTGTGGTTTTGGGTGTGTGTTTGGGGTGTGTGTTTGTGTGTGTGGTTTGTTGTGTGTGTGTCTTTTCAGGTAATAACAAAATTTGGGGTTACTGCAGTCGGGGGGGGAGATCTAAAAAACCAACAACATAAAAGACAACAAAGCAAAACAGCAACATGCCCGTGATAACACAGTACCGACCCAAAAACAAAAACAAAAATAATACCCTTTGCTTCCTAGATTCATTCTCCTTTTTTGGCCATGGACCCAAAAAACCCCCTGCCCCCCCCCCCCCCCAACAAAACTATCACTCTCATCTTCTGTCTATATTTCTTCTGCCCCCCTGCCTGCCCCTTATCTGTTTGTCAGTCTGTCTGCCCCTTCTGTTTTTCCGTCCGTCTCTCCTGTCTCTCTCTCTCTCTCTGCCTCCTCTCTTCTCTTCTTCTCCTCTATCTCTGTCCTCGTCCCCTGTCTCGCCTTTTGGGCTGTTTTCTGTCTGCTGTCTTCTCTCTCTCCTCCTCTAAACTCCCCTCCCCTTTCCCCCCCTTTTCTCCCCTCCCCTCTTCCCTCTCTCCCACTCCCTCTCTCCCCCTCCCAACTCCCCTTCCCCTTTTCTCCTCTGTCTGTCTGTCTGTCGTCTGTCGGTGGGGGCTGCTTCCCCCGTCGTCTCTCTGTCCGCTGCCTCCTGCCTTCCCCCCTTGGGCGCCTTCTCTCTGTCTCTCCCCATACGCACACGCACGCACGCCGCAGCACGCAAAACGTACACACACACACACACACACACACAACAACACACACACACACACACACCACACACCACCACACACAAGGCATCGAAAAAAGATCCGGGGGAAAAAACCCCAAACCCTCGTCAAACAAACAGAAACACTCAGTAAACTATAGCTGCAAAAACCAGTTTATCTGACATTTCTTTGTTCTTTTTCCCCTGTGAAGATGAGAACGTTAAGCAACGTTGTCTATTCCTCGTCACGTTGTCTTTTCAACAGTGTCCCTTTTATTCATTTAACTCGTTTAATTCATTCATGTCGTTTAATTCTTCATCTCGTTTATTCGTTCATCTCGTTTATTCATTCATGTCTTTTATTCATTCATCTCGTTTATTCGTTCATTTCGTTTATTCATTCATCTCGTTTATTCATTCATCTCGTTTTATTCGTTCATCTCGGCTTATTCGTTCATCTCGTTTATTCATTCATCTCGTTTATTCATTCATCTCGGCTTATTCGTTCATCTCGTTTATTCATTCATCTCGTTTATTCGTTCATCCTCGTTTATTCATTCATCTCGTTTATTCGTTCATCTCGGTTTTTCGTTCATCTCGTTTATTCATTCATCTCGTTTATTCATTCATCCCGTTTATTCGTTCATGTCTTTTATTCGTTCATCTCGTTTATTCGTTCATGTCTTTTATTCATTCATGTCTTTATTCATTCATCTCGTTTATTCATTCATCACGTTTATTCATTCATCTCGTTTATTCATTCATGTCTTTTATTCATTCATCTCGTTTATTCATTCATCTCGTTTATTCGTTCATCACGTTTATTCATTCATCTCGTTTATATTCATTCATCTCGCTTATTCATTCATGTCTTTTTATTTCATTCATCTCGCTTATTCATTCATCTCGTTTATTCGTTCATGTCGTTTATTCATTCTTCTCGTTTATTCATCCATCTCGTTTATTCATTCATCTCGGATAGCGTAGTGGTCAGAACATTGCGCTCGCAATTTGACGACCCGGGTTCGAGTCCGGTCGAGGAGATTTTTCTCCAGGAGTTTACATCAGTGCTGACTCCGCTCTCCCCAAAAGTCATTCGGATGAGACTTTAAACTGAGGCACCGTGTGTGAACGCACGCAGAAACATCTTGCGCACACGTTAAATCCTGTTCCGCTCTTCGTAAGAGTGTGCCGGTGGGAACAGATGACATTTACAAAACTGCATACACACGGGGACCGGATGTAAAAAAGCACATGATTGCTTATTCCATTATCCTCGATAGAAAAGAATAAAATAAATAAAAATATAAAAAAACACATACACGCGCGCTCCCACACACTCACGCACGCACGCGCGCTCGCACATACACACGCACGCATGCACGCGCGCACACACATACACACGCGCGCACGTACCACACACATCTCGCATACACGCTCGCACACACGCTCGCACACACACACACACCACACTCACTCATCATCCCCCCATCCACTCTCCCTCTCTGTCTCTGTCTCTCTCTCTCTCTAAGGGGCAAATCAGCATTCCCGCCTGTAATACATATTGGTTATACATGTATGCAGCAGGGCATGGTGTGCGGCAAGGCCAGCAGAGAGGAGAGAGAGAGAGAGAGAGAGAGACTGAGTGAGTGAGCGAGTGACCTTGAGAAGGAAGAAAGTAGACTCCCTACCTACTGCAGTATTAAATTAGAAGAGAAGGGGGCAGACATGGAGCCTGTGACAAAGTGACAGTCCTTCACCCTCTGAAACACGGCATGACATGACATGACATGACATGACTAGCCGCCAGTCAGACATCCCCACCTCCCGGCTGGAAGAGGTTGTGTGTGTGTGTGTGTGTGTGTGTGTGTGTGTGTGTGAAGGGTGGGGGGATAATAGGGGGAGGCTGTTCTAGTATCCATAGGGTAGATAGATGGTGGTTGAACAAACCAGGGAGAAGAGGACGAAGGGTAAAAGGTTACTGTCGACTTCTGTCTTGTCATGGTCCTGATTTTGTGGAGAGGACGAAGTGTAGGAATATTGTTGATGTCGATCTCCGGTTTGTCATAGCCCCTAGTTGTGCTATTTTAGAGGTGTAGAAAGTTTGACTGTCGATTCCCGTCTTGTCATGGTCCTGATTTTGTGGAGAGGAAGGACCGTATGAAATTTTCTTGAAAATGTCTATTCCCATTTTCACTCACTCTCACTCAGTCCCAAAGGACATGAGAGAAGACGCAACAGAGATCTTTTTTCCATGCTTCACGATCCTGTGTGG
>CM060320.1:18014934-18016099 GCA_030674155.1 Stramonita haemastoma
CAAGGGAAAGGGAAAAGGGCCATTGAGTAAGGGGGGAAGTGTACTTTTAAATGGCTAGGAAAATTTCTAGGGGCCCCACCACGGGGGTTTTTTTGACGGGGACGTTGCGCCCTTCATTTTTAACCTCCGTACCCAACACACAGTCTGATGAGAAATCCTTTTACTGCGGGTTTATTTTTGGGGCTGTGGTCTTTAAAGGGCACACTGCCCCCCCCCCCCCCCCCCCCCCCCCCCCCCCGGCCCCCCCCCCCCCCCCCCTTTTTAGCTGCTCCAGCTCTATTCATTCCACCCACACCACCCAGCGGAACCCCCTGGGCTAATGACAACAGGAACTGACCACACTTTTGGCTAGGTAAATTTAAAAAGGGAAAGGGAGCGCAAATTTAGCTTTCCTTTACAAGGGATGTTTGGAAAATTTCGTGCTCTTGAAAAGTTTAAGGGAACCCCGCCCGTTTACAAAAGCAAGCATTGCAGGTTCGATCCCCGTTTGAAGCCGAACTTTACCTCCATCCACACTAGACCTTGAGTGATGGGCTGGTGCAGTCTTTCTGATGAGACCTCAGGCAATAAAAAGTTGTCCAAAGGAAAAAAATTTTCAGAAGATAGCCACTCACAAAGGGAACAAAAATATGACACATCAGACGGGAAAAATGGGTGGGGGCTGCTCCCTTGTGGCGGCGTGCAACCCCTGAAGACCGCCCAATTTCACACAAAGAAACACCGTGACTACAGTGATATAGTTTACAAAAACAAACAATACAATACAATACAATACAATACAATACAAACAAAACAACCCCAACACAACCAACACAACCCAACAC
The DNA here is from genome assembly GCA_030674155.1 of Stramonita haemastoma. Taxonomy (NCBI): domain Eukaryota; kingdom Metazoa; phylum Mollusca; class Gastropoda; order Neogastropoda; family Muricidae; genus Stramonita; species Stramonita haemastoma. Next base: position 18,015,759 of record CM060320.1, read on the forward strand.
AATACAAAACCCCAAACAAACAATTTTCACGATCCAATACAACACAAAAATTTTTATAAAAAAATAAAAAGAAAAGTTCTAAAGTTGATACAAAATATATATATGAAAATCCCCGTGGGAAAGAAAGAAGGGAAGGAGCGATGGATCCGAGTTTTATATCATCTGGGTCAGGAAGTTCTCCCCCTCTTTTCCCATTTCTCAGTGACCCCGGTGGAATGGGGAAAGGGGAAGGGCGATAGGAAGTCGCTTCCTTTAAAAGTTCGCCAACTTTTTTCCTCGCTTTTTCCCGCGATTGCTATCTTTTCCCCCCTCTCTGTCCTGTTTTTTGTGTGTGTGTGTGA
>CM060320.1:18021199-18028699 GCA_030674155.1 Stramonita haemastoma
TTTACCGCCAATATAATCTTTCTCTCCCCCTTTCCAAAACTATCTCTGTCTCTCCTTCAGTCCTTGCCTGTCTTTCTTTTTCTCTTTTTCTCTTTCACTCTCTGTCTGTCTGTCTCTCTGTCTCTGTCTGTCTGTCTGTCTGTCTGTCTGTCTGTCTGTCTGTCTGTCTGTCTGTCTGTCTGTCTGTCTCTCTCTCTCTCTCTCTCCTCTCTCTCTCCTCTCTCTCTCTCTCTCTTTCTCTCTGTCTCTCTCTGTCTCTCTCTCTGTCTCTGTCTCTCTCTCTCCTCTCTCTCTCTCTCTCTCTCTCTCTCTCTCTCTCTCTCTCTCTCTCTCTCTCTCTCTCTCTTTCTCTCTGTCTCTCTCTCGCTCTCTCTCTCTCTCTCACTCTCTCTCTCTTTCTTTCTTTCTTTCTTTTTTTCTCCCTCTCTCTGTCTCACTCCCTCTCGTTCTTCGGTTTTCTCTGCTTTGTTTTCATCGTTATTGCCACACAATTCATTCCCCTTTCGCTTTCTGATCTGCTCAGGCAAAACCGTAGCTAGCTGTCAACTGGGAGGTTTGTGGGGAAAAAAATGGTGTGGAGAGCGTTAAAAAATGACCACAGAAACCAAACAGCCACTTGGAGGCAACGCAAAGAAATGACACCATCTCTCTCTCTCTGCTCTGTTTGTCCGTCTGTGTCAACCTGTCTGTCTCTGTCTCTGTCTCTTTCTCTCTCTCACTCTCTTCTCTGTCTGTCTGTTTGTCTGTCTGTCTATCTGTCTCTGTCTCTCTTTGTCTCTCTGTCTCTGTCTCTGTCCTCTCTCTCTCTCTCCCCTCCCTCCCTCCCTCCTCCCTCTCTCTCTCTCTCTCTCTCTCTCCTCTCTCTCTCTCTCTCTCTCTCTCTCTCTCTCTCTCTCTCTCTCTCTCTCTCTCTCTCTCTCTCTCTCTCGTGTCTGTGTGCGTGTGAGGGTCGAAGACAGTGGGAGGTGGGTTGGGGGGAGACAGACAGACAGAAAGACAGACACAGACAGACAGACACTGAGACAGACAGACAGACAGACAGACACACACACACACACACACACACACACACACACACACACACACACACACACACACACACACACTGAGACAGACAGACAGACACAGACAGACACACACAGACAGACAGACAGACAAACACAAACAGACAGACAGGGAGGGAGTGTGCAGTGAGACAGGGAGGGAGGTGGGCAGGGATGCCCCGGGGGTAGGGGGTGGGGGTGGGGAGGACTGCACTGGTGTGTGAGTCAACTGACAACTGTCGTGGTGTGTGGGCTGTGGGCTATGTGCATGGGGCACCTTGACCTTGTCAGCCTCTCTGATGCTGAACCTACAGCCCTGTATTGTATAAGTGTATCGATACAGGCAGATCTATATTTCTGTCGTCTGTGTATGTTTGCCTGTTACTGTCTCTGTGTGTTTCTATCTCTGTCTCTGTCTGCCTCTCTGTTTCTGTCTGTCTGTCACTGTCTCTGTATGTCTGTCACTGTCTCTGTCTGTCTGTTTGTCTGTCTGTATCAGTGTATCTCTCTTTCTCTGTCTCCCTCCCTCCCTCCCTCTCTCTCTCTCTCTCTCTCTCTCTCTCTCTCTCTCTCTCTCTCTCTCTCTCTCTCTCCTCTCTCTCTCTCTCTCTCTCTCTCTCTCTCTCTCTCTCTTCTCTCCTCTCTCCCTCTCCCCCCTCTCTCTGTGTTTCTGTCTGTCTGTCTGTCTATGTCTATCTCTATGTCTGTCTGTCTCTGTCTATTTCTTTCTCTCTCTCTTTCTCTCTCCTCCCCTCCTCTCTCTGTCTCTGTCTGTCTGTCTGTCTGTCTGTCTGTCTGTCTGTCTGTATCAATGTCTCTCTCTCTCCTCTCTCTCTCTCTCTCTCTCTCTCTCTCTCTCTCTCTCTCTCTCTCTCTCTCTCTCTCTCTCTCTCTCTCTCTCTCTCTCTCTCTCTCTCTCTCTCTCTCTCTCTCATCGTACTTTTTCGATGATACTTTAATAGCCAGGGTGACCATTCAGTGACTCCTGGCATATAATAAAAGTTTCATCCCTCAACGCTTTCTTTAACGTACGAGACAGTGGATACCATCACTTACTTCTCGCTATTTGTTCGTTCGTTCGCTCTTGTATTTGATAACGTCTGTTCACTATAATAAGTGATATTAGACGTTTTGTCTTTCAGTGCACAGTGTGTGTGTGTGTGTGCGCGCGCGCGCGCGCGTGTGTGTGTGTGTGTATGTGTGTGTGTTTGTGTGTGTTTGTGTGTGTGTCTACACATTGTGTGTGCGTGCGTGTCTACACGTGTGTGTGTGTGTGAGTGTGTGTGTGTGTGCGTGTGGCGCGCGCGCGCGTGTGTGTCTACACATTGTGTGTGTGCGTGTACGTGCGTGTCTACACGTGTGTGTGTGTGTGTGTGTGTGTGTGTGTGCGCGCGCACGCTCGTGTGTGTCTACACATTGTGTGTATGTGTATGTGTGTGTGTCTACACGTGTGTGTGTATGTGTGTATGTGTGTGTATGAGTTGCTTACACATATAAATGTGATCCAAAGTGATTATACCTTTTCATACAACCCGAGTTGCCCTATGTTACCTTGCCAATGCACAAGTTTATCCCAGCTGATGTGCAGTGTGTGTCCGGGAGGAGGGATAGCCTAGTGGTCAGAACATTGCGCTGGCAATTTGACGATCCGGGTTCGAGTCCGGTCGAGCAGATTTTTCTCCTCGAGTTAACATCAGTGCTGACTCCACTCTCCCCAAAAGTCCTTCGGATAAGACTTTAAACCGAGGTCCCGTGTGCGAACGCACGCAGAACATCTTGCGCACACGTTAAATCCTCTTCCACTTTTCGTAAGAGTAGGCCATCGTGTGTCGGTGGGAACAGATGACATTTACAAAACTGCATACACACGGGGACTGTATGTAAGAAAGCACAAGTGTGCTTATTCCATTATCCTCGATATAAAAGAAAAAATCAAATCAAATCAAATCAAATCAAATCAAATCTGTGTGTTGTCTTTCAGATGAAGCAGGGAATGGAACGCACGCGCCCCTCGCGCACGGCCATCCCTCAGTACCTCCGCTCTCACCATCACCCTCATCAACACCTCACCAACAACCTCATCAACAACCTCATCATCAACAACCCACTCACCAACAACCGTACCCACTCTCCCCTTCCTCCCATCGCCGCCACAACCCCCATCACCATCATCACCAACAACATCAACAACATCAACAACACAGCAGCAGCAGCAGCAGCAGCATAGCAAGTCAGCAGTGCCAGCAGCCGCGGCTGGAGAATGGCTACACCTCCCCTCCCCTCTCCCCCGGGGTGCGGTACCCGGCGTGGGTAGCGAGGATAGAGGAGACCCTCCGGCCATCACCGCTCTCCGCAGGTACATAGTGTGTGTGTGTACAGTCAGTGTGTGTGTGTGGTGTTTGGGGTGGGTGGTGGTGAGTGTGGGTGGGGGTGGGGGTGAGTGTGTGTGTGTGTGTGGGTGGGGGGTGAGTGTGGGGGTCGGTGTGTGTGTGTGTGTGTGTGTGTATGTGTGTGTGTGTGTTTGTGTGTGTTGGGGGGTGGTGTTGGGGGTGGGTGTTGGGATGGGGGGATGAGTGTGGGGGTCGGGGTGAGTGGGGGGTGTTGTGGGGGGTGTCTGGTGTGTGTGTTTGGGGGGCGATGTGTGTGGGGGTCGGGGTGGGGGTGTTGTGGGGGGTGCGTGTGTGGGGGGGAGGGGGTTAGGGTGTGAGTGGGTGTGGGGGGGAGGGGATGTTGGTGTGTGAGTGTGTGTGAGTGTTATTCTTTTATTTATTTATTTATAATTCTTTTATATCAAGGATAATGAAATAAGCACTCATGTGCTTTTTTACATCCAGTCCCCATGTGTATGCAATTTTGTAAATCTTGTCGTCCGCTCCCACTGGCACACAATGACCTACTGTTCCGAGGAGCGGAACGGGTTTTAACGTATGTGCAAGATGTTCTGCGTGCGTTCACACACGGGATCACGGTTTATAGTCTTATCCGGAGGCCTTTGTGTGTGTGTGTGTGTGTGTGTGTGTGTGTGTGTGTGTGTGTGTGTGTGTGTGTGTGTGTGTGTGTGTGTGTGTGTGTGTGTGTGTGTGTACGTACGTACGTACGTACCTGCTCGCCTGATCATACATAAGACTAGGAAAAATTCGTGCGTGCGTTTTTGCGTGTGTGTGTGTGTGTGTGTGTGTGTGTGTGTGTGTGTGTGTGTGTGTGTGGTGTGTGTGTGTGTGTGCGCGCGCGTGTGTGTGTATGTGTGTGTATAAGAGTGCTTGGTAGGTGTAGGTGTGTGTGTGTGTGTGTGTGTGTGTGTCAGTGTGTGAATGGATTGCAGTGTAGAGAAAGAAAGGCCAGGGTAGCGGTATCGATTACAAGGTAGCCTTTCCTCTAGTCACCAATCTTCTTATACCTCAGAAGAGACTCCTTGGTGATGCAAGCTACTGTGCCTGACATTTAACTTGTAAGCCTGATCCACAGACGCACACATATACACGTGTGCGCGCGCTCTAGCGCACATGCTCCCCTACGCCCTCGCACTTAGAAACGCACGTACGCTTAGCGCGCGCGTATACACGCTCACACACACATACACGCACACAAACACATGTATATAACTATGCGTGCGCATGCAAGCACTCACGCACGCTTGCACTCTCACACAGGCAGACACACACACACACACATAATAGTTATACATGTACATCTACGTGTATGCATATATTATATCATATATATATATATATATTTCACAGATATGTCACATATATATAAATATATATATATATATATATATATATATCACAAATTCACCATATAACGTATATATTGTGTGTGATATACGTGATATATTTGATATATATAACATACATATATGCAGTCAGTGAGTGAGTGAGTGTGTGTGTGTGTGCGTGTGTGTGTGCGTGCGTGCGTGCGTGCGTGCGTGCGTGCGTGTGTGCGTGCGTGTGTATGTGTGTGTATATGAGTGCGTGCGTGCGTGCGTGCGTGTGTGTGCAACACCGTCCTTTTGCATGCAAACGCATTCCTGCATATGTGGGCGGGGCTTGGCACTGTCATCTATATCTTTTGCTTACTCTTTTCGTCATTTTTTAAGTGGGGAGGGGGGGGGGGGACACTGGAGTTCAGTGGGCAGGGAACGGGTAGGGAAGAGTATGGGCATGACAGATGACAGAGACGAGAGCAAATCCTAAAGAAATAAAATAAGTATCGAACTATTTGCCCCCATGAATAAAAAAAAAAAAAAGTTGCTGGCTCAGTGTATATTTGATAACTAGCCATTCGCCAACTATGCACCATCACTTATTCTTCCTACTGCCGTCCTCACTCTCTCCTTACAGAAGATGGTGTTTTTACCGTTGCTGAAGACATTACCGCGTCTTAGCACATGGGAGCTCCCTTTATACGGTCCTTCAAAGGACTGCAAGGGAAATAAAAGAGACGGAGGGAATCAGTGTTTTTAGGAACAACTCCCCCCCCACCCACCCCCACACACACACACCCACACCTCCCCGCCCAAAACAGAAATTTTAGTGGAGGCTTGAAACCACTGACTGTCAGACAAATAACGAGAACTTTTGATTTTCAAACCACTAGCTAGGTCATTCCGTCCTGGGAAGTATTTTTTGTTCGTGATCTTATTGCACGGCAAGTTTTCCCCCCGACACGTTAACATCTTGCACACACGTTGAATCTTGTTCCGCTTTTCGTAAGAGTAGGCCATTGTGTGCCAGTGGGAACAGATGACATTTACAAAACTGCATATACACGGGGACTGGATGTAAAAAAAAAGCGTATGAATGCTTATTCCATTATCCTCAATATAAAAGAATAAATAAATAAATAGATAAATAAATAAATCCCTTCATTCTGTGCTGTTCAGCAGCATCTTTACCCACAGTGACGAAGAGTCTGAAGGGAAATTGGTTGAAGATGTTTCTCAATACCAGAAGTGTTTTTCGCTCGTTAAAAAAAGGGAATAATTTCCAATGTCTGGGTGTAGCGATAATTTTGGTCTAAGCCTTCTCTTTTAGCAAAGGACGTGGTGATAATCAAAGAAAAGGATTGCTTCTCCCTCGGCTCTCTGTCTCTGTCTCTGTTTCTCTCTCTTCTCTCTCTCTCTCTCTCTCTCTCTCTCTCTCTCTCTCTCTCTCTCTCTCTCTCTCTCTCTCTCTCTCTCTCCTCTCTCTCTCTCTCTCTCTGTGTCTCTGTCTCTCTGTATATAGATAGATAGATAGATAGATAGATAGATAAATAGATAGATAGATAGATAGATAGATAGATAGATAGATAGATAGATAGATAGATAGATAGATAGATAGATAGATAGATAGATATCCTGTGACTTCCTGGTTGAGGTAGTATTGTTTTTTTCTCTGTTTTATGGTTTCATTTTATGTCTCTGTTTTATGCTTTTGGTTTTTTCCCCGTTTTGTGCTCCCCCCCCCCCCCCCCCCCATTTTATGCTTTGCTCTTTATTTCTGTTTTATCCTTATGCTTTTGTTTCCCCCCGGTTTTTCCTCAGTTTTATGCTTTTGTTTTTCTCTCTGTTTTATGCCTTTCCTTTGTCTCTGTTTATGCTTTTTTTCTTCTCTGTTCGTGATTTTCTTCTCTGTTTATGCTTTTTCTTATATGTTTATGCTTTTATCTTCTCTTTCTCTGCTTTTTCGTCCCTGTTTATGCTTTTTCTTCTCTGTTTATGCTTTTTCTTCTCTGTTTATGCTTTTTCTTCTCTGTTTATGCTTTTATCTTCTCTATTTATGCCTTTTCTTATCTGTTTATGCGTTTATCTTATCTGTTTATGCTTTTTCTTCTCTGTTTATGCTTTTTCTTCTCTGTTTATGCTTTTTCTTCTCTGTTTATGCTTTTATCTCCTCTTTTTATGCTTTTTCTTCTCTGTTTATCATGCTTTTATCTTCTCTGTTTATGCTTTTGTCTTCTCTGCTTTATGCTTTTGTTTGTTTTTGGTTTTTATATTTGTGTGCCTGGAGCTGACTTTGAAAGGTTTGTGTTCAGGCTTTTTCCTTACTCTGCTCACTGCTAGCAACAGAAAAGGCTGGAGATGAAAGCAGGAATAGAGCCATTCTTTGTTTTCTTTTTTTACAGTCCTGTTAAAATAAAGCCACTACTTGTTCTTCTGGGGCATTTGGAAGGCTTTGTCCTTTTTTAAGTGATCTGGATTTATTTGTGATTATTTGTTCCCCCCCCCCCTTTTTTTCTTGATTATTTTGGTGTTTAATCTGTCGGTTTTCTTCCTTTCATATTTCCTTTGTTTTCCACCTGTCTGCTTTTAATTTCTGTCTATTTTTCATTTCTGTTCCCATTTTTGTTTCAGTATTTGGGTCTACAATTTCTTTGTACGTCGGCTGATCTCCTATTTAGTTTCCTCAGATACTCTGCATGGTTTATCTCCTCTTTAGTTTCCTCAGATACTCTGCATGGTTTATCTCCTCTT
>CM060320.1:18036199-18043699 GCA_030674155.1 Stramonita haemastoma
GTTTTCTTTCTTGTTTTACTCGCCTCTTTATTGATATTGCTGTTGTTATTTTTTGTTGTAGTAGAAACAACAGTACCAGTAGTAGTAGTAGTAGTAGTAGTAGAAGTAGTAGTAAGTAGTAAGTAGTAGTAGTAGTAGTAGTAGTTGTAGTAGTAGTAGTTAGTAGTAGTAGTAGTAGTAGTAGTATAGTAGTAGTAGTAGTTAGTAGTAGTAAGTATAGTAGTAGTAGCAGCAGCAGCAGTAGGTGGTTTATTATTTTTTATATTTGTTATTATTATTATTAATTATTATTATTATTATTATATATTATTATTATTATTATTATTAATTATTATTGGCCGTAGTGTGATGCTGTTGATATTAACGCACATATATGAAAACACACACACACACACAACACACACACACACAACACATGTACACACGCACACGCGCGCACACACCACCACACACACACCACACTAGTCCTTCGGATGAGACTTTAAACCGAGGCCCCGTGTCCGAACGCACGCAGAACATCTTGCGCACACGTTAAATCCTGTTCCGCTTTTCGTAAGAGTAGGCCATCGTGTGCCGGTGGGAACAAGATGACAATATTTACAAAACTGCATACACACGGGGACCGGATGAAAAAAAGCACATGATTGCTTATTCTGTTAACCTCGATATAAAAGAATAAATAAATAAATAAATAAAACACACACACACACGCACACACACACACAAACACACACACACACACAACAACACACACACACACAAACAACGACACACACCACACACACACACACACACACACACACACACACACACACAACACACACACACACGAGGAAGAGAGAGAGAGAGAAAGGGAGAAAGACAGAGACACAGAAAGACAGAGACAAAGAAAGAGATAGAGACAAAGAGACAGAGAGAAGGAGACAGAAAGAGAGAGAGAGAGAGAGAGAGAGAGAGAGAGAGAGAGAGAGAGAGAGAGAGAGAGAGAGAGAGAGAGAGAGAGAGAGAGAGAGAGAGAGAGTGGTAGTTCAATAAACATGTTCCACACCAATTTTCACCCAAGTACTAGGGGAGAGAAGGGGCGGGGCTGAGAAAAAAAAAAAGGTCATTAAAGCGGCAGCATAAAGCGGCCATCTTCCCTGCAAAATAGAGAGAGAAGGGGGGGGGGGGGTAGAGCAGAGAGAGAAAGAGAGAGAGAGAGAGAGAGGGGGGGGGGAGAGAGAGAGGGGGGAGAAGAGAGAGAGGAGGGGAGAGAGAGAGAGAGAGAGGGAGGGAGGGAGGGAGAGAGAGAGAGAGAGAGAGAGAGAGAGAGAGAGAGAGAGAGAGAGAGAGAGAGAGAGAGAGAGAGAGAGAGAGAGAGAGGACAGAGACAGAGAGAGACAGAGAGAACAGAGAGAGAAAGACAGAGAGAGAGAGAGAGAGACAGAAGGGAAGGGGGTCGAAAGGGTTGTAAAAAAAACACACACCTGCGGAGGTAGCTGGGCGCTGTGGGGGCCCGGGGGCGCTAGCTATGAATCACAATAATGACCACTCGGCCCTTTATGGCCCAAAACTGTCGCCCGTCGCCACACCGCCCGCGACAAATGAGCTGCAGCCTCCGTGCGTCAAATGGCTGGAAGGGGGGTGAGAGGGGGAGGCAGGTATAGGGGGTGGTGAGAGTTGGGGTAGGGGGGGCATGGAGGGGGCCCAGAGGGGTCCGAAATGGGGGGCAGTAGGGCAGTTAGGGCACACAGTTTAGGGGACAGAAGCTGACAGCTTTAAAACTTGCAGGGCTTATAATAAAACTGGAAAAGGGGGGAGAGGATCAGTTATTTGCAAAAAAGGGGAAAAAAAGGAAGGGGGAGGGGGTGGTGTGTGTGTAGGGGGGGGGGGGAAGAGACTTGTGATGGAGATAGCAAGACAGGGAGGGAGGGAGGAGGTGGGTGTGGGGCCGGGTGGGGGTGGGGGTGTGATTGGGAAAGGACATGGTTGTGAAATTGGTGCTTCTGTTGAAAAGGAGGGAGGGAGTGTGGGGTTGGGTGGGGTGGAGGTAATTGTTTGTTGTTTGTGTGGTGGCTTTTATGTTTACTTTGCTTGACAGATAACAATCATTCTGTTCCCTCATAACTTGGCTCCTTTATTGGACAGTCATATTTTGAGAGAAAGAGAGAGAGAGGGAAAAAAAGTCTTACGTAATAAGCGCAGGGCAGGCATTCTCGCGGGTGCCGTTGGCAAGCTGGCAGTTGTTAATAATTCAGGAAGATTGCAGGGCACTGCCCTGCCCTATCCTATCCTATCCTATCCTATCCGCCCTGCCCTGCCCTGCCCTGCCCTGCCCTGCCCTGCCCTGCCCTGCCCTGCCACATCTGTGTGCACCAGCCATGCTCATTGCTGCCTGTGTGTCATCTCATTTTGCAAAAAAGAAATCAATCACTTTTAGTCAAACCTCATGCCATTTGATAGATAGAAGTGAGTTAGCAGTGCCACGTTCTGTGTCCTTGTCATATAGATGATGGGATGGGGGAAAAAGCTGTTGTGCTTTGCTTGGAATGTAGGCCTTTAATTATAAACATGAATAACTGTCTTATCAATCTGATTGAATGTTATAAACATCACTGTCTTATATGTCTAAATGCAAGTTATACACATGACTGTCTTAAGCGTCTGAATGCAGTTATAAACATGACAGATCTTATAAGTCTGAATGCAGTTATAAGCCATGACTATATGTCTGAATGCAGTTATAAGCATGGCACATCTTATAAGACTGAATGCAGCCATAAACATGACGTATCTTATAAATGGGAATGCAGTTATAAACATGACGTATCTTATAAGTCTGAATGCAGCTATAAGCATGACGTATCTTATAAATGGGAATGCAGTTATAAACATGACTGTCTTAGAAGTCTGAATGCAGTTATAAACATGACTGTTTTAGAAGTCTGAACGCAGTTATAAACATGACTGTTTTAGAAGTCTGAATGCAGTTATAAACATAACTGTTTTTGAAGTCTGAATGCAGTTATAAACATGACTGTTTTAGAAGTCTGAATGCAGTTATAAACATGACGGCCTTAGAAGTCTGAACGCAGTTATAAACATGACTGTTTTAGAAGTCTGAATGCAGTTATAAACATGACTGTTTTAGAAGTCTGAATGCAGTTATAAACGTGACTGTCTTAGAAGTCTGAAATGCATATAAACGTGACTGTCTTAGAAGTCTGAATGCAGACAAAGAAAAAAAATAGGTAGGCCCTGCACTTGTGGCGACACGCTCTCCCCGGGGAGAGCAGCCCGAATGTCACGCAGAGAATCTGCTGTGACATAAAGTGGTAATAATATAATATAAATAAATATAAATGTATGCAGACCTGGGCCTTAACTCCCTCCCTCGTTGTTAAAGCCTTGAAGACATTGACCAGGTTAGCTGCACGAGGTCACAAGTTCACCCAAGTGAGCAGGTCATATACTGGTAAAACAAACACACACACACACACACACACACACACACACACACACACACACACACACACACACACCACACACACCACCTCTTGTTCTTTGTTTTTTTTTCATACAGACTTTACTAAAGACACAACAAGAAGATCTGACTGAGCAAGGGCAGCTGTCTTAAGTTAGTAGGTGTTAGGTGTTAGCCCTGTTGGTACCAGCTAAGGCTTGGGAGGAGGGGAAGGTCCGGGGCTTGAGTTGGCTCACTCAAAGCACAGCACAGGACCAGATTTTGGATGTTTGTTTTCGGTTCGCATTTCTAAACAGCGGACGCTGGTCTGGATGCTAGTGTGTCAGATGAAGGGATAGACAGATAAATGCGGGTTTAAGTGCTCCCTTGAAAGAATCGACAGTTGTGTCAAGAACTCTGCTTCCCGTGAAAAAAGTCTCTGTCTCTGTCTCTCTCTGTCTCTCTCTCTGTCTGTTTGTCTGTCTCTGTCTCTGTCTCTGTCTCTGTCTCTGTCTCTCTCTCTCTCTCTCTCTCTCTCTCTCTCTCTCTCTCTCTCTCTCTCTCTCTCTCTCTCTCTCTCTCTCTTTTGATCCCTCCCTCCCTCTCTGTGTCACACACACACACACATACACACACATATACCCCCCCCCCCCCCACTCACACACACACATTCTAATGCTACACCTTGGTTACAGCACGAACAAAGAAGAACCCTGGACAAAAAGCTTGTTAGGCATGGGCAAAAAATGCTGCTGACCGGTGCCAGAACGAAGTGTTGTCTTTTGCTGTGCTTGTTGGCTAGGAAAGCGATAAAGTCAGGGGGACAGGCCCTTTGCAATTTGTGTTGCAGCTGATCTGTTTAGGCACGCTATTTCAACCTAACTGCCCAGAGACCCTGCGGTAAACTTCGTTTGTTACAGTCCTTCGTTTGGTGCGCGCTCGCGCACGCGCACGCGCGAATGTGTGTGTGTGTCTGTGTATGTGCGCACGTGCGAACAGGAGTGTGTGTGTGTGTGTTTTTAATTTATTTTTTTCTTTAATATCGAGGATAATGTGTGTGCGTGCATGCGTGAGTGTGTGTGTGTGTGAGTATGTGTGTGAGTGTGTGTGTGTGAGTGTATGTGTGTGTGAGAGAGAGAGGGGGAGAGACAGACAGAGAGAGAGACAGAAACAGAGACAGAGAGACAGAGACAGAGATAGAAAGTCAAATCGGACAGACAGACAGACGGAAGGGGTGTAGTAGCTAAGGGAGGAAGGAAGGAGGTAGTAAGGGGGGTGGGGGGGGGGTAGGGGGGGGTCTCTTTATTCCCACTATCTCTTTTGTGTTAAATGAATTGAACAGAGCAATTACAGTAATTCCATAAATTGCCATCACAGCCTGCAGAGAACACAGAGGACAGGGCTGTCTCAGGGGCCGGCTGGCCAGCACCCCCCCCCCCCCCACCCCCACCACCACCACCTTCCTTCTTCCCCCACCACCACGGCATGAAAGGGGGGTGGGAGGGAGGAGAAGAAAGGATGGGGACAGGGAGACAATAAGCAGGATCGGGACAACGACATGCGGCACCTCTTTTTATTCCTCCTACCCCCCCCCCCCCTCTTCCCTTCTCCCTAGGCCCTCATGCTGTCAGCCTGACGTCACAGGAGGCATGTTTGCGAGCAGTGTATGATGCTATCGATGATGGCATGGCGGGGCCAGAGAGAGAGAGAGAGGGGGGGGGGAAGGGATGTGCCGCAGTGCCTTGCTTTACTGCTGCCTGCTGTCACAAGGCTAGTGGCTCGGGGAGAGAGAAACGCCCTGTCACGTCACCTTGTGTAATAATGCCCAATGCCCGCTCCTGCCAAGACAGGACAGGACTGCTTTAAGTTAACGACCTGAATGGAGGGGCTGATCTGAGTAGAGAGATGGAGAGGGAGAGAGAGAGAGAGACAGAGAGAGAGAGACAGAGAGAGAGAGACAGAGAGAGAGAGACAGAGAGAGAGAGAGAGAGAGAGAGAGAGAGAGAGAGAGGGGGTGAGAGGGGTGAAGAGAGAGAGAGGGGGGGGGGGAGAGAGAGAGAGAGAGGGAGAGAGAGAATCTCAGAGAGAGAGAGAGAGAGAGATAGTCGCCATGTTTCAAGTCCGGTCCACTTCCGTTGAGCTGACTGACTGATACCCCCTTCACTTGTTTCTTCTTTTATGTCAGGGGATGATGGCTTGTCATGGGACTGAAACAGTCTGCCTGTCTGTGTGTGTGTGCCTTCAGTATCAGCACTGTCTGCCTGTCTGTGTGTCTGTCTGTGTGTGCCTTCAGTATCACCACTGTCTGTCTGTTTGCCTGTCTGTCTGTGTGTGCCTTCAGTATCAGCACTGTCTGCCTGTCTGTGTGTCTGTCTGTGTGTGCCTTCAGTATCACCACTGTCTGTCTGTTTGCCTGTCTGTCTGTGTGTGCCTTCAGTATCAGCACTGTCTGCCTGTCTGTGTGTCTGTCTGTGTGTGCCTTCAGTATCACCACTGTCTGTCTGTTTGCCTGTCTGTCTGTGTGTGCCTTCAGCATCAGCACTGTCTGTCTATCTTGCCTTCAGTATCAGCATTGTCTGTCTGTCTGTACCTTCAGCATCAGTACTGCCTGTCTTGCCTTCAGTATCGGGACTGTCTGTCTGTCTGTCTTCAAGAGTGGGATTTCCTTCCCTATCCCTCACCGCTGTCTCCGCATCATCCACCCCTCTTCCTCCTTGTCTGTTGAGTTTTGATATCTTTGTCCTCTGCTGTAAATGACTCGATTCTTCAGGTTTAGTGATGCTGGCTTTTCAGTTTGCAGTTATCAGTAGTCAGGCCATCTGTACAAGCATACGCGACAAAGGCCATTAGTAAAGGTGTGCACATTATAAAAAATAGAATCGGGCATAAACATTTTGGCTACACTCCTGTATTAGCTTGCGGGTCATGTAGTATGCCTGTCGGAAATTTTTGTGTCACGGACGATTTTCCATGCATTGGTACATCCATGACAAGATTATTTTTAAGATGATTAAGATGATTGTTATTATCACGATTATAATAACTATGATCACTATCACTGTGAATGGATTGTATAATTATATTCTTGCGTCTATCCATGAAAGTGGTTGTCAGTGTGGCATTACTAGTGCTGTCAGTGACCTGGTGCCTGAATGAAATTCTAGACTGTTGACTGTTGTTCCTTTGTGTGCCAACTTCTCCAAGCTGTCTTCCCTGTCAGGCATGCTGTACACACACACACGAGCATCCATAGCTGTGGCTGGCACTCAGTGCAGTAGGCTACACTCACAGCTGCAACTCCTAGTCTAGAACTGAAAAAGAGAGGCCTCTTCAACACTGATCTCCCTTTGTTTGAGAGTCTCTCTGGCTCTTTGTCTCTGTCTGTCTGTCTGTCTGTCTTGTCTGTCTGTCTGTCTGTCTGTCTGTCTGTCTGTCTGTCTGTCTGTCTGTCTGTCTCTCTCTCTCTCTCTCTCTCTCTCTCTCTCTCTCTCTCTCTCTCTCTCTCTCTCTCTCTCTCTCTCTCTCTCTCTCTCTCTCTCTCTCTCGCTCTCTCTCTGTCTGTCTGTCTGTCTGTCTGTCTGTGATGTCCGTCCGTTCATCTCACCTTCTGTGTGTGTGTGTGGGGAGGGGGGTGCACGTGCGCAGTGTGCACATGTGTGACCGAGTGTGTGGTGTGTGTGTGTGTGTGTGTGTGTGTGTGTTGGTGTGTGTTGGGGAAGTGGGGGGGGGGGGTGGGTTGTATGCGTGAATCTGCGTGTGTTCGTGCGTCATTGCTGTTCTATGTGCGTCTGTTTCAGTTTTTAAAATATGCTAAATAAAACAAAAAATTCTGATCACACATGCATAGAGATTGGAATGTACAGACTTGCTTGCACACGCGCACGCACGTGCATGCACACGCGGACGAACACATGCAAACACACGCGCGCGCGTGCGCACGTGCGCATACGCACACTTACTCGCATACACTCTTTCACTCACTCACTTACTCACTCACTCACTCACTCATCTACTCACTCAAGAGAAAGGGAGGACATACATACATCCATCCATCCATC
>CM060320.1:18048699-18051199 GCA_030674155.1 Stramonita haemastoma
TTCCTTAATATTGACATTAGATAGAAATTTTTTTCTTAAATCATCATATAATGTACAAACATCAAGTAAGTGATACTCGTCTTCTATTTTGTTACACCATTTGCATTTTCTTTCTTCTTTTGGTATATTCATATATCTCCCTTGTTCTATCATTAAATCATGGGAGCTGGTGCGAAATCTGCTGAATAGGCGCCTATAATTTTCATTCCTGCATATCAAAAGATACGGCTCCAATCTGTAAACATGTGAAACAGAGTTGTAAAAATTCAGCTTAGAAAATAACTTTTTTTGTTGATTCCAAAACAGTCTGTATAATTCTTCAAGTTTTGTTTTTATAGCATAGCATAATCTTTTCATATTTAATGTACTATGGTTATTCCACACATGCTTGAATCCAATCTTATGAATTATTGTTTTGATTATATAAATCCAGTGATCTTTTTCATTGTTTTGGTGCATTTCATTATATAACAATTTCAAATAGCTATTTTCTTTTGAATCTATTATGTGAATCCAAAAATTGATTAAATGACTAATAACTTTTAACGTTAATGGGTATCTGCCTAAGTCTCCGAAAACTGGCAAGACCATTGTTTGTGTGTGTGCGTTTGTGTGCGTGGGTGCATGAGTGTGTGTATGCGTTTGTTCGTGAGTTTGTGTGTGTATGCGTGTGTGCGCGAGTTTGTGTGTGTATGCTTGTGTGCGTGTGTGTTTGTGTATGTTTGTATATAATGTGTGTGTGCGCGAGTATGTGTGTATGTGGTCATTCCTTCATTCCTTCATTCATTCCTTCATTCATTCCTTCATTCATTCATTCACTGTCTCCCCCCCCCCCTCCGCACCCTACTCCAGCCTTAGCCTGTCATTTCTGGGACGGTGACATAAATCTCCCATCCCCATGAAAGAGTCCTTTTAGTAGGACCTAGCCTAGCGGCGGAGGGAGCTGAGAGACCCCACCACGACAGAGATGGTGTATGAGCGTGTCACTGTCAGCCTCTATGCCCCTCACCTGCCCTGTCCCTGCCCTGCCCTGCCCTACCCTGCCGTCTGTCTGTCTCCCTCCCTCCTTCCCTCTCTCTCTCTCTTCCTCCATCCCTCCCTCTCCTTTCTTCAGCTCGCCGTGTGCATGCATCCATCATCATGTTTCCTCCTGTCAGCTTGACACTATAACTATACTTTTGCTACGTGCGTGTGTGAGTGAATCCATTCTCTACCAGCGTTACCAACCGTACGGGGTTTGTGTGTGTGTGTGTGTGTGTGTGTGTGTGTGTGTGTGTGTGTGTGTGTGTGTGTGTGTGTGTGTGTGTGTAGTGGGGGTGGGGGGTGGGGTTGGAGGGTCTTTTTTGTCTTGTTCCCCCACACTCCCCAACCCCACCCCGAAATTGTTTTTGTCCTGTGGTTGTTTGGACTGAGCGAGGAGGGTGAGGTGAGTGAGTGGATGGATGGATGGATGGATGGATGGATGGATGGATGGATGGATGGATGGATGGATGGATGGATGGATGGATAAGAGAGAGAGAGAGGCAGACAGACAGACAGACAGAGACACAGAGAGAGAGAGAGAGAGAGAGAGAGAGAGAGAGAGAGTCATCGTCTCAGCCTACCCTCCCAGGCTGGTGACAAAGTGAAAAGTAGCGCCCCCCACCCCCACCCCCACCCCCTCCTTCTCACCTCTTCTCTGTTATCTCCTCATCAGTGACCAGGCACTTAGTTAAGCTGCCAGCTGATGGCCTAACAATGGAATCCTCCTCCTCCTCCTCCTCTTCTCTCTTCCTTCTCCTCCTCCTCCTCTTTTCTGCTCCTCGTTATCATCATCGCCTTTCTCCTCTCTGCCAGTACTGCCAGGCAGCAGGCATATTCCGCAGGGTCAACTTCATCCTTTAATCCTCTCTGACAAAGAGCCTACTGGCCAACGCCCCCCAACCCCCCCTACCCCTCCCACCCACCCCCACCAAGCCTTCACTTCCCATCATTCCCCCTGAACTTCCGGTCGTCTGCAGGCCGCCGCCATGGTGGAACAAGGGAGCTGATGCACCGTGAAAACCTCCATGGCAGGGGAGACAATGGAAGAGGCGCCCCCGTCTGTTTGGCCCGTGAAGATGGAGAAAAGATGGGGATGGAAGAGGGTGAGAGTGGTAGGGGTCGGTTTGTGGGGGGAAGTAAGTGGGGATGGAGGAGGAGAAGGAGTGAAAAGAATGGGATTTTTGGAGGGGGGGGAGGGGAGGTGATGAGAATAAGGGGTTTTGAGGGGACAGTCCGAGCTGACCGTATCAAATGACCGAGATTTTTTTTTTTTTTTTTGGGGGGAATCAGTTGTCACCTATATCTGATGTTTTTTTTGATGCTTCTTTTCTGACCCTTGTGGTGTATTGCACTTGCAGCATAGTTTGTAAGTCTTTTTGTGGCCCGTGTTTCAGGCCTTGCTGACTCTTTCTGGCTGCTATGCTGCTATCTTTTGCTGTCTTTTTATAGTCAGCGTTGGACCTCGTGAGTTTTTAGG
>CM060320.1:18056199-18059205 GCA_030674155.1 Stramonita haemastoma
CTCTCTCTCTCTCTCTCTCTCTCTCTCTCTCTCTCTCTCCTCTCTCTCTCTCTCTCTCTCTCTCTCAAAAAAAAAAAAAAAAAAAAAAAAAAAAAACCACACAAACCACACAAAAACTACCACCACGGATATGTGCTTATAAATATAAGTGTGAGTAAGTGTGAGTAAGTGTGTGTGTGTGTGTGTGTGTGTGTGTGTGCATTTGTGTGTGTGTGTGTGAGTGATTTGTATGTGCATTTGCCTGCGAGCGTGCATGCGCGAGTGAGTTGTATGTATGTATGTATGTATGTATGTATGTATGTATGTATGTATGTATGTATGTATGTATGAATGTATGAATGTATGTATGTATGTATGTGTGTGTGTGTGTGTGTGTGTGTGTGTGTGTGTGTGTGTGTGTGTAACCTACGTGTAGGAGTGAGTTTTTACGTGTATTATTATCATACTATTATCACTATTGTTGATATTATTCTTATTGTCATCATTATAATCATTGTATTATCTTTAGTTCCTTCTGAGTTCATTTTGTTGTTATGAGTTGTAACAATGTTGTAGCTAAGTATTTTTGGGTGGACTTTTCTTGGTTGCTAAGTTGTTTATTTCATTATGTTTCTTTGGTTGCTCTTTATCTATTAACGCTTCTCTTTTCTTTTATAATCAAAATCATTTTATTGTGGCTTCTGATTTTCGTCTTCTGAAAGTGTGCATTTTTATTATCTTATTATGTATAACGTCCTTATTCCTTTATGTTGTTTGGTACTGCATATAGTTTTACTGTTTAGTATCTTTTTATCTTGATGTTTTCCCTGAAAAGGGCGGGGACTGGATGTAAAAAAGCACATGAGTGCTTATCTATTATCCTCGAATAAAAGAATTTTGCCTTGCCTTGCTCCTTGCCTTGTCTCTCTTCCTCTGTCTCTCTCTCTCTCTCACTCTCTCTCTCTCTCTCTCTCTCTCTCTCTCTCTCTCTCTCTCCTCTCTCTCTCTCTCTCTCTCTCTCTCTCTCTCTCTCTCTCTCCTCCTTATATATATATATTTTTTTTTAAATTATTCCTTTATATCGAGGATAATGGAATGGATAATGTGTATGTGAGTTGGTTTGTCTATCTGTATCTGTCTCACTGTCTCTCTCTGTCTCTCTATTCCTCTCTCTGTATCTCTCCCTCCCCATGTTTGATTATCTCTGTCTGTCTTGTTTCTCCCTCGCTCCCTCCCCATTCACACACCACACACACACACACACACACACACACACACACAACACACACACACACACACACACACACACACACACACACACACTATTCTCTTCTCTCTTTACCTCCCGTCTGTCTCTTCATCCTTGTCTGCTCGTTCAGCTGCAGCAGCAGCACTCAAGTGATGCGCATGCAGTCACTTCACTCTGGAGCCGACACCTACCTTTATTCCACAGTATCACTTTCTGCCTATTACCTCCTTAATGCGGAGTCACTTCACTTTGGAATTGTACACTATCGGAATAATTACTGGTATCGGTTTCTGCCTGAGTGTTATTTCTTTCGGTGCAGTTTCTGCTTCTGCTGTTAATTGATATTATGGAGTCTCTTGATTATTTGAATTTGGCTTAAACAGCAACAATAATGATGATGAGGAGGGGAGTGGCTGTAATAATAATACTACTACTAATAACAATAACAACAACAATAATAATGGTGTATGAAGACAGACGACGTAGTTAAGAAATGATGATGATGATGATGATGATGATGATGATGATGATGATGATGATGATGATGATGATGATGATCGTAATATTAATCACAATAGTAATATTAACAACAAAAACAACAGTAATAATATTGATGATGATGATGATGATGATGATGATGATGATGATGATGATGATGATGATGATGATGAGATAATAATGATAATAATAATAACAACAACAACAACAACAACAATAACAAATGCGCTGCATTCAAGCTCTTGCATACATCTAAAAAAAGCAAACACACACAACACAGCAAAACCAGAAGGTGGCTAAATATATCTCTCTCTATATCTATGTATATATAGTCCTTCGGATGAGACTTTAAACCGAGGCCCCGTGTGCGAACGCACGCAGAACATCTTGCACACACGTTAAATCCTGTTCCGCTTTTCGTAAGAGTAGGCCATCGTGTGCCGGTGGGAACAGATGACAAGATTTACAAAACTGCATACACAACGGGGACCGGATGAAAAAAAGCACATTATTGCTTATTCTGTTATCCTCGATATAAAAGAATAAATAAATAAATAAATAAATAAATAAATAAATAAATAAATAAATCTTTATCTCTATGTATGTGTGTGCAGACAATACGACTGGAGGGGCTAGAGGAACGCCTGAATGTGCCCAACACTCTGGCCAATCGCTACAACGCCCAGGGCCGCTGCAAGGTGTGTGAGACGCCGCTAGGCCACCTGAAACAGGAGGCCTCGGCCATGATACGATCCATCCAGCTAGCGCAGAATGCCGCCACCGGGGTGGGGGTGGGGGGCACAGGCCCCCCCGGGGGTGGGGTGGGGGTGATGGGCATGACCACCAACATCCCTGCCCTCGTCGGTTCCTGCAGTACTCCGCAACATAGGTGAGTGTGTGTGTGTTTGTGTGTGTGTGTGTGTGGGTGGGTGGGGGGGGGGGGGGGGGGGGTAGTGTAGTGTAGTGCGTGTGTGTGTGTGTGTGTGGGGGGGGGGGGGGTAGGTGTATGTGTGTGTGTGTGTGTGTGTGTGTGTGTGTCTGTCTGTCTGTCTGTCTGTCTGTCTGTCTGTCTGTGTTTGTCTGTCTGTCTGTCTGTCTGTCTGTCTGTGCATGCGCTTGTGTGTGTCGCGTGTGTAATTTATGAATAAATCTTTTCAGAGTTCAGAGTTCAGAGCTCTCTCTCTCTCTCTCTCTCTCTCTCTCTCCTCTCTCTCTCTCTCTCTCTCTCTCCTCTCACTCTCTCTCCCTCTCTCTCTCTCTCTCTCCTCCCTCTCTCACTC
>CM060320.1:18059305-18074305 GCA_030674155.1 Stramonita haemastoma
AAAGGAAGAGGGGGGGGGAAAGATGAGGGGGGGGGGGGAGGGGAAAAAAAACGGGGGGGGGGGGGCAGGAGATAGAGGAGGAGAGAGAGAGAAGGGAAAAAAGGGGGGGAGAGAAAAGGGGGAGAAAGGGGGGGGGGGAAGGGAGAAAAAAAGGGGAGAAAAGGGGAAGGGGGGGGGAAGGAGAAAAAGGGGGGAAGAGGGGGGGGGGGGAAAAGGGGGGGGGGGGGAGAACGGGGGGAGAGGGGGAAGGGGAAGGACCGGAAGGGGGAGAAAGAGGAGGAAGGGGGAGGGGGGGGGGGAAGGGGGGGGCCCAAAGGGGAAAAGGAGGGGAAGAGGCCGGGGGGGGAGGCAAGGGGGGGGGGGGGGAAAGGGGGGTGGGGGGCGAAGGGGGTGGGTGGGAGTGGGGGAAAGGGGAGGGGGGGGGGGAGGGAAGAGGGGGGGGACAGGGGAAAAGGGGAAAAAGGAACCGGGAGGGGTGGGGTGGAGGGGGGGGGGGGGTGGGGAGGGGGGGGGGGGAGGACAAAGGGGAGGGGGAAAAAAGGGAGGGCAAAAGGGAGGGGGGAAAACGGGAGGGGAGGGGGGGAAAGGGGGAAAAAGGGGAGAGGGGGGGGGGGGAAATGGGGGGGGAGGGGGGAGGGGAAAAGGGAGAGGGGGGGGGGGGTGGAAGGGGGGAAAAAAGGAAAAGGGGAAAAGGGGAAAGGGGGGGAAAAGGGAAGGGGGGAAAAAGGAAAAAGGGAGGGGGGGAAAAGGGATGGGGGGGGGGGGGGGAACAGGGAGGAGCAAAGGGGGAGAGGGGGAAAAGGGGAGGGAGGGGGGGAGTGGGGGGGGAGGGGGGGGGGCAAAACCCGGAAAGGGGAGAGAGGGGAAAGGAAAGGGGGGGGGAAAAACCCAAGCGGGGGAGGGGGGGGGGGGGAAAAGGGGGGGAGGGGGGGGGGGGGAAAAAGGGGCCGGGGGGGGGGAAAAAAAGGGGGGGGGGGGGGGGGGGGGAAGGGGGGAAGGGGGGGGGGAGGGAGGAGGGGGGGGGGGGGGAAAAAAAGGGGGGGGGGAGGGGGGGGGGGGGGTTGGGGGGAAGGGGGGAAGGGGGGGGTGGGGGGGGGGGGGAAAAGGGGGGGGGGGAAAGGGGGGGGAAAAAAAGGGGGGGGGGAAAAGGGGGAAGGGGGGGGGGGGGAAAGGGGGGGGGAAAGGGGGAAGGGGGGGGGGGAAAATGAGAGGGGGGGGGGGGGGGGGGTTGTAAAAAAAAGGGGAGGGAGGGGGGGGGGGGGGGGGAAAAAGGGGGGGGGGGGGAAAAAAAAAAAAAGGGGGAAAGGGGGGGGGGGGGGGGGGGGACGGGAAAAAGGGAGAAGGGGGGGGGGGGGGGGGCCCCCGGCCCAAAAGGGAAAAAAAAAGGGGGGGAAAAAAAAGGGGGTTAAAAAAAACCCCAAAGAAAAAAGGAAACAAACCAAAAGGCCCAAAAAAAAGGGGAAAAAAAGGAAAAAAAAGGGGGAAAAAAACCCAAAGGGGGGGGGGGGGTTAAAAAGGGGGGGGGGAAAAAAGGGGAAAATAAAAAAGGGGGAAAAAGGGAAAAAAAAAAAAAGGGGGGAAAAAGGAAAAAAAAAAGGGGGGGGGAAAAAAATTAAAAAAGGGGGAAAAAAAAAAAGGGAAAAACAAAAAAAAAAAAAAGGGCCCCCTTTTTTCCCCCCCCCTTTCCCCCCCCCCCCCCCCCCCCCCCCCCCCCCCCCCCTTTTTCCCCCCCCCCCCCCCCCTTCCCCCCCCCCCTTCCCCCCCCCCCCCCTTTTTGGGCTCCCCCCCCCCCCAAAATTTCCCCCCCCCCCCCCCTTTCCCCCCCCTTTTCCCCCCCCCCCCCCCCCCCCCTTCCCCCCCCCCCCCCCCCCAAACCCCCCCCCCCCCCCCCCCCCTTTTTTTTCCCCCCCCCCCCCCCTTTTTTTTTCCCCCCTCTCTCTCTCCCCCCCCCCCCCCTTTTTTCCCCCCCCCTCTTTTTCCCCCCCTTCTCTTTTCCCCCCTTTTCTCCCCCCCCCCCCCCCCCCCCCCCCCCCCTTTTTTTTTTCCCCCCCCCCCCCCCCCTCTTTTTCCCCCCCCCCCCCCCCCCCCCCCCTTTTTGTTTTTTCTTTTCCCCCCCCCCCCCCCCCCCCCTCCCTTTTTTTTTTCCCCCCCTTTCTCCCCAAAAATTTCCCTCCCCCCCCCCCCCTCCCCTTTAAAAAAAAATTTTTTTTTTTTTCCCCCCAAAAAACCCAAAAAACCCAAAAATTTTTTTTTTTTTAATTAAAAAAATTTTTTTCCCCCTTTTTTTCCCCAAATTTTTTAAAAAAAAAAAAAAAAAATTTTTTTTTAAAAAAAAAAAAAAAAATTTTTTTAAAAAAAATTTTAAAATTTAAAAAAAATTTTTTTTTCCCTTCCCCCCCCCCAAAAATTTTTTTTTTTTTTTTTTTTAAAAAAAAAAAAAACCCCAAAAAATTTTTTTAAAAAACTTTTTTTAAAAAAAACCCCCTTTAAAAAAAAAATTTTAAAAAATAAAAAATTTTTTTTTTTTTCCCCCCCCTTTTTTTTTTTTTTCCCCCCCCCCCAAAAAAAAACCCCCTTTTTTTTTTCCCCCCCTTTAAAAAAAAATTTTCCCAAAAAACCAAAAAAAAAAAAAAACCCCCCCCCCCCCTTTTTCCCCCCCCCCCCCCAAAAAAAAACCCCCCCCCCAAAAAAAAAAAATTAAAAAAAAGCCACTCCAATAGGGAAACAAATACAGCTGAAGACAGGAAAAAAGAAACAAAAAATAATGGATGGCGCTGCACTTATGGCGACGCGGTTTTCCGAGGAGAGCAGCCCGAGTTTCACGCAAAGAAATCTGCTGTGACATAAAGTGATATTTGAAAAAATAAATAAATAAAATAGCTCGTAATCTGCCATGTGGACAGGGCTTGGCTAAGCCAGAGCCAACTTTACCTGCAGTCAGTGCCTGAACTTCAGTAGAAACACATGGGTCGAATAATTACAGAAGGAATGAGCATCTTAATGACCTGGAATGCTTCCACGGGCATGGACTATTTCAATTATGGAAACAGCGATTCGAAACACGCTTCTCATCTGAGGAAAATGTTGATAGTCTCTGTCTCTTTGTTTGTGTCTTTCTCTGTCCCTGTCTTTCTATCCGTCTTTCTGTCTGTCTGTCTCTATCTATGACTGTCTCTGTCTCTCTGTCTCTGTCTCTGTCTCTGTCTCTGTCTCTGTCTCTGTCTCTCTGTCTCTGTCTCTGTCTCTGTCTCTCTCTCTCTCTCTTCTCTCTCTCTCTCTCTCTCTCTCTCTCTCTCTCTCTCTCTCTCTCTCCTCTCCCTCTCCCTTTCTCTGTCTCTGTCTCTGTTCGGTGTCTGTCTGTATGCTGCCTGCCTGGCCTGTCTGTCTGTCTGTCTATCTGTCTGTCTCTCACTCACCTCACTCCTCTTCTCTCTCTCTCTCTCTCTCTCGTCTCTCTCTATCCTCCTCCTCCTCTCTGCTCTCTCTCGTCTACTCTTCTCTCTCTCACTCACTCTCTCTCTCTGTTCTCTCTCTGTCTCTCTTGTCCTGTCTCTCTGTCTCTGTCTCTGTCTCTCTCTCTCTCTCTCTCTCTCTCTCTCTCTCTCTCTCTCTCTCTCTCTCTCTCTCCTCTCCTCTCTCTCTCTCTGTCTCTCTCTGTCTCTCTGTCTCTCTGTCTCTCTCTGTCTCTGACTCTCTCCTCTCTCTCTCTCTCTCTCTCTCTCTCTCTCTCTCTCTTCTCTCTCGTCTCTCTCTCTCTCTCTCCCTCTCTCTCTCTCTCTCTCTCTCTCTCTCTCTCTCTCTCTCTCTCTCTCTCTCTCTTCTCTCTCTCTCTTTTTTCATCTCTTTCTTTATGTTTCATAGACCTCTTGTCTGTGTTTGTTTCTCTGTAGCTCTGATCTTTGTTTGTCTGTGTCTGTGTCTGTTCGCTTGCTTCTGTCCCACGTCCGTCTGTCTGTCTCTGTGTGTCCGTCCGTCTGTCTGTCTGTCTGTCCGTCTGTCTGCGCCCCCCCCCCCTCTCTCTCTCTCTCCCCCCGCCCCAATTCACTCAATATACTGTATATTTTTTCAGACATTTTCTTCCATCTCCATATTATTTGCCTGTTGGCTTAATGTTGATCGTTTGGCTCATGTTGATATGCTTGCTTTCTGGCTTTCTTCGCTTTCATTACGCAGTGCAGGGTTCTTACGGTCCTTAAGTCCTTTAAAGTCCTGAACTTTTGGGGGGTACCCATTTCGAGGCCTTAAAAATCCTTAAAATCATACTTTTATTACTTCCAGGTCTTTAAAAAGGGCTTAAATTTTGCAGTGGGCATTGATTCTGAACAACGTTTGAGGAAAATGTTTGAACGTTTTGATTACAGTCTTGAAAAATGTGTGAAAAAAAAGTCCGAGTGTGGTGTTTATCATCAAACCGAAGATCGCGCTTGCTGTTGTCATGAGAAACGGCAGCAGAGTTGCTGCCCTTTAGTACTATAATTATATGCATGCCCACTCTGTGTGTAGCGGCCATATTTGAAAGTGCTAAGGTAAACAGTACTGCGTCTGCTTCGACAGAAAAGTGAAAAGGTCATCATGTATCACTCAGATCTGATTTCTAAGAAGTCAGCAGTCGTTTGTACAGTTCTCTAGAAATCGAAACATACCAGGAAGTTGTGCATTTATTCCGAACTGGCTGAAGAAAGATGAATTTAAAAAATGACTGGATAGTTTATCAGCTGTGCTGTTGGCTCTTTTGGCCTATTGCCAGTTTCCATAAAGCAAGACGATGTCACGTTGTGCGTTGTGAGGCAGCACAGGCTTTTCCCTCCAGGGGGAGAAAGTTTTCGATGTCTTCTGCGTGGAGAGGACTGTAGGTACTGATTTAGGTAGTATTGAAGTCAAAGATGCTTTAATTCAGCTTCCATGAAAGGCAATTTTAAATGATGTTTAGTCTGTAGGATCTGTATTTGTAGTGGACTGTGTCCCAGATTTGCTTGACATGATCCACACTGTTTAATTCATCCCTGCGATCCCTTTAACAATCACCTGTCTGTCAGTTTCTCTGTCTGTCTGTTTCTCTGTCTGTCTGTCCGTCTGTCTGTCTGTCCATCTTCTCTCTCTCTCTCTCTCTCTCTCTCTCTCTCTCTCTCTCTCTCTCTCTCTCTCTCTCTCTCCTCTCTCTCTCTCTCTCTGTCTCTCTGTCTGTCTGTCTGTCTGTCTGCTTGTATTGTCTCTTACATTACCCTCCTTTATTTCTCTGCAATTATTATCAACATTAATCAAATATCCAACATAATAAAAACAACAGTAGAATGCCCCAAAGGAATAGTATGATCTTTCGTTATTTTACCTAGCATACATTATATACCCATCTCATAATAATATCAGATAATGATGTTTTCCTTTATTAGACTTATTTTAAAACCGAGCAGCTGCATCAAAATCAAATTATTGGAGGAAATGATAAATCTTGGTAAACAGTGATTTTGAGAGAGAGAGAGAGAGACAGACAGACACACAGACAAAAAGAGAGGGGGAGAGAGAGAGAGAGAGAGAGAGAGAGAGAGAGAGAAGAGAGAGAGGAGAGAGAGAGAGAGAGAGAGAGAGAACTCGAATATTTTTCGATTTCGAATATTTTATTAAGGGTAATTGGATAAGCCAGAGGCTTCTTAACACCAGGCTTTCAGAAAAAAAAAACCGGGGAGGGGGGTGGGGGGAGACAGACAGACAGGAGTTGGTGAATGTGTGAAGTGATTGAGTATGTATGTAAGCAGATTAGAGTTGGGAAACTGAGAATTTAGATGCAATAAAAATAACCCGTTTTGTGTGTCGTTCCATCACTTTTGATATGTTGAAGGTTCTTAGGGAATACCAAATAGAAAGGGGAAGAAAAAAATGCGTATATGGCTAAAAGAGAGTTAGTGTGTGTACATTTTTATATTTGTGCAAGGAGGAAGGAGATACTTCTCTGCCGGCCTCGATTAGGGTGGGATTAGCGACCTGAAGAATGGTATGTTCAACCGTCATTTTTAACTGACGATCTAGCGTGTGCTTTTTTGTGGCGATGTCAGAGACAGCTGAATATTACCTTGTGTTTTGTCCTCTTTATCATCTAGTACGTGCAAACCAAAAACCAGACAGATGGACAGACAGGGACGGGATAGCTCAGTGGTCAGAGCACTCGCTTTTCCCAAGCTAAGGTTAAGCAGCATCGAGTGTGGTTACCAATTGGATGGGTAACCGCCTTTGCTTCGTTACAGTCCACCAGTCCCACCCAGCTGTAAAATGGGTAGTTCCCTCTTTAGGGTCATGGAAAGTAAAGCAATGAGGGAGAGGAGATGGGCGCCACCCTCGATATGCTGGCCCCTGGAGAAGCTGAGGTCTCTGATGCTTCGCTCCCCTACGACCATATAGGTTATGGGACACCTTGACTTTTACCTTTTACAGCCAATATAATGTCCACTCTTTTGTCCTGAAGATGTCGTGGCACAAAGTCTTTTTAACTGATTGTTCTGATCTGTAAGCCAAGAAAAATGAACTGAGTTTTTAAACTGTGTCTATCACTTTAACATGATTTTTAACGGTTAAATTAGTTGTACGATTTAGTAAGACCTTCGGAAACCAGTTTCTGCCTCTGTCTGTCTCTGTCTTGGTGGATGGGCGGTGGTGGATGTGACGGGGCGGTAATTAGATTACTTCCCATGCATGGGAAATGCCAGTCGCAGTGTCGTGTATCTAAATTTAGATCTACACCTGCGAATTGTGCGACGTTCTGTATAGTTGAGGGGTGGTCGAAAACCTTCGTTGCATACACTTTGCCCGTAGGGGTAAAATGTAGTATTTATACAGCCTTTTTTTTTTTAGAGGCAACATTCCTATTGCCTGGCCATGCTGTCATTGCCGAAAGGTTGTATAGAATCGTGGCAGATCAAATATCTGCACTCTGTTACAGTTTAAAGCAGTGGTTTGGCATAATGGTTGTTTTGATTATATTTAAGTTATAGTGGAGTATGCCACGACGGAGTGGTCAGAGCGCTCGCTTTCCCTATGCTAAGGTAAAGCAGCATCTTGTGAGGTTGCCATGTAGTTGGGTGACCTTTTGCGTGCCTTGGTTACAATACGGTCCCCAGTTCACCCACCTGTAAATAGGTACTTGTCCTCATTGTGGTCAGGGAAGGTAAAGCAGTGAGCAAGAGTAGATGAGTGCCACCCTCAATATGCTGGCCCCTAGAGAAGCTGAGGTCATTGACGCCTCTCCCTCGACCACACATAGCAGGTAGAAGGGCACCTTTACCCTTTCTTTATGCCATGACTCCTAATTTGAAATGGCCTTATGCCTTTATAATACAGTGCTCGGTCTCTCTGTGTTTAGGTCTTGTCCTTTTGGTTCATGTGTTTTTTGCTTGTTGTGTGGCTGTTTCATTGAATTGTTTCTTCTGAGCTTGTGAATATGTTTTTGTTTGTTTGACTGCTGTTTGGTATGTACCTTTTGCTGTTCTTTGTTTACTTATTGAGATTTTTTCCATAATTAGCTGTGTACTTCGTGTTAGTCACAGTGCCCACAGCTCTGAGCATTACAAGGAAGATTACAATAAGTTGTCATACTAATGATGTTTTTTAGGTGCGATATGAGCTTAAAAGCTTATTGTTGTCAGGCTGTTAATGATTATTGTTCATATATATATATATATATATATATTATATATATATATATTATTATGTATATATGTATGTATGTAGTATGTATGTATGTATGTAGTGATGTATGTATGTGTGTGTGTGTGATATACTTTTTCGCTGGATGTGTTTTAAGCAAGAGAGAGAAACAGAGAGAATCAGAGACAGACAAATGGACAGACAGGTAGAGAAGTCCTTTGAGAGAGACAGAGTTAGAGAGACAGAGTGGGGTGGGGAGAGACACACAGACAGACAGGAGAGACACCAGAAACACAGCGAAAGAAAGTGAGCACTTTACATATTGAAGTAGGGGAAGGAAAGAAGGACGGAGGGACAGAGCTGTAGGCTGTCCACAAGATGCGGGGCTTGGGAAGAGGAAGAAGGTGGGGCGCCTAATCCCATTTGGGGGCCAGCAGCCCCTAGCGCTTGATACACAAGTGGCGCCCTAATCAGGTTAGCCTGTGCGCCCCCACCTCCTGCCTGTGTGTGTGCCTCGCTCCTCTAAGACAAGCCAGAGGGAGAGGTTTGCCTGAAAGCTAGCTCCAAATCTTGTTGGCATATTTTACCTTGGGAAGCGAAAAAGGGGCAAGTCTTCGTTCGTCAAGACAAGAAGACACAGTACAGTGCAGGGCTGGTGGATAGGAGTTAGGAGCTAGCTAGGCCTAGCATGCTGATGTAGGAGAAGATATATATTGGAAACGATTGAGATAGGAGAGGGGGGGGTGGCAGAGGGGTAGGAGGGTTTTTTATGGCTATGTGAAGGTCTTTTTTTCGGGTTTTCCATTATAGTGTGTGTGTGTGTGTGTGTGTGTGTGTGTGTGTGTGTGTGTGTGTGTGTGTGTGTGTGTGTGTGTTGACATGGGGATTTTTTGAATGGGGGTGTTTGGTTTGGGGGACGGTGGGTTATATTTTAGTTTACTTTCTGCCCTCCCTGTATCCACACTACAGCCAGCAGGTGTTTGAAGGGTGGCGGGTTGTGAAGTGGTTACACAGGAGGTGATTACATGCCGCTTCTTGGACAGGCTCTGTCAGGTGTTTTTTTTAGGGTATGGGAGGAGGTTAAAGTAATTAATGAATGTCCTCTCTGTCTGTCTGTCTGTCTGTGTTTTGTGTGTCTGTCAGCGTCTCTCTGTCTCTGTCTCTGTCTCTGTCTCTGTCTCTGTCTCTCCTCTCTCTCTCTCTCTCTCTCTCTCTCTCTCTCTCTCTCTTGGTGGTGGTGGTGTGTGTGTGTGGTGGGGGGGGGGTGGGGGGGGGGGGGGGGGGGGGGGTCAGTCTGTCTGCCTGCTTTTCTGTGTCTGTCTGCCTACCTACCTGCCTGTCTGCGTGTCTCTGTCTGTCTGTGTTCTTATTCCCATTCCACTTGTTGCTTGCTAGTTGGCATGGATGATGTACTGGCATCATAGATAATAAGGTTTCTGGCATTGTCTGCGACCTGACTTCAAGGTCAAAAGCAGCAGTGGGTATGGGTCGTGTTGTGTGGATATGCTAATGGTGACTGACGATGATGACAGCATAGTGAAACGCTCATCGTGGTTTTATTGTGGTTTCTGTGTCGGCTTGTGATTTCTTGTGACCATCATCCCATGAATCAGTAAAGGCGTATCTCAAAAGTTAGATACTCTTTTGGTATTTTCTATTGTGTATTAACAAAAAGCTTGGTAAAACTTGAACTGACTTCTGAGAATGACGACATCTGGTGTGACTTCTAGGTGACACTGACAGCCCTGATCTGGTCGTTGTGGGGGAGGAGAAGGGGGGCTACAGACACCCTCATTGGATTGGTCTGGATTCTCCCTA
Source organism: Stramonita haemastoma (assembly GCA_030674155.1). NCBI lineage: Eukaryota > Metazoa > Mollusca > Gastropoda > Neogastropoda > Muricidae > Stramonita > Stramonita haemastoma. Next base: position 18,068,759 of record CM060320.1, read on the forward strand.
GGGCTTCTTGTATAGTCAGTAGGTCACCGTATTCAGATTTGTAGACAGTGTGTCTAGGGCAGGTTGAACCTGGCAAATCCCATTCCTCTCTAGGTCATAGACTGCATGTCTTCTGCCACACTGGCCAGCGTTTACGAATTTACGAATCGTGGATATAGCGGGGCTTGCAGTTTTATCATTTTTTAAAAGAACTTATCCGTTGTCTTGGCTTAAATCCCTGCACAGTGCCTGGTGAAAGTGTGTGGCCTCAGTCCAACAGATTCGATGTCTGCTCAGGTGGCTGTGTGTTCTTTTGGGCTCCATCAGTGTGGAAGATAAGCTGCCTGTGTCTTTGAAATAGAGAGATGGCTCAAAGCGTCTTCGTCCTCTCTACCCCCCACTGCCTTTGAATCTCTGTCGTGCAGAGGTTGTTACTGGACTTGGAATTTAGTCCCTTTATCGCACGTTGACCACTTGCACCGGCCTTTGAAAACAACGTTGTACAATGCTATGAACTAGGATACTATTTCAAAGCAACATCACGGCATTTAGCATAACCATGCACCAGGGAGTGGTTTAAGCGTTCCTTGTCATCAGTATTGTCCATCGGGTTTTTCAGTCCATGCGGAATGTCTTCAGGCAATCTTGCAGCCCCTGTATGCCAATGTGGGAATTTAGGAGAGCCCATAGTGTTCACTCAGTTTTATAATGAATAATATTATTTTGTTCTACTGCCAATGATTTTAACTGGTTAGCTTTTGAAATTACCATGCTGGAGGTAGATTCGGTTTTGGTTACCTTGAGTGGTTTGGTTTGATTTGGTTTGGTTTGGTTTGACTGTTTAAAGGTAGGGGGTTTTATCGTGTTTTACTGGCTTTTTATCACATTTTAATTTCAGCTAAAATTGTGCTTCCAGACACCATCCGTCATTAACTAACGTGAGAAGTGTTCTGAAATCAATAGGAATGGACATTGGAAGCAACAGTTGCCTGTTGAAGTTATCTCCCACTACTACGCGCTGTCCACTTATCCCCCTTTTAATGGCTTAAAGATGGTGTCCTTTAACTAGAGAAAGGAGGCAGGCAAGAGGCGGAACAGACAGATAGGCCTGCAGTCCAGTCCTTCCTTTGCATGGAGGATTCCGGGCTGGTCTTAGACAGCAAAGGAGGTTTGTTAGCATGGCTATCAGCGTGCCGCCCTGACCTGACCTGACCTCTGTCCCCAGAGAACCACCGATTGCTTGGAGTTGTTGTTAGCCACGACTTGCTGTTAATTCCTCATTTGCCCTCTTAGCTCACCTCCCCCGCCTGCCCTCACCTTCTGACCTCAGTCATTTACATACAGAAGATTGTTGACAAGTCATGTATGTCTCGGCACTCCCCCCCCCCCTCCTCTCCTTTTTCTCCGAGATTTATTTTTCACACTGCGTTTTAATTTAAATATTCTGACGTTTCGAGGCCGTTGGAAAGTACACCATATATTAACTGTTAACCTCATGATGAAGTACTATTTTTTTCACAAAAAGAAAAAATGAAGATGGAGTCCTTGATCATAGTAGCCGTCATAGAAACGATATTTCAAATCTCTCCCTCTCATTGTTTCTCTTCTTCTCTCCCTCCCCACCCCCCCACCCCCCTCCCCTTGTCTACTTGGCAGAAGACACTGGCGCCGTAGTGATTGCATAGTGAAGAGAAGATAATAGCAGTGGGAAGAAGTCCCTGCGCTGATTGGTCATCAGACCATGGTACTAGCCCAGCCGGCTACACTCCACTGCTGGAATATTCGGCCTGCCTTGCTGGGCTCTGTGTGTGTGTGTGTTACGGGCGTGTGTGAGTGACAGCAGGCTGTTAGCGTACTGAATAAATGCATAGCATGTTTGTCCAAAACACTGTTAGGCAGGCGCCCTTCCTTTCGGCTTGTCAACCTGTTGTTGAATACAATAGCCACTTGGCAAGAGCTGATATTCATGGTATGAACCCTACAAGTCAGTCAAGGATTGGGGTTTAGGGTTGTGTTGTGTTGTGTGTGTGTGTGTGTGTGTGTGTGTGTGTGTGTGTGTGTGTGTGTGTGTGTGTTGGATCCGTTGGGATATTTTGTCATCCGCAGGAGTCTCTTTGTCTTCGGCTCTTTGTGTTTCTCTGTTTTTGTCTGTCCGGGTTTTTTAAATTTCTGTCTCTAAGTCTGTCTTTTGTTTGTCTCTCTGTCTCACTGTCTCTCTCTGTCTCTCTGTCTCTCTCTCTGTCTCTCTCTGTCTCTCTCTCTCTCTCTCTCTCTCTCTCTCTCTGTATATCTCTCCCTCTCAGATCTGTCTGATCTTACAGGTTTTCTAAATAAATATGGGCAGATCTCTGTATTTATTATGTACATAATGAAGGTTTGTTCTTTGGAATGCTTGTGAAAAATCCAATACTCTTTGCTCTATGTCAATAAAGTATAGCAACGCCAACACGTTCAATGTGTACCATCCCTGACAAAAGAAGCAAGAGATCGCTTTTCTTCTCTTCCACTCTTCCACAGAAAAGAAACAGATTCAATACATACCACTCATAAGCAGAACAGCTTCTTTCCCCGTTAACACAGTAGGGTATAGGTAAAGGTAAATGTGTCCTATAACCTATGTGGTCGTAGGGGAGTCAAGGTGTCAGAGACCTCAGCTTCTCCAGGGGCAAACGTATTAAGGGCGGCACCCACCTTCTCTCTCTGACTGCTTTACCTTCCCTGACCCTCTGAGGGCAGGTACCCATTTACAGCTGGGTTAACTGAGGGACTGTATTGAAGCCAAGGCGCGTAAAGGGTCACCCATCCAGTTAGTAGCCACGCTCGATGCAGTTTAACCTTAAGCTTTGGGAAAGCGAGTGTTCTGACCACTGAGCTATCCCGTCCCCCTTACAGTAGGGTATAATAAACTGAATAAACCGGTATGGCTATTTTTCACTGTCGTTAGTTCAAAATCCCACTACAGACATAGTGCGACGGACAGACACACAAGAAAGCTGATGGACAGACAGGCAGACAAACAGGCACAGACAGAATCGAACTTATCGTGCTTTTGATATACGAAAGAGTTTGTATTGGTTACGTATTCGTATCCGTATTCGCTTGTTACAGCTGCAGACCGCTAGTACATCATTCTAGTGTCTGGACATGTGTTTTAGAGACATGGGGAAGTGAGAAGATGGAGATGGGAGACTGCAGTCTAATAGATTACAACTAAAACTTTTTTTAAAATGTGGGTGGGTGGGGTGGGAGTGGGGACCAGTAAGACGGAAGGGAGGGATGGAACGGTGTCTGCTGGTCAGGAACAAAGCAGCACTGAAGGTGTGGGGGAGGAGGAGGGGGTCAGCTGCGTGTTCCTGCAGCATGGACATCTGAAATAGATTCCCTTTGTGAGGTAGTGACAGAGATTGGTGCAGTATCTAGGAGTGCTTTATTTGTATATCTGGACAGTGGAGAGAGAGAGAGAGAGAGAGAGAGAGAGAGAGAGAGAGAGAGAGAGAGAGAGAGAGAGAGAGAGAGAGAGAACACTGAACACTGAACACTGAAAAGTTTTATTGTACATCGGCCTTAGACCACTATACAAAACATGTTTGAGGCAGGAGGAAGGTAAACATCATCGCGGAAAACATTTTCAGCTATTCTACAATTCTAGTTTTCGATCATCATCTTCAGTTTCTACATAATATTCACGATCATCATCCTCGTCTTCTTCATCACTGTTTCCATCGTCATCTTTAACTAGAGAGAGAGAGAGAGAGAAGAGAGAGAGAGAGAGAGAGAGAGAGAGAGAGAGAGAAGAGAGAGAGAGAGGAGAGAGAGAGAGAGAGAGAAGAACGACACACACTGAAAGGATTTAATGTAGGCTACATTGGCCTTGGTCCACAATACATTTGTTGGGCTTGGGATTCGGCAATGGATTCATTCATATCTATAGCAAAGCAAATGGATAGAGAGAGAGAGAGAAAAGAAAGAGAGACAGAGAACAGAGACAGAGACAGAGAGAGAGTACTTTACACATCTGTATTTGGAACAACATTCTTGATATAATAATTAGTAGACATTTGGTCGGTTGATTGGTTGCTTTGTCGTAAGTCAATAGATTGACTGGTATGATTATTATTGATTCCTCCATAGATGGATTCATCGACTGGTTGATCGATCGATCGATGTATCGATTGATGGATCGGTTGTATGATTGGTTCGTTGGCTGGTTGATCGACTCCGTCGATTAAATGAATGATTAGTTAAGTGTTCGATTGAATGATTGATTAAGTGATCGATCGATCATTTGATTTATTGATGAAATGATTGATTGATTGATTGATTGACTGATCGATCGATTGATTAATTGATTGATTTGATGGATGCAATTTTCTTCCTTCCAGATGATGACGGCACGGGGTGTGAGTCACGGCAGTGCGGACAACGCATCGTCGGGGGTGGGCAGTGACCCGGGTACCCCCCGCCCCCACCCCCATCCGTCCACCCCCTACGGCCAGGCGCACCCCCAGGGCCGGCCCCCGCTTCCCGGGGTAGGGATGTACCCGCACCTGGCAGGGACCAGCGGCCTTACCTCCTGCAGCCTCCCTTGCTCTCCCCCCGCCACCCCCCACCACTCCCTGGGCTACGGGTCACACGCCCGGGGGGCCTCCCCCGCCCCCTCCTGTGCCAGCTCCCCCCGCCCAACTCTGCCGCAGTGTCTTTCTTCTACAGGTCAGTGATTGCTGTGTTGCTGTGTGTGTGTATGTGTGTGTGTTGGGGGGTGTGTGGGTTGGGGGGGGGGGGTATGTGTGGTGTGGTGTGTGTGTGTGGTGGTGGTGTGTTGGTGGGGTATGGTGTGGTGTGGTGTGTGTGTGTGTTGGTGTGTGGTTGTGTGGTGGTGTTGTGGTGTGTTGTTGTGTGTGTGGTTGTGTGTTTTGGTGGGAGGGGGGGTTGTACATGTTGTGTGTGTATGGGTGGGTTGGTGTGTTTGAACGTGTTGTGTGTGTTTTGTTGTGTTGTTGTGTGTGTGTGTGTGTGTGTGTGTGTGTGTGTGTGTGTGTGTGTGTGTTGTTGTGTGTGTGTGTGTGTACTGACTGGTCTGTATGTCTGTCTGTCCTCATCTTATGTCTGTCTGTCGGTCAGTGAGTCTGTCTGACTATATCTGCCGCCCCCCCCCCCCCCCTCTCTCTCTCTCTCTCTCTCTCTCTCCTCCCTCCTCTCTATCCCCCTCCCCAATACTCACACACACACACACACACACACACACACACACACACACACACACCGCGCGCCACACACACACACACACACCACACACACGCACACGCACACACACACACGTTGTATCTTTTTTTCACTCAGAGCTACGAGTTTTCCTGTGTGTATATATATCTGTTGTGGAAGTGGACTATCAAGTTTGACAGAAAGGAGGAAGAGCTAAAGCAACCTGACTCCAGTTCATCTTCATCTGCTTTCTCTCTCCCCATCCTCCTCCTCCCGACCTTACAGCCTAGCTGGCTTTTCCAGCTAGCTTCTTATGTCATGGTTGTGCTGTTTGTTACTGCTGCTGCTGATGCTACTGCAGTTTCT
>CM060320.1:18079305-18114305 GCA_030674155.1 Stramonita haemastoma
TCGTCCTCTCCATGTCCGTTATTAGCTCCTCTTTGATTCCTCATCCTTGCTTTGTCCTGCAATCGTTAGACTCTTTCACGCTCCTCCCTTTTTTTTCCTCCAGATTTTCTCTCTCTCTCTCTCTCTCTCTCTCTCTCTCTCTCTCTCTCTCTCTCTCTCTCTCTCTCTTCTCTCTCTCTCTCTCTCTCTCTCTCTCTCCCTCCCTCCCTCCCTCTCCCTCCCTCCCCCGTTCTCACTCTTTCTCTCAAAAAGAGACCCGTCTGTCAATACTCACTTCACCAATCTTTTACCAAGAAAAAAAATCAAGTTTTTATTCATGACTAGAACCCTCCTTCCCCTCCCCCTACACTCCCCCCCCCCCCCCCCCCCACCACACACACACCCGGGGATTGCACACACCCTTTTATTTCAGGCATGGTTAACAGTTGCTATCTCCACCCCTTCCCATCCCCCCCTTGTCATCCTCTCACCCCTTCTCTCTGTCTCTGTCTCTCCCCCCCTCTCTCTCTCTTTCTCTCTCGCTCCTCCTCTCCCTCTCTCTCTCTTGCTCTCCCTCCCCCCTTCTTTCTCTCCCACTCCCCCCTCTCTCTCTCTCTCAGACAGGTCTTGGCCATCAGTGAGGGAAGCCTTTGGTTAAACATCGCCACACGTCCTTGCTCTTTCCCTCTTCTCTCCATCTCAGGGACAACAAATGAAAGACATCTTCACTCACTCTACAGACATGGAGGACCTTGTCCCCACCCCCGCACCTCCCCCTCCCCTCCCCCCACACCACCCCAATCCCTCTCCATGCCACTCAACCCCCACCCACACCCCACTCCCTTTTTGGAGATGGTGGAGAGGATGGTGTCGTCCACTGAAGGAGGTGGTGGTGTGGTGGAGACAGACAGACAGACAGACAGAAGACAGACACCACACACACAACACACAACACAACACACAACACGCACGCACGCACGCACGCACACACAACACACACACCACACACACACACAACACACACAACACACAATAGAGAGAGAGATGGTGACAAATTAAGCAGGGACCCAACGCTGGGACTCTTCTCTCATCTCGATGAATTAAGACTCGAGTGATACTTTGTTATGTTTGTTTGTTGTGTCGTGCGTGCGGCGTGCGTGTATGTGTGTGTTTGTGTGTCTGTCCCCAGTCTGAAGAAGGAGAACAATAATTATGCAGATCGGTCGGCTCCAACAGCGGGTGTCTAGATTATTGTCGTGTGTCTGTTGTACTGTATGTCCGTAGCTCTCTGTCTCTGTCTGTCTGTCTCTGTCTCTCTGTCTTCTCTGTCTCTGTCTGTCTGTCTGTCTGTCTGTTGTCTGTCTGTCTGTCTTCTCTCTCTCTCTCTCTCTCTCTCTCTCTCTCTCTCTCTCTCTCTCTCTCTCTCTCTCTCTCTCTCTCTCTCTCTCTCTCTTTCTCTTCTCTTCTCTTCTCTCCCTCCCTCCCTCTCTCTCTCTCCCCGCCTCTCTCCCTCTCTCCCCCCCCCCCTTTCTCTCAATGCCCAGTTTATACAGAAGGCAGACAATGATCGGACAGCGAAGGGATGGTGGCTTGTCATCACGAGTTTACACTTTATGTCACGTGATTTTCGGACAATGAAGAAGGGACAGTTTTGGGGTGTGATGAAACTGAAGGATGTTGAGGTTGTGGCAAGTGACTAACGGGCAAACAGTCTGATGAAGGATACGAAAGCATTGTAAGGATTGGATATTATCATTAAGGATTGAATACTGCATTTGAAAACAAAGCGAAAGAAGACGCCAGAGTCAGTTCCTAGTCATTTTTTAAAATCTGAAATTACTTCATATAATCTGATTTTCTTTTTAGACATGTCCATCTTTGAAACCAACGTGATAATAACGATCACTCTTTAAATAATATATAAAAAACCAAACACCTGGCATCTAATCTATTCTGTTGTGGCTTATTCCAGTAGATGTGAATATACCGCACGATTTCTTGATAACTGCGACAATCTGATAGAGACATCAATGAATGTAGGACTATTTCCCGAAATCATCACATAAAGACGACAGTGATGATCCAAGTTAAATCAAACGCTTCAAACTGAAATCACATGTCTCAATAGGACAACGATAAGACATGTGATGAAAGAGATAGACTGCAGAAATCGTTCAAAATCTTGTTTTTTGTTGTTGTTGTTTTAATTCAACAACTAGACTAGTGTGACAGACTGTGACATAAAAAGGATATTTGTTGATCACTGTGGCTCCTTGGTTCATGGACGAAATACTAGATAAAATAGATGACGAATCATTGTATTGTGCAAACTGTATGCAGCTTTGTTGAAAACTTGAACCATTCTGGGTTTTGTAAACGGCGTTTTCATTGTTATTGATAAGGCAAACTTTTCTGACACTGCCAGTATATAACTGCCTTGCTGGTGTCATCGACCTTTCTCCATTGACAGAAAGAAGGAAAAGCAAAAGCCCCACTGGAAGTGATTCCAACATTTGTCTTCGTGTGTGTGTGTGTTGTGTGTGTGTGTGTGTGTTTGTGTGTGTGTGTGTGTGTGGTGTGTGTGTGTGTGTGTGTGTGTGTGTGTGTGTGTGTGTGTGTGTGTGTGTGTGTGTGTGTGTGTGGAGAGAGAGAGAGAGAGAGAGAGAGAGAGAGAGGAGAGAGAGAGAGAGAGAGAGAGAGAGAGAGCTAGGAGCAGGGCTGTTAGAGAAGGATGCAGGGTGTACGGTTGCTGAAGACGTCCTGATAGATGATTACGTCACTCTTGGTGGGATGCTGGAGCCTGCAGCAACAGCATCTGCTTGTCTGTCTGTCTGTCTGTCTCTCTTCCCTTCTTTCTATCTTTTCTTTCCTCTCACTTGTCTGTATCCTTCTGCCTCTCCACCCCCTCCCCCCCCCCCCCCCCCCCCCCCCCCCCCCCGCTCTTTTTCTTTTTTTTTGTCTCCGCTGTCTGTCCTCTCTCTCTCTCTCTCTCTCTCTCTCTCTCTCTCTCTCTCTCTCTCTCTCTCTCTCTCTCTCTCTCTCTCTCTCACACACACACACACACACACACACACACACACACACACACACACACACACACACACACACACACTTTCTCTCTCTCCCCTCTCTATCAACACATGGGGTGGATGTCTCACTCCAAGTAATGATGTCATGCTAGACTTTTAAAGGACCTTCCGACACTTTTTATACTTTTTTGTTGTTGTTTTTTAAGTTAAAAAATGGGCGGTTGAGAACGGCGGTGGTTTGTTGTTGTTTTCTTTTAAGTTGAAGAAAAGGGAAACTTGTTGTGTTTTTTATATACGGACAGGAGTGCAGGTGTCATGCAAAATTGATGCAGCTGTGATTTGGTATTAAAATGGATGATTTAATTACGGCTGCACTACGGTCTGTACCCCCATTAGCTTAATGGCCGACTCCTCTCTCCGGAGCTAGCTGCAGTTCTGTGCACACCCCCGTCTTTCAGGGAGTTAGTTGGCGTGCATTTAGAAAGGTGTCAAAGTTGAATGTCGTCTGCTCACTTTAAAATTTGAGCAGGAAATTTGGTGAAATGAAGCTGGGGTTCTGTCTTTTTTTGTTTTGTTTGTTTGTGTAGAGGGTCCTACACGGGAATTATCTAAGTCGCCACTCTAATTCCCGTTCCGTCTGATTCGGTACCGGAAATCTTAGAGTTCTTAGAATAATTTCTATTTTCTTCAGTAACCCTAAAGAAGAGTAGGGCTCAGCTACTTATGGGCCGGGGAGTGATAAAGGGGGATAGTAAGAGGAAAGTAGAAAATAGAAGGAAAAGAAAATATAGAAGAGGTAGGAAAGTAGGTGAAGTGAAATTAACTAACCTCAACTCACTCAGCAGCCACACTGAACACACTGAACGTGACGAACAACAACATTCATTCAATATGACTCCAGACCGAGCGAATTGGGTTTACCACATATATTCCACAACACAACCTACAACACTACCACATTACACAAAACCCCAATGACTAATTGTACTACAAGTACAATTAAAAAACAAAGATATATATTCTGTTCAGTCAAATACCAAAAATAGAACAAGATCAATCTCCGATCAAGGCCATTGATAAAGACAACAATTATAAGGGTGGAGATTTAATGATGGGGCAAGCAGGTGTGACAGGGTAGAAACCCGACGATGTTCCTGTAATCAAAGAACATACACTGTAAAAAACATCACCACAAAACATCCATCACTGAGCTTGTTTACAACACAGCTCAATTACCAAAAGGCATTCTCACCCTATTCAATTTACCATTCTCATGAGAATTAAATATTCTCAGAACAATCTAACATCACCTCTAAAATTATTTCATAATTTTAGTAGTTAGTATTACACACGTTTCATTTACTTTAGAACAGATGATGGTCCATCCTATGAAACTGTGCAAGCATCCCAACATGTCTCATTTACTTTAGGACAGATGATGGTCTATCCTATGAAACTGTGCAAGCATTAATTAATAAGAAGGACTAATTTATTTTAAATAAATGTCCACAATGACATTCCAATGCCATTTCACCCATTCTAGAATTACTAAATGATTTATCACAAATAAATCACAATTCTAATAATAAAATCATCACTACATAATTTTAATAACTTGTCTCACAACATGTCTCATTTACTTTAGGACAGAGGATGGTCCATCCTATGAAACTGTGCAAGCATCCCAACATGTTTCATTTACTTTAGGACAGATGATGGTCCATCCTATGAAACTGTGCAAGCATTAATTAATAAGAAGGACTAATTTAGTTTAAATAAATGTCCGCAATGACATTCCAATGCCATTTCACCTATTTTAGAATTGCTACATGATTTATTATAAATAAATCACCATTCTTAATGATAAAAATCATTACAAAATCAGGTAGGCCTTCACACCCATAATATATATTTGTAGTGCAAAACCACACTAGAATATTTTCAGCATTTTAATAATAACTGAACAATATTCTACCAAAAATTAATCTTACAACAAAGACCATGACGGTGCCAAAATTCAAAATTCACCCCACGCTTCCTTTGTTCGAAGCGATCGTACGTATGTACGTACGAAGTTACGTTCACTGTTAATTCACAGGTTGAAAGCCTGTGAAATTAAATCAAACATATAGACTTCCTGAACCTTCCAAAACTATTCTGAATTAAGCTGAAATTGGCTTAAACAGATAGTTTGATCAAAAACGAAGTTAAAAAATAAAACAAACCTTAATCAGGAACATCTAGACTCAGGAGCGAGTCTCTGTCACGCTCCCTTCCCTCACTAGGCCCAGGCAGGAAGTGAGATTTAAAAAACAGAACTATCCCGATAGGCACTCTTTTTTTTTTAAGGGGCCATCACTCAACTCTACAAGGGAGTTACTGCACTTAACGCTTAGTAACACACCAAACAAAAATACGTTCTTGTGAGGGGGGTTACACACACCCTTCGCAGGAAAATGTTGCTATCTTTTTTTCCAAAAAAGTGCCAACATTTCAAACAAACAAAAAACTCTACCCTCTGGGGCAAAAAACCTTCAAGTCTTGAACTTGAACAAAAATGCATACCCAATCCAAGGTGGGTATCAACGTTTATCCTAAAAAATCATTTTAGACAAAACCTTTTAAAGTCTCTGGTTGATTTTAATTCTGCATATCGACCCAATCTAATTTGAATACTGAAAACAGAACACACAAAAACATTCCACATTTTACAGATGTAGAAAATGTAAACCCGAACATGACTCTCACAAAGTCACACCCTGCAAATATGCAGCAAAACAAACATTCATAAAAACGTAAACTTGTAGACTCATAAAGTCACACCCTGCAAATTAGCAGCAAAACAGAAACATTCAAAAAACATGAACTTGTGGACTCAAAAAGTCACCCTCTGCAAATATGCAGTAAAACAAAACCATACACAAGAATTACAGCAATCTCAAGACCACCCTTGGTTGCTGACTTTCGCCCTCCTTCTGTTCCTGCAACTGTTTAGGTTGCACAGGAACAGAATCACACCTGTCGGTCAGATCCGGAGTTTGAACGCTAACAGGATCTCTATGCAAAATAGATCTCCTTGGTGCAGGCACTGGCTTCCATTCCGACTTCTCTGGGATGGACTTTTCCCAGCCAGGCCTACCCACACCAGACAACGAACTCCTCTGACCAACTGGCAAACTCTTACGCCTTTTATGGGAGCCATCTCTCAGGGCATCCCACTGGTTGTTGGAAAAAAGGCTTGGAAGCACCAATGCCTTGACCACAATCCTTTTTTTCCTGCTTATCAGGAAAACAACTTGGACCGTCTTTTCCTCTACACCATTTCCTTCTGGAAAGGTGAGGAAAATGAACATTGTCCCGATGGTTGCCTCTAGAGCTACCATCCGCAACCACTTTCTGGTCGCGTACATTCCGAACACCACCCTGACCACTACCACAACCTCGCCGATGTGGCGGTATGTAGCAGCCGGGTTTGTTCCTGTAGGAGGATTTTTCGGGTTTTGCAGAAACCCCGTTCTCACCGACTTCTACTTTAGTAGACTTCTTTCTCCGCTTTGCCGACTGCGACTTGACCGGGCAATCACGAACAACGTGGCCAACACCTTTGCATCGGTAGCAGGAACTTTTTGGCTTCTTTGAGTGGCCTCTGAGTCTCTCTGCTACCATGCCTGCCAACTCTTTATAGTTGATGGCCACTTTTGCATGTTCCTGATGTGTCCGGCCCGTCACAGCTGACATAAGCCCTGAGGATGATTCCTCTAACTGCCTGACTGACTTCAACAGCGAGGTCAAGTCAGGCGAAGCAGAACCTGGTCTGCCGAACTCATTCTTGAGTTCTCGAGCCATAATGGGCTCACATGACATGAAACTCTTCATGAACACAAAATAAACATTTCTGGCACACTCATCATGCGAATACAAATCACACTTATTCAACCGAATAAAATTTGACCACACATGCGCCAGAAAGTCCGATGGATTGTCACTTTTGTCCATCCGCATCAGTAAGAACTCGGCCAGCAGTTCCACTTGGGTTTTCACATTGCCGAAGACATCATTTAGACGGTTGACAATGTCCATGGCAGAAGAGCAGGACTTGACGAGCTCCCATGCCACACCACGCAGACTGCGCCGAACGCTGGCCAACACATCAGAGGGGGAGTCGTTCCCTCTCATCAGCACATCGACTTGCTCCTCCCACTTAGCGAAGTCGACCTCATCACCACCTGTTGGCCTCGATCCAGTGAAGATGCCAAGCGGTGCCAAAGGCGTAGATGGCACCACGTGGACCTGGATCCTGGTCTGTAGCAGGGCTGCCATCTCAGCATCCTGCTTGTCGACCCTCTCCCTCAACAGGCGGTGACCTTCCTCCAGGGCAGTGAGCGTCTCCCGTAACTGCCGGTTCTCCTCCTCAACCGCAGTCACCCTCGCTCGTACCCCATCATCTCCCAGTTGCTTCATCTCTGGTCCCTCACTTCGACTGATCATGATCTTTATGGATGAGGAACCTGAACTTACAGTTAACGTTAATTTTCCATTAAAAATTTATGGATGAGGAACCTGAACTTACAGTTAACGTTAATTTTCCATTAAAAATTTTGTTTATCTTTTTCTTTGGGAATTTTAAAAATTCCTACACAACTTTATCACACTGTTAGCAAAAAATTAATTTAAGCTAACAACAAAAAATTACTAGGACAACATTTCTGCTCTCAGCAAAATTACAATTTTGCTAACCAAAATTTCACTTTCTCTGAAATTTTAATTTCCTTCCAAAATTTTACAATACTGTTAGCCAAAAATTAATTAAGCTAACGACAAAAATTCTTTCTCAGAGCAAAATTTTTGCTCTCTGCAAAATTTGAATTTTGCCTACGCTTTCACTTTCAGTGAAATTTAAACTTTCAAACACACACAAAAGACGTCACACCTTGTGAAATTCAAAGTTCCACAAAGATCGCAAACATCCACTCACGGTGGAGTTGCAACTTCAAAACAGACTAACAGAAAAACACTCCCTAGCCCCACATTGGGCGCCAGAAATGTAGAGGGTCCTACACGGGAATTATCTAAGTCGCCACTCTAATTCCCGTTCCGTCTGATTCGGTACCGGAAATCTTAGAGTTCTTAGAATAATTTCTATTTTCTTCAGTAACCCTAAAGAAGAGTAGGGCTCAGCTACTTATGGGCCGGGGAGTGATAAAGGGGGGATAGTAAGAGGAAAGTAGAAAAATAGAAGGAAAAGAAAATATAGAAGAGGTAGGAAAGTAGGTGAAGTGAAATTAACTAACCTCAACTCACTCAGCAGCCACACTGAACACACTGAACGTGACGAACAACAACATTCATTCAATATGACTCCAGACCGAGCGAATTGGGTTTACCACATATATTCCACAACACAACCTACAACACTACCACATTACACAAAACCCCAATGACTAATTGTACTACAAGTACAATTAAAAAACAAAGATATATATTCTGTTCAGTCAAATACCAAAAATAGAACAAGATCAATCTCCGATCAAGGCCATTGATAAAGACAACAATTATAAGGGTGGAGATTTAATGATGGGGCAAGCAGGTGTGACAGGGTAAGAAACCCGACGATGTTCCTGTAATCAAAGAACATACACTGTAAAAAACATCACCACAAAACATCCATCACTGAGCTTGTTTACAACACAGCTCAATTACCAAAAGGCATTCTCACCCTATTCAATTTACCATTCTCATGAGAATTAAATATTCTCAGAACAATCTAACATCACCTCTAAAATTATTTCATAATTTTAGTAGTTAGTATTACACACGTTTCATTTACTTTAGAACAGATGATGGTCCATCCTATGAAACTGTGCAAGCATCCCAACATGTCTCATTTACTTTAGGACAGATGATGGTCTATCCTATGAAACTGTGCAAGCATTAATTAATAAGAAGGACTAATTTATTTTAAATAAATGTCCACAATGACATTCCAATGCCATTTCACCCATTCTAGAATTACTAAATGATTTATCACAAATAAATCACAATTCTAATAATAAAATCATCACTACATAATTTTAATAACTTGTCTCACAACATGTCTCATTTACTTTAGGACAGAGGATGGTCCATCCTATGAAACTGTGCAAGCATCCCAACATGTTTCATTTACTTTAGGACAGATGATGGTCCATCCTATGAAACTGTGCAAGCATTAATTAATAAGAAGGACTAATTTAGTTTAAATAAATGTCCGCAATGACATTCCAATGCCATTTCACCTATTTTAGAATTGCTACATGATTTATTATAAATAAATCACCATTCTTAATGATAAAAATCATTACAAAATCAGGTAGGCCTTCACACCCATAATATATATTTGTAGTGCAAAACCACACTAGAATATTTTCAGCATTTTAATAATAACTGAACAATATTCTACCAAAAATTAATCTTACAACAAAGACCATGACGGTGCCAAAATTCAAAATTCACCCCACGCTTCCTTTGTTCGAAGCGATCGTACGTATGTACGTACGAAGTTACGTTCACTGTTAATTCACAGGTTGAAAGCCTGTGAAATTAAATCAAACATATAGACTTCCTGAACCTTCCAAAACTATTCTGAATTAAGCTGAAATTGGCTTAAACAGATAGTTTGATCAAAAACGAAGTTAAAAAATAAAACAAACCTTAATCAGGAACATCTAGACTCAGGAGCGAGTCTCTGTCACGCTCCCTTCCCTCACTAGGCCCAGGCAGGAAGTGAGATTTAAAAAACAGAACTATCCCGATAGGCACTCTTTTTTTTTAAGGGGCCATCACTCAACTCTACAAGGGAGTTACTGCACTTAACGCTTAGTAACACACCAAACAAAAATACGTTCTTGTGAGGGGGGTTACATTTGTTTACTTTTTCCTGGGTGAAACGTTTAGTTACTATCATTGTTATTATTATTGTTGTTGCATTAGCAGCAGTAGTAGTAGTAGTAGTAGCAGTAGCAGTAGTAGTAGTAGTGGTAGTGGTGGTAGTAGTAGTAGTAGTAGTAGTAGTAGTAGTAGTAGTAGTAGTAGTAGTAGTAGTAGTAGTAGTAGTAGTAGTAGTAGTAGTGTGTTGTGGCTACCAATCGGAACGTGGCTACCGCAAGGGTGGGCAGAAACGGTCGCATACGCAAAAAATTCACCATCGGTGAACTTGGAACTCTCGCCGAGGAAAGTAAAAAAAATAAAAACACCCTAGCATGCAATGGCCACCTGGAGGAGGTCAGATTGTTAGGATTCTGTTGCCCCCAGACACACTGCCTGCATATCTGCGTCTTTCCCTGCAATGCCCCAGTGACCCCCAGCGAGTGAAAGCATCATAGACACATGACAGGTACAGGCAGGTAGTCTCATCTGTCGGTATCACTGGGTATGGCTTTAGCCTCTGCATCCAATGACACCGGTATAGTCTTCTTTATTCCACGTGCTCCAGGGGCTCGCTGGCCCTGCCATGCCGATGTGATGGAATCGCATCAGTCGCGCCACAGGATTTGGTGATGATGCCAATGAGAGAAACTGGTGGTCTACCTTTCTTTTTCTTCTTGCCTTAAGAGACAGTCTTGATGGCACAGGCAGGTTGTACACATTGAATTTCTCGCTATATCTGGACTACTCTGAGAGTTGACTCAGAAGTGTGCACGTTAATCATTCTGAGGGTTTAGTTCTGAACAGATGTATTCCATTCAGTGGCCTTTGTTCTTAGAGTTATGTTACAACAGGTGTATTGTTTTATGAAATAGAATCTCTCTCTCTCTCTCTCTCTCTCTCTCTCTCTCTCTCTCTCTCTCTCTCTCTCCTCTCTCTCTCTCTCTCTCTCTCTCTCTCTCTCTCTCTCTCTCTCTTCCTTCTCTCTCTCTCTCTCTCTCTCTCTCTGACTCCAAATCAGCCACACAGAGAGTGAGAGAGAGCCACCAAAAAATAATAAAACCAGATAAAAATGTCCACAGCTTTTAGCACTAGTCTGGGCCTGCCACCAGCCACAGCCAGGAGTCTGTTCCCACACTGGACAATGGCCATTAGCAATAGAATCGCGATCACCACTAACTCATATTTCATTGCAGACATCGGATAAGGAAACAAACCAAAAAAAAACGAAATAAAAACTATCCAAACTACAGGCTCATTCTGTGGTTTAGAAGAGCACAAAATGAGTCATCCAAGCCGAGTTATATTTTAGCCGTTTTTGCAGCTGCTGCTACTGCTTTTGTTGTTTGTTTGTTTTTTTCTAAGCAAAAAGAACAAAGCTGGTCTACTGTGGTGGTAGCGTGTGACATCAGTGGTTGTAGACAATAAAAAAAAAAGAAGAAAGAAATGAATCGGAACCACCAGCATCTTGTTACAGCATGTGCAGTATCAGACCGATCAATCTCCATGTGTGGATATATCAACCCCCTGTCCTGTTTAACAACAAGAAACAAAATGAGTTGCTTTTGACTTCTGGCCCCTGTGGCGGGTAAATGCTGGTCAAAATGACGCCTGTGTTTGTGCAGCATTAGAAATCACTTTCCCCACTCCACACTATCGGCTTGCTGTTCAGCTTACAAGGCACACAGACTGCAGAGGTGTCTCTTGAAGCGTGAGAAAATATGCGTGTGTTTGTGTGTCTGTGTGTGTTGTGTTAGTGTGTGTGTGTGTGTTCTGTGTGTGCGCGTGTGTCTGTGTGTGTGTGTGTGTGTGTGCGCGCGCGCAAGCGGTGAGGGGGGCATCAACAATTACCTGGAGGAGTCAAGCCGTCAGGCATCTCATTTGTGCTAGCTACCCTTGTTAGCATGCTGATATGCTCCAGATAAGCAGCATTGTTTCACTACAGAAAGTCTGAAACGTGTGTACGCGCACGCACGCGCGCACACACACACACGTACCCACACACGCACCATTCACTCACGAACGCGCGCTCGCACACACACACAGTGTGTGTGTGCGCGCGCGCGCACGTGGGTGTGTGTTTGAGTGTGCGCACGTGTGTGTGTGAAAACATAACTATGAGAGAACAGAGGGAGAGATAGGGGGTTGTAATAGTTTCTGACCGTCCAAATAGATGATTACGTCACTAATGAGGTGATGCCAGGGCCTCCAGCAACAGTGTCTGTCTGTCTGTCTGTCTGTCTGTCTCTCTATCTCTGTCTCTCTGTGTCACTGTCTCTCTGTCTGTCTGTCTCTCCTCTCCTCTTCTCTCCCTTTCTCCCTCCCTCACTCCTTCCCCTCACCACCTCTCTTTCTACCCATCCCTATCTCTTTCGCTCGACCATCCCCCATCCTATGCTCTCTCTCTCTCTCTCTCTCTCTCTCTCTCTCTCTCTCCTCTCTCTCTCTCTCTCTCTCTCTCTCTCTCTCTCTCTCTCTCTCTCACCTCTTCCGAACCTCCCTTCCTGCCCCTCCCCTCCTTCCCTCCCTCTCTTCCTGCCCTGCCAGCTCTCTCCTCTGTCTCTCCTTCAATTAACACTTGTGGGTCGGCCTTAATGTATCACTCTATGTCATCATGTCATGCAAGACTTTAAAAAGGATCCCACGCAATGTTGTTGGAATTTTGTTCCTTTAATTTGTTTTTGTTTTTTGACGTGATGTTTTTCCTTGAGTTTTTTTGTGTATGTAAAAGAAAAACGAGAACTGTTTTTACAGTCAGGGAATGCAGGTGTCATGCAAAATTGATGCAGCTGTGATTTGGTATTGAAATGGATGATTCAATTATGGCTGCACTACGGTTTGTACCCCCGTTAGCTTAATGGTTCCTCTCCTTCACGCTGGCTAAGCTTATGTGCATCGTTTGTCAGTGAATTTAAACTCGTTTTCGAGAGAGAGAGAGAAAAAAAAAGGCGATAAGCTGGGTGTCTTCTATTTACTTTCATGATTTGACCAGGGTATTTTGTGAAATGAAGCTGACATCTTGCCTTCTCCTTCTGTGCTTTTACTTTACCCGATTGAGTTTTCAGTGCAAGTAATTCATAGCAGAAATAGTAGTAGAAGTTTTGACAGGAGTAGCAGTGTTAGTATTAGGATTAGTAGTGGTAGTAGCAGCAGCAGCAGCAGCAGCAGCAGCAGCAGCAGCAACAGTAGCAGCAGCAGCAGCAGCAGCAGTAGTAGTAATAGTAGTAGTAGTAGTAGTAGTAGTAGTAGTAGTAGTAGTAGTAGTAGTAGTAGTAGTAGTAGTAGTTATAGCAGAGTGTTAGTACCAGTGTTAGTACTAGTAGCCCAGTGTTAGTACTAGTAGCAGTGGAAGTAGTAGTAGTTATAGCAACAGCAGCAGAAGTGGTAGTAGTGGTGGTGGTGGTAGTAGTACAGCTAGCAGCAGCAGCAGCAGCAGCAGCAGCAGCAGCAGCAGCTAGTAGAGTAGTAGTAGTAGTAGTAGTAGTAGTAGTAGTAGTAGTAGTAGTAGTAGTTACAGTAGCAGTGACTCCATTCCCGTACAAGTTCTTCAGGAATAACTATAAACCGAGTTCTCCGAGCCCAAACGCGCGTAACACCTTACACTTTCGGTATAAAAGGCATCCATCCACCTTTGGCCACGCTGTGGCCAGTGGTATGGACAACATCAACAGACTCACCTGCAGACCCCGTTTACAATCTGCCAGCTTGAGAGGGATGGACACACACACACCTGGCTAAGGTCAACATGCCCAGGTGCTCTGTCCCATCGTCTCCTCAAAGACTTTAAGCAGAAGTGGAAAGAAATGAAAGGTTTTGGCAAACATATGTATATAGGCATGCATATGTATATTGGCATACATATGTATACAGGCATACAGAGGTATAGGCAATGTATAGGTATTATAAGTATAGGCATACAAAAGTATAGGCATACAGAGGTATAGGCACTATAGGTATAGACATACAAAAGTACAGGCATGAATAAGCATACACTGGTATAGGTGCATGTAGATAAAAGGCATATCTAGGTACAGGCACACACCGATATAGCTTATAGGCATATATAGATTAGCAGTGAAGCTGCAGGATATGGGGGTTAACTAAGTGTCTGTGTCAATTGTCGCTGGACAGGTTTCTTTCTAGGCACACGTAATTCATCAGTCATCCCAGCTTTTCTGCTTGGGGTCAGGATGACACAGGGTATCGTTCTCTGTCTCTGTCTCTGTCTCTGTTCTCTCTCTCTCTCTCTCTCTCTCTCTCTCTCTCTCTCTCTCTCTCTCTCTCTCTCTCTCTCTCTCTCTCTCTCTCTCTCTCTCTCTCTCATGCGCGTGAATGCCTATTTAAAAAATTACGAAACGAATGCGTAAAGACACGTCATCGGTGAGGTATGCCAACAAAAATCGGTTCTGTAAATTTTAGAAAAAAACGAAACAAACAAACAAACAAAAAAGCCCGAAAAAAACCTACAACACACACACACACAAACACACACACACGCACGCACGCACACACACACACACGCACGCACGCACCACACACCACACACCACACGCACGCACTCTCTCTCTCTCTCTCTCTCTCTCTCTCTCTCTCTCCTCTCTCTCTCTCTCTCTCTCTCTCTCTCTCTCTCACACACACACACACACGCACACACACACACACACTCACACTCACACTTCACACTCACACACACGCGCACGCTCACGCACTGACACGTACACACGCACGCACGCACGCAGATGGAAACAAAAACTAAAAATAAACCGGCACCAGTCCACCGCAGCTTTTAGCACTAGTCTGGGCCTGCCGCCAGCCACAGAAGCCTGCTCCCACACTGGACAATGGCCATTAGCAATAAAATCACCACTAACTCATATTTCATTGCAGGCATCCTACAAATAAAAAAAGAGAAAAGAAAAATTTCCCAAACCACTGGCCCAGTCTGTGGCGTTGAAAAGCGTACGTGAGTCATCCAGGGCTGGGTATATTCTTCACTTTATTTTTCTTGGTAAAAGAAAACAGGGTGCTGTGCTTAAAGCATTGTATTGATAGTAGTAAAAGACCCCCCCCAAAAAAGAAAGCAAGGAAGAGGGATATTACCATCTTGTTCCAGCATGGGCAGAATCAGGCTGATCAATCTCCAATGTGGATATCAACTGCCTCTCCAGTTGAATAAAAAACATAACTACAAAAAGATGAAAGAAAAAATACAACCCCCCACCCCGTCCTACAAAACAAGTGAGTGGCTTTGACTTTTGGCCCTGAAGGCAGGAAAAAACGATGGTGCAATAATGGCGATGTTTGTGCAGCAGTAGAAATCACTTTCCCCTAATGAGCTGCTATTCAGGTTTCAAGACAAACTGCCTGGTGTGTGGTGAGGCGTGAGTAAGTGAGTGAGGAATTAGAGGGGGGGGGGGGGGATGTGCAGTGGGGACGGGGGACAGTGGGGGGATGGGGGGGGGGGGTGGCTCAATCAGTGTGGATGACAGGTGAAGGGAGAAAGCAGTCAGCCTATCGGCCAGTTCAATCTTGTTCACCGCCCTTGTCGGCACATTGATCTGCTCTTAATGGATGTTTGTTACCACAAGGAGACGGGGAGGTGGCGGGGTGGGGGGTGGGTGGGGGGGGGGGGGGGGTGCGTGTGTCAAGCGCGCACGTGCGCACACAAATGCGTATCATATATATGTATATATATAGTATGAATATATATATTGTTTATATTTTATATTATATATATAATGAATTATAATTAAGCAGACAAAAGTTACAAAGTTCACAAAGAGGGTTCACAGTTCTTTTTTGCTTCCATGGAATTCATTGCTGCATGGGAACAGGTAAAACAAACGTGAAGAGACATCATACAAGGAAACATACGTACATACATATACATGCATACATACATACATACATACACACATACATACATACATACATACATACATACATACATACATACATACATACATACAATACATACATACATGTATGTGTGCAGGCACGACTATAGACAGGTTTTTTTTTAAGATGGAATAAACATTCTTGGAAAAGAAGACTATCAAACAAGCTTTACTAGACAACTTTACAGGTATTTTAAACACAAGACTTCTTTGTACACTGCGAACACACACACACACACACACACACACACACACACACACACACACACACACACACACACACACACACACACACACATACACACACACACACACGCACACACACACACACGCACACACACAAACACACACACACACACACACACACACACACACACACACCACACACACACGCGCGCGCGTCTCTACAGTTATAAACCAATTTTCCTTTAATGATTCCTTGTCTGCTCCTCCCATTTTTTTTATGTACCAGTGTGACCTCTTGTGTGTGTGTGTGTGTGTGTGTGTGTTTTGTGTGTGTGTGTGTGTTCTCTCTCTCTCTCTCTCTCTCTCTCTCTCTCTCTCTCTCTCTCTCTCTCTCTCTCTCTCTCTCTCTCTCTCTCTCTCTCTCTCTCTCTCTCCCCCCTCCCTCTGTTTGGCTTGGTCAGTCACACCACGCTTTATTCCGGCATTCTCTTACGTTAGAAAGCAGTGTTGTTTGTTTCTTATCTGCAGCATCTACAAAGCAGGCATATCTCAAAGCGTCAATCAATCCCCCCAAAACAACAACAAAAAGCACGTAGCAAAAGCAACGGCTCGTCTGTTAAAAGACTATGTCGTGTTGTTGTTGATGTTGTTGTTGACACACTATCATATTCTGCAGAGGGGACAGGGGCGGTGGGGGGGGGGGGGGGGGGGGGTACCGTTAGAAAGACAGAAAGCAGACGACACGCCCCGTGATTCCATGGAGCTGAATGGCCACAGCAGCCGTTGGGCGTCATACCTCACGCCTGACTGCTCACCTGTGGCTGCGATTTGTCATCTTACCCCCCTCTATTCCCCCCATCCCTGATCCTTTATAACACCATCCCTCCTCATCCTACCCCCAGCCCCAGTCTCCTCTTTTGTCTCTGTGTGTGAATCCTGTTTATAAAGCCATTTTCATCGGACCAGCCACCCAACTGTAATACACAACATGCTTAAACTCGTTATGCCAAACAAGCATGCAGACTTATACTCTGAAATGTATGCGTGTGCGTATGTGTGCGCGCACATACACACATATACAAACACGCGCGTGTGGATTCGCGTGCATGCTCCTGCGTGCATGGGGATAAGTAGATGAAGACACTGAGATAAGAAGAAAACGAAAACAAACAAAACAAGAAGAAGAAAACACACACAAAAAAAATGTCAAATATTGACAGCATGTACTAGAAGTTAAGTCTAAGCCCTTAGTATGATTATAGGCTTAAAGTATCCCAGAGGTCAGTGTGTTAGAAACCGAACTGAAATAATGACTGCCCAAAGGGGGCACAGAGCTGAAACACATCATACCTGAAAACGTCATGTCCGAGGAGTCACGTCAGAAGAGCCACGTCAGAAGAGTCACGTCAGAAAACCCTTCTGAATGCAGTTTTGAAAGAACAAGACAGTTTTAAAAGTGTGATGTCACGGAGACAGCAGAGCGGGACTCGGCTAATTAAACCCCTTGGTTGTATCAGTCTGTAGTGAGAAGGGAAGACTGTTTTGTTCCCCCTTTTTTCAAACCGATTAAAGGTAGTTCTTGATGATGGTAATTTATGCAAGAAAATGGTGGACAGTGCGAAAAACAGGTTCATGTTACCAATCGTGTGGCGTGCGTAAGACCAGCATCTTATGGCAGCCCACCAATGATGTTTGCATCCCTTTACCGGTGAATTTGGGTTTGAT
Source organism: Stramonita haemastoma (assembly GCA_030674155.1). Taxonomy (NCBI): domain Eukaryota; kingdom Metazoa; phylum Mollusca; class Gastropoda; order Neogastropoda; family Muricidae; genus Stramonita; species Stramonita haemastoma. The sequence goes on from CM060320.1 coordinate 18,097,025, forward strand.
GTTGTAAGATACTAAAGCAAGATCCATTCAGTTGTTCAATGTACCACTGACATGCAGATTAAAAGGCACAAAGGATAGAACGTTGAACCGTTTTCAGTGGTGTTGGAAAAGGAAGGCGGCCACGCCATTCATTGGCATAACAGAGTTGTGCAGATGCCCTCTTGAGGATTTAGCTGCAATAGAAGTTACTCGCTGCAGAATGAATATTGTACAGATCTGCCTCATCATGGCTTGGCTTCGCGAACGAAGATTAAGGGCACTGTCCACGTCTGGTGCAGGCTCGCTGGTGGCTGTTCAGTCCAATGCGTGACAAACAAACCCGGCCGCAGCGGCTGCAGGGGAAAGTCGATTCTGGGGTTGATGTAGGGGGGACGTGGTTCTTCCTCCTCATTCGCCTCTCCTCAAGGGCCGCTCTGCGATTGTCCTCAAAGGAGGAGACCGACTGATGCACAGTGTGTCGCCAGGCCTGCCGGTCAGCAGCAAGGACTGACCACTGGTTATGGTCTATGAGGCAGGCTGACAGAGATTTCTTCAGAGAGTCTTTAAATCTCTTCTTTGGTGCGCCTCTGTAGCGGTGTCCGGTGGAAAGTTCACCGTAGAGAACCATCTTCGGTAGGCGATGGTCCTCCATTCTGCCTACATCCCTTCAAAATAACAACAAAGCGACAGTAACATTAAGTTTTCCAGGAATCGCAGAGCCGATCAGCCGTGTGTCCCCTTTAATTTCACTTTCAGTTTTTGTTGGGTTGAATGGGGGTTTGGTTGTCCTTTTTGTTTGTTTTAGCCTTTTTTTGTTTTGCGTTGGGTTTTGGTTTAGTTCGGTTTATAGTTTGCTGGTGGGGCCAGGGGGGTTGTTTGGGGGCTTTGTTTTTTTTTTTTTTCATTTTGGTATTTTTGTTCAGGGCTGTTCGTAGCAATTTCAGCACCCTGAGGCAGCTGCCATTGAAACAAGTAGTTTTGAATTCAGAGCAGATCGCAATGTTTGCGTAGAGTTGTGAGCAGGAGTGAATTATCTGGTAATACAACTGCTCCCTTAATTCAGCTGTCATTCACTTTGATTGATTCACCATTCATGGCCCCTCTTGTTTCTCCTCTCCCCCCCCTCCTTTCCTGTCTCAACCACTTCCCTTCTCCATCCCCATCATTGTCGCCTGTTGTTATCCCATGCCCTTCCCTCGCTATGCAGTTTGTCTGGTAACCAAAACACAGGCTCGTTTTTCTGAAGCCACCTCTGTTGCTGCACAGAATCGCTGTTTGCTGATAGTTGGCTGCCTTGTTGTGGCCAAAAGTGACCACAGTCACTCACCCCTCCCTCCCTCCCCTCCACCCCGCTCCGTTTCACCCATTCACACTTTCGTGTGGACAGGCAGTTACTACAAACATGGAGATTGATCAGTCTCTGTGCCTTCATTCAGTGCTATAAATGCCCCTGCTCCTCTTCATGGTTTTCCGCGTCTCCTCCCAAACAGTCCAGAATCGTGGTGCCAAGGCTTCATCAACCAGGCATGAGTCATGCTCCTTTAAAGACCTTTCTACTTTAAGAGAGGGCTGGCTGTGGCCTGTTTGATGCCTATGTCTGGGGGAACACACGTGTGAAGGTGGTGAGAACTCTGCAGCATACGTGATGGTCATCGTAGAATTGCTACCCAGTCAGTGTCGTACGGGTTGTTCAGTGTTATGTTTATTCCCGCATGGTGGTACTAGGTTCACGAAAAATGGAGACCAATAAAATAGAATCAACAGAAGGAAAACTTACAAAAACAAAACAGGAAAGTTACCATAAAGCATTTGGAAAAGATCTGGAAACAACCCCAGCTACATCAGTCATTGTTTGTGTTCGCAAAAATGCGTTGACTGTTTAACTGGTTCAGTTCGAATTTTAATACCAGATTTCTTATAAATTGTATAAATTCTTCATTGAGCATTGAAAAATATACTTCGTATTTGAAGGCTGTAGTCTTTTATACTTGCACATAGTAGTTTTCTGTACTTGTACATTGTAGTCTTCTGTACTTGTACATTGTAGTCTTCTGTGTTTGTACATTGTAGTCTTTGGTCTCTAGGTAGGCCATCAGTATGTTTTCCTACCAAGGAAGAATATATCTAAATCTGTATATCTGTGTGTGTCAGTATTTGTGCGCGTTCGTGTGTGTGTGTGTGTGTGTGTGTGTGTGTGTGTGTGTGTGTGTGTGTGTGTGGTGTGTGTGTGTGTGCGCGCGCGCATGTATGCATGCATGCACTGAGGTATGCATGCGCTGGGGCATATGCGTATTGTTGAAAATACGGATGTTTTGATTAAAATACGTGTTGTGAAAGACACATCATGAATGATTATTAATGAAGCTTTTCCCACAATACAACAGCCCCATGAATCACGCCATTCACAAACACGTGAACGTTTTCTGGTCCAGAGGAGAGGTGAAAGAGAGGGTGTGAAGTAGGGGGCAGGGAGAAACAGAGGAGGAGGAGGATGGTGAACAGGATTAGGCAGGAGGAGAGAGAGGGAGGACACCCCTCAACCCTGGGTTAGCAGTCAGCCGTGAGATATCAGGCTGTTGTGGCCCATTAAGCCCGCTGTAATCAGGGGACCATGCCGCCCGCTTTGTCTGTCGCCATTGCTTTGTCTGTCGGCATCGCTTTGTCCGTCTTCTTGTTCATGTGCAGCAATGCCACACACACTTAAAAAAAAAGACTGAAAAAAGGGATGCGGTGCTAAATGAAGCATGGTGGTTGCTGTGGTGGGAATGTGTGTGCTGGTGGTGAATGCTTCATGGGTGTGTACAGGGGCTGTTCCTGCTTCATAAATGCCGCATTTCTATGAAGATGAAAAGTAAACAGACACTAAAAGTAAACGAAAAAATAAAAAATCAGATTAAGAAGGGGAAGGAGAGAGGCAAAGGGGTGGGCAGGTGTTTACCATTGGGAATGATAAGATATAGGTACAGCGGAGGGGAGGATCTTCGTCAGTGAGGAATGAATGAAGACTTGACCCCGGCAAAGTTTGTGGTCAGATCGTGTACTTCAAGAAAGCTTTCCTTCATCTGATAGAAGTGTCTGTCATCTATTCATTTCAATATAATTGGGGCTTGACTAGACTGCTTATTGTTTAATTGTCTTTGCATCTTAAAAACAAACCAAAACCAGAAACAAAAACAAATCCACACATTCACTGACACATGCCTTGTCCACTTGTAAAAATGTGGACAAGTATGTGTCAATGAATTATGGCTGTCTAACCGACAGTCTGTGTGTGTGTGGTGGGGGGGGGGGGGGGTCCAAGCGTAAATACACGTGCTTTGCTGATTGCACAGGTAAATGCCAGACTGGTTCCAAACTCTATAGTTATCATGTGAGTTATTAACAATGATGATAACATCATATTAAACAAAACTCTACGAAATGGAGATTTACGAACTTGCAAATGTCACTGGTTGTGACTAAAGTGGATCAGATCAGAATGAGCCAGATAGGGAATGACCAAGACGGAAAACAAACGGAGGTGGGGAGGGGGAGGGGAGGGTTGCAGGACAGGTCACAGTGACAGGACAGCAGTCAACCATGAGAAATTAAGGCTGCTGGCCTGCATAGCTCAAAAGAGTTAATGGGAATAAACTACTGTGAATTGTGTGGCTCATTTCGCCTCCTGTAATAAGGGGACCATGCCGTCTGCTTTGTGTGGCAGTGCGCTGTCTCCCCTTATACTTTACTTGCCGCCACTATGGAAAAAGAACAACAGGGAAAGTGAGAAGCAGTTGAATGACTGGAATGACAGTCGTTATCGGATTGTGCGCTTCTTGATTGATGCTCTGTGTGTAAAGTGGCCACACAAACGTCTGCTTTGTCTTTGTTGCTGTTCTTTCAGATGGCCAGTTTCACAATATAGAATAAAATTTAAAAGACAATCTGTTTCATGTTTGGCTCAATTCGCTAGGGATCTTGAATTGTATGCATTGTATTGAATTGTATTGCATTGTACAGTACAAAATAGTTAATGCATAATGATGGAGAAAAGAGGGTGAGGAATGTGTTTTACCATTAGAAAAATGTACATTGAAGGCTTTTTTGTTGGTTTTTGTTTTTGCTGATCTTGTTGTTGTCTGTGTCATAAAAGAGCGCTTTGGCTATCATTCATGCCCAGAAATGTTAGTGAATACAATAGTATAACAAGAGAAAGAGAGAGAGATTGTTATAATTATTATATTTCCTTCACAATAATTGGTGGTAGGTATTTTACACTTTCTCCATTTTCGTTTGACTGTGTGACTGTTTTGGGCTCTGGTTATTTCTGTTTTTGTTTGTTGTTTTGTTTGTTTGATTGATGGGGGGTGGTTGTTGTTGCTTATTGTTTGTTTTTGTTTTTGGGGGTTGTTTGGGGTTTTTTTGGTCTGGATTTAGTTGTTTTGTGGAATTATTGTTCGTTTTTGTTTTTTTTTGTTTGTTTTTGCTGTTTTCGTGTTTTGGGTGTGATTTTTGTTTTTTGTTGTTATTTTTGGGGGGAGGGGGGATAGGTTTCATTCCAATTTTCACTCCCTGTCGTCTCAACTTCCTTTCTTTCTTGCTTCTACACACACACACACACACACACACACACACACACACACACACACACACACACACACACACACACACACACACACACACAGAACTGACCACCTACATACACAAAAACACACGCATCACATACTACCACACACAACATGCGACAAACACACACCACACAGTACACACTACACACACACAGGAGCCTGCTACATAGCAAGGTAAACTATTCAGGTGGCGGATGTGCCATTACTGATAGACCACTAGGTATGCAAATGGCTATGCAAATCACGACAGCCCCGTGTACTCACTATCTGCCCGCTTAGTTGCCTGTACTCGATCACGACATTTGATTATCCCAGTCTAATAGAATTCTATGCCTATTACCTCCCCCTCCTCCCCCCTCTCTTGCTCCTCCCATCTCAGTCTTCCTCTGTGTGTGTGTTAGTTTGCGTGCGTGTGTGTATGTTGGTGAGAGAGAGAGAGTGGGGTGAGAAAGAGAGAGAGATTGAGAGAGAGAGGCAGGCAGGCAGGCAACAGACAGACAGACAGACAGACAGACAGACAGGGAGGGTGACAAAGGGAGAGAGGGTTGGTGGGGCAGACAGACGGACAAAAGATGTAGGGGTAGGGTAAAAAGAAACACGAGATGAAGAATGAACATTTGTGGTTTTAGGAGAGAGAGAGAGAGAGAGAGAGAGAGAGAGAGAGAGAGAGAGAGAGAGAGAGAGAGGAGAGAGAGAGAGAGAGAAGATTATTTTATTCTTTTATTAGAGGATAATGGAATAAGCACTTACTGATAGCTTTTATAATCCGTCCCCATGATGATTTCAGTTTCGTAAATTTTGCCATCCATTCCTACCGTCACACAATGGTCTACTCTTCTGAATAGTGGAACAGGTTTTAACGTGTACGCGAGATGTTCTGCGTGCGTCCGCACTTGGGACCTATTTTTATACCATTATGGTCTCTCCAAAGGACTTGATGGAGAGAGGTGGAGGAGCGGAGAGGGAGAAGAGGTAGGAAGTTAGACAGACTAAAAGAAATAGGGAAAAAAGCAAAAAGAAGGAAGTGTAAACAGTAGTTTGTGTGTGTGTGTGTGTGTGGTGTGCGTGTGCGTGTGTGTGTGTGTGTGTGTTGTTGTGTGTTGTGTGTGCGTGCGAGAGAGAGAGGGAGTGAGGAGGAGGAGGAGAGAGTGAGTGAGTGAGTGAGTGGGTGTGTGTGTGTGTGTGTGTTGTGTGTGTGTGTTTGTGGGTTGTGTGTGTGTGTTGTGTGAGAGAGTGAGGGGTGTGTGTGTTGGCGGTGGCGTGAGAGAGTGAGTGGGTGGAGGGTGGTGGTGGTTGTGGTTATTCATGTTTGCAGGTGCGTGTATCCGTACATGTAATGTCGGGAGCACGAATAGACAATCGATCTGTACAGACAGGGTGACTGAGAGAAAGGAGAGAGAGAGACAGAGAGCAGAGAGAGACAGAGAACAGAGAGAAGGAGAGCAAGAGAGAAGAGACAGAGGCTCTGAGAGAGAGAAGACAGAGATAGCACTAATGGTGTAGAAAAAGAAACAGAAATAGATGAAGTCAGAGAGATCAGCATGAAATACTTGGTGAAGATGAGAGACTGGAACAAAAACTAGTTGGTACAGAGCACAGTGACAAATCAGAATGATCTGAAAAGAGAGCCCAGAGACAGAAAGTGAATTTGTCAATACAAAGAAATGTAAAAATATAATATAACAGTCATGAAGGAAGTTTCTTTTGGTTTTATTGTTTGTAGGGGCGACATCGTTCTTTGAACAAAAATTTTACTCTGAAACAACTGTACAGATTCATAATATCATCTGCAACAAATAACTCATACTGTACCACACTAGTGTCCACAATATCAATAATTTCACAACAAACTTCAACTAAAGTCATCTGCAATAAAGAAATGTAAAAATTTAATCACTCATCAATAGTCTTACTTACTGTATGTTTGCAAGTTCTGTACCACATCTTTTACTTCACATCGACACCATCAATAATGTACCACATCTTTACTCTCCACATCACACATCAATACTGTTACCGACATCTTTCATCACATCACATCATCAATACTGTATCCACATCTTTACTCATTCACACCATCAATACTGTACCCATCTTTACTTCTCTTCACATCATCAATACTGCCACGTCTTTACTTCATCACATCACACCACAATATGTACCCACATCTTTACTTCCTTCACATCATCAATACTGCACAACGTCTTTACTTCACATCACATCACCAATACTGTACCACATCTTTACTTCACATCACATCATCAATACTAGTACCACATCTTTTACTTCTCATCACATCACACCATCAATATTGTTCCGCATCTTTACTTCACATCACATCATCAATACTGTACCACATCTTTACTTCTCTCCCACACATCATATTTCGCATCTTTAATCAACATATGTAAATTTCCCATCCTTAACAATCCTCTTCACTTCACATCTCATCATCAATACTGTACCACATCTTTTCTTCCATCACATCACACCATCAATATTGTTCCGCATCTTTACTTCACATCACATCATCAATACTGTACCACATCTTTACTTCTCTCACATCACACAATCAATATTGTTCCGCATCTTTACTTCACATCTCATCATCAATACTGTACCACATCTTTTCCTTCACATCACATCACACCATCAATATTGTTCCGCATCTTCACTTCACATCACACCACACCATCAATAACTGTACCACATATTTATTTTCTTCATTCAACATCTTTTTTTTCTCTTTTCTTTATCTTTCTTTCTTTCTTCTTCTTTTTCCTTTTTGAAAAAAAAATCTGTTAATGTAGTCATGCAATGGTTAATACAGCAGTTTTGCTTAGAGGTCCTTTGTGCTGCTTTATATCAGTGTGCGTAATGAGAAAGGGAGATATTGTATAAATCCAAATGCTTGAAAAATTCAAGATGCTAGACATACTGTCATATTTTCTTGATAATATCTGGTGTGGGAAGATAAAAAAATGAACATTTAACTTGACACAGCTGCTCTGAACAGTTGCTGGAATTGTTGCTATCATTATCTTTGTTGTTGTTGTGGTTGTTGTTAACGTTATCGTCGTTGCTGTTGTTGTAAATGTGGGAAGGATTTAATACACCAGAATGGCACACTTGCCTACTACTCCCACTCCCCCGACCGCAGACGCAAATCATACGCCTAACGTGACAAGAAGAGTGGTATGCAAGTAATCCTTGAAGCCTGGCTCCGCGGATGTTAGATCAGATAAGTAGTTTGTGCTTAGTGACTGACTGCTATGATAGGGTCTCCGGGAGGGAGAGGAGAGGAGAGGCATGATTGATGAAGACTGAAGGAGGGACAGTAGAGGGAGGTGGAGGTGGGTGTGGGTGGGGGGTGGGTTGGGGGTGGGTGGGGGTAGGGGGGTGTAGGAGGCCACAAATTGTCTGGCCAAATCAGCAAATGGCCGGGGATCAGGCTCAGCTAGACCTAACAGCTCCCCCGCTTCCCTGCCAGACACTGAGACTGTCAGCTTCTGCCCGCCATTAGGACAGACAGCCCGGCCCAGCCCACCTCTTTCTTACTGCTGCTGTACAGACTGGGCCTGTCCAGACACTTGTCTTGTCTGATACAGAGAGAGAGAGAGAGAGAGAGAGAGAGAAGAGAGAGAGAGAGAGAGAGAGAGAGAGAGAGAGAGAGAGAGAGAGAGAGAGAGAGAGAGAGAGAGAGAGAGAGAGAGAGAGAGAACAGAGAGAGAGAGAAGGGGGGAGGGATAAGGGGAACTCAAACTCGAATTGTTCAGAGAGAGAGAGAGAGAGAGAGAGAGAGAAGAGAGAGAGAGAGAGAGAGAGAGAGAGAGAGAGAGAGGAGATTTGGAGGCAGGGTTTTTCTTTTTAAAGGTTTATAAACAAGAAATGTTGAGGTGCAGAATTTGCCCCAAACTGTTACTTTCGTTGCTTTATGGTCAGTGCTAAGACGTTGCCATTATGTTTGGATTGTATGAACTATGTGTTGCAGTAGTATGTGCATCCCTAATAACAAAGAAAGGTAACAGCAGTCAGGTCTTCCTTTCTAATAACGTCCACATTTATTTTGGATGTTTTGAAATGTTTTCCAAAGCAGTAATAACGCTAATGAAAGATCAGCCAGTCAGTCAAAATAGAGTAATCGGTCAGTCGATATTTTCATCTTTGACTGGAAGGAACGTAACATCAGTCCCTAAATTGGAAATCTCAGCTGGGACATTAATTTAATCACAACAACAAAGAAACGTAACAGAGTGTCTTGTGCTTGCTGTCCGTATATTATTGATCACCTGGGAACATCCTGACAGTCACAGTCTATGCCTCTAAACCAGACATGATGTGTTTGGTCTTGGAATGAGTATTTATTCTTTTTTTTTCATTCTTTTATTTCGAGGATAATGGGATGCCCTCTTTTTTTTTAACATACAGCTAACCCCCGTGTGCATAGTTTTGTCGATTTTGTCATCTGTTCCCACCAGCACTAATGGCCTACTCTTCTGAAAGACGGAACTGGTGTTTATGTATGTTCAAGATGTTCTACGTCCGTTTGCACACAGGACCTTGGTTTATAGTCTCGGATTAAGGCAGCCGTAATCATCTGTCAGTAGTGTACAAATGAGAGAGAGGTGGTGGGTAGCGAGTTTGAATCTTTCCAAAATATTTTCGTGGGTCTGTTCAGTTGTGACCCCCCCCCCCCCCCCCCCAAATCCCACAGCCCTTATCATCGAAGAGGGGCTAATTCTGGCTACAGGTGAAAGCGCCATTAGTCATTACATGTGGAGACTATCATCATAAAGAGAGAAGCCGGCCATCTTTAGAGTTAACTTTCAGCCCAACAAGCAGATTTCAAAGGCAGGGATAATCCTCTTGAATGGGATGGGACATGTTTTGAAGTGACGGATGACGCTGCTATGATATATCTTGATGGATGGCGCAAGGCCTTCGTGTCGGCACACGATCCACGGTGATGTCAGGGTGGCGGAGGATGGAAGTAGAGGGGGTGGGAAGGGGGAGAGAGAGAGAGAGAGAGACAGACAGACAGACAGACAGACAGACAGACAGACAGAGAGAAGGGGGGAGGGGGGAGGGAGAGGGAGAGAGAGAGGTGGGGGAGAGGGAGGGAGGGAGAGAGGAGAGAGAGAGGTGGGGAGAGTGAGAGGGGGAGAGAGAGAGGGAGGGAGAGAGACAGAGACAGAGAGAGACAGTCAGACAGATAGAGAAGATGGGATGAAGCCAAGGGGAAGTTTAATGGTATAGGGGACAAGTTAGATGAGGGTTACGTGTTGGTAATAATTTTTTCAAAGTGCTCGTTAAGGCGTCATGATGTGCGATAGGTTTACTCCCCGTTGACAGTTCTGAAGTGACAGTTGGGAGTTCATGGGGTGGTCAGGAGAAAGACTGGACTCTGTCGTCACCAAGGGGTTAGTTTGTGTGTGTGTGTGTGTGTGTGTGTGTGTGTGTGTGTGTGTGTGTGTGTGTGTGTGTGTGTTTGTGTTTGTGTGTGTTGTGTTGTTGTTTGTTTGTGTGTGTGTGTGTGTTTGTTTGTTTGTATGCGTTTATTGCTTGCTTGCTTCCATTCTTTTCTCCCTCTCTGTCTTCATTTGCATAATTTATGTTTCTTTTTATTTCATTGTTTTCTTCTATATTTCAAAACTCAGATATTGAGGTACTATTTCAACTGTATAATCTACGGTTGTAAATGCCACCGAAAATGCAAGACCACAAAGTTGTAAAGAAAATGGACGTCAGGTAAAGTCAAGGCCCTGAAAATGTACCCCGCTCTGCACGCACAGCTATGGATCAGTAAGACAACGCAAAACGTAAACACATGGAATAGAAATTTACAGACATACAAAAGCAAAGAAGTATGGTGATAGCTTTGCTGTAACACACTGCTGAACTATGGAAGCAGAGAAACCTAACCAAAAAATAATAAAAAGAAAAAACCCAGCAGAAGACAAAAACAAACAACAGAAAGACAAAAAAGTGTTTTAATTTATTGGCGAGTTTCAGCAGTATAGCGATCACGCCCCCTATCCAGGGGCCGGGAAAGGAAAGGCAGTGAATGGGTGATTTATTCCCCCTGTGGCAGGCTTCTTCAGGCATTCATCTAGCGTTCCCCCCCCCCAACTCCCCCCCCCCACCCCCACCCCCACCCCACCTCCAACCCGATTAAGGTGGCATTGCTCCTTTCATCTCTCCATCGTCTGTCACGGTGTCCACCATCCCGCCACACTGAACACTTCTTGTGCTGCTGCTGCTGCTGCTGCTGCTGCTGCTGCAGGCAATGCAATGTCTCTGGAACCGGGCCCGGCTCTTGTGTTAGGTCCAGTGCTCCGCCAATCCTTCATCCATCCTATCCCCTTCCCTCCCCTTCTGTACCCTTCCCTCCCTCCCCCCCTCTCTCGTATATCTTGGGCCTGCCTACTACCCCTTGTGCCATCCTGTCTGTATCTGCTCAATGCTGTTGCATGGAGGGACTGGCCAGGATCACGCCTTGGCTTATGTGTTAGGACAGGCTTTGGGGAAGTGGTCAATTTGCTGTCTTTTGGAGACAGGGGTGGGGGTATTTTTTGTCTCTGATAGGTTCGTGTGCTTCTTGAGGAAAGTTGCTGGTTTTATTCATTCTTTTGGTGTTTTTTTATGTTTGTTTGTTTCTTTACAGGAAAAAGTGTTCGATTTGCTCTCTTGAGATTGATTTTTAATCTCTGTGTGCGTGCTTCTGTAAGAAAGTTACCGATTATCGTTTATTTATTTATTCATTCATTCATTCATTCATTCATTCATTCATTCATTTATTTGTCTATTTATTTATTTATTCACCATTCTGTTTCTTTAATAATTTCTCGATTTATCTATTTGCTCTTTTTTTTTAGAAGTGTACAATTTGCTATCTCGAGACTGAGTTTTTTTTAACTTGATATGTGCGTGCTTCTCCAGAAAACTCCAGCTTTGTCGTTTTTTTTTCTTTTTTTTTTGAAGAAAACAAAGGATAAAAAAATGTTAATTGAAATTTCTGCAGATCAATATCAAAATGATAAATTTGTTTCTTCTACGTTATGGAAACTCGAAAAATGTGCCCCCTTTCTTACCCCACAGCCCTCTTTCCTGCCCTGCCAATATTCATACATGAAGGATGTACTTCATGTATGGGTCCATAATGATCCACGATAAAATACCAACAACAAACTATAGGGTAGATCTAGACATACATGTCCCCTAGTATATGTTTATAAAAGGTCTCATACCGTGCATGGACATGACGCATGCGCCGGTGCTCGTACATGTGTGTGTGCGTGCGTGCGTGCGTGGTGTGTGTGTGTGTGTTTTCTCTTCTCTCTCTCTCTCTCTCTCTCTCTCTCTCTCTCTCTTCTCTCTCTCTCTCTCTCTCTCTCTCTCTCTCTCTCTCTCTCTCTCTCTCTCTCTCTCTCTCTCACCGTAATTGCTTCTGTCTGGAGTAAAAGAACTAAAATACCCATATAATGTATTATAACTAGTAGTAGAGAGTCTATCTGACATAATTATAGTTGTAAAATACCCATTATCTGTCGTTAAGAGTGTCTATCTGACATAATTATAGTTGTAAAATACCATTATCTGTCGTTAAGAGTGTCTATCTGACATAATTATAGTTGTAAAATACCCATTATCTGTCGTTAAGAGTGTATCTTTTACATTTTAGTGATTAGAATACCCATTAACTGCTTTTTAGTATCTCAACTACCCATAATCTCACATTTAGTGGCTAGAATACCCGTTATGTGACAAAAATGGCTGAAAAACACTATTTTGGGATATTCACATGTTTACGATTCCGTTATTTGACAAAGTGTAGCTAAACTTTCCATTGCTGTTGTCTGATACAGAAAGTGCCCCCAACTCATTGTAGCTAAAGTAAATGTCTCCTTATGACAGGCAGTGGTGACGATGTTTAATTATGGATGTCCTGTTGTTGAAATGCCCATGTTTGTGGGACTTGAGTTTTAATTTCACAAACTTCCATGTCCCACAACTGCATCTTGGCTGAGTTGTTGAATGGACGACGCAAACACCCACAGACACAGTGGTAATTGTGGTCAAAATACCTGAAAATGCCCTAACGCCCACAATTGAGGTTTTAATTCCTACAGTGGCTAAAACACCCCCAAAATGCCCTAACCCCCACAGTTGACGTTTAATTCCCACAGTGGCTAAAACACCCTCAAAATGCCCTAGAAGCTTACTACAGTCGACGTTCAATTCCTACAGTGGCTATAGATCTAGAGTCTAGCTGGAACACGCCAAATCTGTTTGAACGGAAACTGCGGGCCTTGGGTTAGCGTGCAAGGGAGGGAATGGGGAGTGTCAGAGCGAATTGTCTCCCATTGATCAGGAAGAAAGCCATTTCTCCACACGCCATGCGAGGGGTGGCGGAGCGGTGGCCGTGCTTTCCTCTGCCCTGCCCTCCCTGCCCTGCACTGCACTGCTCACCCTGCACTGCACTGTATGCCGCTTTACTTTCCCTTGCCTGCCTGCCCCTTTCCTGTCACGCCTCAGCGGGCCCCTCAACTGGGATAGACACCGTCTGCTTTAAATGCTTTTCTAACACTGAGAGGCTGCTGAGGAAGGAAGGAAGGAAGGAAGGAAGGATTTCTGATCGATACCAGACATGCTTGTGTCTTATGTGCTTTTTGCCTGTCTGTCTGTTTGTCTGTCTGTCTGTCTGTCTGTCTGTCTGTCTGTATGTTTAGCCTGTGTGAAGTATTGAGTGCTACAATGTAGTTTCGTTGTGCTAAAGGGTGTGTATGTGTGTTGTGTGTGTGTGTGTGTGTGTGTGTGTGTGTGTGTGTGTGTGTGTGTGTGTGTCGTGTGTGTGTGTGCTTGCTTGCTTGCGTGCGCGCTTGTGTGTGTGTGTGTCTGTCTGTGTCTGTGTCTGTGTCTCTGTGTGTGGTTCCTTGAAAAGTAACTTCCCGCTGATTTGTTAGCCTGTTTGTGAATTGTCACGTTAACTGTCGTATTCCTTTGAGAAGTTCTATGCTGTAACTCACAATGGCCACAGGAGGAAAGAAACAGCCTGCAGAGGAACAGAGGCAGGCTATACCACTGTCACATCGTAAGGTTTCCTGGCCTAGCGAGGCTCACCTTGCATCCTTCCAGAAGGAGTAGACTTCCAGGACAAAGTGTGGATCGGTGGTCTAATGGTAATGTACCTGTCTAAAAACAGGAAGAGATGGCAGCTTTGAATCCCATTGTCCCCACATCTACTAAACCATAAGTGGAAGTCAAGATGCTAGCTAGCCATTCGGTTGAGACCATAAACTGACATTTTGTAAGTAGTACTGGTTTTGTGCACATGAACGGCAAGAACAGAGCTGTCTGGCAAAATTAAAATAAAAAAACCCACTTACATAAAGAAAGAAATAGACACACAGATACAGAACAAAGAGGGGGTGGGGTGGAGGGTTAGCGCCACACTCGTGGCGACAGGCTATTTCTGGATCGAGTAGCTCGCTGTGTTTGCTGAAAAGTGTACTGTGACTAAAAAAAACTGTATTCAGCTGAAGAAGAAAATGTTCAATCACAGCTCTATGTGTACAGATGGGCTTTGCCGACTGTTAGAGAGCAAAGATGATGGAGAGTCAAGACATGAAGTGCTTTAGAACCCTAACTTCCGAGGCTGATGGAGGATTGATTGATCGATTGATTGATCGATTGATTGATTGATGAATGATGGCTGGATGACTGCTGACTGACTGACGACTGACTGATAGTTGGTACATTCAACTGCTAAGAAATGGTGAAATAACATCTAGATTCCGATTACTTCCTCCCAGTCCCACCCTTTTTAATCCGGTACTTTGTTGTTCTTCGATGCAGTATCCACGAAAGTTTTCATTCTGTTCGATAACCAGGATGTAAGAGACAGGTGGAATAAAGTGTTATGATATAGGCCCTGGCATTAGAGTAGAGTCAGGTTTTCTTCATCACAATAAACTGACTATTAAGGACCCTCCCTTTCTTCCTTCTGTAAAAACGTGTGTGTTTCAATAATTTCTTGTTATATGAAAGCTTTTTTTTTTTAAAATATTTACATACACTCTGACAAGTATGGGAGGGAGACGGACAATCCGCCAGCCAGCCAGCCAGAGACAGAAAATACAGAGACGGGGGGGGGGGGGGGGGGGGGGGGTGCAGAAGGAGAGAGAAGAACGAGTGTGTGTGGTGTGTGGGGGGGGGGGGGGGGGGGGTCATGGGGTATGTGAGTGTATTATTGAAAAACTTTGGCCATATTCACTTTCTCTGTACTAAAAAAATGAGCGCAACACTGAATAGCTGGTGATTTACACATACATGCCTCGTCAATCAGCGGGAAATCAGCGTTAGCATACATTTATATATTTCCTCCATCCACAATCAAAGAGTGCAAGGACAAACTGGTTTATCAAGTACACTTGTGTCTCCGGCAAAACTGTTTGGCGTGCGCGCTTCAGGCGCATGCCAAACTCCAGGGAGGGATACAGCCAGAGCGGTCAGTCAACACAGGAGGCTGCCGAGTGAAAACAGCATGGCGGCTGTGACGACAGCAAAGTTCAATAGGGGAGTTAATTTGTTCCCTCCCCTGACAGCGGGCCCCCCGGGCTCCTCCTCCTCCGACAGACAGACAGCCGATATGGAGTTAGTGATGTGTCCTCGAGCCGACAGGGACAGGGCCCCGGGGTAAATGCACTTGACAGCAGGTAGTCGATTGAGCTAGGCGTGACAGCCTGTTGAGCGATACAAGGGAAGACGACCAGGGGCAGAAAGAATGGGAGTTGGGAAGTCAGACGAAGATGAGAGGAGGAGTGAAGACGAGAGGAAGCATATGAGAGAGAGAAGAAGACAGACGAGACGGGGGGACGAGGGAGAGGGAGAGAAGAGAGAGAGAGAGAGAGAGAAGAGAGAGAGAGAGAGGAGAAGAGAGAGGAGAGAGAGAGAGAGAAGCGTGGCTAGTCTTCACTCAGCTGGGAGTTCATCGATGTTTGACAAGGGCTTCCCCAGCAGAAGTGATGAATTAAGCCAGGTTTCCTCTCGGGAGTAGGTACGTACATGTTTGTCTGACCAGTGACCAGGTTGTTCATTGGAGGGGGTGGGGGGCTCAGGCCGGCTTTGCCTGCAGTGCTGGACAGTGAATGGCAGAAGAGTGGTCACAGTGTGAAAGTAGAGCATGTTGTTTGAGGTAGAGGGACTGCATAGAGGTTGGGAACGCTATGTTGTCCGAACTTGTTCCACGAGTGCACTAAGTGTGTTGCTGCTGAACAAAATCTTGTTTGTCATCCAATCCAGAGCTGGAACGTTTCGATTAACAGCATCCATGTTTGCTGGTGGAGAGTGCTCCCCCTTCTGAAATAATCTTGATAGCCATTCTGCTAAGAAACTGAAGGAAGGTGTCGTTATGCTTGTGTAGTATTCTTTTGTGTACGTGTTTGTTTGATTTTTTTTGGTCAATAATTATGATCATGAAGTCTGCTTTCAAACGTAACCAAGTGTTCTAATACTCGGCTCAAACATCTCTTTTTTAAGAATACTCACATCTGCAGCTTTAAAAAGACATAAGGCATCGCAAAATGACACGAAACAGCAGTATTCGCCCGTTGTAAACCTTGCTTCGGTTTTGTTATTTTATTCATTCATTTCCGTTTTTTTTTATTTCGAGGATAATGGAATATGGCTATTGGCCTACAAGTAAGCATGATTATATGGGGAAAATTCTGTTTTTAAAAACATATGAGAAGAAAACAACGAACAGACAAAAACAAACGAGTAAATAAGCTGAACGATCGGCATATGCAAACACAGACAGGGACTATTATGGGACGACATACTGAGCACCGGAAATTGTATGTGTGTGGGTGAGAGAGAGAGAGAGAGAGAAGAGAGAGAGAGAGAGAGAGAGAGAGAGAGAGAGAGAGAGAGAGAGAGAGAGAGCGAGGAGCGTATAGCACTTAATATGAAACTACAAGATAATAATGCAGTCAGTACATACATGATGCAGATCTATATATGTAAACACAGCAGGGCAGGATGAGTATAGTAACAGGCAGCAGGAGACAGAACAAGTCTTAATGGAAGTGTACAGAGTACACCCCCCCCCCTCCCCCATCCCCCTCCTCTGCCCCATCATCCGGTGTGCCACGTTACGTCACATCATCTTTACTTGCCCGCCCTTAGCGACCGAAATAGCACCCCCAATCCTCGTTAAGTCCTCCACCTACGTCTGTCTGTCTGTCTCTTCATCACTATGCATGAGGTGCCTGGCGTGGTTAGTGTGATCACTGAAAGTAAAGCATCACTTTGTATCAGGCTGTCTTCCTTCGCTGCCAGGACTACTGGCTCTGTCCTGTCCTGTCCTGTCCTGTTCTGTCCCTTGGGGTGTGTATGTATATGTATGTATGTATGTATGTAATGTATGTATGTATGTATGTATGTATGTATGTATGTATGTATGTATGTATGTATGGCTCCTGTTGCTTCAGTTTCTCAACAGTCTGCTAGGCATCAACCTTGATCGGCTGATCTTTCCTGATCATGTGTTGCGGATCTATTGTGACGAAGATCGATGCGAGAAATTGCGGTTATTCTGATAGACGTGAATGAAAAGTGTGTGTGGCGCGCGCGCGCGCGCGCGTGTGTGTTTAAAGGGGCTGGGATTCCTTATCCATTGTTTTTTATGAGATTTA